>CM060597.1:16390923-16990923 GCA_030578255.1 Tiaroga cobitis | reverse complement strand
ATATATATATATATATATATATATATATGGGGCATATATGTCCACCCACCAGTTTCACAAAATCTTGTGGGAAACAGTATTCTATAATAAATAAACGCACTCTTAATATATACATTTACTAGGGGTGCGATGAGACACTTATCTCACGAGACGAGACACAAGATTGGGTGAGATGAGATCTTTGCACAATTTTTTGCACATGACAAAATTCATGACTGGAAAAATAGTATGCAGGTGCATTTTGAAATGTTTTAACTAATAATCTTCTAATGCATGTTATTCCAGGTTTACTTTATGAGTATGAATTGAAAGAAAATAATATACAAGCACTGTAAAAGCACTGTAAAAGGTTTTTACTGACTGGCTTTTCTCCTGTATGATTTCACATGATTCTCTTCAGACCTTACTGTACATTTATGAGCTTTCAGAACTTCTGATTGAGGCTGTGTGTGACCCAGTCCAGAGATGGGTATTGGGAGACAGACTATTGTATTTATACAGCCTTGTATTTATGCATCAGGGAGCTTGTGTTTTACTTTTCCTTTCAAATTCGCGATCACGTGTACTCAGTGTATAGGGAGCAGCAGAGCTGCAAGTATCTTGTGCGCATTCTACAAGATAAGACATTTATCAGATGTTTAGGCTCTGTTGCGCAACGAATCCTTCGCCATCGTGCCATCGTCACGCGATCAGTGAACTGTGATTCTTTCTGCACTGATTGCGACGGCAACTCGTGCTGGATGAGCAGAGCAGACTTTTACATTAGTTTATAATGTTTTTTATTTTTTTTATAAAAACAGCAAAACGACAGTTGAGATGAATGTGAGTGTAGCGGTGGAATATTCTATACTTATTTCACCCTCGCGCTCCGTCATCGCGAGACAGCTTTTCACTCGACTGGAAATCTCGTCACATTTTAGTCTCGCGACATCTCGTGCCACACCCCTGATCTATATATATATATATATATATATATATATATATATATATATATATATATATAAAGTATATAAAATGTACCCCCAGAATGATACTCGTGTGGCAAACACTGCCAGAAAACGTTACTTACATGTGGTTCCAGCCACAGCTTTATCCCTTCCTTCCAAAACCTCCCACAAATGCACGGATGCTTCCTCAAACTGCTCAGCCAACCTGGAATCAAAAGTCATTTTAATAAAGATATCCCAACATGCCGAATTTTCGAACACAAATGAACTGTCCTCACCTTACGCTAGAGTCCCGCTCAGGCCCAATCAGCTTGTAGAACTCGTCCAGGCCCGTGAGTTCTGACTCTGTTAGCAAGGGGGCTTCCCCACTAGACTGAGTCAAGTCCTGCCTCACACTCTCCTCCCCCAGCTGCTCCAACAGGTACTGCACCTCCAGCACTGCCTTCAGTCTCTTGCGCTCTGCCTCCTCCCTCTTCAACTGCTCCCGTCGTGTCGCCTTTTTCACAGTTTTCTGCATCTGCAAAAAAACTTATTTTAATATCAACTGGTCGAAACAAACTGGAACTCTGCGCTGAGGTCAAGACGAGACTGAATTTGTTGTGTCCCGCAGCATTTTTTTTGCATCAAAGGTTTTAGCCAAATTGGCGGGAGTGAGAGTGAATGTAAATGCTGAGATGACACTTAGGCAAACTTTAATCAAAAACACACTTACCTCCACATTTAAAGCCAGGAAGTTCTTCTGCAACTCACGGGCAAAGTCCAAGTTGTGAGCCACCTCCGGAGCTTTAGATAAAGCCTCCTACACATATAAATCAAAATAGCATATGCATTTAATATATAAAACAATACCTGCTGATATATTGGAGCACAGAAAACAAGCGTTGAAAATAGTCCACATACCAGCTGATCCTGGTTGAGGCGTTCTCCTTTGTTCTTCCTTGTCTGGTAATCATCCAGCTTGCTCTTAACAGAGAGTTTGCTCATATTAATGGTGAGAAGTGGAATGCACATGCAGATTAAAATGTAAAGTTGTCGTCATATTTTATACCATTAAATTAATACCACAGAGCAGTCTGTTTTCACACTATATTATTGGTTGAGGTTCATAGTAAATTAAGATTCATCAGTTATGCACATTTCAGAAACCTAATGCTGTCTTCAAAGTCCAAAACAAATAAATTCTTGTCAGTAATGCAGTTAAAGATATTTATTACACGGCTGAGTGGAATACTTGATTCTGATTGATTCAATAGCGCCATCCAGTTGTAAGTTTTTTCCCGATAACAACCGCTGAAAACAGATAACGCTGGCTCATCCGGGTGACTGAAGTCAGCAGTACTACACGCCTGCTAGGAACGGTTTTTCTTCGTGGAAGTTTTGTGCTTGATGAGCTGATAAAATATTAAAACAGTCGAATAAATATTTTGTGTACAGTTATTTTATTATGCCATCCAGTATCGTGGACTCGCTCTCTCGTTTCACATAAACGCAGCTGCTGCCATTTTGTGACTATTGTTTTGTACACTGTTGGATAATGAGATACAAACAGGTACGATATTAAAACTGTTTAATCTGAAATCAATATATCTTATCCCCATAACAATTTATGTAGCGGCTGTATACCGTATCTCTTAAAGTCCCTGTAAAGTCAAAATTAAGTATGTGTTCTGAGTTTGTCACACCACAGAAAAATATGTTATTAGCCACCCAGCCAAATTTGAATGATAAAAAAAACCAGCAAGTACATCAAATAAGCTATCAAAATCTTGAAAAAATGAGCAGTATTCTCTGCTCTCAAACGCTGAGCTGCGCTGAAACCACGCCCACTCGCGGGAAAGCTGCCGACGCTGATATTAGCTGATACTGCTTTCGGGACGGGGAGATGAAGGCCGAGGCGAGGATAGTCGGTTCGGCCCTATTCACCAGTAACAGCGGATTATCAGTGAATCCCAGTTGTCTCAGACGACAGTTTATAAAACTATCCTGTGTAAAATGATCACGACAGAGGCGGGTGTTGGCGGTGATCCTCAGCTCTCCATCAAGGTTTGCTCTTCACAAAATTAATCCACCTCTTCTTGATGTTATCGTTTTTAGGAAATTTAAATAAAGACACCGATCTGTTTTGTACATGATCGCATCCAGGTAGTAGCCTACGCATTTCTGCGTCGAAGGCATAGCTAGCTAGCAAACTGTAGGCTGTAGTAACTAATAGTACTGACAGTAACTCGCGATTGAGCGGTGAACTGATGCGAATGTGCTCTATTGTTAGGGGAGGGGCCAGCCTCAGTGCGTCATCAAGTAGGGGCGTGTCCAGGAGCTCAGGGGCTCCAGTGCGTCTTCCAGCCCCGTTTTAGCCCCACCAAAAAAATCCGGAAAATTGCAATGGTGAAAAACTGTTTAACGGTCTAACTCCACAATTCAGTAATTCACAGTCTTTGTAATATGTTTTAGCAATAGATTTCTAACATTTATAATGGGTCTAGAATTTTTTTTTAGAATTGCCTTTACAGGGACTTTAAATGTCCGTTTAGTTTGAACTTGCCGCGGTGCAACTGCTCTTTCTGCGGAAGCTTTGCGTTTAAAGACCTAATAAAATATTTCAACACAGATCAATATTTCGTGTTTAATTATTTACTTATGTGGCAAGTAGTAATAAGCGGGATAATGTACATCCAGCCAGTGGTTCTCTCAAAATAATCCCCTTCAGGCTGATCAAGACCGTCCTCATCATCCTGTCGGGGGTTATTTTGATAGAACCACTGGCTGGATGTACATTATCCCTCACGTGACATGTAAGACACTGCATCAGTATTAAGAAAGAATTGTGGCAGATTTCAAGTAAAACAGAATATTCAATGAGGAGAAAAAATGAATAGGAGATGACTGGATTTTTCCCATTGCAAACTGATTTGATTATAAAATATGTCCATCCCATACTACTAATGAAGCCAATGTTGCAAAAACATTGACTGCATTTATGTTAAAGGGACACTCCACCCATTTGCATTAAGCTTTCCATTGTTCGAAACACAGTTATATTATTGAATGGTCGTGCAACACTCTCTCATTTTCCCCTGAGACGAGAGAAATCTGCTATTTACCTTTTTCACGTCCTCCTACAATGCAAAAATCGTCATTTTACGTCATTGTAAGACAGGGGGATTTCTGTAAAGACTACAAGCACTAGCTCCCACCCTTTCAAACCCGCCCATAGGGGGGCTGGACCTAATGCGCTAACAGCCCAATCACAGATCAGTGCCAGTGCGTTTAATTTCACCAGCAGAAACTTTTTGAAAATATGGACGAAGGTACTGAATACGCAGACGGATGTATTATGGAGGATTGGGATTACACATAGTGTCAGCCATCTTTTTTGGAAGCTAAGCTAGCAGGCTCTTGTTCTGTGGAAAAAGCGGAGTAGTAACTTTAGGGGTTACCGTCCTCTTTTTCCCAGACATGTCCGGCCGTCAATGTCCGGGATTCAGCTTTTGCTTTCTGCAGTCGCCATGCATTGTTTACATGAACAGCTTTTGTTTCAATCTAACTGAATTCATTCTGATTGGTGAATCTGAATGTAGTGTTTACATGAACGCTAAACAAGTGATCGGTTGATGTGCGTTTTAACATTGCTAAGAAAATTCCCGCTCCTCCGTGAGAGATACGAGACCGGTAACTTGCGTCTCACAGCTGTCGCTCATCGGTACTCACGCCGCCGGCCTCGTGTCGTTCTCCACACGGCCCTCACTCGTCCTGCTCGCCACAATAAACATGATGAATGACGACTGTAGAACGCAAAAGCCGAATCCCGGACATTTTGGGCGATCTCGAAACACATTTTCGGGCAGACATGCACTGATACATAGTGCACAATAATATGAGGATTTTGTATGAAGTAAATAAATAGGGTCCAGTTAAAATTAAGTTACCTTTTTCTTTTCCATGTTGCGAACCTTCTTGTCAATCACACCAAGAACTTGCTTGAGGCCATCAGATGGCGCAGAGCCCAAATCCGGACTGGAGGAGTGAACAGCATTGTCGCCAGTGGTCACTGATGGCATCTGTAAAGATAAAGCCAATGATGATTTGTTGTCATATTTTTCAGATGTTAAATCATTAACAAAATGCATGGAAATGTATAATTGTATCTTAAGATATTCAATGATATATTTGTACATTTCAAAAAGAAACGAGATTCAGCTCATTTAAAACTCAAAATGTAAGCCTGCATTTTTGGTCAAGAGAGCAAACAAAGGTCTATCAGGTATTCCAACTGAAGGCACTGAAACCCCCACTTGTCTAGGATGAACCCCCAATATTCCAAATCCATCAATTCTTATATAAACAAACTGCCAATCATCCACAACAGAGCAGAAGGAGATTGTTATCCTTGCAGCACCTATAGTATAATTCAGCGTGATCCTAAAACACTTTAAAGTCTAGCAGACTCAGATCTTTCATCTTGGCCGGATGGTCCGACTGTTGGCCAAAAGCACACCCCTTCAGCTCTAATAGCTATACGTATTGACACACAACAGAATGAATGAGCAATCAGACGTCATATAACACATACATGTAAACATATAAACACAAAACAGCAGTTAGAGGTTCAAACTTTAATCGCGTGCTATTAGATTCTCTGACTTAGCGGAATGTGAGCGTTAGCCGCTAGCTTGAGCTGGTCATCGCTTTCGTGGATGCAGAACATTGACAATTCTTATAACCGTGGCGTCTTACCTTTACTTTCAATGTTTTGAAAAATGTATTTGTATAATACAGCTGGATTTCAGTGTTTTAGATGTTATTTTCTACAAGTATAACAGACCCTCCCCGGCAACTCCAGCAGCTCCGCGAGTTTCGTCTTAACAATGCAGAAGCGCAGAAGGACCCTGTAGGTGTCTGTGTCTGTGCCTGACCTCATATCCAAAAGAAGGTATCATATATAAACAAACCCCTTATTTATAAACAAGGTAATTCTTTATATATATATATATATATATATATATATATATATATATATATATATATATATATATATATATATATATATATATATATATATATATATATATATATATATATATTATAGATATTGTGTCAGATATTTGTCACCACTTGGGCCTGTCCGTCCAAAAATTATATTGATCCCTTGACGGTTCTTTTAGTTTTGACCGATTAAATAGCCTACCTCTACAGTGAACATGATTTAATCTATATCTATCTATCTATCTATCTATCTATCTATCTATCTATCTATCTATCTATCTATCTATCTATCTATCTATCTATCTATCTATCTATCTAGTCACCTTCATTTGGGCTATGTAACTCGTTATTACAGAGCATCTTTACAGTGATAGGGAAGATAATGATCAATGATGCAAAAAAGAATCCAATTCTGCTGTAAAACATATCTAAAAAGACAATAGTATTGACATTATTCAGGTCAATTCCGTTCAGTGTTGATTACAGTTTTTCTCCATTGGTTTGGCTCATTTCTTAAAACAGAAATTACATTCTCAAACCTTTAAGATCATTTGGCAAAACAGTCTTAGAGTTCAGCACAACACCGTGGTTCACCTGCAAAAGCTCATACCTCTCCCAAAACAGTTCACTCATGTGTCAAAACTAAATTTCCTTCTCATTTAAACAGTCCCCAAAATACTTCGTCCCTTTGGCATTGGGTGAGCACTGCAAGTCAAAATGTTTAGATGTTTTGTCACTATGGCAGAGGACCATTGAAATATCCCTCATGTCCACCTTTCAGTCTTAGCCCAGTCCTTTATTGACAATGGTTACTATACTGTTTTTTGTCTAGCTACAATTGTGTATAAAACTGAAAAAAAAAAAAAGAAATATGATTTTAGGGTAAGAGAAGCCTCCAAGGTTTGACATCACACATTGCACTCATACTGCCAAGGAAATTGTAACCATTATCATTCACACACATAAAGTAACTTCCATACATCAGAGTAAAAAGAAAATGTATACAACATAATATACTGTAATATAAACACACAAACAAAAAACAATGAAAATTATATGCAGCCTACAGTGCTGTAAATAAAGCTGGAGTTTCACAACTAACAGTTCTTCAATAGTCGCTGTCCTTACCCTCCCTCTCCTGGCCACCGTACTCTATCGTCCATGGTGTCTTCGTGCTCCTTGGCCGCTTCCCCCTATTCCACCACCACACACCCTTACCCCTCCTCTTCTTCTTCATCTTCTTCTTCTTCTTCTTCTTCTTCCTCCTCCTCCTCCTCTTCCTCGAGCAGGCAGTTGCCCTTGTTCATTTACTTGGCCAGGTGCCCCCATGTTCAGAAATTGTACTAGTCCTGCATGGTCAAGCTCTTTACATACATGTTTGGCAGCATTCACAGTGGACAGCACCTGTCAGGAAACTAAACATACTATTTGATTGGTCATCTGAGATGGTATTATATATGGTATATGGTATTATGTTCTTGACAAATTTTGACAATTGAACAGACTATTGTGCATGTGATGACTTATACAATGAAATGACGCTGACACGTTTTGGAACGAACAACCATTAGACTGAGAATCAACAATCAGTTTAGATCAACAAGATCTATTCACTTGGAAATTGTGCTAAATGTAGGCTACCTGTACTTAATCATTTGCAAAGATGTACTGAGACATTGAGACATGTACTTAGACATTTGCAATTTGATGAAATAAATGAGAAATTCAATTCTGTTGTGAACAATTGCCAAGTGGTTTGGAGGTTTGTCCATGTTGTTTTGAGAATGTAATTTCTGTTTCAAGAAATGAGCCAAACCAATGGAGAAAAACTGTAAGTTCAGTTCAGTAACTGTAAAGTTAATCAATAAGCCTATGAGTTCAATTCAGCTATAAAGCCGCTCTGCCAACCCATCATCCAGCTCAATTCTCAGCCTGTGGTATAAGTTTCCTCCACTAGAGGCCAGACTTGAGCTGTAAAGTGGCACTCCAGGCAAGAGCTCCTCTAGTGAACATTTCTGGCTACAAACTACAGTGACAAATGACCAATTTGGAGTGTAAGTGAAACAGGGTGTACCACAGCAATCTCCTTCACATAGACACTAATAATAAATATATATTATCATCATTTTAGTGTCTAAGGATAACATACAACATATATTATTATGATATCAGTGTTCAGAGATGATAGTTCAGTGGCTTGAAATATTAGAAATCTTCTATGAAAACCATGTCTTGCTTTATTTTCAGGGATATTCTCTTTCCTATATTCGGTATGTCTGATGGCCACAAGCTTAAGTTGCCCCACCATTTAGTGTGCTATAGTCTCGCCGCAAAGTGCAGTGGTAAGAGAACCCTTTCGTCTGAGGGGTAAGGAATTTATTTGCACTGACGGGAAAGGAGACTTTTTTTTTGAGCATGTAGAAAAAGGACAACTGAGAGTGATGTAGCCACCCACAAACACGCAATGCACACATGCATGTGTCTTGAATGTAGGCTATGTGCTCCTGAACTGAAGCTTTTGTGTGGATGTCTGTTTTTTTAGAATAACTATCTTTGTTTTATCAGTCAAAAGCTCAGACCAGCTTCAAAAATCACTCAGCTATATCAGGCCACATTTTTATACAGTTTGGCACCATAAAGATCAATGGTGTTTTAGCGAAGAGCTGGTGAGCTTCTTTCTGTGGACCACAGGTCATTTAACAGCTGTCTGTGTCTGCATCTGTTCCATGCGAGTGGTTGCACAGAGTTCTCTAGTGTTGATATCACTCACAGATATCGTTTTTGGTGACTCATATGAATTGACAGAGAAAACTATACTGTACCCATGTGAAATATTTATAATGCTAGATCAATCATTCTGCCATTAAGCTCAAAGCTCATCAGATGATCCCATCAGGGGATTTGAATAGCTCTGTGTCTCTTCCATGATTCAGTAATTTATGTTTTTGTTATTCTTCTGGTTTTGGATCACCATTTCTTATGGTCTCATCTCTGAAGAAGACTGCTTGAGATATAGAGAGCTGTGTGTGGGATCTACTGTCACTATTGACATCAACACGTTATTCATGGTAAGACCGTACACATAAAATTTGTAGATAAACTCGATTGCAATTTTGGCTCTACAGCAAGGCATGTATTTTTAGTGATTTAGGAATTTAGTGAGTGGTGAAGAAAACAGTCTCTGAGGCCTTATGAAAACATTAATAGGCCCAGACAACAACCCAAAACTTATATATAATAAACTATATTTTATATTTATAAATGGGTCGACTCATTTTAGATATTTCGTAGGAGATAAGATTCTAAGACATTGGTACTTTCTTTTTTCAAGGACTCATTAGAGAGACAAATAAGTGCCATATTGTAACAAGTGAAGGTTGCAATTGAAGCCCTAGCCAATAAGATAGATATAGTATTAAAACAATTTTAGTTATTAACTTTTATTCAGCAAGGGTTAGGGTTAGGGTTATACACTCATTAAATTGATGAAACGTGGCAGTAAAGATTTTTACATTGTTACAAAAAATATTTTTCAAACAAATGCTGTTCTTTTGTACATTCTATTAATCACAGACATCTGAAAAAATGTATCACGGTTTCCTCAAAAATGTTAAGCATCACAACCTTTTTCAACTTTGACAATAACTTTGATAATAACACAATATGAAATTATTCTTGAGCACCAAATCAGCATATAAGAAGGATTTCTGAAGGATCATGTGAAGAGTAATGACGGCTGAAAAATTAAGCTTGGCCATTACCGAAATAAATGACATTTTAAAATGAGTGAAAATTGAATTAATTAATTCAAGTTTATGTTGTATTTTTGTATAATGCATGTTATAATTGTATTTTTCTAAAAAAAAAATAAAAAAAAACTGTTTGAGATCAAACAATAATTGGAGAACCACTGTGATAACAGAGTGGCAATGTGGGCCATAGACATAAGGATACATTTCATAATTTTTCTTTCACTCTGTTATCTTATGTTCACTAATGCTAGCCGATGGGAGAGATCTGCAGACTGGAATACTAAAGAGGAGGATAATTGCATCCATGACAGCTATCGCCACCATGTCATTTAATTTGCGTGTGAGGTCGCAGAGAGTATTTAAATCTGTCTTAGTCAGGAGTGGGAGAGATGGCAGCAAAAGACACAAACAAATGGTAAGCGTTTGGATTGTGAAAGGATCCCAACCACACGAAAGAGCATGATTACTGGTCTCTCTGCACAGTTGATGAGCCCAGAAAAAAAAAGTAAAGTGAAAGCTGGGATGAAAAAAGCAAAGAGAAATGCAAAGTCGTTGAAGCCACTCCTAGCAAGCGTCTTGCAAGCAAGACTTGATGATGGCCCACAAATCTCCAGGCAGCGTATTGACATATGGAGCTACAAACAGGCTGACTCTGAGCCAGGAGCAGCGTCCCAGACGGTTATGATGGTAATCAGCACTGTGTCCAAAAATGTTTGGTTCATGCTTCACATGGGAGACAAGAGACAGACAATGACAGAGACACCATAGCGAGTTCAAAAATTGTGAGTTTATTCATAGAATCATAAACCTATGATTCTATGAATAAACTGAAGATTGTCAGTGTTGCCAACAGGCCTAGAATTGTGTCCACCTGTGATGATGCAGTATCTCAGCGTGTCCTTGAAAACACTGGCCTCAAATCTGAACACAAAACAAATGTGGGAGCCAAACACGGCTTTGCTTGAATACAATAATCACTGGAGTTCATCAAACTAATATGCAGCCATGTGAGAGCTGTTTTTATCTTAGCAACCTGATTGTAAACAGAGAAGAAACGTTTAATAAACTGTATGAGAACGTCTGGTTTCAATGCCTGTTCCATTCACCCGGTATCCCCTTAATCATATCAAAGACAGACTTCTTGTAGTACCAGTCCCATTACAGTATCCATTTATTGGTGAGCAGTTGTTCACTGCATGAAGATACTCAGATGTGAAGTTGCACACCTAGAGAGCATGGGAAGTGTAATCTGAAACAGAAGATGGCGCTAATCTCTCAAAAGACATTTACTTTGGAAGAATGTAAACAGATAAGCAACAGGGTAAAATGACTATGATCTTGGAGAGTAAATAAATGTATAAGAAAAATACATACATACTCTATGACTTGAAAAGTCATACATTGAATATTACATCAGTGGTTCTCAATCATTGAACCAGGAACACCTTAAAATTAAAAAAAATCTTAAATTAATTCACCCATTCACCCAACTTCTGGAATTTTACTATTTAATTATTTAAATTTGAATCATAATTATTAGTTATTTTAATCTATGGAAAATTAAAACAAATTAAAACTAATTCAAGATAAGGGGGGCTTTGAATAATGTTGTGGACAGTCAGGCATTGTTGTAGGTTGAGAATCACTGCATTACATTTACAAATGCATTTGGTATACACTTTTACCCCAAACAAATTACTTTGCATTTAAGATATACATTATATCAGCATGTTCTCCATGGATATCAAACCTGTGACCTCTGCATTGCTAGCAGCTGGTAGGCTACCAGCAAAACAGGTAAACGGAAGATACATGTGCTTAACAGTGACTAATACATGACGAGAAGCAGATAACAGAACACGACCTGTCGGTCACGAGTCATGACCCGGAAAACAGTAATAACTTCCTGTGATTGGGTTCAGGTAATGACATGGCTGTGCTGATTTTAGACCAATGTTATATTGCAAGAGTGATAGTGTTTTAATAGTACAGTTAAATAAACACTAAATTAATATTGAGTAGGCCTAACTTACATTTTAAGACCAGTATTGCTAGTTAGGCTACTTTGAGTGTTTTTGCACTGCAAAAGAAAAGTCAAAACAGTAACAGTGACAGTCAAAAGTCACTTTCAAAAAGTCTTTGGTGACAGTAAAGTCCTTCAGTGATGTTTCCGAGCAACACGCATTAGTGTGTTTTGTTCCTGAATGATCAGTGTTTTGAACGAATCCATTGAATACGATTCAATGAGCATGTTTACATGCTAACCGGTACGCGGATAACACCCTTTACACGACTTTATTTAAAAAGTAGGTTATTTCCCAGTAGAGACGTCAAAAGATAATCATTTGATTATCCGATTCAGGGTATTCCACTTGTTATGTTGGTTGTGATGTTAAATAAAGCATTAAAAACCGAAGAGTATTCCAGCGGAAAAAAATACGGACACATATATTATCCTCTCATGCAGTTACAGATGTGGCATTTTGATTGAACCACTTCTACTTCAGCTGCATGAGATGAGAACGTCTCGGTTACTCTTGTAACCCTCGTTCCCTGAAGGAGGGAACAGAGACGTTATGTCAATACTGACGTTATGGCAGGGCCGGCTCTAACTCTTTGGTTGCCCTAGGCGATATTGAGTTTTGCGCCCCCCCTTCAAAAATTATAAGTATTTATTAAACTAAATAGTCTCTTATAGTCACTCAAAAACTTCAACAATAAATTGTTCATACAAATGCTACAAAGAACGTTCAAGGATATTTATATCATAGTTGCATTGTACAAATATTTTTTCTGACCATAACTTGTAGTAGATAAATTACAATTACTACCACCACTAGGCGTACTATTATTACTAATCTATTAGGCTGCTACAAGGTTAAGGGGGTTTCGGGGGTATTTCCCCAGTAAGAAAATGTTGTGCATTTTAATGTTAAATTCATCAATCTGGTGCACTTTGAGAGTTCAAAACTAAAAGCTCCAACCCATATTCAGTGTGCAAATTGAACAAAGAAAAAATCTCAAACCTCTATATTGCACTACTACATAATAATAGATATAATATTAATCCCATGACAGTAATAGCCATGGGCTATATTTTAAAACAAATGCACTGAAAAATAAAGGAAACTTTTATAAGTATTGTACAAATTTCTATACTTGAAAGTAAGTTATATATCTGGAAGTAACCCAGCGCCGCCAATTAAGCAAAACAAAACGAATGGGCCACAGATGTACGAGTTTTATGGGCCGTTAAGACAAAAATAGGAAAATAAAAGTATGAGATAGGCCTATGTATCGGCCCAAAAAGCACGTCGGGCCGCGGGAATCTCCCGGTAGTCCCGATGGCCAGAACATTTGACACCTTAATGGCTGAGATGAGAAGACTTACCTCTATACTGGGCTTTCTTTTTATCTTGTTGCTTTCTCTGTTTTCGTCCCTGTGCACCAGAGGGTTTAGACCGCTTCATTTTCGATCAGCGCGCGCAGCAGCCGAGCACTTGCCTAACGTAACCATAGAACGTAACGTAACGCAACTAACCCCCGCCCCCCCTTTAGGAAATGATCGACAATAATCATCCATTCAATCTAATAATCAGGACAAGTTATTAAACGTATGGCTGAGGGCCGCCTTAGGATGATCATGTAATAAACATGTTTTTGTTCGCTTGTCATTCTAATTATGTGATTAATGGGAAGTAGGCCAAGGGCGACACTAGAGGGCGCCCGCGCCCCCAACACATTTGTCGCCCTAGGCAACCGCCTAGTTCGCCTATAGCAATCGCCGGCCCTGCGTTATGGGGTCTCACTTAAGGAGCCCAATCACATTCAGTTAGTAAGAAAACGGGCCAATGAAGATTGCCGAGTGAGATTTGAATGGCAAGCCACTCCCATGGACATACGGGTATAAAAGCTGGCTGGCAACCCACTCATTCAGGTTTGTGCTGTGGAGCCGAGATGGTATCCTGGCATTCAGCTGGTGTTACAGAGTTGTGGCAGAAAGGACGTCAGGGAATGAGGGTTACAAGAGCAACCAAGACCTCCCCTTTCAGTCAGTCGCGATACTGATGTTATGGGGTCCCTGTAGTAAGCGCCACAACTACTGACCCTTCCCAGCGCCCCATGTAAGTCAAACAGACCTCTGTACCTGGTGGGATGAAAGGACCAAACTTTCTGAGGAGAAGGTCGATAGCTGCTGTTCCTTTCTGTTTTACACTATTTAGCCATGACTGGTTTGATAACACTGGGGAAGTGCGCTGAATCCAGATGGAAAGAGATGCTACGGAGGCCACATCCTGCCCGTAGCAAGGTAACATGAGGAGAATACACATATGGACTGACCTTTGGGGCAGTACTACATATAGAAGAAATCTCTGTGGTAGATCCTACCTAGAAAGGGATAGGACGATTACAAATGCAGGGCTATGACAGAGCAGACACTGTCAAAGGAAAGACATGGATTTACCAACGAGGAAAACATACCATAGAAAAATACACATATGGGATATTACCCAATGGAAATCCCTACATATGGGCTATTAGCACAGTACATGGGCTGACCACAGGGGCATGCACACAATTACTAGGCCTGGCATCAGACTCATTCACTAACACCCAGGGGGAGGCTACACTCTGAAGGGGCAAGGCATGCCTTGAGTTTGGTACTCCAAGGCAATGGCATCCCCTATCCATTGGGCCAACCTCTGTTTGGAGACAGCCTTTCCCTTCTGCTGACCTCCAAAGCAGACAAAGAGCTGCTCTAAGCTCCTAAAGCTCTGCGTGCGATCCATGTAAATGCATAGGATTTCGTCTCCTGGCGCCTCTTAGGAACCTGATGACCAGGTCATGCCATTTCAAGGGGCCAGCCTTGTGCCAGTGCATCTGTGCCGAGGGTACCTCGGTCAGGGTGTAAAAAAGCTGGCAATGGGAGGATTCTGGAGAGGCAAACAGGTCTAACTGCACGTCTCAGAATCGATTCAAGATCAGCTGGACCACCTGGGGATGGAGTCTCCCTTCTCCCGGGAGCTTGAGCTGTCGTGGGAGCGTGTTAGCCACACAATTGAGATTGTCCGGAATGTAAATGGCACGGAGCAACCTGAGCCGCTGCTGACTCCAGAGGAGGAGATGGCAGGAGAGTTGCGACATGCGACGTGTACGTAAACCACCCAAGTGGTTGATGCATGCCACAGTCAAAGTGTTGTCCGTCAGCAGCAACGGTCAACGGTCATGTTGTCCGAATCAAACTCCATGCCAAGAAAAGAGATATATTCTGTACAAGGGGGAGGGTTTGAACTTTTCCCATTTGACCCAAAGCCCCAAACGGCTGAGTTGCTTGAGCACCAGATCCCTGTTTGCACAACAGATATTGCTAGTGAGCCAGAATAAGCCAGTCATCGAGATAGTTGAGAATACGGATGCCCACTTCCCTTAATGGGGCAAGAGCACCCTGCGCGACCTTCGTGAAGAAGCGAGAAGGGGAGGACTTTGTATGCCCGACCTTCAGAAAGCAAATAATAGGAATGGTCTGTGTCGAGGCAAAATCGGAACATGGAAGTACGCTTCCTTTAGGTCAATCGCAGCAAACCAATCTTGGTGGTGACCGCACGTGAGGAAATGTTTCTGTGTTAACATCTTGAACGGGATAGTGTGAAGGGCCCGGTTCAAGACTCGGAAAAACTCAGATCGGCTGTAACCCACCGCCTTTCTTTGTAAAACCCTGACTTCATCTCAGCTGGGGGGACTGGCTCTATTGCATCCTTCGCCAGCTGGACTGCAATCTCCGCACGCAGGACAGGGGCATCTTTGTTTGCCACCAAGGTAAACAGGACTTTAGAGGTGCTTTAATTGAGTGTGTTATGACTCTTACCTGGCTCCACAGAACCGTAAGGAGGCATCGCATCTTCGAAACACAAACTCCTGCACTGGGGGGCTGAGAGTGAGAAAGCACAGCGTCCTTATGTGAGCCAGAGGGCCAGTGGTACCAAAAAGCTTCAATAAAAGAGTAGAACAGAAATAAACCCTTTAGAAAAAAGAGATTCTCCTCTCAGCCCTCCTCTGGGGGAAGTTCACCACCTCGTGGATAAGAGAGTAGTTCCCTCCATCTCTGTGTCACCTTCCTGTGGGTGGGGTGGGGGGGGTTACGTGCTGCTCGGGCTCAGATGTAGATGCCACAGGGGGACGCAAAACTTCGCCGCTCTAGTAAAGGCGAATGGCAGAGCGCTGTAAAGACAACCGCTCAGCTCCGAAGCAAAAAGCTGAATGAGTGAGTTGCCGGCCAGCTTATCTACACCTTCTGGCAAAACAATGTAACCTGCAGAAAGAGTCAGCGATAAATCCTACTACAATAGTTTCTATGAACGCACACTGTCTATTTATTTCCGCTAAAATCTCAGTTCTACACGAGCTTCCGGTATAGTATTCTCCAATAATTCTCCAACTTATTATATTGAGATCCGTTAGCTTAACCGTAAACATCAAGGTGGATTACTGTCTCCTGTTTGACATTTCCTCAAGATTTAATTTTCTCACAATTTTCAGACTGCACTGGAAATCAGTGGTCAGAGACAGAGACTTAATGTGGAAGCATTCATGCATATAGTCCATAGAGTCCATGACAGCCTGTCACTAGCACCGGAACTAAACTGTTATAAAATGAACACAACAAAATCTTAATCAACAACTAGCCGTCTGAATAGACAAATTCAAGAGATCCAGCTTCTCACAGTATAATACAGACATGCTCTCTCCCTAATTCTTAGCCCCACTCAGAAAACACTCTGTGAGCACTGGCTGTCATTTAGGTTATATGTCAGTGGCCTGAGCTTCAGGAGATCCATTCCTTTTCACACCTCGGCAGAGCTGACCGTCTGCTTGCAGACTGAGAAAGAGGAGGGAGTTGACTGCGCCGTCCCAGGCCAAGCTCTTCTCTCAGATGTGGGCCGCTGAGTAATGGCCATACATCCTTCAGCACTCCTCTGCCTGCACATTCTGCCCGTATTAAAGACATGCAGTGGATTTATTGGTTGAAAAACCACAGGGGCCCCACAAACACTTCAGCTGAAGCCTCACTCCCACTGCACTGCAGACCAGCACTTGAATTCTCCAGATGCCCCTCTGATTTCTGCACACTCTTCATCCGTTCTCTCTCTCAGCGTCCCACCACGTCTCACTCTCCTTTTCCATCTTTCCGCTTAGTCTGTCCACTTCACCCCCATTGACCTGCCATCCATCTGGGCCTGTCTCCTTATCTGTACGCATCACTGGCAACACGGCTCGACTGGTTTCAACTATATATCTAACTACACATCAAATGGGTTATTTATAGTTTTTATTTTGTTTTTCTGTTTCTGTTTCTTAATCTGTACTTAAATTATAATCTGTAGTTTGTTCTTTATTCTTATATAATAGCTAAATAAATGTTGTCTGCATTTTGGATGACACTAGTTTATAGATGGCCTTAAAGCTTAAAAAAAAATCTGGGTGTGTTTAGGTCTATTGTTAAGTTTTCTCTGTTACATATTCATTTTTGTCCTTTTATTGATGGCAAAAGGTAAGCAATAACAGGAAATAATGAGGAAAAGAACATTACACAGGTTGGATTTGAACCCAAGACTCCTAAATGAACACTAAGACTGGAGTCAGTAAGATTTTTAGAGAGAGAGAGAGAATTTAATTCCTGTATTCAGCAAGGATGTATTAAATTGATCAAAAGTGACAGTAAATATATTTGTTATGTTACAAAAGATTTCTATTTTGAATAAATGCTGAGCTCTTCATCAAAAAATCATGAAAAATAAGTATCATGGTTTCCACAAAATATTAATCAGCAAAAACAATTTTAACTGTGATAATAATAAAGAAAGTTTCTTGAGCACAAAATCAGCATATTAGAATGATTTCTGAAGGATCGTGTGACACTGAAGACTGGAGTGATGATGCTGAAAATTCAGCTTCTCCATCACTGGAAT
Source organism: Tiaroga cobitis (assembly GCA_030578255.1). Lineage (NCBI taxonomy): Eukaryota > Metazoa > Chordata > Actinopteri > Cypriniformes > Leuciscidae > Tiaroga > Tiaroga cobitis. The sequence goes on along the minus strand of CM060597.1, from coordinate 16,973,274 downwards.
AAATTACATTTTAAAATGTATTAAAATAGAAAATCTTTCATTTTAAATTAATTTATTTAAATGCATAAGCATTGAGCTTATGTGATGCATGAGCATAAGAGTCTTCTTTCAAAAATATTTTAAAACATTTTTACTGACCCCAAACATTTTGAGGTTGTGTAGATTATTTTTTATTACCTTTTACAAAACACTGGCCAGTCATAACAATATCCGATCCAAAATCTGCATAAGCAGTGCATTATTCTACAGAGGTCCATGAGTCTGTGTGTGTTCAGATGTCACTGCATCCAGCTGTGGGGGTTATGACCTCTCATAATTAACATGGACATTCATCAGGATGTATCGGTCCATGCACAGGTGGAAATGATGGTTAGCTAATGGTCAGCTACCTTTTTTGTTGCTGTTGCTGCTCTTTTTGGTTCTTTATTTACTCCTTTCTCTTTCTGTGTGAGGATGTTTACCCATATGGGAGAAAGGAGCTGTATTTGGTGCCAAGACTGAAATCAAAGAGAGAAATATTCTTTTCCCCAGGAGGGACCAGAAAGAGAGACAGAACGGCAAAAGAGAGAGCGGGGGAGAAAAGAGGCGCTAGCTGGAGTTTTGACTAGACGTCTGCTCGCCAGCTGCAACGAATGCAGATCTGCTCTTCAACACTACTCAGGGGTCTTCCAACACCTCAACAATCTGGTCAGCTCTCTTCCCTTGGTGGCCCTGTTTGTCACAAGTGTAGACTTACATGCCAGCTGACTGCACAATTTAAATCAAAGACTTCATATAATTTAGTCTTAAAGGGACTTTGATTTAAATCAGGGCCATTTCCCATTTGATATTTAATGAAAGGTCTTTGCATACAGCCATGATTCACAACATGTGGCAAGTAAATTTCAATGACACTTTCTTTCCTTGTCATGCACACATGGTGAGATTACAGCCTGGGAGAGGATGGAACATAAACGCTTTTCACTCTTATTAGAAGCACCTATTTTATTAGAGATGGCTAGGTTGCTTTCTTACTGTGGAAAATGTTGTTGAAGACTTCGAGAACCATTTGGGACTTTTGATGTGCATTGAGCATGGACTCCAGGCCTAAATAAAAGTTCTACAGTGCTTTAAAAGTGCTCATCTCGAAGACACTCATGGTTTGCCAGATGAGTTGGCTTAGTGCTCCACATGCCCCGCACTCTTCATCCACGGGCCTTGAGTGCATACTTTCCACTGGCAGTAAAAGTGGAGCGACTGACATTAAAGAAGGGAACACTTCATTGTAGAGCACATGGTGAAAGCCTTGTTTTCTGGGTCACATGGGCCCACCTGTACATTAAGGATCAGTTTCATAAAACATGTACAGCTCATGCACTGTAACATGAACCAGATAGCAGAACACTTGATATATTACAAAAATCATTTTCAGAGAAATTTTAGAATCTGCCAAATGTTTTATTATCATTGTTGTTGTTATTATAATAATATCATATAGGAAATATATAAACATTCATCAACTCACACATTAGTTGTGGTAAACGGAAGCTCAAGCACACTTGCTTGATGTGCGAGAACCAATAAGGTTCATTCTTGTGTGTTTCGCAGCACATTTAGGCTTCCACAAGAACCAATGAGGTTTGTTCTCGCGCATCAAGCAATTCTGTTTATGTATGCTGATCAATGGTTATATGTGAATAAAAAATTCAATCTGTTTATCATATTAAGCAATCCAGTCTCTTCAGACAATGTGGGCTAAACTGTTAATTTTACGGTCTCTTTATGAACTTTTTGAAGGGTCAAAGTGGTAGTTGCATGGACTTTCAATGGTCAGAAATCTCTTTAAAATACTTTAATTTGTGTTTTGAAGATGAACGAAAGTCTTACGGGTTTAGAATGAAATGAGGGTGAGTAAATGATGATAATATTTTGGTGAAGTTTTACAGACCCTAAACAAACGGTGTGTGTCTGTGTGTGTGTGTGTGCGTGTGTATACACTTCTGGTCAAAAGTTTGAAACCATTTTTTGGAAAGAAATCTCTTATGCTCACCAAGGCTGCATTAATTTGTTGAAAAGTACAGTAAAAAAGAGTAATAAAAACATCACTCAGTGCCTGACACATAGTAGGAGTCCAACAGTCGTATCTGTTAACACACATTATGAATGCTGGTTTGGTGAGCTACTGTACAGTTGTGGAGCCGATACATGCTAGATGTGAGTTACTAATGCTTGTGCACGTGTGTGTGCAGTGCACCTCACTCGTGACCTCCCTCTCCTCTCTACCACACCTCCCCTCCGAGGGAAAGAGCTGCAAAAGCCCACACTCGCTCGTTCTATCTTTCAGTTACAGCAGCTGATGTTCTTCCTTTGAAGCAGTCTCTCAGGACTGAGACTGACAGAAAGCAGACTACTTCTGTGAGGCCGTGACGTTACAGCAGCAGCGCATCCATCTCCCTGTGACCTAGAATGAGTGAGAGAAGGTACTTTTGATTCATCACTGCAAGCAGGACCATTTAGCAGCTGCCCATCAAAATGGACACAATGAAATATATGATTTTGCATATTATTCACATATTCAGCACTTAGCATATTTAAAATGGGCCATCCAGCCATAATTCAGTTCAGACATGATACATTTTCAAACAAACGCCTTTTTTCTGGTCAAAAAACTACTCAGAAGCTAGTATTACACAAACTATACTCAAAAACATAGCTGAGTTACTAATTAATCTACAGAAAGTCATAGAAAAATTAAACTTGAAACTGGACAACACTGTAAGCTACATAACAAAAATAGCTTGCTTCATTTCAGCAACTTTTAGATTTTTTTTTTTATAAATATTAAAAAACTACTGTATTCATGGACCATTCTACTTCAAAGAAAATGAACTGGAAACCATGCTAATGCGGATATACTGTTAGAGTTTCAACACTATAATGTTTGGAAAATGTCTTTAACTGTAGTTCAAATGATCCAGACAGAATCAAGAAGCATCTCACACAGGTTTGTTTATTCCTTTGACTGATTCATTGAAAATATTTAGACTCAAAGGAAGTGCAACCTTTGACCTTGGGTCGTATTTTTGTGTAGCGTGACTGGCTGTAGTTTAGACTGTAATGCACTTGGCCCTCAGATGTGGTGCGATATTGCATCTACTCTGAGGGGGTTAGCACTGAACAGCGCTTGTTGCTGTACAGAATTCACACAAACCTGATCTTATCTCCCAGTACGAAACCTGAGCACACCCGTCAGTCTGCTAAAACAGGCCAAAGCACAGATGGCATTCTGGGAACTCCTGGGACACTCTTTCTTGAGCAAGGAGCTTCCCAGATGTCTAGAGTCATGTGACATAACTTTCATAGCCAGCTGTCACTCAGGATCAAAATGTCCTTCAAGGTTGGGTTACTCTATATCAACTGATAGCTTCTGTATATCATGAACTTGCCATTTAATCTATGCTGAGGCACAAGACCATAATGACTGTGAATAAAGCTTGGAATTTAATGATACTTTTGTGGGAAAATAATTATATAAAAGAATTATATATTTTATTATTTAACCCCCTATTCACCTTATTGTCCTCAAGCATTCTAAACATGTGAGAGATATGGAAATATATGGAATATACTGTGTATACTGTAGAGTAATTTTTAATTGAAAAGTTAAGGGCCACGTGCACAGAGTTTAGAAAAGAAAAGCCTAGTCCTAGAAAAAAGGGATATGCTTGAGAGGACAGGATAAGTCAAAATAAAAGTTGTTAACAAAGGACTTTTTTAAAGCATTCAAGAATTTCATCAAACTCTTTCCACTCTTCATAGAAACAGATGGCGTCCGCCATGTTTACTCTGAATTCAGATGAAAATCAGTTTAGATGGAAATCTAAACCCAAACTTGGAGCAGAATCGCTTGCACTACAGGTCCATGTTTGTCTTTAGGCTTTATGGAGGGTTTTAAGCTCCCAATGTTACCTAGGGTGAAATCTATCCATATTGGAAAAGCAAAATAGGAACTGATGAAGAGATAACAGAAATGGACATTTCATCCAAACAACACAAACTGGAAACATGTTTGGATGTCTCCTCCTTCGTGCTGGATGTCATGGTATCAGCCAATCACAATTACGTCAGAATGAGCTTTCAGCCAAAATTCCGATCTATCTTTGTAACGAGATCTAGGAGAAAATGGGAAAGGGATGAAATTGGAAGGAATGGATTCAATACATTGTTTAGACTCTAAAGAAATTCTTCCACTTTGCAATGACAGTGGGGGAAGATTTTCTTGGTTAGTATGGGCTAGTTAGCCCCTGCAAATGCTGTAACTAAAATACTATGAGGCAAATAACTTTTTCCATTGATGGCCATTCAGAAGTATCCTTGATATCTGATTTTTTTTTTTTTTTTTAAACACTGTGTTCCCATGGGAAAAAAATAAATGTGTGTACTTGTAGTGTACTTAAAATCTTATAAAAATATATATTTTTAGGAAACTGTAATTGCAAATAATATAATATTAATACAATCAATGGCCACTTAAAGAGACACATCAATGACCGTTTCTTGAAATATACTTTTAAATGAGCACTTATTTTAGGCTCTAAAGTACACTTTTTTTTTTATGTGTTGACACATAATAAACCACATGTAAAGTACTTGATTATAACTTGAACTATAGTGTTATGCAATATTACATTTAAAGTAGGCTAGTTAATATTTTAAATGTACAAAATCACAGATTCATCATTACAAATGTGTAGGCCTAATTGCAAATATATTTAAATACATAACGTATACGTTTCGATATAATTACAAAGTGTATTTTAGTTTTTGACATTTCAAAGACAATAGTGGTGATTATATGAAATTACCAGTGTTGGGCAAGTTACTTTTAAAAAGTAATTAGTTCCAGTTACTAGTTACTTCTTCCAAAAAGTAACTAAATTTACTCAGTTACAAATTTTAAAAGTAACTAGTTACTTAAGAAAGTAACTATTGCGTTACTTTCAAGTAAAATTACATTTTAAATGCTCAAATGTGACCCCACCTCTACCCCTCTTCAACGGAACTTAAAATACATGTGCATGTTCAATTATTTATGATAAATCTGAATATTATAATGAAATGGACACTTAATACAATACATTATTAACAGAAACATGAAACATACACACATCTAAAAAAAATGTTGCTGTGGGACAAAGTGAGACTGGCCTCCAATCAAATGCCATGTATGTAGATATTATGTTTATATAGTGGATCAATGCAATTAACACAATAGATGTTTTGGAACTTTTGATATTTATTGCCCCTCAACAGGCCACAGCTGGGCAAAATTAAATTAAGCTTGTTAAGCAATATACCAAAAAGAAATAACAACACTCTTTGTAGTGCAAATATAACAAAACAAAAATTACTGAAAAAATGCTGTAGGCCCTACTTCAATTAGAACAGTGTAACAATATTAGGTGCTTTCAATGTAACTGGAAAGTGCAATGTAGCTATAGCAAAACGAAGGATATACACATGATGATGGATCGTTCGCGAATGAGCGTTAGCGATGATGGATCGACTCGTTCGCGAATGAGCCGGCTCTTTTAGGTGAACGTCGGGAGCTGGCTCGCATATCTGAAGAGCCGACTCTTTTTTTACAAATTTTGCCTATAGAAATTAAATAATTATGTAATAAAAATAGAAATATTATAGTCAAAGTCATTTAAAGAGCCGTTTGTGAGCCAAAAGAGCCGGCTCTTTTCAGTGAGCTGAGTCAAAAGAGGCGAATGCCCATCACTACTGTGCGTGCTTTCGAACACCGAACACCCGCCCAACTCTACCTCTGATTGGCTTACAATGACATTTTACTCTACCTCAGCCAATCGTCAGCATTTATGCGCTTGCCTCGTGCTCTGCCTACTAACCAAGGAAGAACAGTAAAAAAAGTATTTGCCTCTCGCTCAGAGATCTATTTAGTCTGATGAAAAAAACACAGCTGCATCAGTTATAGTAACGCGCCGCATTTTTTGGCAGTAACGGTAACGGCGTTATTAAGATGAGAAGAGTAATCAATTAGATTACTCGTTACTGGAAAAAATAATGCCGTTACTAACGGCGTTATTTATAGCCTAATAACGATTTTGTCCCTCCAAAGCCTTTTTTGATCGATGAGTGATGTAGAATAGAATGATTGCTGCGCTTGGCAGGGCGCATAATGAGCAGAGAGAGAGAGAGAGAGAGAGAGAGAGAGAGAGAGAGAGAGAGAGAGAGCCCGGCCGCACGCACTCTCTCACGTCTAGCTTCAAACAACACGAGCGCTGTCTTGCGCTCTCTCCCTCGCGCATATTAATCAAAATCTATTGACGGGATAGTAAAAGGTTGGATGACCGCAGTTTCACGTGGAGCATTTGGAGATTTTTAGAGATAGAGACAGGCCTATACACTCAATGAACAACATCTAAACCCTAAATTATAAAGGCCTGTCTCATATGGACGCCTGTCTCAAATACAAGCCGGTGCAGTTCGACGATTTGGGAAAATAAAAGCCCGGGCTACTATTTGAAGTTTTACGGTATTTGACTATCTGTTGAAGAACAGGCCACCAAGGTTTCTGTGTTTGGCGAGAGAGTGTCCACACTGGCAAATGTGAATGTTTTCTTCAGACTTCAGGAAAAAGTCATACCACAGTGGTGTCTGTCACTAAAGAGCCTCTGGAGTGTGTCACTTGCAGAGAAAGTTCAGTAATGAGGCAAGTTTAATTTAATCAACCGGGCCTGTTGCTGAACTCCTGGCAATACATAAACCCTTCATCCTCCCAGCAGGTTTAAGGTTGAAATGACGAGAAGAACCCTGTCTCCTTCTCCACCCAGCCCAGGCAAAGCATGGCCGCAGACTGTGGCTTACTAATGGGGATGTGGCTTGACATGCCAGGGCTCTGTAGACGATCTAGGGTCAACTGGCCGATTGAGTATGATGATTCAAACAGCTCTGCGTTACAGCAAGGTAAGAGAGCAGAGCGATCCAGACGTGCAGAACACCCCCACAGGCCACTGGGGTCACTGAGTATGACACGACATGGGTGATCTTGAGAGATGCCCTGTCAAGATGACTTCAGATTGATACAGTTGAAATGAACACGACACCGCTCAGTGCAGCAGGCATCAAGGTTTACTTCAGCAAGAACAATATAGGTCTGATTACTCTCCAGAGAAAGGATTGTACATTGATGTCTCGTAAGGACTGTTTGGAGCATGTACTGTGAGATCATGTTTGTATGCATGCTTGAAAACCGTATGGCTTAACATCAGAGATCTTTTCCTCAATTATGTCATTATGGCTTTTGGTTAGAGTCTTGTTAGTCTTCTGTGCTTGTGACTGTGCATTCATTATGTGGCCTGCTGTTCCCAACAGGTAAAGGAAAATAGCAAGCAAATTTTGGAGCAATTCAAAACTCAGTTCTTTCTCAGCAAAAATCCACAGCTTCGGTTTCCTCAATTTGTTTAGTCTTGAGCAGATATATACATTTTTAAGAAAGCCCTCTATATTTCACAGATTAAAATGAAAGATTTATCTCTGCCAGTAGCTCAGATTTTAGATTTATACAGTTATTACAGTATACTGTATATATACATAGCCATACATACTAACACATATATATACATACAAATAATTTCAATTGCTAAACATTTTAAGAGTTATAAACTCATAAACATTCAATGATTTGTTTATGCTTTTCAAATCGTCTAACTGATGTTTTTCACAACTCTGAGACACTCACATTTTCGACAAATCCTCATTTTTATATCCAGCTGGATAACGTTACTTTGGTGAAATTTAAATTTGAAGAATACGAAACAACAATGTTTACTGTATCACTTGGTTATCCTTATTGTAACGTACTTCAGCTGTACAATAACAAGTATTTCAAAATTATTTACAATCATGAAAAATTAAACAAATATTATTCAAAATGTTTAAAAATTACAAATAAGTGTGCGAGACATGTTTTGCTATTCCACAAGAAAAAAAGAGAAACAACATGACGTCTCCAAGCAGACATAAGGATGCATCACGCTGTTGTCATGGGAACACAAAACTAACAATCAGCAAATAAACATAAGTGCAGTCTCCCAGATCATGTTGGAAAAAGGAGATAAAATGTGTATTATCTCTGAGAGAAAAAAATGCCAGCAACCATTACATACTCTCACAGGCTCTTCACATTAATCAAAATTCTGCAAAACATCCTCACCATATGTATACATTATGGCATCATGCCTTTCTTGTTTTGTCTCAGCTATTCCTTGAGGTTGTGAGAGGCATATTCTATATCTAATTGTTCTGAAAATATTGGTTATATGCATATGGATTTCATTGACATAATCATCAGTGTACACAAATGAGAACTAAATCCAATTACAACATGCTGATGAGGATCAAGGATGATCTGCATGTAAATGTCCAATCACTACAGTATCAGCTCAAACACCAAGATAAAAGATAAATCTTTTGAGGGCCCCCGAGTTCAGACCCCAAAGAGTGGCAACCGAAGGAGAGTTTTAAATATGGCACTGTTCAGCCAGGCCAGCGGCAATCTGTGCAGCGTAAAGAATGCACAAGATGACCCGCTTGCCAGCAGAGCTTTTTTTTCCTTTGAAAGTGAAAAAGAAGGTCTATGACAAGCATAAACAGAGTACTTCCTCTCATACTCTGGTTTTGATTCTCAATGCAGCTAGTCCTCTGACATGTGGATCAGCTTAAGGGCATACTGAAGTTAAGTGACCTCTGACACATAAATACACAAATACGCACCCTTGCGGAACCTTATGATGGGCCTGTTGTGAACAAACGTGATAGAGGAGGCATACAAGTGTCTCTTTAAAAAATGTTTTTTGGGTGTCTACATAAACTCCACATACCCACAGTAGTTTCTTTTGGGCATTTCGGCCCCATGGACTTCTTAGAAAATACATTTTCTTAACACTCACTCATTTTTAACATTTGTCGACTACAATGTCCAACAGTGTCAATTTTTTTCAGTCATGAAATTTCCCCCGGAGTGTCATTTCCACCAGACCTCTTATGTTTTGTGTTTAGTATACACTCTAAAAATTATGGGTTGTTTCAACCCAAATTTGGGTCAAATATGGACAAACAACAGTTGGGTTCGTTTGTCCATATTTGACCCAAATTTGGGTTAAAACAACCCAGCATTTTTTTGCATTATGTTATGGAACAGAATTTTTTTTTTTTTAAATGTTTGCAATAAAATGACCTTAATAAAATGAAAATTGATAGAGCTTGAATTGGTGGAAATAACAGAACAGTTATATCTTTTTTGTAACTGATAGAAATAAATATGAATGATTATTACACGGCACTGTGGAATACTTGATTCTGATTGGTCAATCGCGTCATTCAGCGGTATGTTATGTAAGGAATAATGTACATCCTACTGGTTGTTCCGCTTCACGTCGGGGTCTTCATTACCCTGTCGGGGGTTTATTCTGAGATAACAACCGTCTGGATGTACATTATCGCGCTTATTACACGGCTACTTGCCACATAAGTAAATAATTAGACACGAAATATTGATCTGAGTTGAAATATTTTATTAGGTCTTTAAACGCAAAGCTTCCGCGGAGAGAGCAGTTGCACCGCGGCAAGTTCAAACTAGACGGACATTTAAGAGATACGGTATACAGTCATTCATATCACTTATTACACAGCATTTCACCACATAAATAATTATGGAGATAAGAGATATTCAGATTAAACTGTTTTAAAATCAAACCTGTTTGTATCTTATAATCCAACAGTGTAACAATAGTCACAAAATGGCAGCAGCTGCGTTTGTATGAAAAGAGAGTCCACAAGACTGGATGGCATAATAAAATATTTGTACACAAAATATTGATTCGACTGAGTTTTAATATTTTATCAGCTCACCAAATGCAAAACTTTCCTATAGCGCTGCTGACTCAGTGACCCGGATTTGCCAGCGTTATCTGTTTTCAGCGGTTGTTATCTGTGATTATTTCACTCGGTTTAATTTGTTTTTTTAACATATAATTCATATTTTTAGTTTAGAAAGTTTGTAACAAAAGTATATAAATATGAATTGTAAAAAAAATATTGCATTTCAAAAAGTCTCCAAGACTTTAAAGGGATAGTTCACCCAAAAATGAAAATTCTGTCAGTAATTACTCACCCTCATGTTTTTCCAAACCCGTAAGACTTTCGTTCATCTTCAGAACACAAATTAAGATATTTTTGATGAAATCTGAGAGCTGTCTCACTCCTTCATAGGCTGCTATAGGTAATTTCATCTGTCAGCCCAGAAAAGCATTGTTAAAATAGTCCAAGTGACTACAGTGGCTAACCTTTTATCAAGCGACTAGAACTAAGTTTATCAAAACCTGATGAGTTAGTTCAACTCAATCCGTTTGAGGAAACTGATTGCCTTAAATCATTTAAGTTTATTAACTCAAACAATTTAAGCATAAAAAAATATTTGATTTGTGTCCAAGTAACTCAATAACTTATTGTTAAGATAACTTGGGTAAATAAAGTTAATAGTACTAATTCCATTCAGTTAATATAACTTAAATCTATGAAGTACACTGTAAACCCAAATAAGTTAGCAGAATTCAAAAACACTTTTATTAGTATAAACTTAGTTAGCTTTAAAAAGCTAATCTGCTAACATAGTAAATGCTAATATATTAGCAATAGTATGTTATACAGAAACACTTGTTGTATGAGCGCAGCAATATAAAGGAATTATTTGCTCTCAAATCAAGCTGCATGCACCACTGTCACCATGATGGTAACCATCCTAAAGCCTACATTAACAGAAATTCTTCTAAATTAGCATAACAAAACATTAATCACTACTAAATCTCACACATAACATTAATCTTACACAAAAAAACACATTATATTACACTTAATTTTAGCATTTACTCTCCCTTTCGGGTGCCATCGGCAAAGCATGCTGGGAAATAGACATCCCAGCTGTTTCAGTTAAACTTAAGTTCGTCTAAATTAAAATAAATAATTTCATAAAACTTAAAACAATGAAACAGTTCAGTTTACTTAAAATATATCAGTTCTGTGAACTTGAAAGAAAAAGAAAGTGCTAAATACTCATAAAAGTTAATTTGACTGAACTAATTTGTTTAATTTAAGTTTGTCCTACTCAAACCAATTAATTATTTTGAGCGTTAGGGTTTACAGTGTAGAATACTTTTTGTGCGCAAAAAAACAAACAAAAATAACGACTTTATTCAACTATTAATTTTCTTCTATGTGGGTCTCTGAGTGAGTTCACGAGAGCGCCACGACGCATGCACGAAAACTGAGAAGATGACGCAGATGGATCTCGATGTAGTATTTAAAATGGTTCTAAAGTGTGCATTTCCTGGATGTCCGAATCGTGAGAAACCAACGAGTCTTACGGGGTTGGAAAAAAATGAGGGTGAGTAAGTACTGACAGAATTTTCATTTTTGGGTGAACTAACCCTTTAAGTGAAATTATTATTGAAATTAGAATTATTTTAAAATCATTATTATCAATGTTGAAGAAAATGGCCTTCAAAGATGAGAGCAGAAATTATTTTTCTTTAAAAAAATATCTAAAGGAGGTCATTAGAAAAAAAAAATCCTTTGAAGACTACATGAGCATTAAGTTCGGTCGCCAGCTATCTTGCTTGAGAGTTTTAGAGGCCTCTGGGTTTACAGCTCATGCTTGCTGGTTGTTCTGCAAGACAAACAAAGCATTGCTGGGCAGGGGGCATGGATTAAAGTTCCCAAACAAATCAGGCACAGGAAGTGATGGCATGGGCCTCTGGGCCGGATCATGTTGTTGGGAAAGTGAGTCAGGCAATGAGGTTTTCAGCTGAAGGGGTGAGGGAGTTTGGACGAGTGTTGTCAGGGGCTCTGAGAATTAGAGGTGTGAACTGAACACTGCAGTGCGGCCCGGCACCATTCGCTATATCATGTCCGTCATGGGAACATCATCTCTATTTTCTTTTCATTACAGGACCAATCCCTCCTCAAGCCTTTCAAACAACAGTGGAATAACAGCTTATTTGTTCTGTGTGGCCTCTGCAGAGGGCGGAGGGATCGTGACGGCGTGCTAAGGTCTGTCCGAATCCACTTCACTGTGCCTCATCCCTCACTGAAGGTGGAAACAATCTTTCCTCTTAGTGTAAACTCAATCAGTGGAGAATAAGCCAACCATTACAAGATTTCATTTTTTCCCACGTTAATAACTCCTATCTTTCCTGGCCCACGTTTGCGCTAATTTAACCTCAGTTGTCCACTTTAATTTGATAATGAGTATAATCATTTTTGAGGACAGATGAGGAGAGTATTTATAGTTAACATGAACAACAACAAAAAAAGTACTTTTCTTAGCTCTGAGACTGTAAAAAGAACCTGTGTCAAAGATGTGTTTTATATTTCAGACAAATTTACTTTGTTTTGATAATACTGTACCTTTTACATATTGAGCTAGAAGACCAGGTGAATGAAGGGAACGATCTTGGCAGGCTCATTATGTTTGGCACAGTGCTGGTTGGAACATGTCTCCCACCGGCGGTCTGCTTTAGATCAGCCTGACATGATGAACGGTGAGCGGCGGTGGCCACAGAAGCCCATCTCTACACATTCAGAGATCCACACAGTTGCAGTAAGAATTGGTTTATGATGCGTTTAACTGCACAGGCAAATTTGGCTCTGAAACCTGGCAAGAGAGGCTCCAGCCTATCGAAAGAATATGACCGCTGCTAGTGTATTACAGTAGAAGCAATAATGTTAAGTGATGTCTGTCGATCATATTTCAATAAAGCCATGACTAGGGTTTGAAAGCTATGATTAAGAACATCCTGCCTCCAGGCAAGCATTATTGCTTCAATGTAAATGAAATATTACTTAATTATTGTCCTGTAAAATTCAGTTTACATAAATGTTAGACGTATTATCACTGAACAAATTATACAATGACCTTCAGGGGAATTTGAGTAACACTTTACAATAAGGTTCCATTAGTTAACATTAGTCAATGCATTAACAAACAAATGATCAATATGTATTAACATTAGTTAATACATTAACTGTTCATTTTTAGTTCATGTTAGCGGAGTTTTATCAAATAATAGTAACAAATAATAACGTATTAGTAAATATTTAAATTAACATGTATTTTTCATGTTAAATTATATAGTTATAACTAATGTTAACAAATCAAACCTTATTTTGAAAAGTGAATTTATCTGACAAATTTTTAAGATGCAATCTTACAAATCTTTTAAAAAAATCATTAAAGAAAGGTTATCTTGTGCCATACAAAGGCGTTTCTACTAAAAAGCAGACCGTCTTAAAGACAAAAGAATTTAGTCTTCTATGATATATTTTTTGTGGTATCTAAAAAAAAGTGATAAATAATTAAAGCATTAATGTTTTGTCCATGATTTATTTTTTCTGAATAAAATCCTAATAAAAATGGCTTTGGAAGTATACTGTTGCAGTCAAGAGAAAAGTCTGACCTGGACTAACTTTCTAATCTCACTTATCGAAATGTTTGAAAACTCTGTCGAAAAAAAATATATATATCACCTATTTCGCACCCATAATTCACACCATTCTTACATTCTTATTAGTAGGCTAAATGAACTCTCTGCATCCTGACGACTGAGCATACAAAGTAAAATGATCTATGACGCTCATTTTCTCTCAGTAACATTAAAAAAAGTAGTTGAAAGGCAACATTATTTCCATATATGTTCTGTAGTTGTTTTTCAGCAGATTGTAGGATTATACTGACAATTGTCACTATAGAGAACCACATGAAAAAAGCATGCAACGAAAATAAGGAGCAGATCTGGAAAATATCTGTTCAGCAGTATCACAGGGACAATCAAAGGCTATTTAGCATGCTTTTAAAACTCCCCTCAGTTTTAATATAGGCAATCACCACAACAAGATTTTTGAAGCTGGCCTTTATCCTTTCAAATCCCTCCAAACGTGAGTAGTTTTGGAATTCTGGAATGCCATCCCAACCGTGAAGCCCCTCTGCCTCTCACCCGGTACTTCGTGGAGGGCAATTTTCCTCTGGCTGAGCCTCCCAAAGCTGCCTCACCTGGAACCAATCTGTAACACAATCGAAGTGTCCTAACTTGAAAGCCTGCTCCCTTCCTTTGATAGTCTCCTCCTGGTAGTCTGCGTGGCGCTGGAAATAGTCCCTTTGTAATCTTCAGATACAAAAGAGAGCAAAGATGGAGAGCTAATATATTGCCATCAAAGTGAATTATGCAAATGGTAATGCTACAAAGCTCAGACACTCTCTGAGGGAATGGGAAACGGGGCTGACTGTGGAAATTTTCAGCGCTGTTGTCATCTGCAATGTTTCCTGAAAAACATCAGGACTTTGCCTGGTAATTGTTGAAGTTAAAGTGAAGGATTGGGCTGAATGTTCATTACAGACAGGTGTCGATAACCTTGTGCTCAGCCTCTTTTTGCCTCCTACCTCTAGATAGCAACTGCATTTACTTCAGGTGAACACGTGATAACTTCCAAAAAGACAAGACAAGGCAAGCAATTAAACTTCAATAGCTGTCCATTGAGGGGTCCTGGGGGATTTTTTCCTGAGTCAACATGCCAAGCCCCATTTCCTTTTCCTCCTCTCTTTTTCTCTCAGCAATCTCTCACTAGAACTGCGGTTTTTAAGGAGTTTATGGCTTTTCGTGAGCTTTATGTCCTAGCCTTTAGCGAGTCTTAGTCATACTTTTGCGTTTGAAAAATACAGTCTATATACTGTATTGCACACATTCACTACCATTTAGGGTCAGTAAGATTATTTAAAAAGATATTAATACTTTTATTAAGCAAGGACACATTATACTGATAAAGAGTGACAGTTAGAATGTTACAAAATATTTCTATTTCATGCTGTTCTTTTGAACTTTATATTCATCGAAGAATCCTGAAAAAAATGCCACATACCGTTTCCACAAAAATATTAAGCAGTGTTTAATAACATGTTTATTGGACAGCAAATCAATGGATCAATCAATGGATCAATGATTTTGAAGGTTCATGTGAAATTTGAAGACTGTAGTAATGGCTGCTGAAAATTCAGCTTTGCCATCACAGTAATACATTACATTTTATAATATATTAAAATAGAAAACAGTTATTTTAAATTTTAATGTCACAATATTAGTGCTTTTATTGAAGTTTTGATCAAATATATGCAGCCTTGGCAAACATAAAAGGCGTCTTTCAAAAACATTTGAAAAAAAAATCTTACTGACCGCAAACTTCTGAACAATAATGTACATTTACTGCTAGTAGCATAGCACCTAATTATAAGAGACAGGGAATTAAAAATAAATGAATAAATAACTGCAGAAATGCCATTGAGAAGCATTTGAAAACTAAAGGTTATCTTGAGTGACATTCTGGTAGCTTAATGGACATTGAAACTATGTCTTTAAGTTTAATAGTTTTGCACCGATTGGGATGTTTTTGACCGGTGCTATAGATAGAACAATGACTTGAAGCCGTTCCCTTAACATTCCACCGGCAGAAAGTTTCAGAGGAAAACAACATAGTTTTCAGTCTGCGGGTTTCTGGCCCATCGAGAGGGCCTTATTGACTTGCTGGGTGCATGTGATTTTAATTGTGTGATTAGCGGTTATTGAATTAGCAATTGAAGGGCAGAGTGCATGGATGTAAGAGAGAAAATAAAAGTAAGTGTGCTGAGTGGAGCCTTTGTCTCCCAGTCACAATCGTTACCTTTGAGCGCAAGTCACAAGTCTTAATGGGCACATGGCCAGGATGACCAGCTACACTCGAGCACAGCCCCTGCACCCCCTATACAGGCCTAATCTACTAATGACTCCCACTTATATTTCTGCCGCTGTACACACACAGACGGCCCACATCTCTCATCTGAGCGCGATTTCTGTAATCGGGTTTCATACTTCAAAGTCTAATTAACTCGTGCAAAGTATTAAATTAACATTTGACCAAACTTTCATCCAGCTAACCAACGTATAATGCCTACATGCCTTTAATTGGTGAATTAACATCCTATCTTGAGAAGATCCAAACAGGAGCCCCGCTGAATTTATCAATGTGTAAAAAAGACCAATCCACTAATAAAAAAAATAATTCTGTCAAGAAGCAGTCATTATGGCAATATAAAGTTCTAAACTACTGGTCACTGTTTTACTAAATCATAAAGTTGTACAGTGAAAACATGTGTTTCTAGATGTATAGCTCATTACAGTAATAGGTAGCATGAAAAGTAAAGCCTGTTGTGTCTGTATGCATACGGCAAAGGCTTGGTTTTTCTGACTGGCAGTAAAATTTTATTTCAAATCACTGCCACTGATTCCCAAGCAGGAAGTGGGGCTTGTTACAACAGTTGGTGAGGAAAGGAAGAGGGCAAAGTGGTACGCTAAGGCACCACATGCTGTTTTGTTTAATTTTCCTTTCCTGGGCAAGAGAGAAATTATGGAACCTTTGTTTCTGAGTCAGAGTATAAAAAAATTTCTCTTTATCTTTAAGACAAAAAAAGGTAATTGTGACAATATAAATAGTCACATTATGAAATATTACAAGAAACAAATTTGCGATTTCAAGATATAAAGCCATGTTGCGAGACAAAGTCGCAAAAGCAATAAAAAACTAAAAACAAAGCATCAATTCACTATTATAAGTAACTAAATTTCTAGATTGTGAGATGGGGTCACACTGGGAGACATAAAGTTACATTGTGAGTTGCAGTTATCTTTTGAATATCCCCCTTCTAAAGCTGAAATGGGATTCAATAAGAAATAACCTTGCATATTCTAGGGGCAGTTTACATTACACCGTTCTCAACTAAAACGGAAAACCTTTTATGCGTTTTGGAAGTTCATTTACACAACAATGGTGTTTTTGTGGCCTGAAAACACAATCTTTTGAAAACAGGTTTCAAAGTGTAAGTTTTGAAAACGATATTGTCATCGTCTCCGTGTAAAGTACAAAAACGCAAATCTGTGGAAACGGTGACGGGCACCTGTTTATTACGTGTTTAGTCTATATGCCATGCGCGTTTGAATGCATTTGTCCACAGTAGTGATGGCCGGTTCGTGAACGAATCGTTCTTTTGAACCGGTTCTTTTTAGTGAACCGGTCGAACCAGTACACTAAATCGGACTGAATCGTTCGAAACAGTTCGCGTCTTGCGTCAGCGCTGATCCACAAGTTACTAAAGTTACTCACTTTCAGACATGCCTGACAGTCCGACTCGAAATAAACCAATATCCCGGAGTATATTTTACTCCAGTAACCATGTTGTGCTGAGAGAAGTCATGAGCACGAGCAGCTGATACTGAGCATGCGCGTACTACCGAACGTACAGGTACAGTGGTTCTCGGATCACCAGTACAGAACCGAGAACTGTTTATTTCGGACGTGTTCGACATACCGATAACCGATGAGCTGATGAACTGAGCATGCGTGCATTTTTTTCAGAGGGACGAAATGCATGTTTCTTAAACATTTTGTTGAACATCAATAAGTGTAACAAAATAAAACGTGTTGGAAACATGTTTATCACATATCTTAATTTTCACTGTATTATTTTAAAGATTGGAAACACAATAAATGGATTTTAAAACTAAACATTTATTATTATACTAAAACATTATTTTCAGGAACAGCTAATTTAATTTCTAATTAGTTGACACATCTTTATCGTAAACTCTTGCCAAGGTTTTAAGGGTGCAAAGTAAACGTTTATAATGTGTTAATCAAAACATAACGTAAACATACTGTAGACAGGCATCGACTTTTTAGTTGTGTCGACTGTAGGCTGGTAGCCTAAGGTTTCAGCAGTTCTCAGCTCAGCACACACAAGCTAGCTCTCGAGTCAAGAACTGGTTGTTGCAGCAGTTCTCGAATCACCAGTACAGAACCGAGAACTGTTTCTTTCCAGCCCATTCTCATCCCTAGGCGTCATGAAACTGACGCCTTGGGAATCATTTTGACCATGCTTCAATATTCGACGCTTTAGGCACCCTTTAGCGTCAGTTACATGACGCAATCCTAGGGCGTCATCTTATTGACGCTTTACCTTAAGCGTCAGTTAGATGACGCTATCTAATCCTAACCCTACCCCAGACCTAAACCTACCCGCGTCATCTAACTGACGCTTAAGGTAAAGCGTCAGTAAGATGACGCCCTAGGATTGCGTCATGTAACTGACGCTAAAGGGTGCCTAAAGCGTCGAATATTGAAGCATGGTCAAAATTGTCATTTTAGTGACGCCTTGGGATGAGAATGCATTGCTCTTTCGGACACGTTCGATACGGAGAACCGATGAGCTGGAGATACTGCATGCGTGATAGCACTGTCTCTGAACCGAACTTTCTTTTGGCCGACTGCATGCTGTGCTGATACATGAGCACGGGTGAAACGAGGACTTAAATGAGGGGCCGAATTCGGCGAAATGTAGCTTAAGTTTATTTAATAACAAATTAAATAAAATAGATGAAGACCAGTTTATTCACTTTAGATCTTTAAGACATGTAAAACATCCGCGTTTGCACATCATTTGTAGCCTAACGTACAGGGTTCATTAGCAAAATGTAAGAAACCTATCCAAGAGGATTATGACGATGAGTACTATTATTTAACTCAAGTTATGATTACAAATGCCTTTATTTGAATGTATTTTGATCCGCCGGGATGATAGAATTGACGTCATTACGTGATGACGTAAAAGAACTGATGAACCGTTTTTTTGAACCGGTTCATTGAAACGAACTGTCCGAAAGAACCGGTTCGGGGAAAAGAACCGAACTTCCCATTACTAGTCCACAGGCGCATTGTCTTTCTTTACAAAGTGACATCGCCAACTGCTGGCCTGGCAGCATAATACAGCGTTTTTAGTCGTTTTCACGGATCCGTGTGAACAGGGATCGTTTGATAATGTTGTCGTGTTAACGTATCCTAAAATGTCTGCTCCAGCATTTACTGCAAGAGCAAGAAAACTACAGAGCAAGAAAACTCTGCATAAAACAAAGCTTGAACATTTCTAAACGTAAAAATCATCTTTAAAATGCCCTAAAGATTATCAACGCATCGCATACGTGTCACATCACTAAACAATAGCTCCATAGAGAAGTTGTTATATTGGCCACTAAGTGGACAGGATAAGCTGGAGGGAGTTCTTCAAACTCTGCCGCTGTAATGCCGCGGGTCCTCTGCGACTGCCACATCATATTCAGTTGTTGACAGGAAGGCCTGTAGCCTTCAGGCACGGCAGACCCTTACCCCGGCCTCCCCTCTTCTCTCAGGCTATCCCACCTCTCTCGCCTCACTGGCGGAACTTTCTGCATGCTAAAACAAATTGATTTTTCTTGCCTCTTGTGCTCTGAGGTCACATATTAATCTGATTAATTGGTTGAGATTGTTCTAGCGCTTTGGGAATGTTGGTTATATTTCAAAATACTTCGAGGAGGAAGTGGGTTTTGGAGTTCTTTTGGGAAGCAGGGGTGAAAGGTCAACTGAGTCTCTGAAACTTTTCTTTTTCTGAAGGATGTGGTCTGATACACTAGATGTTGCTCTGAAGCAATTACAGTGGAACATCCATTCATCCATCCTTCTTTCCTTAAATATCCGTATCTGTGTTTCTTTTATAAAAAAAAATCTAATGTCAAAATGATATATTACTGTTAAATGCAGAACTCAATATGCGGTTTCTCCAGAAAGGGCCCCGTTCTAGTGCTCTTTGCTACTTTGAGGATCAGACATTGTCACACATGACCCTTCGACCTCAGCCAGTAAACAGCACTTGTAGCTATAACTGGAATCACTTGCACCTAAGCAAGATGAAGTGAGCTTTGTTGAGAGCAAGCTCTCTCTTCACTACCTGCATCATTTCAGCAGGATGCACCAGTGAAAGGCTATTTTTATCATATCATAAAAAGAGGGGGGAAAAACATCACTCCAACTGTTCACATTGTGAAAGGACAAATTAAGTTGGATGCATATGATATTATAATTAATAGGTCAAACAAAAATACAAATTCTGTCCTCATTTACAAAAAGGGGGTTTTGGAACTCATTTCAGTCTTTAAAGGTTCTTTATTGGCATTGATGGTTGCACGAAGAACCTTTAACATCAATTTCCATTCCACAAAAGGTTCTTTATGTTCTTCACACTGGGCTGCTAGTTTAAGAACTGTTCACTGGAAGGTTCATTTGGGGAACCAAAAATGGTTCTTCTATATGGCATCGCTGTGAAACCCCCCTTTTGGAACCTTTATTTTTATGGGTGCAGAACCATTTTTTTCTTAGTGTGGAGAACATTTTAATAATCTAAAAAAAACGTCATAAACCGTATAAATAACCTTTTTTGGAATGGAAAGGTTCAATGGATGTTAAAGGTTCTTCATAGAACCATTAAAGCCAATAAATACCTTTATTTTTTTAACAGTACTCACCCTCACGTCAGTCCAAACCTGTGGGACTTTCTTATTTTTATTTATTTATTTTACTTATACGGGTTTGAGAGTGAGTAAACGATAACAACAATTTCATTTTTGAGTGAACTATCACTATAAGATTCAGGTTCTGCTGTTTTAAAATACAGGATGCTATTTTAGAAAACAAAAAGGATTAAAATCCGTTTATTTTAAGCAGCTCTCACCTGACACTCGCTCTTACACTGAACTCGAAACATTAAGAATAAAATAAAGCAATGGCTGAAATGAATGAGAACAACTTAAAATAAATATGTATGTATATGTGAAAAATATGTACCATGGGGGATGAATATAGCTTTATGGTAGATGGGTGTAGTAAAACCCCAAGTGTTCATTATTGCCATCCTCTATGAATGAATGGAGCTGTGAAGAAAGGACAAGTTCTTCCATGCAAGTGTCCTCCTAAATTAAATAAGGAACATGACTCTGATTAGGACCCTATTTGAAAGAGCTTCTTTCTGTCCATTCCAGGACATTCTGGTATGTTAGTGGCAGACAGACTCCCTTTGTTTCCTGCTTTGGATGACCTCTGCCATGGGAGCTGGCGCTATTGCAAGCCTGACAGCTCCGGTAAAACTTTGGCAACCGGGGCCACAATAACTGCATGAGCCGCACAATGTGGTCCAGGCGAGCTTCCGAACAACAGCATTTCAAAACATTCTGGGTTAACTTGACTCAGGTGCAGGTGATCCATGTCACACCGTCTAAAATTCAGAACAGAGACTGAATTTCCTGGAATCATTGTTTATAAGACTGTATTTTCTAATATATTGCCAGATGCAGCAGAGACCGCATCTGTTAGACAGAATCAAACAGGAGAAGATTTTTTTTATGACAAACAAAAAAATACAAATAATTTGATCCATCCCACATCTACCGTATTAATGTTTTTGTTCTTGCTATGTCTTTGCTATGAGCTTCAAATGTAAAAATCTGTAAAATTAAACAATTCAATGTATTAATGAAGTTTTATAATAATAACACTAATAGTTATTAGTACTAAGGTCTGTTTGCACCAAGAACCCTTTCACAAAAGTTTATTCAAGTTTTCTTTTAAACTATAAATACATTTTGTCAAGGGTAGAGCGGGGCACAACCTAACATATTTTGGTTTTGGCTCAATTATTTAAAAAATAATTAAGTTAGATTCATCTTTTTTTTTTACACAAGAAACAACACATCTCTGCTACAAATGAACACTTAAAGTTTTTTTCTAGGAGCTTCCATTTTCGTACAGTTGCACTGAAAGTGACAGAAGTGCAAATGTTACAACCTACCCCATATGCGGGGTTAATTGTAACAGACAGAGGGGTTAGTTGTAACACTTGTGTGTAACACACATAATTCAGTACTATTTTATCTGTATAGTTTGATATTGTTTGTGCATCTGTATAGATAGATATCCATACATCCATCCCTCATCCAATCATCCTTCTATTATGGATCAATATCATGGATAGAGACATAGAAAAGGGCTGCACAGTTTTGCAAGCAATACATAAATAAATAAATAAATAAAATCATCAAATATTGTAATTGCAATTGAATTACATTTATGTGTGGCAGCTGCATGTAAAATTATTATTATTGATAATAATAACAGTAATAATAATAAAAACGAGCTTAAAATAAAAATGTAAAGGGTTTATTGCATTAAAACCAGGCTATATTTTTAAAAAAGAAACAAGTGATCAATGCATAGTAAACTAAATAAAAAAATAAAAAAATTCCAACATTGTTTGTGAAAGTCCAACAAAGTTAAATATATAAATAAATACTCAAACCTGAAAAGTTGTGTGGCTCCCTGTTTTCATTTGATTATCATTGTACACTTGGCGGCTTAGTGCTCTTTATCATCGCTGTAGAGCCGCTCCAACGGATCTTCAACCTTAGCTTGCAGCTAGGGAGAGTGCCCACCCTCTGGAAGACATCCTGCATCGTTCCAGTTCCCAAGAAGAACCGGCCCAGCGAGCTGAATGACTTTCGACCAGTGGCACTCACTTCACACCTGATGAAGACGTTGGAGCGGCTCCTCCTCAGCCTCCTCAGACCCCAGGTGCAGCACGCCGAGGACCGCCTGCAGTTTGCGTACCAGCCAGATGTTGGTGTGGAGGATGCTATCCTCTACATGCTGCACCGGGTCCACTCCCATCTGGATAAGGGGAACGGCACAGTGAGGATACTCTTTTTGGACTTCTCCAGCGCCTTCAATACCATCCGCCCCCCCATACTCCAGGACAAACTGATCAGGATGGGAGTGGACCCCTCTCTGGTAGACTGGATCCGAGATTATCTCACGGACAGGCCACAGCACGTCAGGATGAAGGACATCATGTCTGACACTGTGGTCAGCAGCACTGGAGCCCCTCAGGGCACAGTGATGGCCCCTCTTCTCTTCAACCTGTACACCTCGGACTTCTGTTATAACTCGGAGCTGTGTCATGTACAGAAGTACGCGGATGACACAGCCATCGTTAGGTGTATCAGGAGTGATAGGGAGGAGGAGTATCGGAGTCTGGTGGGGGACTTTGCTATCTGGTGTCGCACTAACGGCCTACAGCTCAACACCTCTAAGACAAGGGAGCTGGTCGTTAACTTTGGGAGGACCAGATCAAGTCCGCGACCGGTCCTGTTGGAGGGAATTGAGGTGGAGGCAGTCAAATCATATAAATACCTCGGACTGTGGCTGGATAGCAAACTGGACTGGACAACACACACAAGCCACCTGTACAAGAAGACACAGAGCAGGCTGTACTTCCTGAGGAGACTGCGTTCTTTTAACATCTGCAGCAAATTGCTGTGCATGTTTTACCAGTCTGTGGTCACCAGTGTCCTCTTCTACACTGTGGTGTGGGGGGGGAGGGGGGGGGGGGGGGGGGGCAGCATATCCAAGAAGGACATCAACAGGCTGGATAAACTGATCAGGCGGGCCGGCTCTGTGATCGGTATAAAGCTGGATTCACTGGTGATGGTGGCAGAGAGAAGGACATTGGACAAACTACTGGACATTATTGATAATGCCAGCCACCCTCTGCACACCATCATCAGCACTCAGAGGAGCCGGTTCAGTGGAAGGCTGCTCCTTCCCAGGTGCCGGACTAATAGACTCAAGGACTCCTTTGTCCCTTATGCCATCAGACTCTACAACTCCTCACTTGGGGGGAGGAGAAAATAGGGCAGAGAGGACAATACATATACATACATACATACATACATACATACACACATACATACACACCTGGACTTACATTATACCTTGTCACTATATCACTATAACAGTGGACTTAACATTGACAATTTTTAAAATAATTGATGGTTGTTGATATTGTGATTAATGTTATTATTATTATTTTACTGTTGTATTGTATTCTCTCCTTTTTCTCTGCTACTCTCTTTTTTCCTTTGCTAAAACTGCTGCTGGAATTCTCAATTTCCTTGCGGGAGTCTTCCTAAAAGGATTAATAAAGATAAGTCTAAGTCTAAGTCTTAGTTGTAAGTGCTACAACTACCCGCTGTGTAAAACATATTTTAAGCCTAGCTAACAGTTGCTAGGATTTGCTGACATGTTTCAAAACGGTGCTATGTTTTAGCCAACAAGACAGTAATTAAGGCAATATAAAGTAAGATTTGGTGACGTACACACCCAACTCAGAAACCGAAAAAAAACTATGAAAAAATTTACTTGCATGGTGTCCAGTATCTTCATGAAATCTTATCAAAACTTTTCACAAATTCGCGGGAGACCGTCTTCTGGCAGCGAGAGAAAAAGAGCGGAAACACAACCGGCTTGATCCCGACTAAAAGGTCCGTGTTACATTTAACCCCGCGTTAGGTTGTGCCCCGCGCTCCCCTACTTTATAATACTTCTCAGAAATATTCTTAATATTGCACTCAAGTATACTTGACTTATACTGACAGAAAAAGTCAGTTTATATTTGGCCTATAAAAAAAGTACAAAAAGTTGTACTCAAACTTTTGATCGAGATATACTTAGCCTATTCTATTTTATTTAATTATTCGGTAACGCTTTAGATTACAGCCCGGAAAGTACTGTGTAATTAAGAGAAATTTACAATGTAACTTTCTGTAATTATAGTGTACCTATAAAGTACTTCATGTAAGTATAAGGGAACAATATGTAAAGTTTGGGGAATAAAGGGGTAACAACCAGGAGAAATAAAAAAAAAAATTTAAACTGTAAGTATTATAGAACTAAGGGGTACTTATTCTACTATTATGATACAACAATCTTACATTTGGGAGCAATTTAGCGAGAACATACACTGCGTACCTTTTTGTAATAATTGTGTACCAATACATACTGTATAGGCTTTTTAAAAATGATATCTATGCATATCTATTTTTTATTTTTATTTTGATAGTGCAGATGTTTCTGTTTGGGCTAACATGTTTCAAGGCAAGAAAAGCTAAGACTATTGCAATTTTTTTTAAATATAGGAAATATATCTGGTTTCATGTGGTTACAGGGTAAGTGGTGCTTGTATAATAAATAAAGGTTTCCGAGTCAGTGATATAAGATTGTGTGTATGCATTTTTATTGTACTTACCCTGTAACTACATGGAACAAGAGGGTAACAAGCACCACTTTAATTTACAGCCTGCAATGTCACACTTACCCTGTAACTACATGGAACAAGAGGGTAACAAGCACCACTACATGAAACAAGAGTATCTTTCCCCAATATTTAAGCAAATGTTGCAATAGTTTTTGTTTTCAGTGCACTTTTGTTAAGATTACTTTATAAATGCATAAATATGTACCCTGTGATTTTGAAAAAGCCTATACAGTATGTACTGGTTCACCATTATTTCAAAAAGGCATGCAGTGTATGTTCTTGCTAAATTGCTCCCAAATGTAAGATTGTTGTATCATAATAGTAGAATAAGATCCCCTTAGTTTTATAAAACTTACAGTATAAATATTTTTTGAATTCTCCTGGTTATTACCCCTTTATTCCCCAAACTTAAAATATTGTTCCCTTATACTTATATTGTAAGTATGTTATAGGTACACTATAATTACCGAAGGTTACACTGTAAAATTGCTTTAATTACACAGTACTTTCCTGTAATCTAAAGCGTTACCAATTATTCTAAGTATTTTAAGCAACTTGGCTTGTAGTTGTGTTTACTCTTTTGATGGAGTAGCCTATTAAATACTTTTCCTCATAGTTTTACATATCTTATAAACTTACATTATTTGAAAATATTGATTTATAAAGAAAGCAGATATGTTCGTAATTCTGAGTATCTGAATTTTTGTGTAGTTCACTGGTAAAATTGACTTCAAATCTACTTAAAGTACAGTTTTGAGTAGGACTACAGGTATATAAAAATGAATACCTACATAGGAACATATTAAAGTGCAAAAATAATATATAAATAGTAAACTAAGTATGATGCCAGGTTCACTTAAGAAAACTTAAGTATACTTGCAGCGTAAAACTAAACTAGTAGTTTACTAAGAGTGTACTTCAAAGTGTACTTTAACTAAAAACTACAAGCATTTAACTAGTAAACGACCATATACCTATAAGTTCACTTGTAGTTGCAGTAGCCTACAAAAGACAAACATAATTGTAAACAAGTTGTGTACTCAAACTACTGTTAAGGCCTGTTCACACCAAAAACGACAACTATAAAGATAACTATAACGATAACTAGCGTCCACAACAGTTGAAAATACTCGTTCTGTTTAATTTAAGTGTGCACTGTCTGCGCTCAAGCTCTTTAAAGCAAGATGGATTCTGATTGGCCGCCAATGTTTTTGTTGTTCATCAGCTGGAAAATCTTTTTGAAGCATCAAAATGGTAGTTGTGTATACCGTCAACAGGGGGACAGAAATCTATCTCTCAGATTTCATCAAAAAGATCATTTGTGTTCCGAAGATGAACGAAAGTCTTATGGGTTTTGAAACGACATGAGGGTGAGTAAATGATGACAGAATTTTCATTTTTGGGTGAACAATCCCTTTAAGTACTTTTTTGGATGGGTAACTATAAAGATAACTCTGGCGTTAACTATATTAGCGTCCATACCAATATAAGCATGCACTGGAGTTTTGTATTTGTCCTTTAAATGCTCAAGCTCTTTAAAGTCTGTTAGATTCTGATTGGTTGTCAATGTTTTGAACGTTCATAAGATGAAAAAAATTGTTGCGAAAGTGATGCCAATGATATCGTTCCTCTGCGCCGTTAGTTATAGTCGTAGTGAGGACTCTGCTATTTTTTTGCATTTAATTTTTTTAAATGATATCATTATTGGCCTTTAAAATTATTCATATAATTTACAATTATTTTATATATCATTCATACATTTTAAGTGATATATCATTATTAGAAAACCAACAGGTGTTTGAAATGGACCTGAAGGCATTATGGAGATAAGATTCAGTTTATACTACCCTAGGTTTTTATTTTGGTTGGTTATGTTATACAGGATCCCGAAAAAAAGTTTGGAAACTTGAAACCCATATAAAAATGTATGAAATTCAATACAATGCAATAACCTAAGTTCCACTAAAGTTTGACAACCAAAAAATGTTTTGTGATTTAAATATCAAAACTTTGTTTTCAAAAAAGTCATACATTTTAAAGTGTGAGTTGTATCCAGATAGTCTTAATGTGCTATCTATAAATTGCTGAGGAACTTGTAGATACTTTACAGACCCAAAGGGTATCCAGACAGCGCTTTGCTTAGTTTCAAAAATCTGTGATGACATGATGGCAAAATGATGTCAGCACCATTTGCAGTGGCTGACCAGAGAGACTTGTGGTCCATTCTGAGTCACCAGACAACATTGATGTCACACACTAAATTCACTCCAGCCAGTATATAAACCCCAACAAACAAAACGTTTGCTTCGAAAAGTGTACTTTAACTGCTTGTAAGAATAAAAACAGCAGCAAACCATGGCCAACAGCTTCTACCATCATGAAGAGTTTAATAGCAGTGTTTTATGTCAGAAACACCCACTCTATCATTAAAACACAGGCAAAGATATCCATAAAATTTGCAGCTTGTTGGGCTTCCTACAGAAGCTCCTAAAATGGGAGTAGTGACATTTCACCGTGTCTGCACTCTTAGAAGACCTATTTTTTGTCTTTCCCTCAGTCTAGACCCAATAATATCACTGCACTTGGTCCGCTGAAATTAACCAGGCAAAGTGAGTGATGTGGTGCAAAGCTTGTTAAACTGGTGAACATGAGCACATTGAAACACCAGTCTGATGCCACTTGGCCAAATCTCCATCTCCAACTCCTCACCAAATACTGTAAGCCTTTTTCTTTGGCATCACTTTTGAAATATTTCATGTGGAAAGCCATGTAAATTGAGATTGTCATTGAGAGCTTTTAACAACTGTTTCTCTTTTTCAAAATAAATGTTCTTTTGGTCATGGTAATTATCCCACAGCAGGACCAAAAGAAAGAGTCCACAAGCCTTCGGTGTTACTGCAGATGCAAGACAGACAGGCGTCTCTCCTCACCACCAGAGAGAGAGAGAGAGAGAGAGAGAGAGAGAGAGAGAGAGAGAGAGAGAGAGAGAGAGAGAGAGAGAGAGAGAGAGAGAGAGATTTTGTTATTATCTCATGATTAATTCCTCACTTAACAGTCTGAACCCCAATACTTCAAAATATAAAAGGTAGAGAATATAAATATATAAATAAATAAAAATAGCATGACTGGTGTTTACACCGAATGCGAATAGAGCGTCAAATACGCGTCTAGTTCGACACTTGAACATTCGCTCGAGTTCAAATTTTTCAACTTGCGCGGAAGACATTCGCGGCAAACGCGTCGCCCAATTCGTCTATTCGCGTCTTTGCATTGACTTTGTATGCTTTGTATGGTTTGTAATCCACTCGCGCAAATAATTAAATTCGCGTTAGGTGTGTACACCATTAGAATCTGCTTTGCCGAAATCATCAGCTTTAGATATTGGTTCTTGTGAACATGATGCCACTGGACAAAAACAAAGGAATTTAAAACAATATTTTCTTTTGGAACAAGACTAGGCTATATTATATATTTTTACCAAGATCAACGTATATGAGAGTAGACTAATATGCGATAATAGCAGGCTATTGTAATGAGGATACTAATTAACCAAGACAACAGGGCAATCTTAAAATGAGAGGGAAAAAAACAAGTTCCCTTAGAAAATTGCTGTTTTCAAAAAAATAATGAGTCATTGGAAACCTGCTTGAGACTATAGTCTGGAAATGACTGGAAATTAACTATCATAGCCAGAATTCCATGGCAGAACTCATATTTTCGTAAA
The DNA here is from genome assembly GCA_030578255.1 of Tiaroga cobitis. Lineage (NCBI taxonomy): Eukaryota > Metazoa > Chordata > Actinopteri > Cypriniformes > Leuciscidae > Tiaroga > Tiaroga cobitis. Next base: position 16,944,460 of record CM060597.1, on the reverse strand, counting down.
AGACTAGTGTAGAAAGACAAGATTTTAAAGACAGCCTAAAGTCAGATTCAATAAACCATAGATGGTTTTAACTCTCTCCCACAAAAATACAGCCAGAAAAAAAGGACACCTTACTGACTTCTGTTGCTTTAACCCTTTCAGACCCTGCATCTATCAAAGGACATAACTTTGCTCTTGCTTTGAAATAAAGCATGGCCTTCTGTGATACAAAACTGAAAACAATGCATGCAGCAATTCTATTATATTTCTATCTTAAAATGACATCAGTAATAATTTGGATAAAAGTAAAAGTTGACATTAATACAACAAAATTACATTGCGGAGTTACATTTCTCATTTTGGTTACACTTTATTTCGATAGTCCACTTTAGACATTCTACTAACTATAAGTAACTTTTCAACATGTCAATAACTCTCATTAGAGTATTAGACTGCAGTAGACTGGTAGGTTATGGTTAGGTGTTAGGGTTCGGGTTAGGAGAATAAGTTGACTTGTAGTTGCCAAGTTACTTATAGTCATGAATGTCTGTTGGGGGCACATCACAATAGTGTTAGCAAATATTAAGCAGCAGTCTACTAATACTCTAATGACAGTTAGTTGATATGTAGTTGCAAAGTTACTTATAGTAAGTAGAATGTCTAAAGTGGACTATCGAAATAAAGTGTTACCCTTATTTTTTATTTGGCCGACTGTAATTGACAATGGTTCTTATAATGTTGTCCAATCATCACCAAAATTGAGTCAGATTATCAAGTGATTTCTACAATGAATCATATTAGTAATGGATTTTTCTCTTCGCATTTACAATTTTCTGGATATAATTTTCTGCCCCCTGCAACATAATTTGGGTATGAAATGGTCAATGATTATTGTTACCATATCATAAATACAAACTATACCGTAAAAGACATGAAGAGTGAGTGACCACAATATACAGGATAAATGTGTGTAGGTTGAAGACATTGAAAAAATGAGCATTTGCCAAATACATTAATGTATTATAAAATGTAAATGAAAAAAATGATCTTCTTACAAGGCAGGCTATTATCATTGCAGACAAAAGCATGTATTCAAGTATCATGTATTTATATATAAAATATTGTGCAATTGCAAAAAGAAGCTGAATTCCTCTACACAGAGGCAGTTCAGTTTGGCTACATTCTTTTGCCCTGACCTGTCTGTGACCAGCCTGTCTCTTCCTGCGTGATCCTCTTAAACGAATGTTTAATTAAATTATGGTCAAGTGCCCGAGGGGAAGGCAAGGACAAAGGGGAGACACAAACCCCAATGATAACATTTCCACTTGCAGCCCTGGTGGCAGAAGGGGCATGAGAAGGGCACAGAAAGGAAGAGAAAGTGTAATCTAGTTTATGTCTAACTACCAAACGGCAGGTGAGTGACCGGTCTCAGATAGGTCAACGTGAGCATTGGCTTAAAGCTCTGTGACTGACTTTAAAGTTTGACCAAAATTCTACAGGGGGTGATTGAAGTAAAATCCTGCATAAACACACATGCAGCACAGATTCCTTACTACTGTTACCTTTTCACCTGATTCGCTCATTACAGGTTTACTTTAAACGAAAGTCTCAGATTTTCATTTCAGCAGAAACTAGAAATGAAAATACTATTTTAGCAAAAATGTGGCACCATTAAACAATTTGGGGAAAGGTTTTTTTTTGTTTTTGAAAGTCATTTAGACTTTCTGTCATTTAGTCTAAAAACAAAACATTAATTTAATCAAAAGTGACAGTAAAGACATTTATAATGTTACAAAATGCTGTTCTTTTGAACACCAAATCAGAATATTAGAATGATTTCTGAAGGATCATGTGACATTGAAGACTGGAGTAATGACTGATAAAAAAAATGCAGCTTTGTCATCACAGGAAAAGAAATATATTTAAAAATATTTGAAATTGTAATAATATTTTACAACATAATTTGTGAAATGCAGCCTTGCAAAAGAGGCTTATTTTCTGCTTATCAAAAACATTTTAAAAATCTTACCGCCCCAAAACCTTTGAACACCAGTGTAGATTTAAACACCATCAAAAGTCCACCATCAAAGGCTGTGGAAAAAAAAATTGTGAGAAGGAATTGTAACAAACAGTGAGATCGTGAGAAAAATTGACCCAAAATAATATGTTGTTCCACCCTAATAGAAGTTACAGAGAGCTAAAATAAAAGTAAATAAATACAAATATGTCCACAGATCAAGATCTTTGACCCCTATATGAATATCAGTCATTGGTCATCTGCAATACTGCCTTCAGCCTCAGGAGTCCTGGGTCTGCCCATCAGTGAGTTCAGAGGTCACAGTGATGACAGCGGGCACCTCACTGTGAGAGTGTGGCCCACCTCACTAAGACAACAGCAGCCGATCTGCTCACCAACTTCCAAGAGCAGAACTGAGGATCAGGCCTGCGCTTGAGAAAACAGAGACAGGGTCAACAGATGACCTTTGAGATCACACTGAGCTTTCATCCTTTCCAAATGCACGGAGAAGGAAAGCTGCCTCAGCCAGGCCTGCAGAGACCTACCCTGTTTTTCTTGCAATGGAATCATGTTTGACACTGGCAGCCACAAATTATTTATTCTTCACTTCACAACATTACCATGCATTCGCCAAATTCATGAAACTTCCCATTTGAAAGACTAAAAAGAGAAAATGATCTTAAACTGATATTGTGATTCAAAATGAAATGGCCATCACATTTTTACCTTCTTTCACTGACATTGTTTAATTGGAGTTTCAAACAAATCTCAATGCATATTATACTGCGTGTCCTCCTGCAACTATAAACACAGCAAATCAAAGCCAATGTTTGTTTAGTTGAACTCTTCCAAAAGCCCAGGGTTCTTAAGGATTTAGAGATGTTCAATGGGCAAGACTGCAGTGAGAGCGCCACGGATGTAATATAGTCTTGGGATACAAATAAAAATACACTAAAGCTTAGCTAAGTCTATGATTCTCCACCCACACCTTGATTTTTAACGTCAAATCTATGAGGGAGTCATTCAAGAAAAAAAGGTCAGATAAAATCAAGTTCTATAAACTCATGTACGAAAGTTTGAGGGTAAGTCCCTAATTGTGACAGAAATACCCTGAATATGTGGTCTCAAACGCAGTGCCAGTTCTACTATGTGTGAAATCCACAATCTCCCCGAGGTTAGCACACAATAAAAGAACTTGCACAATGTTATAGGCCTACACACCCACCATTATTGGCAGCTCAATGGAAAATATTTTTGCGTGATACCACTCAAATTGGTAGTAATTAATTGGGTATTAATTCTTAACAGTCACAGTCATTCACGGTTAAACCAGAATTCTTGAAAGGCAATTCTATAATGATGCTCACGACCAAAAGACAAACCCATTCCAACTGAAATAGAAAGTCCGACTGCTGGTCATGGAAATAGCAGGTTAATATCATTTTGTGCCAGAATTCCTCCTCTCCAATGAGGTTTTATATTGCGTAATGGAGCAAATGTGAAGACACGCCTGGGAATGGTATCATTTTTGTGTTCAATATACCAATACATTGTATAACAACTCTATTATCAAATATGACAAGCAGCTATAAAATATAGATTTCGTCGTTTTGTTTTCGTATGGGGGACTTGGATTTGTATTAAATTATAATAATAATAATAAACTTTTGACTATGTCAGTATTTAACATACATATTGGGCCTATAATTTCCAGAAAATGGCACATGAACCTTATTTACACCAAATTTCATGTTTTATCACTATAAATTAGATTTTTTTTTTTCTAGTTGAAGTAAAAATTGAGATAAATGGTGGTTCATTACCTTTTAGGTGCTGTTGTTTTTTACACTTGGTGAAAAACCGAAAAGAAAATATCATTAGGTGCCTCATGCTAGGAGGCAGTTAGGCGTGCATTGTCACACACACCCAGCCTACTTCATGAGACTAAATGAAGTTTACTTAAACATTAAGGTTCTTGATTCCAATAAACCCATTTTCCAATAAACTGGCATTCCATCTTTTAGACTAAAAAACAGTCAGTGTCTTCATAGCATTTCACCTAATTCCACACAATTTGAACCAAATTTGGGCTCATTTGAACATTATGGGCTTGTTTTTCTTTCTCAAACGGAGGGAATTGGAAAAACCTTAATAAACAATAATAAACTTCAGAGAGTAACAGGCTCACATGAGCACAGTGACAAGTATATTACTCAAGAATAAAGAGCTAAAAACTTTATTAAAAGCTCCCTGCATCCTTCAGCTAAACAACTCCTGTAACAAAAGCAATATAGACAAAAATATATACCAACAGATTTTGTCTCATATGCTCACATAAAATGCTCTAGCAAGACTGAAAGTGCCATTGTCAACATGTTGTAAGTCAATTGGATCATTATTCTTCTCATTAGAGGTTAAATGTAGAAAAAAATAACAATAGTTCCTTCCTTCCTCCAGAACCTCAATATATGAGTGTGACAATGGCAGCTATCTAGGCATTTGAAATCATACCATTATTGCTCATAAATACAAACAATAAGTATAAATTTAAAGCCATTATGGGTATAGATAGATCTGGAGGAATCAAGTCAGATTTAGATCAGTGTTCATTTGAAAATGTGAAAATACAGTATAAAATTACAGGAAAGACAACAGATGGATCTCTTTTACAATTGCTATAATGTACAGATAGAGCTGAGAGCGCCATGTGTCCCGTTTTCAAATTGAAACCAATTAGCTGTCCTTGGGATTTAATCGGTTTTTAAAGAAAATTCAAATCCTGGTGCGGCAGTGGTTAGCCAAGCCTTGTCCTATGACTATCATAAAAGGCATCCTTGACTGTTCATTTCACAACTCCACATTTCACAACTCCAAACATAGCAGACTGGACTGGTTCTGGTTGGTTATATCTTGAAGATAATTCAATGCAGATCATAATGAGTTATGATCCCAGTCACAAGCTGAACACAAAGCAAGATATCTTTTTACAATAGGAATAGCAACTAAATCAACATAATAAATGTCTACAGAAGCACAACTGTCGTTTTATTATCAGACGCTCAAACATAATAGGACCAACCACAGCACCCAACACTCCCACATCTGGCTTTTCCCAAAGGAATGAGGGAAGAGAAAAAAAAAGACAATTGCTGGACATTTGTGTAATTTATTCAGAAGAAATTGCTACTAAAATTGCTGTCTGCAAGCCATTTGCACAGCATTATCTGTGAGAAATGTTTGGAGATTCCCTCTGCTACAAGCCCAGAATGCCTTTGGGGGTGTCATGCACTCATACAGACTTTAATATAAACTTTTTAAATTATTATGATTTCTTTCAGAGAGCAGCAGAATGGAAATTGTAGCATGCACTCTTAAAATGCAAGATATAAATAAATAATGAAAATGAATATAAATATAACTGAATATAACACAAATATAAAAAGGCATGCTAAATATTTTGTTTGGCATTCTTCTGCTTTCACACACTGGTAAAAGTCACCTAACCCATGATGATGAAGTGGCTGCCATGGGATAAAAATTAAACGCAAGACACTCACAGCACTCATAATTCTGCCCAAGCATGAGAAACGCCAGTTATTTACATACCAGTGGTCAATTGTTAGATACTTTTGGTATGATTGGTGTTCCTTGATTATAACTGGAGTCTTTCTATGCATCTTTCGCAAGAGAGCTGCTGATACAATAACGTACTCTGTTTGGAACCAAACATGTTAGATTGACAAATAATTGCATTGACAATGACTCATGGAATGTGTCTATTTTTTGTCCATAGCATTGATGACTCTCATTCCATTTCTTCAGAACACTGGAAGTAATTCTTTTGATCAAAAATAACCCAGAAGAAACTGCGGTGCTTCTCTTATCCTGCTTCGGAATGATGAGAATAATCCCTCCTGCTTCTTTTTTCTCGTTTCCATCGCTCTTCATTTCTCTTGTGCTTTTTTCCTCTCTTTTAACTGCCGTACAGCTCATGTCGGGTGTGCTCTGAATTTGATGAAGTGGCATAATTCACCCAACTGATCATATCACTAAAGGAGCAATTGTAAGATCAAAACCAGATTCCAGCATCAGTCACATATGGGAATCATTTTTATAAATCTTAATAAACTTTCATCTACAGATTAAGGGGGTCCCGGGCACAAGCACGAGACCTCCAGTGTGATTAGCAGATCCGAATCCAGTGAGGTGTCACAAAAACACGCCTGGTTTTAGATAAAGGATGAGAAAATCACAACGGTTTGATTCTGTGTTCTCCAGCATGTGCACCAATGAATGATACTGAACAGCCAACACTGGGTCTAAAAATTTAAAGGGTAAAATGTAATTCCTGAATTTCTCTCCACGGATGAAAGATGACACTTATCGTGCACACATCTGATGGCTCTTTGGTATTAACCACAACTTTTTAAAGTCTGGCTGAAGCCGGTTAGGATGGAGTAAAGGCCTGATCTGCCGCTGGGGGTTAAACTATCTTTGACCAAGAGGACAGTGGTGATAAGGGGTACTAATGACTCTCTCGCCTCCCTTCCTCAAGTCCTGTTTATTCAATTAAAGATCAGTACAACCGCTGCCTTTCCCCCTCTCTTTCTCGGTTTAATTTGATCAGAAAATCTGCTGATGCAGGCTGCCCCCAACTCATGTGAAACCAATTTCAGCTACACGTCTATTTGGAGCTCTTCTCCAGATTTTTATAAGGCTCATCCTCACCCATGAAGATGTTCTCATGTCTGGGCGAGTCGGAGAGCTCCATACCCATGTGACCGTGCGGAGGTCAGGAGCCAGACCCGGAGCAGGCTTGGGTTCAGCATTTGTGGGGTTGCGTCTCAGAGTGCACAGACACCGCCACAAAACACAACGAAATAAACAAGCCTACAGCCAAGTCTGTGCGTCATGTTGCATACGAGCAGGACCACAGCATGACTGTGGTGGAAGAACACCATCTGGTTACCATGGAGAGGTGATGGCAGTGATTCCGCTCCTCTCTCCCAAGCATTCTCTTCGCCTCACACATAGGAATAATTCTGATGGGAAAAAGATTGCCTTTCGATGATTCCAGGGAAATCCAGTAACTGATCATAATTATAAGTCCCTGTGTTAAATGTTGTTGAACATCTGCTCTACCAGTGTGACATTATCAGAGGAAAACCGGTTAAAGGGACAGTTCATACCTATATTAACTGCCCTCATGTCGTTCCAGGTCATACAGGTTTGGAATGACATAAAGCCCCGTCCACACGGACACGGGTATTTTTATAACCGCGACTTTTTTTTTACGCGGTTCGGCCGTTCGTCCACACGGAAACGCAGTATCAGGTCACTGAAACCGAACATTTTTGAAAACCCCTGCCAGGGTGAGGATTTTCAGAAACGCCAGTTACAGTATTAGACAGTGAAACCGGAGTTTTTGCCTTGCGACGTCAGAGTGTGCACCGTTATCCGCTGTGTTTGATGTCAGATTTGCGCCTACCGTAACTGGTAATAACTTTTTGTTAGGCTTCTGATTGGCCAACGTGGCTTTACGGTTAAGGGTTATATCGCCGCCTGCTGGTGTGGCATGCTCTTGACCGCGCTTGATAGCGTGCTTTTGCGTTTTCATGTAGACGGAGACCGAGCATGTGTGGACGGGATTTTTTTTTTTTAAACGCTGGAGGAAAAACTCTGGTTATAAAAATACCGTGTGGACAATGCCTTCGAAAACAAAAATATTATGAAGAATGTTTAATTTTTTTTGTCCATACAATGAGTCATTGGAGACCAAAACAGCACTAAACATCACACTATCAATCTACAGTATCTTCCATCAGTAATAAATGTTTGGAATGACTTAAGGGTGACTAAATGATGGCAGAATGTTAATTTTTGGGTTAACTATATCTTTACATGTATACTTTGCATCAAGGCAATGTAATTCAATGTTTTTGTGTCCTCTAGATAGCATTTTGAATAAATACACTTTCCACTGATGTATGGTTTGTTAGGATAGGACAATATTTGACCGAGAGACAACTATTTGAAAATCTGGAATCTGAGGGTGCAAAAAAATCTAAACATTGAGAAAAATCGCCTTTAAAGTTGTCCATTTATGTTTGTGATTTTTGCTGCACGCACTCACAAAAATATACAAAATATATCTTTATGGAACATGATCTACTTAATATCCTAATGATTTTTGGCATAAAAGAAAAATCGACAATTTTGACCCATACGATGTTGGCTATAGGCACAAATATACCCGTGCTACTTGTGACTGGTTTTGTGATCCAGGGTCACATTTGAGCACTTGAAAGACTATAACGTGTTACCTCAATGAGAAAAACAAAATAAAAGGATTATTTAACATGCATTCAGGTCAATCACCTCAAGAGCTGCTGTCGTCACCCATTGAAACAAAGTTACAGGAGCCGTTTTCCGTAAACAGTGTGAAAAGCAACAGCATAAAAAGTTCCATTTAAATTATAAAATCACACATTTTACTTATTCTATGACAGACAAAACACAATCACCTCTTACCTTGATTCAGTCTGTAAAACAGTTTGTTTGGATGTTTTTTTACTTTAAAATATTCTATTATAGTTAAGGTTGATAAAGCATAATACTAAAATAGAATCTTATAGCAACCAGCTGGTAAAACAGACAAATATAAAAGACACTCTTTGAAAAAGTGAAATAAGTTACACATTTTTTAATAGTACTATTTGATATTATCCAATAACACACATTGACATTACAGCTTTCAGTGTTGTGTGGACTGTTGGTGTTAACTGTGATTAGGAAATTAGGATAAATTACAAATCAAACGGTGCACAGCAGTGTATGCTGTCAGAGCGGGCACAAATGATCAGAGCAAATTTGGGTCATGTTCTGAATGAATGCATGGTGTGTATTGCACATATGCACATGCACAGATGAAAAACTAAAACGGGGCCTGCACTTCATCTGAACATTGAAACGCATGTCAAGTTTGTTTGATGGCCAATTAGTGTTGTTTATTGCCTCAGAATTAAGGCATGTTTGGACTCTGGTAGAGATGCACTTGGATGTACTGAGCACTCTGGTAGAGCAGGGATAGGGGCAATTTAAGCACAATGGCATCCCATTTCCTCTGCCCTCGGCACATTACTCAGACAGATTGATTCGCAAGTACTAAAATAAAGTGAGGAACTGCTTTAATGTTATCAACCAAATCGATTAATAAAGCGTGAAGTGACTCTTCCAAATAAAAAGACAAAGATCATTTCCTAGCTCGTTTTTCCTGCTGTCTGTCTTCGCTGCATCTGCACTGAGAGTTATTGTGAAATGCTGTTACTGAACAAAACCATCAATTATGACTCACTTGTCACACTAAATTAACATCTTCAAACGGAAGCATTCACTGCCTTTGCCACAGGCCAGTGCCCCCATGTGACCGATAATGTATTCTCATCAATGGTCAACTTGAAACTGCTTCTATAACTTTTTTAATATGTTTGGAAAAATATAGAAATAGATGACCCCCAAATTTACTTAAATCAGCCCTATTGAAAACAGTCAACGGTCATTTGACATGGTGACCCCTCTCGTATCAGCGAGGAAACACTTGATAATGACGGAGTGAAAGCATAAATGTTATAAAAATAGATGCAACAAGCATTAAATTTAGAGGAGTTACATTTGTCAGCTTTTGAGCTCATCTGTCATAAATGTTGTAAAAGAGACGTTCAGATGAGAGCAGAGCATATACTATAATAACCCATGGCATCTCAACATACTAGACTATTTTACCTCAATGCAAACCAAACAATAAGCAGCAAATCTGTTATGGTTTATATGCAATATAAAAGTTCTAGTACACATATGGTAAGGTTTTCCAGAGCACATATAAATACAAGATTCATAACATGGCCTGAATCCATTCTTTATCTTTATGTCACAAGGTTGACTTTTTATTATGAAATTCTTGACCGTACCTCTGGTGGAGCAAACACTATTTTCCCAGCTTGTGGTTTTTTTGTCATTAAAACTGTCAAATTTCATTGTCAGGTATCCTGGAAACAGTCAATTTGTTATCATCTATAGGCCTAATTAAAACATTCTTTAAACTGAGACTAGGCTCAGTATTTGAGTATATTGTGCAAGCCTACGAAAGCACATGTTGCACCATAATAAAATGTAACATTTATATGGACCATGGCTTAAATAGGATATATAAAAAAGCACTAAACGCATGAAAAATTAAGAGAGAACAAGTTCTCTGCATTTTTTTGGAGCAAAATATGAATATGATTAATCTGGCGGAATGATTTTTTTTTTTTTTGTGATACAATGATTTTAATAATATCCTCTTAATGAAACAAAATGTGTTAACATTTCTGTGTGCTGCTGTCAGACAGAACTAAATTAATCTAATAAACATGCATTTTCACTCTCTTTGCAAAGGCTGATAAAAAGGTTTCCTCCTTTGATATTTAACCCCTTATGTCAAAGAATTCCACAGAAAACACAGTGAAATCCAGGATCAAGGCTTTCATGGGGTTGTGCGCTACCACAGTGGTATAGTTTGTCACTTGTGTGGCTCAAACAAAGTAGTATCTAGTTTTAATATATCAGCAAATTTGACAACATTTCTACCAAGCAGTCCTTTTAATGTTACGCATAGTTAATGCTGAAGAATTTCTATTGTTTCCGAACAAATAATTTGACACTTAAAAACAGATGCAGTTAATCAAAGACTTACTGAGGAGATGACAAATAAAACTGAGAAAAAAGAAAAATGACTAATTAAAAGGAAAAGAGAATGGTCGAATGTTTTACACAAAATGTATTTGATTTAAAGTAATCCAGAAAACATTGGATTGGACAAAAAGAAACAATCATTTAAAAAAAGAACAAAATTAACACCAATTATTCACTTAAGCTTTTGATGGCTTATGCATAATGTACACATTTAAAATTTTCCATACAATGCCACTGAAAAACTGTCGCAAAAATTATTTCACCTGTAAATATATTTTGTGTCACTAAAATGCCATGCTCAATGCGCTAAATTATTAAATAAAAGGCATGCAGGTGGATATGTGTTTTAAACAGACAGTGTTATCTTTCACTATAGCCATTTGCCACATTTCTATTCTGCTATAACTCACATTTATAGAACATGGTACTTAAAACAATTACAGAGAATGAAGCTGGGCATGAGAGCAAAACAAACCACTCTGAGTGTAGCACTACATGTATATGGCCTATGTATGGCCTATATATCAGACAGATATGTATGTAAAATGATATGAAACACACAAATATGGTAAATATAAATGCTATTTACATATATTTGCATTGTCTAAATATGTTACAATTTCACAAAGAATGAGCAGCCAGATTTTCAAAAGTGTGGATTAAAGCTTGTAAAACGCATTAACAAGCAAAGAAATTTTTGTAACTTCTCTCCTGCAAAAATAAAGAATTCTGGATGAAATGCCATTCATTACAAAGGAGCCATATAAGCTAAAATGTAAAGTAGACAGAGATTAACTTTTTAACAGCATTTTTCACTTAATTGTAGTAAAGTAGGAAACCATGAAGTTTGAAAGCAGAGTAAATGTGATTCCACTATTCACTATACTATTAACAAATAAATAAAGATTAACAGATAAAAAGATTAGATAACAAATCAAAAGCAGCAGTTTTAACAGTCACTCGCATACGGTCCAAGACAATTAATTTGAACGCCCATCATTAATCATCCCTTAATGCTGTTTGATTGCAAATTCTTAAATAATTAATCAGTTGAATGGGTGGAATGACTTATGAAAGGTGAGAGCAGACTCAGAATAATCTGCCCTGACATATGCAGACAGTGATATATAAATTTACAGGCACCTTTTCAGTGGACTAACATGCCCTTCATTTCCAATCAGAAGGAGAGAGTGCTGGAAACAGACTGCGTGGGGCTGGTTCACATTTGTTCTGCTGTGGCATGTGCTCTACATGCAGGATATGAGAAGCAGCTCTGTCAAGCGACTGAATCTACCACAATAAATGTCAGGTCACTGGAACACAACCTGATGTAAAAACACATCTGACATCATGTCTGCTATATACCTGTCCACAGGGGCAACCACATCCTGCAAGCATCCTTAAAGCCATCATGTGGCGCAAACACAGCATTATTCCTGCACACCCTCCTTAGACTTTCTATTTCTAGTCGTCTTGCCCAAGAGCCATCTGTGGAGGCATGGTTCAGAGAGATGCGCCACTCATCTGAAGCGACTGTTTTATTCTCCATCTGATGGCAGTTTTGTTTGGGCCAGCGCAGCTGTGCTTTAATTTTCTGCAGGGCATGAGAGACTAGATAAAAAATAAAATAAAAAAAAAGCATAAAGAGGGCTAAATCTGTTTGGTTAATGATTGTTAACATGATGCGCGGACAATAAAAAGGGAGGCCTTTTTAGTTGCGTTAATTATTATGATCGCAAGACGTTCACAACTACCGATTCATAAGGATGATGAATATTAGATTCGGTAAATTAATTAGCATATATGGAGTAACATGAAGAGGCGCTCTTTTTTGGCCGTATATTAAGCTATGTGGAAAAAAATGCATTTCATATAGGCTACACTTTTCTATTATGTTACTGCATGTTTTCAATTTATGACTTCAAATTGCCAATAGTTTGGTATGATATTGTATGATTAGCCTACCTATCTTAAAAAGCAGTGAAAAGATTTAAATGATTAATATTTCAAACACTTTAGCAAATTAGCAAAGATTTGTATTTGGAGTTAAATACTATTTTCACTTAAATAAAAATTAAGTAGCCTAGCCTAATTTAAAGAAGCCTACATGAAAATGAAAAACATGAAAATGTAATAGGCTACAAAGCATATTAAAAAGAATGACATTTAAATATAGCAACAAATCATACATCAGTCTATTTAAAAAAATAGCCCACTTTAATGAAATGATCCTAGACACGTGCGCAGTGAAACACTTGATAGCCATAAATAACTCAAGAGATAATAGACCAAACTTGTTAAAAAAAATATCCAAGCGTGTACGACATGAAAATTGAGCCGGTTCTAACGGTTCTATGTTTATCATTCACTAGGGCAGTCTGAAAATCGAGACCTTAAACCTGAGTTAATTCAATTAGGCTACATTTAGCCCTGGGTTTGAAACGAATTTAAGCAATGCACTTTTTTCTGAAAGTGAACTTTTGCACATGAACATGAACATTGCGAACTGAAAATGTGCGCACAAAAAAATAAAAAAAAATCCATATTCGATAAGCTACACTGCGTTGGTAAATTTGCATTCAAACAATCTGACAAGTGAATGAGTCGTCAACATCCGTAATTGCAAAGGGGAAATATTATAAAATAAGCTTCGAGAACATTGAAATGTTTATTAAATAAATCACAATGATTAAAACTGATTTAAGTGAAAAATGAATTTCGTTGGCATTTAATTACACCCGTTAAAGCTTAACTGTAAATCAGCAATTAAATTAAAACATGAAATAAAAAAAAATAATAATAAGTCGCAATATCAGTGGCCGATAGATAATATTAGCAGTACAAATGCTCATCTCAGTATTGTTGTAACTGCAAGCAACCAACCAATGTGGTGCATTGCAGTCAGAAATCCAATTAAGCTCATATTTCCTTTATTTAGTCAAATATCTGGTTGCGCTGGACTGAATGGTATCTTAGTTTCAGACTACGAAAGAACTTCAATGCAGCACCAGAAATAAATGAATTTTAAAATGGAATAAAATTGAATTTTATAAGGAACGCAGCTTTAGCTGACACCGTTTTATTACGTTCTTTATTTCCCCTCACTAACGTTTTCAGCTAGTACTGCCTTCCAATGCCCCTGAATACAAACACTTGTGTAATAATCAAGGCGTCAAAATAATTGATAATCAAGCTATCGCAAAACACTCCAAATAAAAACATTCGGAAAATGAACCATATTTTGACACAAATTGCTGTGAGATATGCACTTTTATCGAATTACTCACAGATGTTTCACTTTGCTGTATCAGTTCTGCATATACAGGGCCCTGCATATCGCCATTGCTGGAAATGCGTGTCATTTAGACAGGTTTGTTATCCTGACCAGGCTTCCCCTCAGCTTTTCATATGCTAATTTAATACAATGGTGTTTCACCATCACCATTGAGTTGCGCGCTGTGCAAAATCACACAATAAATTAGATTTTACCGTTATTTAACCAACTTAAAATGATAGCTCGCAATTGTATGGCTGTGTTGCTTTGAAAAGACACTTGGATAAAGAACACGGCCTATATGTAATTTAAAAAATATACATTTTGGTGGTCGCATGCAAATTAATAGACTTCTTACTTCTCAAAAAAAAAAAAAAAAAAAAAGAAAAAGATGCTGACCATAGGCATCGAGATTGCTCTTTTCGGATAAATTGGGTCTTAACCTCTAACTCAAGATAAAATTAAGAACCTGCAAAGGTCACAGATGTTGTTGTAAATGCATCGCTTAGTGGAAACTTCAAATAAACAAGAGTGAGGAGCGCAAATAATCGTTACAATGTAGGCTACCGTAGCAGAATAAAAGAGAAAAAGAAAAAAGAGAATAGGCTACACTTAAAAACGACATGCACTTTTATAACATGACCCTATGATATCAAAAAGATTTTGTACGCACATGAACTTATTAAATGTTTAATTTGCATAATTAAATTACAAAAAAGTGGATGTGTTTTTCATGACTGAAACTTTTGCAGGCCAAACTTGTTCGTCATCATATAGTAGCCTATAGGCCACTGCGTCAGATTTTACTGCCACCTCGACCAAACATGTTTCTTCAGCAAGGTTTGTTATTCCAATAGAAAAATGTAAAAGCTAAAATCATTCGTCATTTTTTTTATTAGAAACTAAATTCCATGCTGATCGTTAAATAAAACGATCTGGCAGACCATACCAACAAAGCTATAGGCTACACGAAACAATATAGTGTTTGCAAGAACACCTTCAAGACAATAAATGAGAATTAATTTAGTGAGGCTAATGTGGCCTCAATCTTTCTATCAAGAAAAGTTTTACAGCAATCTATAGATTTAAAATATTTTATTCTAATTTATTCGGGTTTAATAGTAGGCCTATTGCTTTCAAATTGCATTAAAATATTTAAATGCACAAAAAGGCATACGAAGTCGATCTTGATGGTGGCAAAGGCAAGATCAGACCCGATAAAACAAGATAAAAAAACGTCAAAATGTGAAAATATATCTAACAGAAAAGAAAACCATAACAGTGAAACACATCAGTGGCTTAAACACAACAAACATATAGCCTAATCCCATATAGAGCTCAAACTTGTTTCTTTGTTGCAAAGTCTTAGTTAAAAAGCATTGCGAATCAACCATTAAATTGCTCCCTCCGTTCTGCCCTTCACATTCAATCAGTTATACATTTCATATCCTAATGACATTAATGTCATGTGTTAAGTCCCCCCACATATTTCCAACAACATATTTTTTTCTTCTTCTAAGCAAAGGTCTGACCTCACCCATTCATTGCATCTACATAATAACCGAGGAGAGGTCTTGACGTGCGTAGTGGTCTATACCGAGGAGATCTGGGCTGCATCTTCAGAAGACGCATTTTTCGTTACTCCTCTAACCTTAAGGGGGCTTTTTAGCTTTTGGTTAGCTATCCGTTTCTGGAAAACATCTGAATCATTGTATAACCAAAGCCAGCTGCTGCACAAGTCTATGCGTGCGTGTGTGAGTGTGTATGTGTGCATTGGTTTGTAGGCTACGAGGAAGAGGGAGAGAGTGTGAGCGTATCTGCTCGCCTTGCTCTCCAAAAAGGAAAAGAAAGAAAAAAATCGATTGGACGTCTTTTTGCTTCCAGAAACTTTTTTTTTTTAGGAATGAACGCCGAGACGTGCGTTTCATACTGCGACATGACATCCATGGATTCATATTATAGCCCATCTGCACCGCAAGGTAGGGATCACCAGGCGAACCCTTTCAGGACATTCCAGGCGAGTGACACCAAATACAGCCCCGCTTTCCTGACCAACAAAGGTCAGGCGTACGGGGAAAAAGCTGGGAGCCCGTTCCAGCAGGAATGCCAGTCATTGGATGCCACTGCTGGGGAAGGCACCTTTAACAAATACCACCTCTTCATGCAGAGGTCCTCCTGCAAAACTCCCCCAGACAGCACCAAACTCCAGCAGGACAGCGGACACAACGGAGGGCTCATCGCTTGTTACGGTGAGTTTAAAATCAAGCATTTGTAAAATAGTCTTAGTATGCAGAGAAGCAACTCAAGATGTCTTCTACTTTCTCGTTTCAAATAAATGCACAGTTAGGCTACGTTCAACTGCAATGACATTAATGTTTTTATGACTCTGTTAAGACCTGCAAATCTGCAAATCCCTCTAATAAAAAGCTACAATTAGACCAGGTTATTTTACTTGAGATGCGGTTATTCATATTGATAATCACATCAGAGTGAAGTCCATCGGTAGGCTAATATTTACAAAGCAAATGCAATTGACTTCACAACTTACTACCAATATAACTGGCTCGCTCTTACAGTAACATAATTAGGAAGAGGCATAACCTCCCCCGTTATTACATTTTACCTTTGAAGACTGAATCAAATTATATTTAATGCGATAATCTAAATTACAATTCTTAATACTGGATCTGAAGCAGACAATTGAATTAACACATTTTGGAAGGCAAACGAAACAAATTTTAAACACTTTTACAAGTTGTCGACGACACTAAGGATTTTGACAAATTCTCTCACTCTTTATGACCGCTCGGATCTGTAGGCTACCAATAGGCTACGCAATACGAAAGCCCTCTGGGCTAACAAAGTCAAGACTTGGTGAACATTTTGCATAACTATAGGTTATAATATTGGTTACAAGCATGTAGGCTAGCTCGTGCATTCGGTGAATTAAGTGTTGTGCTTTTATTTGGAATTAGTAAAAAGACACTGCCGCGAGATGGCACAAAATAAAACACAAAAAATGTGCAGCTTCAATTATAAACTGTAAATGCATTTAATTTTCTACAAATGTAACAAAAATACTTCTTTCAACACGTTCTAGCAATCTGTGTACGAAGCTATTAGTGTTCGTGGATGGAAACAAAATAATTAGTAGGCCTACACGAGAGATTTTTCACAGGATTCCCGTCTTCTAATAATAGGTCTAATAATTATAATAGCCTAATAATAATAATAATAATACAACAAGAATGACCATGTTATAAAAATATAAATTCTAAAACAGGAGGGACAAACATTTAAAAATGTTTCCGGATACGGAAGCCAAAGAGTTGGTAGCGGTAGGTAGCCCATAATGAGGTTGGAAAATGTTTCAATGTGTCCATTAAAGTCTTTTGCAAATGTTTGTTTTAGTTAATGCATTTTTAACAATGCACATATTTTAAACTGACACTAATGTGTTTGAGATTAAACGAATTTTTTCGACGTTACAAGAAAAATATCAGGTGTGCTTTGCGACCACAGGCTAACGCTGTATGAGCTGTCTGGAGTTAAAAAAAAAAGAAAAAGAAAAAAGGCTTAAAAAAAAAAAATCACAAAATAAGTAGTTTATGACTGAATTGTTTTTGGATTATCCGAAAGAGGAAATATATTGACCAATTTAAGAAAAAATGAAGAAGAATTTTTTTGGAAAATAGAAAATATAGGCTACCGATAGTCATTAATCAACTATTATAAACAACCTTTAAAAAACAAGATTCGACTTTCAAGAGCAAAAATGCATCTTCAGACATCGGCTATAATCACTTGGTATTTTTCCCCCCTGAAATTACCAAAGCTTGCAATAGCCTAAATATATAGCAGGACTTTATTCATTCAATATAGTAGGCTAGTCTACCAGAAAAACATGACACTGGCTGCAATAAGAAAGGGCAAAACGAATAGGCTGCATCTCAATTTGTTATAGGCCTAAGAAACTTGTGTCCTCTAAAAACTAAGACATGACCAACGAGGCAACGACAATTTTATATGGGGAAGAATGCCATACGGGTTCATCTCTTAGTTTTAGTTGTCAAAAAGATCGGAGGACACAGGTTTCTTAGGCATATAACAGATTGAGATGCAGCCTATTCGTTTTGCCCTTTCTTTTTGCATCTCAATCTGTTATAGGCCTAAGAAACTTGTGTCCTCTGAAAACTATAAGAAATGACCTATATATGGGGAAGAATGCCCTACGGGTTCATCTCTTAGTTTTAGTTGTCAAAAAGATCGGAGGAACATGGCGATATTATTGTCAATCGCAACATCGAAGAGAGGGGAAAAAAGAAAGAAAATAAATTAACTGAAGCAGCAGTAACACAATAACAACGTCATTAATAGTAACACTTTTAGAGATAAAATAGCCTTATTACAATTGTGACCGGATTGACACTTTCATACGACAAAATAGCCTACAAAAGCCATGATTCGTTTACATCTGAAGCTTTCGGGAACGCGCTGCATAATAAACGGATGACGCAACGAGATATAGACATAGGCTACATTAGATTTAATAATGGTCTGTTGTGCAGATGTTGTCAAATAAAAGTCCTATTTCCCAAACTAATTAAAACCTCTCTGACAGAAAAAAAAAAAATACCATAGGAGTTGATTAACAGAACCTTACAAGTAGGCTAAATAGCTAAATTAGCCAGTTTAATTTGAACTTAGCATACGTTTTATTATGCCATTATTAATATAATAACAGACTTGAAGTTGGTTAGATTAATAAAGGCCTAATTAAATCTTATATGACCAAAGTGTTATGACATTTCAAAATATATAAATGTAGGCTACATTAATAAAAGACCTGTTACATTATAGAATAGTGTTTGTTCATAAATGAAAGTTATTATAAAGTGTTACTTTGTGATGGTAAGAAAAACCATTCCAATTAATCCTCCATAATATGCCTGTAATATGCAGAAAGTGTCAGTGGTAAAGTGATGGATTTACAATCAGCAGCTGGCTTTGACATATAGCTCATTCATGAAAAAAAGCAAAAAGCATCACAATAGAAAACAGAAATTGAAAAACACTTGTCCGTGTAAATAGGTTGCTAAAGAATGGATGCATTTGGTGGCATCCTGTAAACAACAGCATCTCCTGAGTCTCAGTTCAAAGGGATAGCTTATTTATGCATCAATGTAATTGATCTAGAGGTTAGTGAACACAGAGTAAATGACTTAAACTGAAAACACATTTCATCCATTTATATCTACAAAGATGAATGGGGTTATGACTGTTTGTGTGCTATTTTTACGATATTAATATATTTCCAATGAACTTTGCCACAAATGGATTGAGACAGTATGTCACTCATATAATTAGGAAAAAGCAACTTCGAACCACAAAGAATAACAATGCATTCTGACGAGATTGGCCGATACAGATAACTACCGTTCATTAGGGCAATGAAATTACAACATGTGGTCTAATTTGAAAAACCACTTTCAAATAGTAAATCACAATTTAATATTCAGATGTGCATTTAAAACAAGAGCTTGTTAAAATGTAATGATTCATTCTGCTCTCAAAAGACATCATTACAGCAACTCAAAAAGTGCAACATACAAAGTGTCCTGCCAGAGAAATTCTTCGGGCCAAAATGAAAGTCGCTAAGTAATTTTATGATGTGTGATGCCTACATAGAGGAATTAAAATAAGTTAGTGATTGAATGAATACATAAATGCCTATTTAAACTTACCAATTTGAGTGTGGCTTACATAATTCTGCAGTCACAGACTAACACTTGCATCAACTTTACTTTTCCCCTGGGCATGATTATTATATGCCGAAGAGGGAATGTGGTTTTCAAAACAAGCTTTTGACTAATTCCTCCTTTGTGGTCAGCAGTAATAACACAAAGAAAATGACACTCTTAAAAGGGAGCCCTTCATCACCTCGTCAGTGAAACCCCAATTTTACCACAGCATTGTCCTTCATTAGTGAACATGAACACTAGAATTGTCCTTACCAAAAAAAAAAAAAAAAGAAGATCACTAGGTCAGATGTACATTCACAAGGTCCCTGTTAATCAAGACTAAGGGAGCCCATGAAATGTCAAAGGATGATGACTTCATAAAACCTTGTAAAACAAATGCCTTGTACAAATACACAAAGTGTCACCATCACAGCCTTTGCATTTGGCATGAGATGTTGATGGAAGAGATCACATAAACTTTTGGTAATGCATTAAAGGCAACAATTAAGGATGCACTCACAATGCAAGTATGATTTAGATCAGGTCATGATGAAAAATGTATTTAAGCTATTCAGCATTATAGACTAAATGAATTAGCCCATGAATACGGTCTAGCCTATAAATTTCAAATATCAATAGTGTTTACAGTAGAGATAATCAGATAAGAAGTTATATTAGTTTGATTGACAACCTAAAGCACAACAGGAAAAACTTGCAACTTGTGTTTGGGTTATCACTACTTTTTCAGTATTATTTTGTACTTTGGTGGTTGTGTAAATCTTAAGCTTGCTCATAGTTTGTTTCTACTGGCTCTGCTGAGTGCAACAGCAAAAAACAAAATATTCTTCATATGGGGGAATGAAGTGTTTAAAGTCTTTGTGTTTGAGACAACTACAAAACAAAACAAATCAGACCTGATCCTCATTCAGTGGACTTTTGTGCTCTCAGTTTGTCATTCAGAAAAACTCCAAAAATCATAAAACTTGCGTAAAATAGTAGTTGATTACATTTTAATGATGGTGACTTTTTAGTTTAAAAGCCTTTTAGATTCCTAGGTTGTGTTCGTACGCTTTCATATATTCTCCCTGTTTGCAAGTCTTTTTTAAGCACTCTCACTAGCTATAATTTATAAGAGCGTTTGGCTGATATGATGAATAACTATATGAAAGGAAGTAGCTCAACTGAATTCATTTAATGAGCATTCACAAGCAGAAAGACCTTTTTCCGGTTGTAAAACACAATTAAATTCTGCAGGTAGGGATAAGAAAAAATTCTAAAAAGTAAAAAAATCCACTTTTATCATATAAAAATAAACAGAAAACCATATAAATAAAAGTAAAGTATTAATGAGATATCACATGAATATAATGACATACTATGCTAAAAGAAATAATAGTTTTCTAATATTATAATTTCTAATGAAAGTCATTTAAATTTACACAACATCTGAAGTATAGGCTACTTTTAATGATATAAACTGTATGAATCACCATATGAATTTACATTGGTAATAATTTGCAATGTCTGTATTACTACACTATTGTAATTTGAAATAATTATAACATAAGCATGGATAGTCATAGTGGAACAGAAGTACTGCACAAAGAGGGGGGGAAAGCATATTCCAATTGTCTGTTGATCTAAGGAGAGGTGACAAGAACTTGGGATCATTTTACCAGTTCAAAATTTGGCTTTGCAGTTTACATTAGCCTCAATGTGCTTGCCTGAGCGCGGCAGTAGGTTTCAAAGACAAGGCCTCTATTTAAACAACATAATCAACCCAAATAGATTCCCTCTAATGGGTCTTCAACTACTAGTGAACGGATGAGCATTTGATCAAAGGTGAAAGCAATTTTTATGTGAGCAAATTGAAATGTGTTGTTTCAAATCTTTACTATTGCTTTGGAACTGATTGATAATATGAAATGTAGACACATTCTTTCTTTTTTTGAAAGTGATAGTTTACCAAAAAAGGGAAGATACTGTTATTTACTCACCTTTGTGTTTTTCTGAACTCTGTGAATTGCAAAGTAGGATATTTTGAAGAATGTTGTGGTAACACCACCGGACTCCATTGACTTTCATTGTATGGACATTTTTCATAATATCATCTTTTTTGTTTTCTGCAGAAGCAAGCATACAATAAGTCATGAGTTTAAAAAGACGTAAAAGTAAATAAATGACAGTATTTTCCAAATTTGGGTGAACAAACCCTTTAGCAAAAAAAAAAAAGCGCAAAAAAGCTTTTCTGAAGTTTCTAATACTGTAATGTATGCTTTTATGCTACTTTAGCTTTTGGCTCTTCTGTATTTTTTCTTAACATTATTATCTTACAAGACAGTGATTAGTTAGGTTTTTACAGCATTCCATAGTGCTTGTTAACTAGAGCACCGCTCCAATGTGGTTTCTAATGCCATCCAGGAGATTCCAAACTTTACAGAGGGTTTGGGAAATGCAATGTCAACTGCTTAACGAACAAAACAGTACAATAAAAAAAAGAGAACAGTACAAGGCAAGTTGTTGCAACATATTTAAACTGATTTAATTCTGTAACCCTTGCACAAGAGACAACAGAGATATATTTGTGCCCAAGGAAGTTCACAGCCGAAGCCACAGCCAAAATCACTAAAACACTGCACTTGCAGAGTACTTTAACTTGCTATACTTTTTCAGAAAATCACCAAATCTAAACTCTCCATAATCATAACTGTTAGAAAGGCAGCAACCAAACCAAGTAGTAAAACCAGCTCAAAGAGTTGATCCGACACCCCATGCTTTCTTTTTGACGGTGCAAATGGATTCAAAATGCATTTGATAAACATCCTCAGGTTTAAGCAGTCTTGAGTTCAAATACTTTTTGTCCCGACACTCCAAGGGAGCCGGAGGAGCGGAGCGAGCTGTGATTTATCGCGAGAAGCAGCTTAAAGGAAATGCTGTGTTTTCTTGCCCAGCATGTGCTCTTTGCTGCAGCCTGCTGGGATAAATCGTCCTTCAGGACTAGCTGTGCGTTTGGACTTCTCTGCGGATACCCATCAGAGTCTCACTACCGGGCTTTTTTTTTTTCAGTCTGCACCAGCTGAGACGCAACTCTCCCTCTGAAACAACTGCTGTCTTGTGCATGTATACATGTCTATTGAATAGAGTCATACAGTTCTCTCAGAAGTACGCAACTTCAAGAACGAGAGGTGACACCTAAAACGTAAAGCAAGTTATAGGAGGAGACAGTCCCTGTGGTTTGGTTGGGATAAGTTTAGAATCGCGCTGCTGTTGTCACATCTGCCTTTGAGTATGTGATTTGCTCTGGTTTTGCAAATGGCTGCACGAATAGACGTTTACTAATGAGGCTCCTTCTCTACTAATATCTTGTGGTGTCACGGTCACAATCACCAATAAAAAAAATCTTTCACCATTTCCATATGCCACCAGCCAGAGTCATTCTTTATATCACAATCTATCAATCTCTTGTCCGTCTGTAAGAGCCTGAAATAATTAGATGGCGGAAGGGAAGTTCAGACTGTTGGCCTGGCATCAGAGCACAAAGCTGCCTATCACAATTCAATCCATATTTTAAGCACAGAAAACAAATCTAATTACTGATATAAATAAAAGCTTAGATGAGCAAACAGTCTTCCCCGATTTCCTTTACCATTTGCTTTAGTCATAATAACGATGAAACCCGGCCTGACAACGTCTTATTTATGCCTTTTAATTTAGGCATATTTCACCATTAACCCTTCACAGAGACCCCAGGTAGCCTAATTTATAGTGTTTCTTTTATTTGCCTGCTGCTGACCCTAACAATCAGATTCTGTAAAAAAGCATAGAGGATGCCCTGCCGCTTTATAGCTAGTTAAATTACACTTTGATGTGTTCCCCCGTTTTCAGCTGGTACTAAATGGCTGCCCCTTGTAAAGATCTGACCCTTGCTAACTCACGGGGTCGAGCACCGACATCCTACAAAGCTAGGAACCACTGGCGTCTCCCGTCGAAGGCAAGGCACCTTTTTAGTGCAAGTGGATCTGGAACCACTGTGTAGCCATTCATGCATATTTTATGAAAATATATAGTGGTGCCCTTTCCTCTTGATTTATAGGATATATCAAATGGCGACCCATTTGAAGATATTTTACTCTGGAGTCAGAGGTAAAAGTAGATGCTGTAAAGTAGGTTTACAAGCCCCATTCTTGTTATGGATACAGGTGTGAACCTACTCGGGTTAAAATGCCAATTAGTCTTTTTCCTGAACCTCACCGTCTCCTAACCTAGAGCTGAACTTCTTGTCCTGCCCTGGTAACTGATGCATTGACTCTTATCTCATTGCACTGGAAAAGTAAAAGACTTCACACATCCCTCACTCTGTAAGGAAGGAGAAGTGTGCAATCAGTGTTATAAAAGCTGACGCACAGATAACTAGATGGAAAACACTCAA
Source organism: Tiaroga cobitis (assembly GCA_030578255.1). NCBI lineage: Eukaryota > Metazoa > Chordata > Actinopteri > Cypriniformes > Leuciscidae > Tiaroga > Tiaroga cobitis. Next base: position 16,920,287 of record CM060597.1, on the reverse strand, counting down.
ATACCATTTTTAAATAAATAATCGCTCACTCAAAACCAGTATGCAGGATGTCTACTAATAAACAAAAGAAATAAAATCCCACACACTACCAATGCTCGCAAAAACATACAACATAAATGCATAATATGTTCAACGCAAATACCGTTCTAAAGTTTGGGATCAGATGTCTGCAGATACTACTTTGATCAAAAGTGATGTTACAAAGCATTTCCATTTTAATTGCTGTTCTTTTCATCAAAAAATCCTGAAAAGAAATGTATCTCAGTTTCAACAAAAATATTAAGCAGCTCAACTGAGCATGTTTCTTGTGCACAAAATCAGCATATTACAATGATTTCTGAAGTATCATAAGAAACTGAAGACTGGAGTAATGATCCCATCACAGGACTGAATTACATTTTAAAATATTACAATTTTAAATTTATATTTTAAATTTTTTTTTAGAATATGTATTAAAATAGAAAACAGTTATTCAGAATTCAGAATATGTTTTAATGTGTTTTAATCAAATAAATGTAGACTTGTTAAACATAAAGGACTTATTTCAAAAACATTTATAAATCTTACCAACGCCACACATTTGAATGGTAGTACGACATTAGACATTCAAAATATGTAATGAATAAATAAAAAAAATCAGTGATCAATAGCAGTGAAAAAACAAGTAGCCTAAAGATATGTGTAAAAAAAAAAAAAAAAAAGGACAGTGAATAGATCCCTTGTTCAGTCAATTTAAGCTTTTGCAGGCAGTGCCAAAATTCAAAACATTTTTTTTTCTTCAATTCTGCTAAAATAATGTTCTCATTTGCACTTCACTGGAAAAAAATAGGTGTTTTTTTTCTGGTATTACCTGTGGTAGACATTTTTCCTAAAGCCAGATATGACCTCATGAAACTTCAGTGTGTCTAACAGTGCACCACAAACAGGGTAAAACAGCATGACCATGTTCTGCTCTGCATTTTTTTGTTGCAATCTTCAACCAATACCCCCCTCAGAGCTCCAGTTCAAAACTTTTTCTATTCTGACAGAAACATTTTGCCGCGAGATTTCTTGCCCAGAAGGCAGGTCATGTTACTCGCCCATATGGTGGAGCTACGGGGCAGCCAAGTCTCTGTTCACCTTGAGCAGCGGAGAGCCTGGGTTGAACCCTTGGTGGACTACGAGACTATCACAATACTCTAGGTCTGCCAAAAGCCATCAGTGACACGAGGTATAAACAAGAACCTTTGATCGCTAGGCCCCGATTTCAAACAGGCTGTCAGCTTTTCCGTGTGGGGGCAAAAGGCGTGAGGCATCTGAAGGGACAAGCTGAAAATATTTATGTTTGAGTAAATTCGCTGCTCTCACTTGCTTAACAAGATGTGTCAGTCGTGGGCAAGAGCCAATGTGGGAACCATTATACCCCCAGGCCTGGCTCCATGTCTGTCATGGTTGAGCCCATGGTGCCTGGAAAAGGCAAATAGGGAGACAACCAAAAGGAAGCATATACAATGGGCTACGTGGTCAAGAACAGGAGCAATTCCTAAGGCATATACCTACAAAAGGTAAAGACAAAAAATGCAATATTTATCAAGCTGAAAGTCTCTAAAGCTCTCTAAATCTTAAACGAACAATATGAGTTAAAGGGATAGTTCACACAAAACGAAAATGGTCATTTACTCAGCCTAATATTGATCCAAAATATATTACTTTCTTTTTTCTGTGCAACATAAATAGAAATATCTCAGTATCTAAGTTTATGTGCACCCAAAAAATCTGTTAGTAAATGGATTAATGCCTCAATTGAACTCAACGAGTTCAAAGGCCTTCACATAAACATCCCAATCGATCAGATTGAGCTTGACCCATATTAAATTTGGATCACATTGAAAGGGGTTGTGTAGACCTGAAATAATACGGACGGTCTTTATTCCCAATCGGATTAAAAAAATACCTCGCACACATGGCAGTGCTGTGATACCCATGTTTACCAGACCCCTTTTACAATAAGTTTACATGTTTTACTTTGAACGTGCAAACTGTGTGTTTATTTACGTCTTAGGAACTGGTCAGTGGAGGAAACCGAATATTTACAAAATATTTGCTAAAAAAAAAAAGATTTTTTTTTGGCATATTTGTTAACTTTCCATTAAGGTATGTCATCAGGCCAAAATGACATTTATACTCACGGTAGCTCCGGTGACATTACAGCGGTGGCTTTCTCTAGTTCCGAATGAGGATATAATATAAATACACACGTAAATGAAAATGTGAATCGAGTTGCTAAGTTTAGGATTCTAAACAGAACTTTATGAATCTGAAATCAGATTGGATTTATTCGGATTGAGGAAAATTAGCGCATGTAAACATACCTAGATTGTTTTCGTCCATACAATGGAAGTCAACAGTCACCAAAACAGTTCTGTACCAAACGTTCTTCAAAATATCTTTCGTCTTTCATACAAGAGGTTTGGAATGTCACGAGAGTGATTCATTTATTTTTTTTGTAAACTATGCCTTTAAGAGAGAGATTCGACCAAAGTCAAATGCCATTAAAAAAAGCTGGTTCCATTTATCGAGTGTTTTATATATTAAGACAATGTTTTTTTTCCCTAGGCAGAATCAATTTTCAAATCAATGACACCACACGAGATCCACAAGTCACAAACTGTTGTCTTGATCACAGTTCACATGGTTATTGGCAACTGACAAATTAGAACTTGATGGAGGAATGAAACGCTGGTTGTGCCAAGATGTTCTTGTTGCGCACATTACTAGGGCTGGAATAACCACATGGGCATTTGGGCATGTGCCAAGGGGCAACATGTTTAGGGTGTGTACAAATCATGGCCGTACAAATGGTTTCAAATAGTGGGAAATGTGAAAGAGTGCAAAAATTTTACTTTTAGCTTGTTACTGGGGCAGTACCTTCAAAAGGTGCATACGTGTGGCTTATCTACCCCTAAAATTGTTTACCCAAAAGTTAAAATTCTGTTATTATTGTTGTTTCAAACCTGTATGACTTCCTTGGAACACGAAAGAAGATATTTGAAGAATGTTTTAACCATTCAATGTAAGTCAATGGGGTCCAAAACAACTTTAGATACCTTCTTTTGTGTTCCACAGGAGAAAGAAATTAATACAGGTTGTCAGATGCCAGAATTTTTATGCTTTTAAAGTGATAGCTCACCCAAAAAGAAAATTAGCCCATGATTTACTCAACATAAGCGCAACGTAAGTTGTGCTTTAGGCGCAAGTAGACTGCGTATGGCTGCTTGGCTGGAAGAGTTATTTTACTTTATAAAGTTTTAAATATGGATATTTTTCTTACACAAACGGATCGCTTCGCTTTAGAAGGCCTTTATTAACCTCTCAGGGCCATGTGGAGCACTTTTATGATGGATAGATGCACTTTTTTGGACTTCAAAATAGAAAAAACAATTAACTGCCATTATAAAGCTTGGAAGAGCCAGGACATTTTTTTATATATCTACGATTGTATTTGTCTGAAAGAAGAATGTCATATACACCTAGGATGACTTGAGGGTGAGTAAATCATGGGCTAATTAAAATTTTTGGGTGAACTATCCCTTTAATATAGTAGCCTACCATTAGATGCTAATATGCACCCTGTTTGGGGATAAAATACAAAGGAGTACTTTTGAGGGTACTGCGCCTGTTACAAGCCGTTGACAATTTCTCTCACAGGGCACCACAATACGCTAATCTGGCTCTGTACATTACCCTACATGGTTATGTGAGGAGGTGAGAAAAGCATGTGTACCAGTAGCATTTACCCATCTGCCCCTCAGCTCAAACCCGAGAAGGCTTTAATCAAGTCTCACATAAGAAAATGAACAACTCAACACTGCATCACCTAAAATAACTTTCTGTCACTGAGCGCTGAGCTAAAGTAAGACATAAAGCTCAGGGTCGCCACTGGATCACATAAGAAGGGAACATTCCCAAAGGAACTCTAATCCAGCTTTACACCCTATTTCTCCTTGCAGCTAAATGAGTGAAACAGCCAAAAGTCTGCCAATACAGCCATCAAGTTTGTAAGCGTTACGATTTGAGTGAGCATGCCAATCTTTGTAGCACAGCTTTTCCACAAAGCACAGACAGGTAATGAGCACTGAGAGCGAGCTGGAGAAATGACCTAATGTACTGGAATCCTCACATTCATTGATCTGACTGAATTTATGACCGGCACGCTGACTGGGGTTTCACAGCTGTTTCCAGTGGCTTGACGCAGAAAATTACTTCATTACGAGCCAAGCTCCATTTTGCACCCTTGCCACAGACTGTGTGTGTATGTTTGAGGCTACACTCATCAAGCAGGGCAGTAGTCTTCGAATTGTGCCCAACTGCGAAACCGGTAATTTTCTATCAGTCTGCAATTACAGCCATGTTGTCGGATACACATGAGCTGCTGATTTATGAGTGGAGACTGACAGCCGTTACTACATCCTTACAGATTCTCATTCCACACACTCACTACAGACCAAATAAAGAATAATCAAGATATTGGGATTGAGGAACTATGAACGACAACACTACATTGCCTTGGTCAATATTAAATTGCATGCAATATTATATTATATTGACCAATATTATAGCTAACACTTAGATAAGTTAACAGTATTGTTTAATTTGTTAACATTAGTTACATGCAGGTATAATGAACTTACAATGAACAATACTTTCTTAATGTAGGGTAATTTCTACATATCTAATGCTTGATAGTACATCTGTTAATAATTAACAATAAAGTATTACAAACAAATATAAATTTATAATGAACAAAAGCATATTAATTAACATTAACCTATATTAATAAATGTTGTAAAAATTGTTCATTGTCAGATCATGACACCCAAAAGTATTAAAGTATTACCTATATATATATTTTAAATTTCCAAACATCACTGTAAAAAATAGGGATGGTATTAAAAATGAAATTACACCAGGTTTTAATGATAAAGGCTTTATCCAACGTAACGGTCTACTGGAGTGACTTGGGATGAAGAACACAATGATGATAGGAGAAGAATTGCTCACAATATTTGGTGATCAATTGGTTCTACAGAATTGCTTGCCTCACATCATTGTTATAATCATTTGTATTCAAGTAATGCACACAATGACCCTTCACAAATGTCTCTTTTTCTGTCTACAGGTAAAGACAGCACAGGACTGACAGATTCGGAGTTGCCCCAAAACAGTGATCCTGCAGGGATGGATGGCAGCTACCTCAGCATAAAGGAGTCAGGAGTGAAGAGCCCCCAGCAGCCAAACTCAGATTTGGCTTCTCCATTGTTGGACAAGGCAGAGGGAGAGAGCAACAAGGGCAAGAAAAGACGCAACCGTACCACCTTCACAAGCTATCAGCTAGAGGAGCTGGAGAAAGTCTTTCAGAAAACACACTATCCCGACGTCTACGCTCGGGAACAACTCGCACTGAGGACTGACCTGACAGAAGCTCGTGTACAGGTGTGAGCCACATTTACATTACCAAATTAAATAACATGTTTTGAATAACCTTGTACAATGATACAAATTTTAGTCCATTTGAGATTTGAAAAATTAGGGATGGAAGTCCTGTTAATATAGACCAAGAGATATTTTTCAAAGTTGGTAAAAGAACAGCGACACAAGGAAGAGTGATTACACTCAGTGCAAAGAATATTAAATGTAAATAGAGAATACAGAGAAAAAGCTGTTGAAGTTGGCCGTCACAAGAGATCATAAAGTAAAGAAGGGGCTTTCAGATTAGACATGTCAGGGTCTGCTTTCATCTCGAGCCTCTACCTGAACCTCTGAGCCCAGCTGTATTAAACAGCCTAGGTCTGGAAAACAAGAACCTTTATGTGACCCACCCCCACCCCTACATTTGCATATAATCCCTCCAACACTACTGCTGCATTCCTGCATCAACAGACAGACCGGGAGATCCCTTTACCCGACCCTGAATGTGCGCTTTACTTAGAACCCTGGATTTACACTGTTTGTCTTTCATTAATGTCCCACTCAGGAAAGAATGTGTCCCTCTCTGCTCTCAAGGGTAGGTGAGAGAATCTAGCCTGAAGTTACTTCACATGGTGAGGGATACTTATGATTTATATCCATGTACACGACTGGCTATAACTAAAGAATAATGGGAAACATCCAAAGAACCACAATGGTTCAGTTCCAGGGACTATGAAGACTGTCAAACCTTTCTGCAACTTACAAGTGAAGCCTTTTCTCATCTACTCTTTACTTTGGGACAGCACAAAAAGATACCTATTTTACTGCACATTACCCTAACGCCAACCATAACATTTTTTACAGCAGCATGAAAAAACAAATGACTCATATGCCGATGTGCTCCAACAGTGATGCATTTGTGCAAGCAACTAGAGTTAGAGTCTGGCTTGGTCATTTGCTGAACCCACCACTCCACCCCTTCTTTTCCCCATCAATTCCTGTTACTTCTTTACGCTCCTATCTTACTGAAGGCAAAAAGTCCCACATAATAATAATAATGTCAATAAAGAAACAGTACTTTTGTACAATCAGACTTACTCAACTGCAGTAGTGTAAAATACTAATGTCACCACAAATTGGCTGAGATTGTTTTTCCTTTGCCTTTCAAAGAAAAATATCTGATAATATTAATATACTTAATATGTCTGGATACATCTGGTAAAAGGTTAAGGGCTTAATATGCTATATATAGCATTTGACTATATTTACAGTTCTGGGGGTCAAGCAACAAAAAAAAAAGAATGATTCTGAAGTAGAAGAGGTGAGCTTGAGTGACAGCAGAGTCAGACCATCAATCCTCAAAGCTACTCTGGACTTCAAAGTTGTTTTTTCTGCTAGGTTTAGTTCAGTGTTTCTGTTCTTTCTCCCCTGGTGCTGGAACATAAATAAAGCTCCATAATAAGCCTCTAAGCTGCTTTAGCTGTCAACGTCTTTACCAATTACTGTGTTACTAGCCCGCATGGACAACACACAAAAGATTAAAAAAAGACTTTTGCTACTACGTTTCTAACAGGTGCTGGTCAAAATTAGTTGACTTGTTAATGTTGGCATCCTTGAACTTATTCACCAGCAACCACTAAAGGGAAATAATTATTGGAAATATTTTAAAGAAACCAAAAAGCAAGCCCAAGGTTGCACCAACCACTTTTGACCAAAATACAGATCCAAATAACTCCCCATGTATGGTCTCTATTGCTCCCTGTCAGTCTAGTTCAAAGGTGAACTTTTGGTGTAAGCATTATACAACACACCTCAGTATTGGCTCATCAGTATGAGAGGTGCAAGGCAATCTTTTCAGCACTCGTCTACACGCCTCTACTGGGTTGGAGAGTCAGATATGGAAAGCCAGGGGCTTAAGAGTCAGGAAATTAAACATAGAATGAAAACAAACTCCATTTTGAACTTTCTTCCATCTTTCTTTTCGATCTCCCAACTTCCATGCTTAGATTTATGAAAGGAAAGACAGTCTGATAAAAAGATAAATATAAAAACGGGAATAAAAATGCTGTGCAGACAATCATATTGAACGGACATCTTTGCATTCTTAGATGCTCAGATGGTATCAAAACCTTGCATCATTTCAAAACACAAGGACGCAAGCGGAGAGCCACAAGAGTGATGATGCTCTGAAAAAATCTGAGCAAAACAAATGTTCTTTTTTTTCTCCAGGCAGTTAAGCTCTACAAACATATGATGTGGAGCCAAGGGACATTGATGTCCACCGCCAAATTAAGTGCAAACAGAGCTAAGGTGCTATCAAGTTACGCTTAGAGATAGGCTGACATCTTGCTGGCAATGGATGCAATAACCACAAACTGATTGACCAAAGGGCCATCCCCAGATCCAAGTTCAAGCTCCGTGACAAATTGAGATTGCAAGAAAAAAGAAAGAAAACTTTCCACTCCACAAATCAATAAACAGATACTTCTAAACAGAGAAGATCAGGGACTAAAAGAATGGAATTTTTGGCAGCTCTTCAGACTGCGAACCATGAGAAATCACTTTGTGTAATTTGTTCTCTAATTCCCAGATCTCTAAATAACCATCTATTCAGGGACACAATGCATATTTCTATAGAAAAGAGGGAAAAATGTGAAAGAAACTGTAACTTGCCAGATGAAATCCAGTACTAACTGTTTGTTAAAAGGATAGTTTACCTAAAAAATATGTCATTTACTCACTCTCATATCATTCAAACGTGTGAATTTCATTCTTCTGTGGACACACAAAAGAAGATATTTTAAATAAATTTGCAGATACTTTTGGGGTGCAAAACAACATTGGAGCCCACTTAATTTCATTGCATGATTAAAATATGCAGGTCTGGAATGACACAAGGGTGAGTAAATGATTTTAATTTTCGATTCACCTTTTCCTTCCTAAAAGCTGAGCAGCAATCTCCTAATCCATCAAAGCAAGCGTGTGGTGGTAGGAGGAGGAGTGAAACAGTTATTCGAAGCCTCTGGACCCGGTGGGTTCCTGCTTTCCCCTCCCTACCCCCTGTTGCTGCTGATAGCTCTGATAGAAAAGAAACTCAGAGGAGGCCATCACAATCTGTCAGCTCCCACAACATCAAACAATGGCCAGGTCTCCCCAAACTGTTTCCAGGAAAAGATGCTGATCTACAATAAAGCCAAATGGCTTCCTACATGAGCTCTAGACTTACAACTAAAGTGGCAGACTCTCTAGGCTATACCAAATGAGTAACACAATGTGTTCAAAATAGGAAGTTTGATAATAGATGTTTATTACTCCGTCAATAAATCTCCACTAAGAAAACATTTCCTCTCTATGATGCAACACCACAAGTGGCCAGTTTGCATGAGGTCATTTAATCACCTACTAATGCGATATCCTCATGATTAAGGGTTGATTGTCTTGCTTGCAGGTGTGGTTCCAAAACCGAAGAGCCAAGTGGCGGAAAAGAGAGCGTTTCGGACAGATGCAGCAGGTCCGGACACATTTTTCCACGGCCTATGAACTGCCTCTTCTCACTCGGCCTGAAAACTATGCTCAGGTATAGTGCTGTCTCTCCAGTAATAAATGAAAGTCAAGGAAATATAAGAAATTAATAGGCATTGATAATGCTAATTAAGGATGGAAATTGTGAAAAATGTTATATTTGAAAAATATATATTTGGAAAATATTCTTACAAAAGATGCGTTTACACAGACTTTTTAATTACTTCACTTTTTTTAGAATAGGAAAACGTTTATCTTTAACTATATATTCATTGTCATATAAAGAACCAGTAACTTCACTGAATTAAGACATTCAGTTGTAAACTATGTGTTTGATTCACTAATTTGAGTAATTTGTTCAGGAACTGATTGTGCTTTATGTTTTTGATTCAGTAAAAAGTATTAATTCTTTCATTCAGGAATCAGACAACAATGGTCTCACTTTCTGTTTTGTACTGTAGATTCACTACTGATGTTGCGGCGCCACTAAAGTAGTGCGGGGAGCACTGTCAGAGTGTTTTATTAAGAACGTTATTAGAACGGACTGTCATAGTCATTTTTTTAAAAGTTATCTTTATGATTAAGTTCACTTTTTAAAACCTTCAAAGAATGTATATTGGTGATGAATTTCAAATGAAAAACAGTAGGAAGGCAGACAACTGACAATTTCAAGACCTAAGGAAACACAATGTCGAGGTCAGGTCAGACCAGGGCTGTGGCCGAGGACGACACGCCTTCACAGGAGCGCCAAAGAATCTCCTGGATTTATTATGAATATGTGGCCGGGTCGGAGGGCAGGGGTGGCTCTTTGGGGAGCGCGCCTGCAGCTGTGGAATGCAGCTTTGCTCACATCTGGGGCATCTCCCTGAGAGGGCTTTCATCTCCCTTCACAGCCCTCCCTCAGACTCCCACCTCCCCAGGCCCAGAGCAGAATACAGCCCTATCAATTCACTCTGTGCTCCCTCCGCTCAGCAGAGGAGGTTACTCTGGGTGTTGAAGGAGCGTACAGAGACAGGCATTCCTCCTCCACACTAGTCAAGCAGCTCCCACTCAGTACGGGACCAGATGAATGCCCCACAGCTCTTGATATATCTCCACATCGAGTACCACTGAGGATTCTGCACCTTCGCCAATGCAATATTTCAAAACAAGGAGTCAGACTTGATAAATGCTCTCAAGACTATAAGTTACATTAATGTTATTGATGCCGAGATTGGAGAATGTATATGCACTATACCTTAACCTTCTGCATTTGACTTTGTTGCAGATTCAGAACCCTTCTTGGATAGGCAGCAGCAGTGCGGCATCTCCTGTGCCGGGCTGCGTCGTACCCTGCGACTCGGTCACTTCCTGCATGCCACCTCATCCACATGCTGCTAGCGGAGTGTCTGACTTCTTGGGTGTGCCCAGTCCTGGAGGTCACATGGGACAGACACACATGGGCAGCTTGTTTGGGAGTCCAGGGATGAGCACTGGCATTAATGGGTACGATCTAAACATGGACCCCGACAGGAAATCCTCCAGCATCGCCACACTGCGAATGAAAGCTAAAGAACACAGCGCAGCCATCTCTTGGGCTACATGACTCCCCCAACTGTAGGACGTTATCTCTGAAGTCCCTCAACAAACAAGAGGAGGAGCAGCAAATGTGAACATCAGTTAGCCTACAAAGCATGACCTGGGATCAAGGAGTGAGTGGATTGACAAAGACAAGAAAAAGTAATTGAGAAACCATTGGATTTTTTTCAAATTTGAATTCTAGAGAGACTAGGAAAAAATCAGGACCATAAAACTGAGAATGTTCTGGCTTTAAAACAAGAAACACAAGAAAGACGACAGAAACTTGACATTTGAATGCATACAAGAATTAAATGAAAAAGTAAAAAAAAAACGATTGGAAAGAAAACCCTGCACTTATCCACCACTAGTGTCCCATTTGTAAACGCACATAAATTTATCAAAACGCATCTGGCTTCGTTTTCATCTCAGCATAATCAAAACCTGTTAAATTCTTGTTCTGTCACAGACTCCTTTCTCTAAATATGCCTGCCTAGACAGTTCCAAAGGACAAACAATACAGTCTCTCACAGTAAAAAATGTCCTATTGCAGCCTTTATCTAAACAATTATACAGTAGTAATCACCAGTTCCCAATATAAAATCTGACAAAATCCCTCAGTGAACAATCACTACTGCTACATTGATTAATTTGTTCATAATTAATTTGTCCTAGTAGAATTCGGCTATTTGATATGTACTACACTTGCAGCAGTCTGAAAAATAGGTTGAACACTTGAACAAAAGCCTGTTGGGAATGGAACATCGGGCATGATAGACTTAACAGGACAGCAGGCAGAAAAGAAAAGCATACCTCTCCTGCAGGTAACTAGGAACTCAAAGCAGGCTTCCTCTCGCCTTAATGAATTTTGTCCCTAGTACAAGTGCAATCTGCCAGTGCAAAGCCAAAGCAATAGCAATACAGTTAAAGAAAATAAACAGGTGGCGCTTTCTGTCCACACTGCAATCTATCTTTCTATTATTTGCGGTCTCATTTCAATTTCTCTGCAGGAAAGAGTTGTAATAAAGCTGTTTGGCAAGATTAGACAGCAGCATGCTCTGAGACACAAATCTTGAAACCATCATACCAACTGTCAAGTTGATTGTCAAACTTAACTAAGAACTGCAATCTATAAAAAGGATGCAAAAAAAAGGATGAGAAACTTTTGCTTTATTTGTGTTTTGAAGATCACAATATTCTTGCATCTTTCAGTGAACTTTGGTGCCTTGGCTACTCTCCTCTCATTCTCCATGAAATTGCTGCCTGAAATTTGAGCCATGCATCATTATTTCTTTGGCAGAAGTCCTCATTGCACCATCTCAAATGAAACTATCAACTTGCCAATCTAGTCATTATCCACTATGGCTCTGATTGGGTGGAAGCATTACTAGGTTTGGCGACAGAAATATAAAGCGAGCACCATTTCAAGGTACTACAAGCTTTCCATTTTTCCCAAGTCAGATTTAGATCAGGTAAAACAAAGCTGTTTGAAATCTGGAGCTGAATCTGATACGTGCTGCCCTTTGGAGAAGCCATTTCTAATTTGTAAATGAGAACCACATTTCCTTTCCTTCATTGTGCTGTGCAGCCTATCTGGATCCCTGGAGATATGTATATACACACACAACTTTTTTATTATAATACCAGTGCAGTGACTTACCTGGTTTGGGGGGGGGGGGGGGGGGGGGGGGGGGTCGGGGGAGGCCTCAATGAAAAAGACCTCAATATGGGAGTTGTGTTCCATATTGAGGTCTTTTTCAGACTGACAGAAACTAGGGATCATTATTTAACGTTTTAAACAAAATGCATAAGGCATTGGACACAATATCATGTTAAAATCATTTTGTAAAAGAACCTCATTACATAAAGTTAATTAGAGATCACCTCCTTATAGCTGCTCAGTCTTGTGCTCCATGACTTGGATATATGATATGTAAAATGTTCGAGCTTCATGAAGTTCGAGCCATGCTTCATTAATTTTTTGGCAGACGTCTTCATTGGATCTCATGACTGAGCATCTCATCACCCAGCCTAGCAAGGGACCTGTTGAAAAAAAAAATGATAATGTTAATGTGCTCTTTAGTAGAACTAAAACTGGCACTTTTTACTAAAGCAGACCCGTCCTGCACCGATCCCATCTACCGGAATGGCAGTTCAACATCCAGTCCTCATTAAAAGCCATGAGAAGTTCTGCCAGAGCAGAATTGTGAGTCCTGACATTGTCACTTTTGGCCTTTAAGGGGTTACTGAGAGGGTGAAGTGACTAGTGTTCCGGTGTTCTGGGAAAGGACAATCCACACAGCTGTGTGCGGGGTAATGCAAAACAAACATGCCTCGCACATGCTTCCCTTCAGCTGTCATGGCTCTTCTTTCAAAGCCCCATGCTGAACAGGGCCCGGCCTGCTACCCCAGCCAAAGCATCAGCCCTCAGCGACTCTGAGTCCATGCACATCCATGCTCTGCAGGCAGTCTGTTTTAATTAACACTGAGACATCTGCGGAGAGGGATTCTGTGACAGAACAGAGCAGCCTGGGCTCTGTGTTAGCCTATCTTTAACTATTGTGGAGCTGGGAGGGGCGTCGATGAAGCTCAGGTCAACACTATCATTAGTTTTTGTAGTATCAGCACACACTTACACTTACCATTAAATGAGCTAGTATGCACATAACAGAACACAATTTATTGCATTTGCTTTTCATAGTCTTGTATTTCATTCAAAGGTAAATCACAACTAAATATGCAAAAAAGGTCAAGACAGTTCTGTAGAGATTGTACAAGATTAGAACATTGTTCTTGAAGGAAATGTTAATTATACAGTACAATTGACAGTACCTTGGAGATGCCTACGAGTTACAGAGATGCTTAAATCTCTGTCCCATCTCTCAAAACTTATACTACTGAAGTAGGCATATCCAAGTACTAGAATAATATAATTCTTTGTTTTGTGTGTGGTCGCATGTACGGTTTTCTTTGGATTCCTTTCTGGCATAAAATACCATTAGACCCGTTCTTTTGTAAAAAATATCCTTATTAGAAATATATTATTTTATGTGTGACTAAGGGCTTTTGTTGTATTGTGGGTCTAGCGATAAAATGCGATTCATTTGGGTTTTTGGTATGTAAATGACCTAAAATAGTTGTGATGGCTTTAAGCTAAACATATGGCTTTTGAATCATTTTGAATAATTATTTACTTTCAAGCTTGTTTACGGTCTATATATATTGTGTGATTTACAACCGTAAGTTATTGCACTTACAATTTTTTTATTGTTGGAATTGCTTTGAGAACATCTGATTCAAGTGGAATATCACTATAAAATCTGTGTACACTCAATCAACTATCAAGTACTCTGAGAACATGACGGTGAAGTACCGAGGGCTGGTAAATTAATTGTTCACGTGCATGTTCAGATTTGTTGTTGTAACAAGTTGTATATTTTGTTTAAACTTGCACCCCCCATCCCCCCCTCCTCAAAAAATGTAAGCCTTAAAAAAAATATGAAACCCCCCCCCCCCCCACAAATGCTGATTTTGAGAGAGTCACTCTGCTCCAGGACATCGGACACACTGTTCTCAGAACATGATATAAATGCCATTTTACATTAAAGACATTTTGAAGACATGAAGTTCCTGTTGGATAGAGACTGCCATTACTAGGCTACATTTAAAAGTTTAACATTACAAGTGCTGGGTATTCTACTATGGATGTTTCATTTCATTTGACATTTTCTGTGTGCTCATTTTTTGTGTTTCTCTAAATCCAGATGAATAAAAAAAAAACTAATCATACAAAATGTTCCCGTGCAACATATTAATAGCTGTATTCATAAAGTTCAATCCATGAAGTTTATAAATCTAGAAAAGTAGCATTAAAGTGGGCAAAAATCCTTAAAAGCACCTTATTTTTCTGTTGATGTTTAACAGTTTTAATGTTACTAAATACCTTCATAATAGTACAGCAAAAGTTTGACCAATCAGACAGTGCTTGATCACTAACCGAGGGCTCTTGGATAGGCCTGAATACTTTACTTTGATGCTGAGCTCAGAAATAAGTACTGAGATAAAGTAGCCATTTTGTAAAAGTGACTGCTGTACTCGTATGACAGTTTTGCCTGTGGTATATAAAAAGCTTCACAAGCTGCAGACAATCTGGCTCTCTGTGTGTAATTGGTCATTCAGTGACATTTCCAATACTTAACATGTTGCTGAAACTTCCTTACCAGATTTCCATTTTCTTTAGACAGAAAGAGTCAGAACAAGAATAGATTTCTCTTTACAAGTTCACTCCCCTTGGAGATGAAATGAATTTATCTCAGACGTGCAGGCTCCTGAACTTAAATCACTCAAAGCGCACAGACATCTGCTTCTGGGCCCAGACAACACAGGCAGCTGGGGAAAAAAAGATGACACTTCATCCAAAATCTACACTAAGTCAACATACCATCGAATTACGGATGAGCATGAGAACCCGAATACTAGGAAGTGACAGGAATGAAAACATCAGAATATTTCACACCAACTATGCACAAACATGCCAAAATCTGGCCAATTTTTTAATTCTGTGATTTGTTTGAGGTTAGAAAAGGATGACAACTTGTTTCAGCAAGGTGAAGCACAACTGTTGAAACCAAATGAAGGAGCTAATAACGTTTTTTTTTAATCAAACTATTCTTAACTTGACAAACCATCTTAAAAATGCAACACTTGCATTGTGAGATGCTGTAAAGTCGTCAAGATGCTACGTAAAGGCAAAAGACGCATGCATACCACAGTTAAAAAACTACTATCATATTCAAAATAGCCAAAATGCACATGCCTACATTGAGTATTTTAGTTTTTTCACTGTTTATAACATATAATACATCGTAATGTAAAAAAATAAAAATAAAAAAAAATTCTAAGGAAGAAATGAAGATACCAAAAAGAAACTGACTAGAAAACATTATGACTGAATGAGTTATTTGCAATATCATGGTTTATAACCATGTTGTTATCAGCTGTACAGTATATACAACTCTGCAAATAGTGTCTTTTGATATCTACTAATACACAAAATATGCTTTAATTAGGCAGGCATACGAGTTTACCTAAATGGGGGACATTTACATAAAATACTTTTTTATCCAGCAACATTCAAAAAGTCAGCAACAGAATATAAAATGAAATGTAAAACTGATATAACTCAAACTGTATTATTAAAATCACTATCAGTGACTGTGCAAAACAATATCCCATGAACAAACTAATAGCCCCATCCCAACACCCCAGATATTCAGTTGAGTTATGCTACAATTTGTTCAGCGTGATGCATATCATACAAAAAGTTAAACTATAAATGTAAAATTACATTAATATATCCTATGCTGTTTAGCAGTGAGCTGTTATACTCCTCTGTGTGTTCACTTTCCTCACACAGATATACTGTCAACCATAAGGAAGGTTTCAGCTTGTGATTGACAGACCAACCAAAGCACTGACCCGTCCTCAGAAATCATCAACCGTCTTGATGCGTCGTCCTGTTTCAGCAACTGTTCTCAAGAATGAAAATATGGTAATAAGTTATACAGTGCATCAGCTCCCATCACACCACCATTGGAAAGGCACTCCTCAAAAGTCATTAGGTAAGATACAGAACAAGAAAGAGAAATCCTGGAGTGCCCATAGCCTGTTTGATAGATAAAAGTGATGGGAAAGAGTCATTGTGGTAGTGTCACAGACTACCAATGTTGGGGAAACTTTTGAGTTTTTCTGGGAAGTCGTCTTTATAGAGTACAGGATCGGCACGGTGCTCCACAACCTTCAGAGGCATGGTGCCGAACACAGAGGCGAATTTGTTTATGCACTCAGACCTGGAAAGGAAAAAGAAAGAGGCTGAAAGAGTGGAGGAAAACGGGCAACTTGGATAATACAGCAAAAAAAGCCTTCCAAAAAATGGCTCTGTTGAGAAAAAAAACATACATGGTAGAAAATAAATGGTAGTGTTCTAGAGTCATTTGAATCATGAGATACATGCACAAAATATAACAACGGGGATCAGATATTTTCAAAATGCCTGGAATTCACAGGACACATATCAGAAGCATAACCAGAGGCAGGAAACCCTTCATCAATCTAAACAAGTGTGACCCCTGGAAAGGTTCAGCAGTCAACGGAGCCCTTGATTGGCTGCAACCACTCCGTATTCACTTCAAGGTCAAACACTCTCTCGCAGGCAGCTTCACAGTCCACCAGACTCCTGCTTTCAAACACAGCTTGGAAGTATGAAACCAATCATCAAGACTTTGCTTCAGTGGATGAGGAAACGGTTGTGATTTTCAAGGAAAATCAATTCAAGACTTTCTGATGCGTGCTTTGCTTGGTTCATACTTAAATTGAAACTCAGAATGAATTAATGATTTGTGGTAAACTTCTGACAGAGAGGAAAGTCACAGTTCTTTGAGAAGGAAAGTTTTTCATAAGGTCCAGTGAATTTGAATGGTTTGATCTCAGAGCACAGGAAAGTATGTCCTGTACTGAGCTACAATGAACCAATTGTTGGTGAAACCCACAATGCTTTTCAGATGCTAAGAATGCTGCCAGAGCACCCTCTGCCCAAATACAGGGAATCCCTGGTTATACTGTACCTCTCCACCATGTGCGTCTGGTCCAGGGACAACCCGTCAATCGCTGTGCACTCCGGGCACTTGAATTTCTTTCGAGGTGTAACCTAGAGAAAGAGAAAGAAACAAATGCAATCCTCCTTTTGTGGAAGTCACAATGATTTTTGTGTGTGTGTGTGTATGTGTGTGTATCATTTTTAAAAAAAATTTAAGTTCTCAAACCGCCAGTCTTATTGTGCTGTTGTATTTCAGTTTATTGCCATAGCTCGTGGCATTTCGTGGCAGATACAGATTTAGCATTTATATTGTACATAACTCTATAATAACAATTAAATATATTTAAAAAAAGTTAAAGTTTTTGTCCTGATAAAAATCATAGCCTCATGACATTTAAGCAACACCAAGTAACTTTTCCTCTGTGGTCGCCCTACAGGTTGGAAGCAGAATTGTCCATTACGCTGCCGAAAATAATTTAGCCTACCGCAGCCTACTGTCGCACGCACGCTCGTTGTTTATCCAGAACCGGCTTTGGAATAAACAATGTCCACAGACAAGGTAGAGTATGTTGCATAATTTTATGAAAGTATGATGTATTGCGACATCAGAAACAAAGAAAAACAAAATAATGACTATTGTAATGCTTGACGTAAAGCAAGTCAAATTTGTAGTTTTCTTATGTCTCACTAGAACTACAGAAACGCAACCCAATCTGGCAATCTTACATAGCGTGGTTATAGCAGATATAGGACCGCAAAGCGAATCCAGAAGTGCCTTTCACCCTGTTACAACTTAATGAACCACTGAAACGATTTTGGAAACATTATTTTAAGGTAAAAAATCTTACTTAGTGTTGCTTTAAAAATTGGGCAGACCAAATATATGTTTTTCAGTCAAGGAGGTGCTACAATATTGACATTTGGTGGTTCTTCAATAAATACTATGAGTTAGTCTGGTATGCCATTTAAAATAAATAGGCTATAAAATACAGCCTTTTTTGGAATTTTATTATTAAAAACAAAACAATAAATGTCGTTTTGATGCTCATTAACGTGGTGTGACAGATCAAATGCCAGGGTGGAGCGCAAATCAGCCAATCAACTCTTCCACTTTCTCACTAGTTATAGCTTGAAAAAAACATGATTAATCATCTGAAGGAATGATTAAATATACATGAGAGAACATATTTCAAGTAAGTTGTACTGTAATTGCCTAATCAAGGCATCAACGAAACATTTATCTCAGGAAACCTGGTTAGCTAGAAAGAAAACACTTGAAAAGTATAAGGCTAAAATTGTAAATATGTTAAATATATATAGACTTCATTATAAATGCAATACATTTTTATTTAAATTGTTACTGATGTCTTAAATTATCTAATGTATGTTTGAATAAATCTATCCAAAAAACGCCTGAAAATTGTTTGGAATATTTAGAGGAACAAGTTGACTTTCAAATTATAAGAAAGCAGATACTTTCCTTTTTACATAATGCATAAAACAAACAAAGTGTTTTATCTGTTCATACACCAAAGCAGTGACAAAAACAAAATTATCTGACCTACATGAGTCTATAGCTCCCAATTTAATGTTGAGAAATCATGACACACTCCCTATATTAAAAAACAACAGAATCTGACACGACGTCGATAAGGTTGTTTAATAATAAGCTGGGGCTGCAATGATGTGCCTCTGTAAAGAGAGTGTGTGTGTGTGTACTGTGTAGGAGCTGGGTGGGAGGAGATGACTTGATGACAGGTCATATAAGTCAGATGTAATGAGAGAGCCGTCCGTGCCCGTGGCCTAGCTAAACGACCGTATCTGCCGTGCTCATTAGACGAATGATGTACGACCCCTCTGCCCCATTCCTTCAACACACACACACACTTGACTGACACTCTCCACAGTGGGAGCCTGGGGTTGGGGCACTAGGAGGTGTGGGTGATGTGGGGATGTGGAGGAGAGAGGGGAGAAGGTTCACGGTGTAACTGACTGCAGAATGAACGTGCTCCAGTGAGTTTAGGAAAACAGAGCGAGCAGGAGAAAGGCAGACAGTGACACCCAGATAACAGAGGTTAAGGCCAGGGCTTTACAGGCCGAACACCACCTGGACAGAGTCACTGTAGACTACAGACTGTAGAGACTGGGGGAGAAGGGCGAAGGCTGATCAGAGACAGAGCACGTTGTCAGAATATCCGCATTCTTTTAGGGAACGCCCACATTCATTTTTAAGTGATTATACTTTTTTTTTTTAAATCCAAAAACTTATCAACATTGATAACAATGAGAAATGTTTCTTGAGGACCAAATCAGCATATTCGACTGATTTCCGAAGTATCATGTGACCCTGAAGACTGAAGTAATGAATGACTGATGACTGTAGTTTTAAATGATTTGTTTTAACTTCTTTTAATTTTTCACAAAATTAATGTTTTTACTGTGTTTTGATCAAATAAATGCAGCCCTACTGCACATAAGAGACTTTTCAAAAACATATTAGAGACCCCTAACTTTTGAATGGGAGTATATGTAAGGAAATACAGTGAAGGTTATGGTTTTTGAAATTCGTTTCCATTAGTGATCGCATTTTACCATATTACCAAAACTTTGTGTACTCTTATTTCAAAAAAGCATTAAAAATCTGATGTATAGTCCCTTTGTAGCAAAACCAAAACAAACAGGCATTAAAGGGATACTCCACCCACAAATGAAAATTCTGTCATCATTTACTCACCCTCAAGTTGTTGCAAACCGGCATGAGTTTCTTTCTTCTGCTGAACACAAAGGAAGATATTTTGAAGAACGATTGGAACTTTGGCACTATTGACTTCCATAGTATTTTTTATTTCTACTATGGAAGTCAATGGCGCCAAACAACCGTTTGGTTCCAATCGTTCTTCAAAATATCTTCCTTTGTGTTCAGCAGAAGAAAGAAACTTATACAGGTTTGCAACAACTTGAGGGTGAGTAAATGATGACAGAATTTTCATTTTTGGGTGGAGTATCCCTTTAACACAGTCAACAATATCGTACTCTGAGGTTTTGTTACCTTTATTGGGGCTTTGCCAGTGATGTTGGCAACAAGGAAATTCATGGCTATATCCTCACAGTTCATATGAGCATCCACCCAGTTCTTGATGTCTCCAGGCATTTTATACGTGTAGAGATAGTTGAAGTACTGGAAAGGAAAAATAAACTTATGTCAAATCACAGCAGAGATGAGTGAACAAATGGTTACTGAAAGAGAAAGCTGAAAATCAATGAAGGTTTTGAATTACAAATGATATAACCTCTCTTGTCTCTGAAGGACACCTCTGAGGGAGGATGGAGACACTGAGAAAATTATTTTGGCAGAACAGAACCCTGGATGGAGGTGACTGAGTCTATGACGGTTTTGTGCTTTACCTTATGGTAGAACGCAGCTCCAGTCAAGACCATTGACACTTCATTGGTCCACTCAGATTCATATTTCCACTTGCCCATCTCGTGGTCCCATAAGTGGAGCCGACCGGGATATCCAACCAGCCTATCTGGGAACTCACGCCATACCTAAACACAGACACACAGTTTATCTCAGACATAATATAAACCTTCACAAATGCTAAGACCATAAAAGATCAGTAAACTGTTCAACAATTAGAGTCATTTTAGATAATACTGGCTTCAAAGGATGCTAAACCATAGATTTCAAAGGTTAAATCAATGAAGTTTAAGTCTAATGGTTCATTAATCCCAAAAATGACAGGCAGGCCTAGAGGATATGATGTAGAAATTCTTGAATGTCATCCTCGAGTGGCATAAGCAGCTAGTGTTTTAGCCAGGCAGCCATGTCTAAAGCTGTGTTCCATTTCATACAATTATCCATAAATTACACATCATTCGCTCAATAGTGTATAAATGCCTGCAGGTGAGCTGAAGGCAAGCCTGTAGCCATGGATAGGATTGCTTGTCCTGTCATCCTTCACATATAAAAAGCTAAATTATAAACATAGAGACTTCAACTGTAAGGAATGCTTTTGAGATGCCGAGCACACATTTAGGAAATAGAGGATAGTTTAAAAATCCTGTGATGCATGTAAACTCAATTTTAAATAGGAGTGACCTAAAGAGGTTCTGGGATCACAGTTCTGCACGATCATCATCTTGCATGTGGAGACGACAATTTACCCTTAGATGCTCCAAATTCTGTGAATTTGGTTTAAAAGCAACTACTTCAATAGAATCCATTTAACTATCAAGATAAAAGGTGTTCATCCAGTGTGATAATCTTCCAAGTCAAAGGTAGGCTATGTTACATAGTAAAGAGAATGATAAAGCTAGAAGGAATGGTTTTCTTTAACACAAACATCAAATGCTCCAAACAAATTCTAAGCATCTAGGTTGAAATGTATTTATTTCTCCCTGAATGCAATTTTTGTGGAAACCGTGATACCTTTTTTCAAGAGCAGGATTTATTTGAAATGGATATTTTTTGTAACACTAAAATGTATTTACAGTCAATTTTAATCAATTTAATGCATCCTTGCTGGAAAAATGCATAATACATCCTTGCTGTATTAATTTCTTAAAATAATACTACAATTAAAAATAATAATAATAATAATAATCTTACTGGCCCCAAACTTTTAAGCAATAGTGCATGTGATATGTTAGAGGACAGGACTGGTTTGCGACTTGATGCAGCTTCAACACCCAATACTGATGTGCTGACTTGCTTCAAACTACCAGTATGTACTAAACCTTCATCAGTGTAGTACATGCTTTTCATAGCAAGTAGAAGTATGCAAACAGGGATTTGGTGCTTTCACTACCTCATATCCAAACTGCAGCTCATCTGAGGTCAACATGATGATGTCATCATCAATGGCCAGAACAGCTTCCGTCTCGATCTCATCGAACGGGAAGAAGCGATTGCTGAGCTTGTTTTCTTTGGTGCGGACCACTTTAAGAGGTACTGCAACTTTGGGCCACAGTGTCTCTGTTACAGAGAGAAAGAGAAAAAGAAAACAGTGAGCTAATAATAATAATACACTGTCAGTTTCAGAGAAGATGAAAAACTATGAGAGATGGCAGCAACTGTGGAAAAGAGAGCGTGGGTGGATAAATCTAAACACATCACTGAGTAAAAGCACATATGAATCTGACCGCACGCACATTCTTCTCAGGGCAGAAGAGACAACGCTCTTTATTTTCAGTTGTGTAAGGGCTTGGGAGGAGTTCAGAGCACGCAGAAGACAGATGGCACACAGTGTCACCTAATAAAACTGATGAGAGAGTCTACTGGAACTCAAACACAGAAACCCTAAGACTAAGAGAGTCTGCAATTATACTGGTACCCCAAAGCCAGGGTATAGACCCTCGAAATCTCCAGAGATCTGGAATAAGCTCATCTCCGTTAGGATGAAGCATTTCAGCCTACAGTGTGCTTCCACAAGATCACACAACAAACTATGAAAGAAGGGGAAAAGGAAAAGAAAAAAGTATTTCCTAACTGCCGGAAAACCTCCCTGGCCCCAGACGAGGGCTGAAAGAAGAGCCAGATCTTCACATGCAAGTAAACTGATACTGTCACCACATCCAAGCCTGGCACAGTGTTTTCAACTAAGACAAAGACAAACACAGACAAGATGGACTACAAAGACAAGTAACATTTTAACAACTAAACCTAACCGGCATGATCCAGAGCAGCACAATGCACAAACTTAAATGTTCACACATCATAAATCTGCACCATAAGAACAAGCAGCAATCTCAACCGCACCGAACAACTTGTGCAAAACTTTTTTTTAATGGCCAGTAATCACTTCCTTTCCCAGTACTGAAATTTCACTTGGGCTGTACTTTATGTATGAACATTTGCTTTTATTTGCTTCAGCAAATTATATCCCCTGTGACACCACCATATAAAACTTCTCCTCCCCTCCTAGTGTATTAAGCCAATTGAGAAACTCCCTAGACGCAATCCTTTTGTCAGAGTTCTCCAGCACCTCATTAAAATGACAAACAGTCAAGATTTGGGCAGCTAAGGCTGCTCGAAATAAACAAACATAATCAGCGATGGAAAAGGGTGTGGAGGAAATCCATCCTCATCAGGACCTGAGCCCCAGGTTGACCCGTGAACAGACCTTATTAATTCTAATGGGTCGCAAAGCTTGAGCCCGACTTCACCGACGCCTCTAATCAAAGGCAACAGAACCATTAGTCTACTTCAAAGTATTTCCCTTCATAATGGTATTACTCAAATCTATGGAGAGGATATATTTAATTCCCCATTCCTTTTTTTTCCCCAGGGACTTCATAAATGAACACACATCTAATCGCCTTGTTAAGCAGTATCAGAGGCATAGCCACAATAAATAACTACTAATATCAGCTTATTTTGACATGTCTAATGGGCCATAAATTTGACTACAGCTGTAGAAAAGGAAGACCGTTATTGAAACGATCCTTTCGGTTTGACAATAAAGTTTAAGGGTGGACGTCTGGTGAAAACAGGTCATATATCAAAATGAATTAAAATACACTTAATTCGTCTAGTCTGGAGTAAGAGGACTCATAGACATTAACAGCTTGTAGACAGTTGATGAGAAAAGCCAAATGTATGCCGTCTCCTCATGTGCAGCTATATGCCAGTGGATGGACCAAACGCTTGAGTTCTAACTCCATATCTTGAAGATAAACCAGAGAGGTCTGGCCCCAGACCAAGGCACATCATGCTTTCAATTCTCCAACCTCAAGAGGAACACGATTTGGCAACTCACTAGCTTATCATTCATCTGTTCCATATCAGGGGTTTCATGTCTTTTGTGAGAGCCACACGACTGCATTTCATACTGGTGTCACATTCTTTAATAACTAAAGCTGTCAGTACAGCAGTGTAGATTTAGTTATCTCTTTTCAAATAAAATAATTACTAAAATAAATAAAATATGAATATAACAAAATAAGTTTTATTAGCCACACAGTGCATGGCACTGATATTGAAGTTCTGGCAGATATCGAAAATAATTTTAATGTCAATAATTGTCCTCATGCTATGGCCAATAAATAGATGGTATTAAAATGCTGTACTGTTTCTATGTTCTATATTGTCTAAAATAAATATCAACAATCCAAACTAAAATCAATCATTTTAAATGCTGAAAGTGCATCAAAACATTTTTATATACAGTATGAAAAAGGGATATTAATTTTTATATTTGCTAAAGATTACATATAAAAATGCTAAGATATGAGTGTTTTAAAGATTAACTTAAGTGAGTATTACATAATGCCAAAAAGGAGTAAAAATAGGGGACATAAGCAATATCTAATCTCTGCCAATTTGGGCAATCACATTGTTTTTTTTTTTTTGGTTTTTTTTTAACCTTTATTCAACGAGGCAAGCCACTTAAGAACAATTTCTAATTTGCAACTGCCTGGCAGGAGTACAACAATATGCTGGAGGACATCCAAACATACAGACATCACTGCAAACATACAATTCACCAAAACATAACACAAAGAAAAAGGGAAAGGATTAGTTAAAACATTTACAAATAGTAACTAAAAGGTCCCTAATACAATTTCTATTTTATAATATAAAAGGAGAGATTGAAATATGTCTCTATTTTCAGTGATTTAACATTACATTTTACCCCCTTCATGACACTAACCTTCAGGGGGGCTCTTGTTCTGGTTGTTCCACACCACCAGCAGTTTGGCCAAGCTTGGCACCTTGGAGATCTCAGTGATGACCCTAAAGAGGCTTTCGATTCGATCATATGTCAACACCACAGCCGTGAACCCAGGAGAGCGTGGTGGTATGAGTGGAAGGAAAAGTGGGCTGTTCACACTTGACCATTTCTGTGGGAAAAAAATCACAACCAATATAAATAAATCAGTGGGAAACTCAATTCAATGTACCAGTTTTCTTATCTTTACAATAAATACAAGCACTTTCCATGACTTTTTTAATGACTTGAAGTGCAGTAAGATAATCAGCAGCCTCAGCCAAAACATGGCTTTATTTGGAAACACGCATGGGCTATAAAATTTAAAGATTACTGAGAATGCTAATAACCAGCAGTGGTGGGTAGGCGATTAAAAGTGCCATGGAATGTTGAGCGCACAACCAACAAAGTTTAGAGCAGAGTTAAACAGCTGGAGCAGCATGCCATGACCTTTCATTGCGCCAAAGTATTCGTCTAAACCTTCTTCTTCAGTCTTTGGCAAAAAATAAAAAGATTAGGCACTTTCAGCCAGAGTTTTACTCTATAACCTACGACTTGAAGCTACCCAATAAAGTATCTCTATCATGACAGTCCTGTAAAACTCCTATCGCAGTTTAATCCACTAAAGGCTTTGTGTGCATAGGTGCTACATTCCTTCTGGTAGACTAAACTTCAAAAAGTGGATGGATTCAGAGACATGTTTTCCTTAGCTGACCTGAGTGAAATCTGGCGGAGAGCAGAAGACGACAATGTGAAGATCCAATACACTTTGGTCAGATATTAAGAGCTAAATTAAATACTTCCTTGCCTCGGGCTCTTTGTCATTCCATAGCATCCATCCATCCTTTTCCTGTTAACTGTTATGTAACTGAATTTGATTAGAATGTTAAACTTCCTGGTGTTCTTCTTGAAATAAAATGCAAACATATGGTATCCTCTGAAGCTTGGTCAAAACATAAACGCTCTTAAGATTTCCCTTCCTACAAAATAAGTATAGAAGCTGAGAACTTAATACACGTGCAAAACATTTATAGAACAGCAATTGTCATTACCGTTAGGTGTAGTCAACAAAACCTCAGTACGTTTAATCTTATCAAGAGACCATCAACATTAGTTGTCTATTACTGATGAGCTAGATCTACACAGCTCCAAAAGAGAGATCTCGATTACAGACATGATTTTTCAGACGCAAAAATCCCTCATCAAATCATTATATTCTGAATTATGGAAATACTCAAGCCATGAGCTGTAAAATAGTTAGTTATACGATCTAAACGTGGCAACTGTATTCGGTCTCATATTTGTATTTTATATCAATTCCTGCTTTATTCCATATGCTTCTTCAGCAGTTTATGCATGTATAAAACTTGTTTACAAGCGGCTGTTAATCCATTAGACCACCACCAAAGCAAGCTCAAGTTTTAATGTAAAGTGATACATCTATTAATGAGCACAATTCCGATTCTAATTTGGATCTCTTATGTTGCCATTTATCCTGAGTCGTTTTGTCGAGAGTAGAATTTTATGACTGCACTCCAGTGAACTCTGCTGCAGCAGGGGTGCAGATGAGTCCTGGCAGGACCGGGGTGAAGCAGGGGTGCTGGGACGCTATCGGCGTCAGTGGCTGTCTCCTGCCAGTGTGGGGCTTGGCTCATCTTCTTGGCTCGCTTTAAAACAGCCTGTAAACTCCCAAAGATGCACGGACTGGAGCCCAGATCAAGTGACGCTGTAAAGTAAATATTGCGAGTGCTTAAAGGGCCTCTGATGCGGTCACGAAGACTGCTGTTTATTGGCCTGAAGGATAAGGACTGAACACAGACTTTCTTTGCCGTTTCATGGTCTCTTCTACTTTGTCAGTGGAGAAGAGACACAAAACAAAGCGACAAATAACGAAAAGCTTGGTGCAACTCCAGCAACAACAAAAAAAGACTGCTTCACTTTTAATAGGAAGACTCATTCAATTTATATTTTTCAAAAACTCACCAATGCATAAGGAAAATTCAGCATTGGACTTCAACATTTGAAGATTATTTGCATATTTTTGGCCAAATCCAATTAGGTTTTTATTTCTTCCAAGAGAGAAAGGACCAAAAAAATAAAATAAAATACAATTTTATTTTATTTAAATTTGTCAGTGTAAAATTCTCACTATTGTATTGATGCCTTCATTGAACAGTTTACTTAAATTTTCCTCATAACATCAAAACGTCAAATCAAAACGTGAATTTGATTAAAAAAAACCTCAAAGGGCTCACAAAATGCGACCCGCAAGAAGAGATTCTATGGGACTGATAACCTACAGCAAGACTGTAGGCCCATTTCACCCTCCCATAGAGCAGCTGCTGAAGGTGCCCGCAAACAGAGAGTGGTGGTTAACCAGATCCCTCGCAGCGTCCGCCACGGTCTGTCACCATGGACACAGCCGTCCTTCATACAACATCAGTCAACCATCCTGCTAATAAAAAACAAACTTTATATGCCAATGGAAATTTCTTTGAGGTGCCTGACACGGACACCAAAAGCAGAGGGGAAATAATTAAAGTACCACTATGACATATAAATGGTAAAAAGAATAAAGAAGAACACTGGGGTGTGGTGCATTATAGCTCGGTCAGAACGCTCTGATCTAATTGGGCAGGCTCCAGTGCGGTTCGGCGTATGTCAAGTCTTTGTGATTTGTTAAAGTAAATAAGCAGGAAAACAAGACTAATTTTTTATTCCGACAGTCAATGCCAGAATATTTGCTTGCGG
Organism: Tiaroga cobitis; assembly: GCA_030578255.1. Lineage (NCBI taxonomy): Eukaryota > Metazoa > Chordata > Actinopteri > Cypriniformes > Leuciscidae > Tiaroga > Tiaroga cobitis. Next base: position 16,892,702 of record CM060597.1, on the reverse strand, counting down.
TTAGTCGGCGTTCACCTGCTATTTGGAACAAGCCGTAAATGACCGGGTTCTCAACTTTTGGCTTGTTTCTGTAAATGCAGATTTGCTCAAACCAAAGCCAGCCAGACTCTCCAAAGTCTGAAATTCTACGCCAAAAGTCCCATTTGAATCTCTTCATTTACACTTCGCAATACATGGTACGAAGAGGAATTTCACCCCCTAAAGACAAAGCCGTTATTATCATCTTGAATACGAAAGTGTGTGGGATTACTCATGAAGAGCTTGTTATTGGGCAACAGTATTCTTTTGTCATACGTGAAGAGGAGGTTACAGGCAGCTCGAGTGACGGTGAGGGATTGCAGGCCGTTTCATGTGGGCCGAAGGGGATTGGCAAGTCTTGCAGCTGGGATCATACTAGTACAGCTTTGGGATTAGTCGAAAATGGAACCCAGATGAAAGCATGGACGCCTGTTCAATTGCAAAGGCTCAGTGCGCAGAACATTTACCTCCAGATTCTCATTGAAGCTGATGGGCAGCGATTGCTAACATCACAGAGACTGGGCCAAAATAAGAGCTGCATTCTAAGTGGCAGCGGCTTTCTGCAGATTCAAACAGTCAAGAACAGGCAGCAGTCACATTTCTTTAGTTTTTGTCCCTCAAACAGATAAACAGTGCCTGCACTCTTTTCAAAGCAAGGAAAAAATAGGATGATAAATGTATATCATTGGGGCACATGATAAGATGTACATTTACAAATCACACATATGAAATACGAGCTTATTTTTTCGGCCCTATTAACCTTTCCAGTTATTTCATCATTTAAAAATTCAACCTGGCATCCCGAAAACGTTGATGTTAAGAATTCTTCACAGATAATAAATGTATGATTGAACATAAAGCATTCTTTGGTTAGCAGAGGCTGAATGTGAGTTCCCTCAGAAGTCAAGCACAAAAAGCTGCCTGTCCTGATGACGTCTCCTAAGGCAGAGCTGAAGAAATGTGCTTTCAATTAGGTCCCGGTGGATATAGGGAAGCAGAACAAGAAATGCACTCAATTTATGTACTGCTCCGATTCTGCTCAGCATGTTTTACTGAACATTCAGAAAGTATTTAAGATTTCCCGTAATGCTAGCAGTCAAAATACAGAGACAGAACTATTAGCCTCCTGAGGGTCTGGATCCCTCCATCTGATCTGAATGGTATAGCGAGACTAAGACTACTGAACTGGTGAGAACTAGTGAAGAACAACAACAATGAACAAAACCCCTAATAAAAACTCCACGCTTCTCTCATTTCTTTTCCAAGTTATGACTGTGTACAAAACCAGAGAGATGTTTGTTTTTCGGCATACCACAAGTTACAAGCTGGGAATTGTGCTCAATAGAGGACTGACTGAGAGACAGACAAGTGTCCTTCATGTGATGCGACACTAATCTGAAGCTCACACCAATGTGCAATGTTGATGTTGTCTTCCCTTTAGAAAGTTGTCTGTTGCCACTACTAGAGTGAAGCCATGTTAAATGACATGAAGCTGAAAAGTACAGGTCCACTCCTTTTTTTTCCGCAAACACACTCTCTCACTTATCCATACATTGTATCTTTATCTAACCAACAATTTAGGCTTTAAATTCGGTTTAGAGAAGAACATGGACAATTTTATGCAAAAACATAGAATGTCCTTACACACCACAAGGATAGGTGCCTATAAAAGCACAAGGACTGGGGGGGGGGGTTTGGGGACATATTTGATACTGATTTAACACTTTGCTTGGGGTAAAGGCCTATTTAGTCTAAATATATGTAATGAAAACAGGACAAGATATTAAAATGAAACAATGCATCTCAATTAACTACTTTACATCTACAACTAAATATATACGGTAGTACTGCTTTTTTTGTTGTTAGAGCAGGTTGAATTGTATTATTCAAACAGCAAAAAAGTCACCAATAAAGACCTGGTAGTAATTATGTAATTATGAGTAAAAAAAAAAAGAAAAAAAAAAAAGATATAAAGATATAAATATATAAATATTATATATATATATATATATATATACACACACACACACACACATACATAAACAAACAAATAAATAAATGAACAAATAAAACAAAAATCACACTGAATTACTTATTACTTATCTAAATAGCACGTGGACTGTATGGAGAAACTCATTTTACATTTAAAAATCCATTGTGAATATGCATTTTTTGTAAAAGACCAAAAATGTTACTTACAACTACAGGAGGATTGTTCCACTCTTCGTAGGTACGAGCTGCATATGGGTAAATGCGATCATTGATTATCTGGAGAGTCGTCATGCCAATAGCCTTCATGGAGCTGAAGTAGGCGTCCCAGAACCAGCGGGCCTAGGAAACAATGAATGACATGGCATTCAAATATTTATGGGAAGAGCAGCATAGCACAGACAAGCTGATAAACAGAAATATATAAGCACACAAAAACCATGTGAAAGATACAAACCAAAGGAAAAAGATAAGGCCTCTCACATCCCTTTACTCCCACCATCCTGCTCATGCCTTTATGACCCCTACACACTTTCAAAGGCAAAACAGCCCATTAAAACACTGGTGACATGACTGCAGGGACCATTCCAGGTGGTTATGAGCCCTTTAGACTATCAGTCTTTTAACTTTTCCACTCAAGTGGCACTGAGACTGCAGCTAAAGTTTAAGAGCAGAGGTCAGGTCATTTTACTCCACACCAGCACAGGGACATGCTGCAATGTAATCACATTTGCTATGCTGCTATAAATGCCGATGTGATACAGAAAAGGATAGTACTCTTGTACACGAAGAAATGATTAATCAAATTGATTAAAAGTGACATTAACGAATTTTACATTGGCGAAATATAATATAAATATATATTTAAAAAGTCAAAGAATTCTTTTTCAACTTTCTAGTCAAAGAATCCTAAAAAAAAAGAAGAAATTTATCAGGGATTCCCCAAAAACTGTTCTATGAAGATAACGAAATGTTTCTTAAGCACCAAATCAGCATATTAGAATGATTTCTGAAGGATCGTGTCCGAAAACTGGAGTAATGACGCTGAAAATTCAGCTTTGCCATCACGGGAATAAACAAACAGTTAAAATATATTAATATAGAAAATATATTTTAAATTGTAATAATATTTCAGAATATTACTGTTTTTACTGTATTTGTAATAATAAATACAGCCTTGAGGATACGAGACTTTAATACATTTTTAAAAATCTTACCAACCCCAAACTTTTGAACAGTACTGTACATATTAACTAAAATAAGAAATAATTTCCATAATACCATTAGAGAATAAAATAGCCCATACTTTTACCAGTTACTACAAAAGTCTGGCAGCTTGCATAAATTCAATCCAACTTAAAACTTTAACAATTAAACCCTGATCTTTAAATAGAAATACAAATCTATAAATAATCTGTCAATACAAGAACACACACTCTTTGCCCACCGCTGCCGATCCATTAACAAACCCAAGGCTCCAGCAGAGAGGGGCGAGGAGCACATAAGATTTAATTACCCATAAAACAGTGCTATCTCCTGCTAGGAGGCGCCATGCCGCAGTGACCCGGCTCCACCCTTCCTGGTCCTGTTTGACCCTTTTCTCTTTCACAGGCCCAACCAAGTGCAGGCTGGGGGCAGCCTCATTACCTGGCCTGACCACAAACAGTGTCAGATTAGGGGTTTATTTTTAGTTTTTTTTTTAGATTAGGTCCAACTACAAAGAGTCAAATGAGACCAGGGTGAATTTTAAAAAAGAATAATGGCTTTCCTACACTTTCTTGGGGCAATTACTGAACAATGTCAGCGCTTTAATGGTCCTTCTTTTAAAGGGAGTTGATGAAACAGGTTTGCGAAACATTAAAAACAGAGAACCCTCTGACCATTCCAGTTACTCTCACTTAAGTAAACTAAAATCACTGCAGAAAGTCTATTTACTTAATTATTTATTTACTTCTGAGGGTCTTTAGCTGCTCATCACTTCATTGGTTGGTGTGTTTGTTGTCATTTTCCCAATCCAGAACTCAGTTCAGCACATTAGAAGAGCGCTGTCACTCCCCCTTCCACCGGCCCCCACGGGCCTGGCCCTTAAACCTTAAAGAAATACAACTACACAAAAACAGATTTTCTTTTTATGGAGAGGGGAAGAGGATTCAAAAAGACTTTCTGATCCCAAGGGGAGTGCAGCGGCCCATAAATCAGCTCGTGATGAAAGCTCCTTTCCGACCAGGAGAAGGCAGAAAGAAAACCGCACCCACCAAGTGCTGAACCCGCCCCATTTGAACGCTTGCAAGAATTTTTATGAGGAGGGAAGAGACAGATTCTCATGAGAGGAGAAAAAATTGGCTGCTCTTCTTCTCACACACTTAAGGTTCTTCATACAATACACTCTTGAACATACAAGAAACATTCCTTCCTCTGTGCTTTTATAGGACACTGTTCTATATAAAACATAACTGTTGCTATAATAACTGTGGATCGGAATCATAAAGACCTTAATGATTCCGGTTCCAATTTATCTCAATGACTCTAGTTACAAAAACAATTTCTTTAGAGCTTTTAAGGAAAAAAATATTTAGAAAAAAGAAAAGGAATTCTATTGCCAAATGATTAGGTAATTTCAATAAATAAAATAACAAACTTTAACAACTTTTAACTGACTTTCAAAGGTGGCATAAAAGCAATATAAAAATGGGCCTTAACTATATTAAAATTCTAATACACAAACAAAAAATATGTAACATTTAATTTATTTAATAATATTGACACTATTGGCATAAAGTATCTTTTTAACTACACTGTCATATGAACAACCAGCCAGTAACTACACTGTTTTATGTCTCACAAGCCTTACCGCAAAAGAATTTCATCTACATGTTTTAAAAATAAATTCAGCTCATGAGCCATTAGTTTAGGAATAGTCTTGACCTTACTGATTGCACTGGAAAGTTGAGATTCAGAGCTTGCACATCATTGTTTTGGCTCACTAGAAAGATTAGGTTCATATTGTAGGAGTCATTCATTATGAAGAATCAGTCGGACTACACAGGTTGCAGTGCATGTTTTTTTTTGATTCACTGAAAAGAACCAGCTCACAGTAATTTTTTCTGGGAATCTGACTAAACTGGTCCCGCTGTAAATTTCATGCTATAGATTCAGCAGTGGTGCCACAGCAAAGACTGTCAGAGTAGTTTAGTGCATTATTTTGTCCTAAATCACTGCCAATATAACAAATAACATCATTATATGTGCTGATTATACTAAATAACCATTAGGCAAAAGTAATAAGCGCTGAGTAAAACATGCACACAAACTGGAGGCTGGAAGACTTGGAGATCACACCATGAAGTACAGTAGATGGCGGACCCCTCTATTGGTCAAAATGCAGAGAAGCTACAGTACACTACACGTATTCAAATACTCACAACTGTCTACATTACTTCTGCATTTTAACCAGTCCGACCCTGAAAGTTCAAGGGGGATGTTTTCTGGCAAGATCAAGAACAAAGTAGTAGGATTTTTTATTTTAATTTCCAAAATCCAAGTAAGGTATATATCAAGACCCGGTTCTTTTGTACAATGGCAGCCATACAATCGCTGTCTGGAGGTGGTATAGGCTAGTAAGAAACGAGTGGATCAAGATGTGTTCAAGTGCGGGCTGATATCTCACTGGCTTCGTGCCATGTCATAATTCCGTTTCTGCACACCAAGTCTTAACACCACCCAGAAACTTGTGGAACAACATTCTCTACAACATTCTCCTCACAAAAAATATTCAACATCAAGATGAAGAACTTAAGATTGTTCAAGAAGCCAATGGAAGCAGGATGCAATTATTATTAATTATGGCTAACTTATAGTATTCTACATGGCAGAATTACTCTTTTAGTTTCTCTTTAGTAAAATATCGCTTTTAATAAAATATCTCTTTACATGTATTCCATGTGGTTTAGCCACTTTAATATAAGTGTACAGCTGAAAAAGCTAAAGGGTAAAAAATTAAAGAAAAAGTGTGCGGTTAACAATTTGTTTGGATAAAGATACATCACTAATACTTAAAATTAGCTTTCATCATGATTTAATATGGCGAGAGAAATTTCATCTTCAGAGAATCAGAAGCACACACTTGAAGGAATATTTTTTTTGGCATTAACCCACCTGTCTAACATTTATTTTCATAGTGGAGCAAGCACTCCATTGAAAGGAAGAAAGAATGTAGTGGAGAATAAGAGAGGTTGTGACTCCTTTAACCTTGCCTTCACCCTGTATTAAACCTGAGAGGGTTGCTTGCATTTAGTCTGAGAATGACTCAGCTGTTATTGAACTCTGCCATCAGTTTTGACAGCATTTGGTACTGTTTAGCAACTGTCACACCGGGTTGAGGGTTATTGGAACCTTGTTGGACCGTTTTTCACAAATAGCTCCAAGTGTATTTTGTACTTCTGCTCAAAATTTTGCAGTAAATTACAAGAGTGAATTGTACAAGAAGTGTCTTCGCTTTAATTTTCAGGTTTCTGGTTCCTTGGACTGACTCAGTACTGAACATTACCCATCAAACACAACAAATGAATTCACATTCGGACCGTGAATACAACGCTGTAAAAGCATTCTTACCTGTCTCTGCATCTCCTCCACCTGTCTGTGAGGGATGCTCTTCAGAATAGTGTACATCTCAGGCAACTTTTCTTCTGGAATGACAACGGATGCCCTGCAAGTACACGCACAGAAATGACACTGTATGCCATGCGCTTGATTTTCATGTGACCAAGTCAATATTACAGTGTATAAAAACACATAACCAGAACTAGTTCAGATATGAATTAAGATATTGAAATATTACAAACACAAGCATATGCACAACAAACAAAGTAAACAAAAGACAAAGATAGCGGCATGTCTTTTGTTTGCTTTGTTTGTTGTGCATGTGCTTGTGTTTGTCATATTTCCATATCTAAATGTTCATGAACTTCTGATCTGTTAAGCATTACATATTCTGTGTTAGCTCATGATTTTCAGAAGCTATAATTAAGAGTTTAATATGATCTTCTTCATTAGATATTCATAAGGTGATTAGCAAGTCAGTTAACCCCCTGGGGTCTGAGGTGTTTTTGGAGTCCTTGAGATGTTCTGACATGCTGTGACATTTGTGTTTTTTTCAGTTGCTTATAAACATATTAATGGCACAGGTGAAATTACACTATATTTAGCACAAACATGGCTATGACAATATGTGATATATGTTTGTACATGTTTGTATATTTGAGAGAATATTGTTTATGCGTGGTTATTGAAAAAACTAAAAATGAAAGTTTCTGAAATAAGGCTACAAAACACATAATAAATATGTGTCCACAAGACTTTTGACTAATGGATGTTGTTGCCTAGTGTTTTTTCTTCAAAATGATCTGAAAAACATCCTGCCTAATCATTCACATAAAACTGTGAATTGGGTTTTATTGTGAAAAACTTTTTTTTGTTTGCCAGGGCAATATGCGAATGGCCTTGAACAGTCCAAGCCCCATCATGAATAATTAGGTGATTCTCACCTGACCCGCATAATAATGAGCCTTTCATTCAGGTGTTACACAAGGAAAAATTGAAAGGACAAAATACATACATACATTTATATATATGTGTATATATATATATGAAGAGTTCAGATGCAAAAGCCTCTAAGTGCCATTTGAAATTTTCTTCTAGAATAATAATTTTTATCAAGCTTGTATATTTTAGTTCAGTAATTTCACTTAAATGGCAATGAAGATTACCTAATAATTGTCATTTAAGTGAAATTACTGAACTTAAAATGTACAAGCTTGATAAAAATGATCATTCTAGAAGAAATTTTCAAATGGCACTAGAGGCTTTTGCATCTGCACTCTTCATATAATCAAAATATAAATGAAAGTCAAAAACCCATTTTTAGTCATACCTGGAAACAAATCCTGGTCAAATAGGTTATATGGGTCATTGCATAGAATTGGTTCAAAGTTAGAGTTGGAAACATCTTGAAAAGATTTTTTTTCCATATAAAGTAGGCTATTATAAGCTTGCATTGGTTAACAGTTGATTAGTTTATTTTTTACAAAACATAGGCTACTATATATTTAACATATAAGCAGAAACTGTCTAACTAAAGCTTATTTGATGTCTATTTTATAGTAAAAACTTTCTAATCTATTTCGTCTGTAACAGTAGGCTATGCATCTGTGCGTTCGTTCGTTCACACACCCAGACACCCGATTCATATTTAAACAGTCTTTTTGGTTTTACAGATACTATTCTATATTGCGATTAGAACAAATCTCAGTAGTCTTACTAATGTAGGAGCGAGAGTGAATGAACGCACAGCGCGCGCGCGTCTGAATTCGTCCATTCATTCGCACACAGACACGCATTTAAAATTTAAACAGTCTTTGTGCAGTTTACAGACACTATTCAATAACACGATTAGAACAAACCACTTAAGAATAAATGACTTACTACATCAGCTGAATCTGTGCTCCTCGAATGAAACAGGTAACTGAGTTAACTTTTCCAGGAATTATTCCTCAGTGCGCAGCAAGACGAGATAAAGGTTAGCGCGTTCTGATGTGGGCGTTTTCATGGCTTGCCTCAACATTAACGTTTGAATAGCGCGCGCTCTCAGTGGTCGTGGTCACATTATCACGTCATGCGCTATAATTAGGTGAAAGGAAAAAGACCGACATCTCTCTCTTTTCATACAGATTACATCAACTGAGAATAGTTGCTTTTTTATATAAGTTACTTCATTTAAAAGAAGAGAATTTCAGCTTCATAAAGAGAAATCTTTCATGTCTCTGTGACAAGTATTTATTGAGTTACAGTTCATTTTTCGGACGCGTTTCAGAAAGATTTTTGCGGAGACAGTGTGAGCTGAAAGCGCACCCTGTTTATTTTATTTATTTTACAAAAACACAAGGTTTTGATGTTAATAAGAGTGTACACAAAAAAAAGAAGACATTTAACAGTATTGAATGATGAGTAACACTTATATGTAAGATCAAAATCAACAAAGTATTTTGAGTTTGTTTTGCACTGATAAGAAAAAAAGTGAGCAGATCACGCCGCCGTGACTGCTGACCCCAGAGGGTTAACTGTACCATATTAACTTTATTCATGATAAATGTGACTGACAACACTGGAATTTTGGCGTTTACCTTTTCCAGTCCAGTACTTCAGAGAAAGGCAGAATGTAGGAATCAGCCATGATGACAGGGACACATCCGGCCTGCAGCACATCACTGAGAGTGGCCTGTCCGAGCCGGGCCCCACGCAGAACCACACAGAACGACGACTCCTACAGAACACACAGGGGATTCATTTGTTATCTCTAATAACGATACACCCCCAGACCTCTTCAGTGATGCTGTAACATAGACAGTAGTGTGATTTAGGTGTGTGGTGTAAATGAAGGGGTTGTAACGAAAGGTGCTAGGATCAGAGTCTAGTGGGGCTTTGTGTTGAAAAGGCTCTCACAGGGATTTGGCCTCCGTTCCTCCTCACTGTGGAACGTCTCCCAGATGTGCTGCAGCACCCAGCCCAGATGATAAGCATACTTCCTGTCTAGACAGGGCTGGACGGGAGATGAGCGTGGTGGATAGGAACAGCGTTTGTTTCTATTGCTTACACTGATGGAGAAATGTGTTGCGGTGGTAAAGATAGTTTCTGAATGGGTTAAAGATTTTAAAGGGGTCATGGCAATTTTTTTGTTATTTCAGTATATTCCTTGAGGTAATAAAATGTATTTGTAAATTTTTATTTATATATATATATATATATATATGCAAAATAGCCATTTGGTGCTTTGAACAAACATATAATCCTACAACACGCTCAGAGACGCCATTAAAAATATACCATCCACTTGTTCCTGACATGGGTGTGTTTCTGAAGTCCAGAGGGGCAAATTAACAGGACGTGACAAAACAGTATCTAGACAGTTGTTAGCCATTAAGTGACTGAGTCCCAGTGGGTGGGGTTTATGGTGCAATGATATATAACTTTTCATCAAAGTCTTGCTCTAGAGGAAGTGTTTTTAATGGGGAGGACGTTTTCATGAAACTTGCAGGATGCTTTACTGGCACAAAGACATTACAAGTTGAAGATCAAGAAAAAAAATTATTTCTCATGACCCTTTAAAAGGTTTGTTCACCCAAAAAAAATCTGTCATTATTTCCTCACCCTCATGTCATTCCAAACCCCTAAGAATTTCGTTCTTCGGAACACAAATGAAGATCTTTTTAATGAAGCCTGAGAGCTTTTGGTCTCTCCATTGACAGCTTTTGGTCTCTCCATTGACAGCCTGCTCAACTACCACTGTCAAGCCCCACAAAGTTAGTAAAGACATTATTAAAGTAATCCATGTGACTCCACCTCAATTTTATGAAGTGACGTGAGTGCTTTGTTTGTGTAAAGAGAGATTACACCATTTTTGCAAATAAAGTGGTAAATTAAATTTTGTTTGCTCAAACAAAGCACTCGCGTCAATTTATAAAATTGAGGTTAAACTACTGGAGTCACATGGATTACTCTAATGATGTCTTTACAACCTTTCTGGGGGCTTGAAAGTGGTAGTCGAGTAGGCTGTCAATGGAGAGACAGAAAGCTCTCAGATTTCATCAAAAAGATCTTCATCTGTGTTCTGATGATCTTGTGGGTTTGGAATGACATAAGGGGGAGTAATTAATGACAGAATTTTCATTTTTGGGTGAACTAACCCTTTAAAGCATCTAGGAACATTATCTCTCAGATGCGGGATGGGCTTTATTTACACAATGATAATCTATAATTTATGACAAAACTCATGGAGTTTCAGTCATCAGAAAAATTAACTAATCATTTGTTTATTATAAAAAAATTAAATCAGATGTTAGTCCAGTCGTTGATAATGTATCCAATGTAATTGGTGCTATTTAAAAAAAACTCTAGTATATTTATTATGTAAAAATTCCAAGTGAATTGAATGTTGTTTAATATGAATGGATGTTCAGAGACACCAACCTGTAAGATTTGTGGGTAGTCGTAGACCTGTCCTTTATAGCAGCGCTTTCTGACTGAGGCCAAACCCTGAGAGAGGTTACTGCATTTGTCTAGGAGGAGCAGGGCCTCCCCATTCTCCTCCTTCAGCCTCTCCAGTTCCACACGGTATTCCCGATGGATGGCCGTCTGAGATGATAGTATGAAGTACCGCCGAGGCCTGGAGAAAACGCGTATTATTTGACGCCATTTTCCATCATTAAATCTAATCCGGCTAATCAATGTCAATGAGCAGGATCTCACCCTGGTTGCCTTTCAGGAAGATCCACCTCAGCAGATAAGGGGCTATACACGGGGATGCTGACATCATAACCCTGCCTGTATGTCCATGTGGAGAAGCCTCCCCCAGCCAGCAGGGCTCTGTGAAACAAACGCAATGAAGATGACAACTCCGTCGCCGCGAGCATCTGCAAATGCGCTGAAGATAAAACACGTCCCTAATCTGGTTTTACATAATAAATGTGCGAACATGCCACTCCGAAGCATTTAACAGAGTTGCCTTCGCGTCCAAGTTATATGAGGAGTCAATAAAACTTCAAACACCGCTGGGTTTGAGGGAACAGAGAGAGTATAGGAAGAGCTGCAAATATTGGCCACGCAACATACACTGTCTTTTTATCTCACCCCACACATATGCACATACGGGCAGCTGGTTCTGATGAGGCTGCACGCCAAATGGAGCACAGCTGGATGAGCCCAGGAAATTCCCTACAGCTCCAGATAAGTGTTCATCATTTCAGGGCTTTCTAGTACATAAAACTCACCTTTTCCACCCAAAGCAAAAGATCAGCCAAGTAATAGGCTGAGAAACATGGCCTATGTTGCAGTAAATACCAGGAGATTATGTTTGTCTGCCTGCTCTAGGCAGTAGCGTGTTCTCTTTCATGATCACTCTCACTGCATCTTTGATTACTTGATCTAAGGAACAAACTAGGATGATCATACATGCGTCGATACAAATACATATTAGGAAATGTAATTGTTAAAAAGAAGACAGTTCGGGTTTACATCTGAAAAGGACAGTTCTGTGACACTGATCTGTGTGAATGGATTTGTTGGGATGGTTGTCTATTTTAATTATATATTGCAAGCATTCCAATTTCTCTCAATATCAAGATTGTTGAAACACAAAAAATATACTTAAATCCAACATAGATTGCTTAAACATGGCATCATCCTGATAGTGCTGAGGTTCAATGTCATTGTGGACATCCATGTATCAATCCACTCTCAATAGTACAGAGGTAAAATAGTGCAATGTTGTAAACTTCTGTGAACAACTATCTTGAGATAGAAAAATACAAGAGAGGATATGGGAGCATTTAATGCTTCTCAGTCAGGTGACATTGCTGCTCCGTTAGGTCAATCATAGAGACAACACTGCCCTCAACTGGCAGACATAACATCTGAACTCTATCAGAAGTTAACCATTGTTTTCAGCGACAATTTGTCAAAGACTGGAACTTAACTGAGATTCATTTGAACAATTATGGCTGCTAATTATAAAATCTAAATCAACATCAAATACAAAAGTAGACGTAAATAACTTTAGTCTTGGTATCAAATCTGGGCATGTGTTTTCAGGCCCGATTTTAATGAAGAAATAATTTCATATTAGCTACACATTCAACACCACTTGCTTCTGAAACAAAATGAAATGACAATAATAAAATGTGAGAGAACAAATCTTTCCTAGGTTGCACCATACCAGAATGAGACCAAAATATCAGAAAGAGAAACAGTTATACAAAATAGTTCTGTGTTTGTGATCTGAATTGAAAAGTTAAAAATAAATTCATATGAGGATTTGAACACTGTCCTCACAATATGCATAATACCTAATCAAGTATAAAGAGTATAGAGATTGTTCGACAACAACATTACCGGTTCAAAAGTTTGGGGTCGGTAAGATATATATTTTTTTATGTTCCTAAAAGAAGTCTCTTATGTTCAGCAAGGCTGCATTTATTTGACCAAAAATACAGTAAAAAACTAAAACAAAACCAATTTTAAAGAACTGCTTTCTGTTTTCATTTATTTTAAAATATGGTTTATTCCTGTGATGGCAAAGATGAATTTTCAGTAGCCATTCTAATTAATAATCATTCATATGAAGATTTGGTCCTCAAGAAACAATTATTATTATCACTTAGTTATTATTATTATTATTATTATATCTTATTATTAAAAATATACACGTATTAGCAAAGTTGAAAACAGTTGTGCTGCTTAATATTTTTGTGGAAACAGTGATAAAAAAAGTCATGATCCTTCGATGAACAGAAAACTTAAAAGAACGTTTGTAACAATGTGAAAGTCTTTACTGTCACTTTTGATTACTTTAATATCTAATTAAAGTATCTCATTTAAAAACTCTCACTGACCCCAAACTTCTGAATTACATAGTACATAATGTCAATATGATTTGAGAACATTCAGACTTCCTGTCAAGTTTAACAATTTTGTGTGCCTGTTAATTACTCCTGAATCTCACCTGTCTCTGGGCACATCCAGAGCTGTATTGTAGTCAGGGGGTCCTCCAGGAAGCATGTTAAACAGCAGGTGGTTCATGCCTTTGTCCCACCTGAAAAAAAGTATCATAAACATGCTGAATATATAGCTTGAGACGGTCAGTTATGACTTCAAGTTCAAAATACAATACCTAAAAGTTAAAATATAGTACCTAAAAGTTAAAATATAGGAGTTCTATAAATAATAGCTCACAAGAGATCTAGAAGTGACACCATAATAGAGAACAACAGAGAGGTGCAGCTGTAATTAAAATACAACTGAGGTCCTTGTATGGCAGAAGTGGTTTGATTTGCAGATATTGAAGGATGAATATATGTACCTGGGCAGCATGGCCAGTGCCTGAGCAGTTTCACGAATCCGCAGAGAGTTCTGATTCATCACATCAACGGAGGGTATGAACAGGCACGCTCTAGTCACATCGTCAGTGTAAAAGTCACTGTCTGAGATGGAGCTCAGCAGGTCATTGTATTCTCGAGACAGGCCAGTGCTACTGATGGGCACCCCTACCTCATCCACAAATCTCTGAAGAGGATAGATGTACACCTGTGGACAAATACGATTAATAGATCAAGGAATGACATCCAACCCAATAAACATCAATCATTAATACAATAATTTATTCTTCAATCGCATCACCTTGATTTTATTCTTGGGATTATATCCACAGCGATACACGTCAAAGCAAGTGTGCATACGACAGCTCAGGTCACCCCTCTCAGGAATAGGGCTGCTCACAGGTATCCTGACCAAAGGAGCATCATGCACACTACGGCGGTCCAGACTCCATTCTGCAGAGGACTCAATGGAGTGAGGCCAGAACTGGAACATCCCCGTTGCGATCAACCCCAGCAGGACCACAGAGAAGAGGGTGATGTAGTAAATCCGGTGTTTAGTCTTCATGCGGGGAATGAGAGCAGGGCCCCGGGAACCATACTTCACTGCTGCACACATGATGAGCCCGTCCAGAGCCAAAACCACTGCAGAAGACACAAACGCCACTGATGAATATCTACACATGTCAGAGAATATCAAGGACATATAATAACACATGATCTTTACCAATTCATTTACTATATGACTGATGCATCTACTTACAAATTAACTTAGATTAGATTATTGATTGTTTTAATTTATTATATGACTGATCCATCTAATTACATTTCATATATGATTGTTCATTCTAATTGATATTTGCTAAATGATTGATCCATCTAATCTAATCAATTCATGATTAATCCAAATTCCAATTAATTTATTGTATTTAGAATTGAATGGATTAATTGGTATTACATATAATTACTCCAATAGACTCCAAATAATCTGTTATATGATTTATTCATTAAACTCCAAATTATTTATTATGTGATGGATTGTTCCCATTCTAATTTATTATATGCCTGATGCATATAACTGTTCGTTTGTGTTTTATCATATTATTGATGAATTTACTTACAAATAATTTATTTTATGACTGATTCGTCTAATTCAAATTTATTAATTTTACGACTGACTGATTAATTCCAATGAGCCTAACTTATCATAATTATGATCAATCACTCAAATTTCAGTTAATTTCGTAAGACCACTCCCTCTGATTTTTTATTATTTATATTTATTAGTAAAAGCAGGCCATATTTCATCGTCTTACTAAAAATATGCCCAGTCTCGAGTTGTAAATCCAAAACACTCGCTAACGATAGCAGGTAAGCTAGCCACTCAAATTTATGAACTAACCTTCACGGTGTCCAGTTTATGGCCTCAAATCTCAGCACGCCTCAACCATAATCTCAATTGTTAGTCCGGTATGGTGTAAAGACTGAAAGTGAAAATGTTCACTGAATTTTGTTTATTATCCCACAACACATTCCTTACGCTAAAGGGACAGCTGACAGGAAAAAAAGAAATTCGTCTCTCCTTCACGTGTAAGTGCCATACAGTCTTGTTTTAATTCGGGTCGCGTAGCGCCACCTGCTGTAGAGGGAGAACGACTGTGCACCACAGGCTGCGTTTCGAAACCTAGTGAGCCGCCTACCTAGACCGCATTTTGGAGTGGTTAATGCCTCTTTCCTTATGTGTCTAGATAGTCAGCTCACGCGTTTTTAGACACATCCATACACAAGAGCTAATCAGCTTATGGTTTCAGGCAGCCACCATTTTTTCTTACGGCGTAAATAACTTTAAACGTTATTGTTGTGCATTGGTTTGAACATTAAGGCAAACATTTATATATGTCTGGTGTTATTAGACAAGAAACAATCCTCTGGGTCCTGTTCTTCGACTGTGGTTTAACAAAGCCCGGATTAGTTTACATATCCCGGATTGAGCTGGCTCCATAGGCTATCTGAAATTGAGTTTTTTTCCGATTCTTCCTACACATATCTCGGATTTAAGTATCGCTAATTTCAAGAAGACTGTTTATGAAGGTTCGTGTGAAGATTGAACAGTTCCCTAACTAACATCATGGCTAAACAACAGCGTGCTGCATATTTCAGCCCGACTGAATTGCAACTTCTAATTGAAGGATATAACGAAGTTAAACATTTAATAAAAACCAAAGGGAATACAATAGCGGCTGCAAAAGTCCGTCAGGATGCGTGGCGAAAAATATCTGTCAAATTAAATGCGTAAGTAGCCTATATTCTACATGTAATTAGTCTGGGAGAGTTCATTATGCAGTAAACATGACGGATGTGCTACACTACAGCTGTGTATGAATCAAATGTCCAAGCTCACCTGCTTTCTCTCTCATTCTGCTCTTTGTCACGCCCACATTTCAATTACAGATCCAACCCTATGGGACCTAGACGAACGTGGCAGCAAGTGAAGACGAAATACAAGAACATCGTTCAAAGTGGTAGGTCATAGGTTTTTCGATTTTGGTGATGCCAGCCCACGGGCCATGTTAATATGATAATCCCCATTGTTAGGGACTCCATTCCTATATATAAAGGCCCGTCTATACTGTGTGTGAAAAATAGTAAGAATAATATTATAAATACAACAGGTTATTTTCCAAATTAAATAACTTGCTTTTACAATGTACTCAAATAGTATCTGGATAAGTAGCTAAGTTCTACTAAGTCAGCATAGGCCTGTCTCATTTTTAGTCACTATTTGAGTAATGTAAGGTGTATAAACCTGAATTATAAATGTATAAATATGAAGAGAAACACTTATATATTGCACTATACTATAATTATAATATAATAAATATTTTCCCACACAGCTTAAGGTAATAAGGTCTTAAAACCCTAAATGGGTTGCAAGAGGTGAGGAGAAACTCTCACAAAATCTTATTATCTTTACTCAGTCTTTAGAAAGCAGATTGCAATTGTAACCAACCCTTTATCTTGTACATGTTTTACACTTTTTCCCCTGTGATATTTTCTGCAGACCCCTAGCACCCCCTTGTGGCCCGGGCCCAGTTTGAAAACCCCTGGTCTATATAAAATACTCAATGTGTTTTGAAGTGTTTTTGAATTGAATAACTTCAAGGATGCACATAATTTAGCTAACAAGAGAAGGGCTGCCCTGAAGACGATGGGACTACTTCCGGTTCCAACAAAAGAGGAGTACATAGATGAGGAGGAGCTGGCCCCTGAGAACGATGTGGAGGGTCCTATCATAGAGCACATAGTTGGCGGATGCTGCTCTGATCCAGGAGATGTGGCTGGCTGCAGCAGTTATGTCAAAGGTATCCGCACCTCTGTCTTTCTTTGTCTCTTTAAATCAATACTGCAGTAAATATACATCATTCATATCACATCATTTCAGTGACTGAACATGGATTGAACCTCCTTCCGCCACCTATATTATCAGATGATGAACTGGACTCTGTAAGTTTGCAGCTCTGATTTAAAAAAAAATGTATGGGATGTCAATTATCATAGTATTAATTAAATAATATAATATGTAATACTAAATGCTTAAAAAAACATTTACTAATTGTTATTAATACAATATTTAACAGAGTATGTGGCAGGGCATAACAGTACTATTTGGTGATATAAAATACTGGAAGATGTTTTAATGCTCACTTTTTTTAAGGAACCTTTGGAAGATGTTAAGACCCTGTATAAAAAGTATCTTCAAGTCGAGATCTACAATAGAAAGCAAGAAATGGCATACAGAGCTTTAAAAATGCGCAAAGTGGAGAAGGAAATACAGTTGTTGGACAGAAAGTTGGATGTAAGTGATATTGTCAAAATAAAAGGAAAAGTGTACCTTAAGACCCACTAAAATCTGTGTTCAGACATTTTTATTAGTTTAGTCAATAAATGATGGACAAAATTAAATATAAATAATTGTTTCCTGTGCAATTTTAAAGTGTAAACTAAAAATGTAATTACAATTTTATATATATATATATATATGTGTGTGTGTGTGTGTGTTTTACTTCAAAGCTTCAAAGTTGATAGTGAGCTGAATAGGTGTACTTGAATATTTATTATTATTTGTTTTTTGTGTCTGAAACTAGTGTAAATCTGCTCTTTTTTCTCATTACAGGATGATCTTTGATATGCATCAATAAAGCATTTTTATATAAACCTACTGTTTTCCTTACTACATTTAAAAATTCACAAGTCACAGCAGTTGCAAGAACTCTATTAAACTGAGGTTCTTGTCAAGGTGCAAGGTATAGTGACATGAGAAAAGGCTGACATTCATAGCATCTGTCATCAGTCTGAATGATAATGGGGTTGGCATTTTCACCTTGCTGAAATCTCTGACATGAAGCTGACTCCATGATGGATATAATGAAGTTGACCCTAGCACATTTGAACTCAACAATACGGACATGTATTATCCAAACTTAAATGGTTGTAATTCAGGAATGCTGTGGAATATAGACCTATGTTTGATCTTGTTTTAAAGAAGACACTCAGCAGCAAAGCCATACAGTATGTCTAACCAAGTTGTGTTCCAAATTTGAAGTTGATATCACAAAAATTGAAGTTCCTTGATGTTTAAAGTACCGTTGCCATGATTCCATGATATAGTTTTCACAGAATTTTAAGTTCGTAAGCTTTTGAATGAGACCTAATTTATGTTGATTACTAAAATATGTGATATGAAAAAAGGCAATTAAAAAAAAAATGCCAAGCATCCCGCTAGCAGGACGGTGACAGTTAAGGGGTTACACATTTAAAAGTACATTTGAAGTGCCAAGGGATAGTTCACCCAAGAATGAAATTGATTATAACATCATTTACTTTCCCTTAAGTTGTTTTAAACCTGTATGAGTTTTTTTCTTCTGTTGAACACAAAAGAAGATATTTTGAAGAATGTTGGTAATCAGACAATTGACAGTAGCCATTGACTTCCATATAGGGAAACAAATGGAAGTCAATGGCTGCCGTCAACTGTCTGGTTACCAACATTCTTCAAAATATCTTCTTGTTCAGAAGAAAGAAACTCATACAGGTTTGGAACAACATAAGGGTGAATAAATTATGACAGAATTTTCATTGTTGGGTGAACTATCCCTTTTAATAGTGCTGTTGTCGGACATCTTATTTATTAAGTCATATGTAACAATGCTTGCTATAATTGAGAATCAATGCACTTCCCAGGCTATTTATAGCTGGAGACAGCGAAAGCAGATTGCAATGCTTTTATGCCTTTTTTTTTCCGTCTTTGAACTGTAAACCAGTTGGTTTTAAAATCCAGCTTCCTTGATAATATTTTCATTTTCTTTATGCAATATTTATGCTCCACTCTGGAGATATGAGTTACACTTGAATCGTACATTTCCATTCCCTGTTCAACATGCTCCTTAAAACCATGTTTGGCTCATGTAGTGCTCATGTAGCATGTGTGCTCAAGTATGTGCTTCAGAATGAATGTACTGAAAGCTTTCATCTAGAATGGTTATTAGTTATTGGAAAAGCCAGATTCCACCCATGATAGGAAACATGAAAACATACTCTCCAGATGTTCTTTTTTTCTTTTTTAATATCATTCAATGTCGTGTACAATAGATACAACACAAATACACCACAGTTTTACTAAAATTACATAAAATATTCACGACTGTAACTCACAAAACATTATTTTATAGAAGCTGCTGGCCTCTCAGAGATTTTTTTACAGAAACACAAGCACACACACAAACCAAACTTTTCTGTTTCACAGACACACTTCCATTTACACGGTGTAGATTTTTTTAAGCATGGCTCTGGATCAGTGATGAACAATCTACTGTAGATAAGAGGTAAAACATCTTAGTAGGAATCAGTATTTTGTCATCTATAAATATTCCACCAAATATCAGTGCATCCCTCCATACCACCTTTAATGTACGAATTAGTTTTTTACGTTTTCACAAACAAGTACCTCAAAGTCCCAGCTGTGAAGTACGATACATTTTTGGCAATTCTCAAATATTCCAACATAATTTCTTACATAACGACACAGAGATGGCAAATATATAAGTGTTTTCTTCTTTTTCATCTTTAAAAATCGTTGTCCATGTCATGCCATGTTCTTCCTCTTCAAAATGTCCTTACTGAGTGTGGAAATTACCGGATTCCTCTAAACAAACACATAGCAAACACCATGGCAAAGAGCTGATGAAAGAGAAAGAAAAACAAATACAATTAGTAAAGACTTCTCTAAAAATAAGGTTTTAAAAATATTCTACATTGAACAACATTTCATGGCGAAGCTACTCAAACTCTCTCCACTAGGTGGCGATCACAACTCACAGTTCTTTTTTGCCAATACATTCTAAGTGTGAATTGATCACATCATACTTTTGACTTTCATTATAAACATTAAAATCATAACCTTACTTCAATAGTCAGCACCACAATAGCAAGGGCTCCAGCCATATAGATGTATGTCTCAAAATAGTCCACCACTGCTAAATAACAGCCCTGTTTGAAAGAAGTGTGAATTTCAATATGAGATAACAAAAGGTTGCTGCTTCAATGGATATTGAATTTCTCATTTATTCATCGCTCATAGTGTTGTCATTCTAAATGGTTAGAATCAATATATCTATATTGGTAGAAGAGTAGCTACACATGACTTTATATGTCATATTGTCATATATGACTGAAATTCACATTAATGTTGAGAGTTATTATGCAGACGGTTATATCCACCTAATATTACAATTACAGGTAACACTTTAGAATACTGTTCCTTCATTAATTAATATCACTGAAGACTACTAAGAACTACTATATTCAGGTAATAATTGATCATTAATATGCAATGTATAATATAAGGTAATGGTAACCCATTAGTAATGAATCAAGTGTTACTGCATCCTTCTAAAGGAACTATTAATAATTTGGATCAGTATTCTAAAGTGAAAAGCTTGATTACTAACTAATATTGACTGAAGTCATAAGCTTTTGAGGTTTTTGTAAGGTTTTGGATAGTAATGACTCAAGTGTTAATACATCTTTCTAAAGGAACTTCTAATCATTTGGATCAGTATTCTAAAGTGAAGATCATGGGAACACACTAGTAATGACTAAAGTGTTACCAAATCCATCGGAAAGAATTACTATTCAAAATCTTACAAAAATCTCAAAATCTTACAATGACTTCAGTCAATATTAGGTAGTTATCATGTTTTTCACTTTAGAATACTGATCCAAATGATTAGTAGTTCCTTAAGAAGGATGTAGTAACACTTGATTCCTTACTAGTGGGTCACCGTTACCTTTTATTATACCTTAAATTATGCATTATTCATGCTAATTATGAACCTGCATATATAATAGTTCTCTGGGAGGTATGAAAAAAATTGTTGTTACTGTTTAGCTACATTCAACTGAGCGCTATTACTTGTTTCTTGTTAGTTAATAGTAGTTACTAGAATCTTAACAGTTACTCATTTGTTGCTGTGTAGTTATTCATTAATGAAGGAACAGTATTCTAAAGTGTTACCAAATTACAAATGGCAGTGCCAGCTCTCACCTGAAAAATAAGGTGGATACCACGCCCCTTTTTCCTCCAATAAAAACATGTTTGGTTTTCTTCCTTCGAATCAACTGTAAACTACTTGAAGCATGTATTTACTAATATGTAAACTCATTGCTGACCTTGTTCCGGATTGGCATAATTCCCTTGAGACAGTCCTCTTTGCTCATCATCAGATCGTTCCTCTGACAACAGACCTCTGGCACTATTCTGCTGGGGTTCAGCCTCCTGAAGAGGCTCTGATCCTCAAAGTCTTCAGCACTGTTCACCCCACAGCAATCAAACTGTGGAGACACCAACAGTCAGTTAAACGTCCTGAATGTCATTATTGTGTAGTAGAGCTCGGTAGAGGTATTCAGTATTATTGTACTGTGGTCATAATGGCGTTCCATGTGGAGGTGAAGACATCAGTGCTATTGGTGCCTTGGTAATGTGTTTTCAGCTCCTTGGTGAAGTAATCTCTGGTGAGCTGTTGATCCAAGGATAGACAAGATTAGTGAGAGCAGAGGTATATTACAGGTGGCTTGATGATATCCAGCTATAATAATACTCACATGCTCCCGGAATATGAACGCCAGAATGGCCACCGACAGCTCTGCCAGGAATATGACGAGTATGAGCATGAAGAACTGTGGGAGAAAAACAGGATTCTGAGATATTTGGGTAGTCCAGTAGTCCAGGCCTAAATAGGATATGCAACAAATACGTATTAAATGTTATTTTCATGTTTATCACTATTTGAAATATATATATATTGTATAAAGCGCTATATAAATAAAGATTTGCTTTTTGATGCTAAATAGAAAAACACAGTAATTCTTGCTGATATTGATGAGCCAATAATTATTATCATGTTATGGCCGATTTTAAAAATGTATATTATTTTGTCTATATATAGCCTATATATATATATATATATATATATATATATATATATATATATATATATATATATATATATATATATATATATATATATATATATATAAAATAGTATAAAAATTATTAAGTGTTACACATAAAGCTTTTTAATGCTAAATAGAGATGCAGAACATTAATATAACTTTGGCTGATACTGATAAGCCAATTTTCATGTTATCACCGATATTAAAATGTAAAAAATTGTGTCTAAATAAATTAAATTAAAAATAAAACACTAAAGAAAAAAATAAACATTTAAAATGTGAATTTAAGCATAACAACAATAATATAATACAATAATATATTTATTTGGATATTTGCTAAAGATTACATTTAGTGTTACTAAATTTGTGTGTTATTAAATTATTTGGGGTTTTTTTTTTTACATTAAATTTAAGTGAGAATGTGCAAAAGTGGGAAATGGACATTAAACAATAAATATACAATATTGACTGATACACATTGCATATTGACCCATACCAATAAATTATATCTAGAAAGAAATAAAAGCCCATACAAACAGTAGGAGACATTTGTTTTCTCGTATGGCTCCGCAGCAGCCAAGAAATCCCAGTAGGAACAGCATCCCGCCCAAGATCAAAATTGCATAGACTCCAGTAAACAGAAGAGGGTTTGCTGCTACAATCTCCCGGAAACCTGTCGGATCCACCAGCACCCAGATTCCCACCCCTAGAAGGAATGCACCTCCAAGCTAAAGGAGGAGAAGAAAAGGGCTTAGTAAAGACCCCTGCACAGTATAAACACAAAATATGATTTTATGATAGCTATATTGATGCTCAGCTTTTCTATGGAACTGTGCATTTTCCCACAGCACTTGGCAGTAGGAAGTTCATGAGGCTGCTAACAAAACACTTTTGAGAAACAAAGGAAGTGCAATGTGGTTCATGAGCAAAACGAAGAGAAGTTGGCGCAAGATCAATGCAATTTTTCATACCGTAACATTAATATTTGTTCAAAGTGGCAACTTGGCTCATTCAGACTCTTTTGAATTCAGACTCTTTTGAATTACGTATTTTGTTAGGAAAGCTATCAGGAATCTGCACCTGCAAATCATCAGACATTGTTTTCTAAAACAGATACTTCCAACCAAAGCAAATCATCAAATAAAATACAACTAGCATGATGTCACAGGCAAATCTTCTCAGCCTACAGTGAGCCTACAACAACAGCCTTTATAACTGAGTGGTCCTGTGCCATTTAAGAGAAAGTAAAAGAGAGCACTCACAAAAATGAAGAAGTTGAAGATGAACATGAGGTACTTGATGCAGCTTAGACAGTCCCCCTCCATACTTGTGCCTGAAGCTTCTCCCTGCCCCTGAATAAACATCATGAGAAACAAAGAAAGCCATTACTGAAGACGCAAAAGTCACATGCTCCGTTTAAAGATGAGTCCATGAGTCAGCGTTGTTAGTGACTGCTGGACTTTTGTGTTTTGAAGCTCATTCAGTGAGATCATTTTGTGAATTTGTCACTTAAATAATACATTGGCATTGATGAAACACACATTGACTAACATATTCTGTTCAGGCGTTCCAGATGAATAATGCTGCATTATGCCGTTCACAGAATGACTGGCATCTCCTGTAATCATATTCCTGGAAATGTAACACAAAGATGGATGTAAAACATTTTCTCAATAAAAAACATTTCACACTGACTGGTCATGCATGTCACAAGCTGACTCGACGTACGCGATGAGTTGTTCGCGAAAAGGAAATGGCTTAAAAAAAAACACCATCAGGACTGCCGGGGCACATTTGTTCATCTTCACACCAGCCAGCTAAATAAACATGTCCTTTCAGCACTCCAGACCGCAAGCTGTCTGCCCCAAACCTTCTCTGAATTCATCTAAGCACTCTGCTCTTTTCTGCTGATATGCTCCAGGTGTTTTCAAATGGTGCTCCATCACCTGCGCTTCTTTAATGATGCAAATTTCCCTTTGCTCCGCTACGAGACAATAGAGGGTGCACGCTGTACAAAAACACTATTAGAGGGTGCTAATACAACATAATGAGAGGTCGAATTAGATTCTGGTTACCTGAAATTAATGATCATTTTTAGCCTGCCCTCCATTTTTACTCAGTGTCCTGCTTTTCAGCTGTGTGATAAGGAATATTATGTTTGATGCCTTTTCTCCTTTTTTAGAGGAATAAGGTTGACGGTAAGTGCTCCCTCCGTACAAAGCTAAAGTGTCCCTCGCTGACAGTGCACTCTCTATAATAACAGGCCATTAGGGGAATTTAGGTTAATGATGGTACAGTTCTTCATTAGTGCACTGGGTCCGGAGCTCACCTCCCTCAGGTAGCTTTGATTGAGCTACTGCCTCAAAAACTGGCCCTTGGGATCAGGTGGAGCAATAGTGCGTATAATAATAGGGACTCTCATATTTTCTGCTTGCTATGACCAGACAGTCTCTCGGCTAGCCTTATGCAGCTGTGGTCCCTGTAAAAATAGCTACGAACAGCTGGCCGATTTCACGGGAGCTAACTGTAGATGCCGTGGCAGCAAATAATTCCACCTCTCCTCTCACGGAACAGTTCTGGCATAATTCAATAATCCCTCCAGCCTGGTTTTCCCAAAGTAATTTCCTGTGCAACACTGCAAGTCAGTCAGGTGTTATAATTGGCAGAAGAGCCCCGCTAAACTCGGTTAACTTGCAGGTGGGTGAGCAATTTTATTTGTATGTGTGTGTGGAAAGGTGGGTGGTTGGCCATATCAGTCTTCTTAGATTAAGACCACCAGCCTCAGAAGGATAAGGCTCAGCCCACAAGTCTCAAGGCCATTACCACAGAGCCACAGCTGCCTTTTTCTCTAAGGTCTTTAAACCTAACCACAACAATCCAGACACTCCAATAATGGGCAAAAGGGTTATATTACATGGACCCTGGTTGATTTTTTTGTCTCTTTACACTCTGGGCCAGATTTACTAAACTGGGCAAATTAGCGTGAGAGCGCAACTCCACAAAAGCGCTGATGGGAGTGGAGAGTTAAATTAAAGAACACAGATGCAGCCGGATCATTTCCATAATGACAAACGCAATCTACCAAGAGCAGCGCAAATTAGTGTCTGGTTTAAAACATGCTTTTTTTTGGGCAGTAAATAATGATGCAAATACCAGTAAATGGACTAGCGTAAACCTTAGAAAAATCACCTTGCATGATTCATTTATATACTCTCCTCCCATAGATTTTGCATCTGAAAACGAAACTCCTACAAATGCATATGCAATAAGGTCGGCCGCAAAAATAAATGTCCACGCCTTTTCAATGATAATTTTTCAATGCATGTCTTTAGTAAATCCTGTCAGTTTTTTAACGCCAAAAGATGGTTTGCGCTGGCGCAAACTGTTAGTAAATCTGGCCCTATATATCTAATGTACTTTGGTCATCTATGCTGCTTTGCTTAAACCTCATAACTTACAGAGCTCTGACTTGTACCACCTGAATGCTGCAAATTCATTTTGGCATTGATCGCATTCATTTATGCATTGATGCATAATTCTGTGTCTGGGGACGTGAACAGCTCCGGGTAGAAAACGTCACGGGTTGCCATCTCTTAATTATGGTAGTTATAGTGTGAACGCAGCATAAACTCGTTGTTTTGGTTCAGGAGGAACTGTAAAATTGGTTTGCGCCGCTGGGTGACTGTCTACGGGTGCGTCTCTCAATCAACTCCCTAGTTCAGTAGTCAGGGCACTGATCAGGGAGTCAGACATTTTAAGGGTCTCAATCGCGGAATCCTACCAGTGTACTGAATCGTTCGCTCCCTATAAAGTTCCACTATGCACCGTGAAAACCAGGGAGCTTTTAACTTCACAATTCATTCAAAGGTAAGTTTACATGCAATCTAATAATCCGTTTATAAACAAATTGATGGCTCAATTATGACAGTCATTTTCCGGGTTATGTCCAGTTTGAAATTAATGGGGAACGGTTTCTTGTAATTAAAGATACATATTCACATCCAAATTTTGATGTAATAAATGGAATTCAAAACAAAACATTACATTTTTTCACAAGTAAATATTATTGGTCATTTGCATAACAAGGTCCAATTTTTTAATTGTAAGAGCACCTTTTGGAATAAAACTGGATACCTTGCAGTTTTACTCCCAAAGTGACATGGTGACATGTTGGAATTATTATCAACAGAAATGATCTAACAAACCATACTGACATATATATATATATATATATATATATGGCACAAATAAAACAAGAATCACTACATAAAAAAGGAACTAAAGTGCTTCTTAATCCAGTGATTCTACAATTTGTCAAATAAAACAGTAATTTGTCTTCTGTTGTTAAAAGTCAAATATCACGATCTTGGGTTGTTTTTTGCTCACTGAACTCAAAAAGCACTCCACAATCTGATCCATCTTCTTAATGCAAAGGGACCTCTTGAACTGTAGAGGAGAAAACACTGCACTGTTAGAGCAGTAGATGAAAGTTAATGACCGAGGAGATAGTGGAGCAGGATTGAACTATGATTTCTGCATCCAGCTAGAAGAGAACCAATCACACACTGCCTCTACCTCTAGATAAATCAACCTGTCACAGCTGCCTGGAAGAATCGTAGAATACACATGAAGTATTTTCAAAGAGTACGTTGCCCTCATCCATCACAAGACAGCCTCCAACTGGGAGGTAGAGCTCAGAGACAGACAGTATGGAGGATCATCTTCATCCACTCCTCACACTGCAAGTAAACACTCGTTACAAGCTTTTTGAGTGCGACGTGAGGACATTGCTCTTCAAACCATCTGTGCATGTTTGTCTCAGCTGACCTATGAGATCCAGCTTTGGTGTAAGATCTTTCCATCTGGTTGGTTTCTTCTGGTTGCAAAGTACAAACTGCTTAACAAATAATAGCATTGGGAAAAGATGTTTCTGATTGATGAATTATCATGTTTTCTAACTAAAAACGGTGACAACTCTATTTTGGTAGAGGATGTCACACCTAGCCTACAGACTGCTTTCGGTGAAGTCTTGCTGTCTTTTGTCAAAGGTCTGTCACACTCACCGATTAAAAATGGAAGAAGGGTGTCAGACTAAATGCCTGCCTCTGACATTTCTCTCCGATTCCCTGTCACAAATTGCAACGCCCCTTTTGGCAGCAAATCAATCTAAAGCTCAGTGAAAGAATACCACATGAACAAAGTATTGCCTGAATTCAGATGCAACGGTGTAAATGTTTACTGGCAGCTTCAGTGAGAATAAATAAATATGGACTGTTCTGGCACCACTTTCTTATTTCATTAGCCATTTAAAGGGATAGTTAATAATTTACTCATTCTCAAGTCACTCCAAACCTGAATGAATTTCTTTCTTTTTTTCCAGTGGAACACAAAAGGAGATATTCTGAAAAGCGTCTAAAAAAAATTTTTGATTGAAAAATATATTGTCCAATGACGTTTTTTCATACATGTTTACAACATAAGGTTGAGTAAATGCTGACAGATTATTCATTTTTGGGTGAACTATTTAACTGTTGTTGCTGTTTATATGGACCTTTGTATTTGAAATTGGATGACTTACAGACTACATTAGACTAATGTTTGCTATGATAAAAAATTATAATAAAAAATAAGCCATATACTGCATTGGAAAAGACAACCATTTAAGAGATTTGCATTCTACTGAGTGATATAAACCAGACAGCATGCTTTTAAATTTTCTCATCACTGTGCCAGCATGGGGGTGATTTCAGTGGAATATATTGAACTTCAAACGCTTCAGCACTGAAAGCTTTCTCTCTTTTGCATTTAAAAATACAAAGAGAGATATGAGTCAAAGTTAAAGCCTGATTAATGGACCCTTCAATGGTGCCAAACTTCTTTAGACTTTAAAATTAAAACTTCCCTCAACAGTATTCTTATTGTTCACAATGATGAAAAGGAGGTGGAAATGACAATACTGAAAGACTGTTGAAGGATTACCCAATGATCAGACACTAACATTAATAAGCCAAATAAAAAGTCTTACTATATTGTCAAAAGAAGATCTATTGTTATAGATGTATGGACCTCTCTGTATCTTGTCCTCTTTACGAAACCATGATATATTTGGCATGCATTCCTGAACTGAGACTGACCTAAAGATTGTATTTTACCCATGAGGGGTCTTTCTTTTTCTTCCAGATCTTCATTTCCAAGTACCTGATACTCATGTCAAACAGCTCTTGCTTTTACTTTTGATGATAAGTCACTGCACCAAATAACCTCAAATGAATGGCATGACAAAATATCAAATACATACAAAAATATATTAATTTCTTCTTATGGCTCTCAATTGATAGGAAAGAGAAAAAAATGTGGAGGAGGGTGGAGGGAAGATCCATATTAAAGAGCAGGAGTCAATGGCTGCTGTTCGATGTGAGCTGAATGCTAAGCAGACACATAAAGTGAATTTATAGGACTTGCCGCTTCTCTTTAGAGTTACTGAAGCCCTTGGGAAAAGTCTATCTGACTTACCATCTCATGTGGCATCAACACATACATCATAACCTCTGTATTAATGAACCGCTCTCTGGCGCAGAACTCAGTCAATGAATGCTACTCAATTTCTCAAAGGAGTGTATTAAGCAATAGGGCAACACTTAAAGGCAATAATTTAGAAGAAAAGAGGGTTGCCTTTTCATTTGATAGCATTTTGTGAACGATGCAACACAAACACATGCTAATGCATTACTGGTATTTATTTTCATAGCATGCATCAGTAAACACAAGCCATTATTTATGTCTTTCCCTTCTCAGCCTGACGCCTTCAATCATGCACGGATATCTGCATTCTGGAGTATGATGTGTCTGAGGATGGTCTTTTTGAAGAGAGATGGCTGCATATCTAATTATGTCAGAACCTCAACCTAACGAGGAGAGACGCTTACAACCCGTGCTAGAGGCCATCAATGCATTTAGGCTAAGGATCGATTAGTTGCTACACCAATATTCTCACCGCCTCTCCTTGGAGATAAACCTCAGACTGTTTCGAAGTTCATACCATACACAGTAGAAAGAGTGATTCTTTTTACCAGTTTAGACTTCCAATCACCTAGTATTACTGTACTTAAAGGGTTAGTTCACCCAAAAAATGAAAATTCTGTCAATAATTACTCACCCTCATGTTGTTCCAACCCCGTAAGACTTTCGTTCATCTTCGGAACACAAATTAAGATGTGATTAAGTGGTAAATGGGAGCTGGATCGCTCCTCCATAGGCTTCTAAGGGATTGAAACTTGCCGGCCCAAAGCGCTTCTGTGTTGTACGTCACACGCATCACACACATGACCAGCGTTGGCCAATAGTGAGCCTAAATGTGACGTACAACACAAAAGCGCTGCGCTGTTACACTACGTGAACTCACTCGAGTCGAGGCCCACAGAGAAGGAAATGAAAAGTTGAAAAAAGTTGTTATTTTTGTTTGTTTTTTGCGCACAAAAAGTATTCTCTTAAGCTTGATAAATTTAAGATTGAGCCACTGTAGTCACTTGGACTATGTTAACGATGTCTTTAATAACTTTTCTGGGACGGCAAGTTTCAATCCCTTAGAAGCCTGATCCAGCTCTCAGATTTAATCAAGAATATCTTAATTTGTGTTCTGAAGATGAACGAAAGTCTTACGGGGTTGGAACATGAGGGTGAGTAATTACTGACAGAATTTTCATTTTTGGGTGAACTATCCCTTTAATGGTACCATAATAGGCCCTTTTACAAAGCCTTGATTTTGTTTTTGGGGTCTTCTAGAATAGGTTTTCATCCTTGAATGTTCAAAAAACGTCTTATTCGTCCACATAATTTACATTGTTGCAGCACCTCTCTTCCCAGTCTGTCTGTAATGCTCTGTTTAGTTCCTGTCTCTATGAAGCTCTGATTGGAAATGTTTCGGAAATGTCACATCCCTTACCACCCTTAACCGCAAGTTTCAACACACTACTAACGCAACTCAACCAGGCCTCGTTGTTTTATACGTATGCCTTGGGTGGGAATTATTTAAATGTGGAATATTGTGAAGTGTACAATCCTGGAAGTAAACTCAACACTACAATGGAGGGAGTTCAGAAACAGTGCTTACTGATATAGAGAATAACTCCCTTTGTAGTGCTTTGTAACTTTGCAGGGCTTTTTTTATGCTCAAACAGCAACATTAAGGTAAGTTACAATGTAACAGAAGTGGTCTTTTCTTTCGTATTGTGACTAAATGAATTAAACGGATTATCGAAAAAATTAGAAGGGGGGCTTAATTTATAGACTTGTTCTTGCGTTAGATTGTAAAAAAAAATAAAAAAAGAGGTGGGATTTAATCCGACTTGATTAGAAACTTTTTAATTAAAAATTACAAGCTCAAAACAAATTAACTTATTCGTGGATGATAAGATGTTCACAATAAGATGCATTTAGAAAAAAGATAAGGGGAATTTAATGCCAACTTTAAATATGTAAACTAATTCATCACAGTTTTGTGTATGAAATGTTTTATCTAGCACGGCCCCATTGGTATTCAGGAGCCGTTACTCTATTCCACACAAAATGCTATGACCTTCAAATGATGTGTTTTGACTCAGACGTAAGGTCAGACAGACAAAACAGATTTTTCTTTTTTTTTAAAGAAAATGAAAACGCTGACCCTAAAATACACTAGAGATCTGTGTATTGGACAGTCCTCTTAGTAGAAACATGGTGGACATGTCAGGACCAGGCATAGCACATATAAGGCCTTAACAAGTATCATTTTATATGGACAAAATCAATACATTTTAGACAATGAGACACAAATTCAGACAACTAATAGGATTTTAGAAACATTAGGGAATTATGAAATGTAACAATTTTATAAAACACATGCAACGGGTCATTAGAGATGGTTATGTCAAAGTTAATATCATTATATAAATAAATATTAGGCTATTGAGCAATTTCCCCAGCACACACAAACAAATATTTATAATCCTAAATTAGGCTCTTAATGGTGGTTCTCCATTGAAATGTCAAGGACTAGGCTTGATTAGTGCCCGAGAAACCTGCCAATAAAGTCATTGTGTAAAAATCTACTTAAAATATGTTTGGAAAAAACAATAAATAGTTTTCTTATAATTTAGGTGCATTAGAAATTAAACTCTCGTTATTTCATTGTGACAATGGAGTCAACAAGTAATAAGTCTGAAAACCATGCAAAAAAAACAGTGCATGAACATTAACATCCTCTGGGTGTTACCATAATGTTCTCAGCTCTAATTATTCTAAAAGGAAAGGAGGCTGTTAGTGTTGGAAGGCAACTGATTGCTATCTGCGAACTGATAGACATTGAACTATGCTGTTCTTCTCTGTCTCTGGAGGATACCAGTCACAATCTGAGAGCAAAGCATCTGCCAGAAGACATTTACATTTACATTTAGTCATTTAGCAGACGCTTTTATCCAAAGCGACTTACAATTGAGGACTAAACCAAGCGAGTCATCGTGAAGAGGCAAAAACAACGCAAGAAGTGTTCAAAATACAAAGTTCAGACATTGCTCGGAGTAGCATAAGCCAGGCAAGCCAGGATTTAAAGGAAAGGATTTTTTTTTTTTTAAATTTATTTATTTATTTTTTATGTTAAGTGCTCCCGGAAGAGATGAGTTTTCAGTTGCCTTTTGAATGTTGTCAGGGATTCTGCATTCCGGATGACGGTGGGGAGATCATTCCACCAGCATGGAACTGTGAATGAGAATGTCCTGGAGAGTGATTTTGTGCCCCGCTGTGATGGTACCACGAGCCGTCGCTCATTGACCGATCGTAGGCTTCTGGTAGGGATGTAGACTTGTAGTAGTGAGTGGAAGTAGGAGGGGGCTGAACCTGTGGTCAATCTGTAAGCAAGCGTCAAAGCCTTGAACTTGATGCGAGCAGAGAGTGGTAGCCAGTGCAGAAAGATGAACAGAGGAGTGACGTGGGCCCTTTTGGGCTCGTTGAAGACGAGACGAGCTGCAGCATTCTGGATCATTTGTAGAGGTTTAGTTGCACATGATGGAAGTCCAGCCAGAAGAGCATTGCAGTAATCAAGCCTAGAAATGACCAGGGCCTGGACGAGAAGTTGTGTTGCATGCTCAGTTAGGAAAGGTCTGATCTTCCTGATGTTGTGCATAGCAAACCTGCATGATCGAGTTGTCTTTGTAATGTGGTCAGTGAAGGTCAGCTGATCATCAAAGATTACTCCAAGATTTCTGACCGACCTTGATGGGGTGATTGAGGATGAATCTAGCTGGATAGTGAGGTCGTGCTGTAGAGACGGATTGGCAGACGAGGATGAGAAGCTCAGTCTTTGCCAGGTTGAGCTGCAGGTGATGTTCCTTCATCCACGCCGAGATGTCCGCCAGACAGCTTGAGATCCGTACAGCTACTGTGGGATCATCTGGTTGAAATGAGAGGTAGAGTTGGGTGTCATCAGCATAGCAATGGTAAGAGAAACCATGTGCCTGTATGATGGGTCCCAGTGATGTGGTGTAGATGGAGAAGAGGAGCGGTCCAAGAACTGAACCCTGGGGAACCCCTGTGGTCAGCTGATGTGCTTTGGATACCTCACCTCTCCATGCGACCTTGAAGGACCTACCTGTGAGATAGGACTCAAACCAGTTGAGGGAGGTTCCAGTGATGCCCAGTGATGAGAGGGCGGACAAGAGGATCTGATGATTCACTGTGTCGAAAGCAGCAGACAGGTCCAGTAGAATGAGAACTGATGATTTGGAAGCAGCTTTTGCGATCCGCAGGGCTTCCGTGACTGACAGCAATGCAGTCACGGAAGACATCTATACTTTCAACGACATGCTGCGAATGATACAAACATGTACATGAGATAGGGTGGGTGTCTGGTTCCCTTAAGAACAAGAGAATTCTAGGTTTACAAAATGTCCACATTCTAATAAACCTTCAGATTGCCATGACACACTTTCTGGCATGGAACCTCAAAAATACATGTTTTCAGTTAACACCCTGTTGAGATAAGGTGATACACAGCGAGCCAGAGAGAAAAAAAGAGCAAAGCAGGAGGGAGAAGTATTGATTAAAAACCAGGAACACTTCAGACCGAGCCTTTGTTTTGAGAAAGTTTTGCACTTGCAAAGGAAGGAAGGGGTAGAAAGCACTATAGACGAAACAATTGTTAACAAAGTAAAAAAAGGCCATTTTATGTCATACAAATCAATAGATTAAATTCACCCTTGTTATTCTTGAACATTCTAAAAGCCACTGAATTTAGTAAGAAGCCACAATATACCCAGCATAAGAACAATCATTTTTTTTCAGTGTGGGAATGTCTGAAGTTGCTGATAGCAGAAACCATGGCAGTATCCCTTGAAAACATCTTTTCAGATTGCTCAGAATTAGACTCACAAGATCATGTTCTCTCTTAGCTGTAATTTTCCTTTTCAAGATTGTAGGCTGAAGGCAAATTCCACTTCGTTGCATATAATGTATGTAACTAGGAAAAATGGCATGTAAAACCAAGCCTGACGTCGTCATACACGGATTCTAGTCAGAATTTGAGTCTGATACTTCTCTATTGGGCTGTAATTATGGGGCGTGTTTCAACCGAACCAGGAAAAAAATGCCTCTGCACTCAATTGGATAGGCCGAATCCCGTAGGAAGGACGGCAAAAATATCTTTCCTATCGACAAATGCCTTGATCGCGGTTCTCTGTTCCTCTTTTAAAATGAATGCGCTGTTTACTTTGTTGTAAACGAATTTAACCCAAGCGCTCTTTGGTGACGTGGATGATTACGTTACTGTTGAGCATAAAGCCCGCCCTGACAATTCGATTGGTCCGAACAGCTTTGGTTTGGGCATAGTTGCTTCACAACAGATCAAGTCCAGACCGAACTTCCCATCCTCAAATGTTGTGGGCGGGGCTAAGTTCGGCTGGCATCCAGGCTATGTAAAACCTTCAGTCACCATGAAATCAAAATGAACAAATCTTTGTTTAGTATGTTATAAGTTGTCCAATAGCCAGATGAGTTTCAATCCTTCCCCTCCAACCTTTCACTCACACAAAATGATTGCAAGTAGAAAACAACAACGATCCAATTAATTCCCACCCTACATTTTGTTCTTGTCCGAGAAGCAATTGCACATGGATATACCTCACAATAGGGAAGAAAAGTTTAAAAGATTAGGAGGAGCATTTGCTATTATATTGTCAATATGGCATGACAAGCATTAGAGACAAACAATTGATTTTTCCAAGAAATTGTTGAGGGAGATGGAAAGTGTGCTAAATTATATTGGGGAACACTGTGAAACCAAGATTAAAATAACAACCGATGGAGGATGAGGGTTTTATTAAAAGATGAATACTTAGATGGATAGTTGTAGCAAGGGTTGTCACTGTAAAATTTCAGTAGCTGGTACCAATACCAGTAAAATTTCACACAGAAATTTTTATTTAAACAATTCATTTTTATTTATCACCATTGTTTCAGGTTTCTGGTTCAAATGTGATTGCTTCATGTTAAATTGACAGTTCCTCTTTGACTTAACTTGATACTTTCATTTTGAAATAACATGCTTCAATCAAGTAACCCAATCAAAGAGAAACAGGACTTTCACTTCTCATCATTCTTTGCACAGGCTGAATTGGGCTAAATGTTGAAATAAAGTGTTATTTTATGCATTTTTCAGCAAGTTGAGTAAATGGCAAGACTTGTTAACGTTTAATGTTCTATTATGTTGGTATTTAAAAGTTTCTGTCATGTTAGTGGTTACCATTGTGAAGTGCTGAACTTGTGCTTGGTTGACCTGCTAACAAGAATTCAAATTGCTTTAATAATAAAGCAATCACTATGGTAGTGCTCTGGATGAAACCAACATCACTTCTAGACTGCCAACACAGAACATCACATGTGTAAAGAAAAGTTATATTTAGTTATATGTTGTTCTGTAGATCACAGGACTAATCAAGATTTATTGGGTTTTAATTGTTTCAGTCAGGTGGAACCACTGTCCATGATTGGATCATGTTCAGCCAAAGAGCTATTTTTTTTGAGTGATTATCAACGCTGGAAAAACACGTTGTAAATAGAGACCTTTGAACTTCTTTACAAAGTGCTCACACAAATACAGGCGGGGACATTTTAAAGCAGCTTCCTGTCAGCGGGTACCAGATTAACCCAGTACATGATTCTTCCAGTAATGCAGAAAGGCGGGTGTCATTACGTTTTTAAAATGTCAGAATCGACATGGTACCATACCGGTACTTTTGACAACCCTAGTTGTAGCATTAGTGGTTGGGATACACAAACTCCTGATGCATTCACAGGTTTAAATGTGAGGTTAAAATTAAGAACCAAGTGAATGTTCATTTTCATGCTGACCTAGTGACAAGAGCCAGATTTTGATGGCATGATTAAACATGATCAAAAATCACCATACCAAATGTACCTGTATGTCTCTCCTTCCAGCTGTTAAGCGTGCTGCTTTTCAGAAATCTGCTTCACACTTCTTCTCTGAGACTGTGAATAAATGTGCATAAAATGAAGATATAGTCATTATTTCATATGGCACGAAATACATGTCAAGTAAACACTGTTACTGAGACCTCATACTCTCAACTCTCTTCAAATCTTCCAACCATCTTGCTATTAGTATTCATGCATCCTTTTAGTGCTTCAAGTGTGATCAGCTAGATGTCGCTTGGATCACTTCTGCAACAACAAGGGCATCCAACTAAGACAGAGGCCTGCTTATAATCTGACCAGTGACCTTGAGACCATTGGTGGCCAATATGAACAATGCCTACACTCACATAAAGAATCATTTCTCCAGAGGCCATCACAATCAGTTTATTCAGTTTAACCTTCAAGCTTAAGGATGCTTCACATGACCAATTCTTCTAAGGAACAAAATATCATTACCAGATTGATTATCAGCCAGGAGGCCACACAGCCGAAACAATATAAGGGACTTATGTCTCGGGTACTTAATGCACTGTAGAAAACTCTTTGTCAACCTGTACCCTCTGAGCACAGAGCATCAAGAGCAGATTAGCCATGGTGGGGAGTTCGGCACTAAGGGACTGAAATGTTCATCTGTTTCCATGGATACAAACAGAGAGGAAAATGGAGTACCAATAAAATGTCGCAGAAAACTGTCTGAGGTGCACAGAGTCAACAAGATCACATCAAATTGGGTAACAATGAAATGTTTAGAAGAACCAGAATAGGGAGGCAAAAGACCAAGCTTAAGATATATATCCTGTAAAAAAATTTTTTTAAAAATCGAATAAAAGATAGGCTACTTAAAAAAGGAACATGTGCTTTTTCCTGAACATTAATTCTGCTCCACAGGCAGCCATATCGATCTTTGCCTGATGTTGTAACTTTCCAGCTGTTGCACAGTGAAGTTACATCCTCCGGGAGCGGTTCAATTTCGCAGGCTCCTCAGCCTGCCATGCTTCACAAACTGTGAGAAACGATGATTGGGAAAGAGCGGCACATTGACTTTACCATGGCTGGAAACAGTGTGATGACTAACTCATCACAATTGTGATAAACCAGCACTCATTACTAAGACTTGTGTCCAGCTGCCATAAGAGTTACATTGGCAATTTTAAAAAGTAGCATAATATATTAAAAGTGAGTCAGACTGTTTTGATTCAGCTCAATTGGGCAGAAAACATGTCAGTAGCTCAACTGAGGAGTGTGTGTTACACAGGTATTTAACAACCTTATAATGTGCATTTGGGATATGACTTTTTATTTTACAGCCATTCTGCAACAGCATTACCCCACTACAGATGGTTGGGAGCTTTAACAATATTCCAGTAACGCAGTTATTTGGGTCATTGTACGTTTTATTTTTATTTGATTAATAAAACCGTTACCATATCTAAAAAATAAACATTTTATAGAGATCAGTGATGTCATCTCTATAAAATGAATGTATTATACTTTGGTTTGTGAAAATTAACTTACGTACAAGAGATGAACATTGTGCTGATGTATACTGTGTACTATCAGAAAAATAGCATACACTCCAAAGCAACTATTCCTTTAAAAAAATAGGCACTTGTTAGATTGCTTATGCAACATATGACCTGTCACACCATGTGACAGATTCAGGCTATGGCCTAGAACAATGTGACAAAATAGAGCAAACTGTTAATGGCCAGTATGGAACTTTTAGACAGTAAAGATAAATAGGATAGAAGAAAGGTGAATCATCCTTGTGCAACAGAAAGCAACTCATATCCTCAAGACCAATGTTATTTTAGTATTATGTATGTACTACTACTATTATAGTATTTATTAATATTTTTAATTAGCTTTTATTTTTATATTTTTTCTTTTTTAATTATAGATTACGTTTTGTTATGTGGTTTTGTCAGTAACTTTTATTTTTTATATATTTCTATATAGCTTTATTTTTATATTTCAGTTTGAATTGTAGTACTTCAAATTAAAAATTTATTTCAGCGATTTGCCAATGCAATATTTATTCAAGTTTTTTTTTAAGTTTAAGTATTTTCTTCAAATAGTTATATTCTATTTCATTTTTTTTTTTTTATAAAAATATTTCAGTAGTTTTAGTTCACTATAACAACACTGTTTAGGATCAACCAACACCTCCAGCTTTCCATCTTCATCTCTAGACTCTTCCTGTGCCACTCTGTCCAGCTTAACTGCAAAAGTGCAAAAAGTAAATGTTACCTCCCCTGATTAAGAGAAATATATGAGATTACTAGCAGCTACCCATCAAGAGTTTGATATTAATATGTGCACTGGGAATCACATCATGTGCTTTGCTTTATGTCAGCACCATTTAGTGTCATTTGATGGACAAATCTGATGAACATTCAATCTGTCTGAACACTTTTCTGCAACTAGAAACTGTTTGCACTTTAACGTAAGCTTAAATATCTAGCATATAAGTAAGGCCTCCCAAATGTTTTTTTCTGGGAACGAGTTGTCCTTGGTCAGGTCGACCTCAGTGAAGGAAAAAAATAGTAGAGAAAAGTTGTTGTTTTTTTTTTAAACTGATACCACAATATTTCTTGTAAGGATTCCCTTCCCATTCAAGTCCCTCTGAGCAATACATGGTAAAATGCAGATCAGGTCTTGAGAAGCTCAGTTTCTGCTGTTTCAGATGACAGCTATCAGAGAAAACCTTAGGCATGAAAGGGGAGCACTGAAGGCCAAGCTCTATACCCCAAGGACTCAATTATGTGCAGTACCTTCAAAGAACATGGCAAAACACTGAGAAGCCTGGCTTCTCTATCGGTCTCTGGAGTCCGTTCCAGTATGGCAGGGGCAAAGGGAATCAATCATGACCCATATCCTTCCACTTACTGAGCACAAAGCTATTCGGCTACTATACAGTACCTGGGGTTGCATACACAACTGAAGCTTACTGTTTGAGAAACACTCCTGACGAGACACAGAATCAGGACATTGAACATTTGTCCAGCTTTGCTGTGGAAAAGACTCATCTCTCTTTTTATGTTATCATTTTTTTGTATTAGGAATGGGATACCTTTTGATCTTCAAACCAAACCTATGAAGGAATGCCTGGCTGATAATAGTTTTTATTATACCTACAATCTTGTGTATATTTTATCTAGGTAATATTTTATGACGAGCACACCTGCATCCCCTCCCTCAGACATAACACCC
Organism: Tiaroga cobitis; assembly: GCA_030578255.1. Taxonomy (NCBI): domain Eukaryota; kingdom Metazoa; phylum Chordata; class Actinopteri; order Cypriniformes; family Leuciscidae; genus Tiaroga; species Tiaroga cobitis. The sequence goes on along the minus strand of CM060597.1, from coordinate 16,853,589 downwards.
CTACATTCACTAAATCCACTCAACAGCATGTTTGATCAAATAAAACACAAGTAGCTAAAATGACGATTAAGTTCATCAGTCTCTTGGATCTTACAATAACAATGACCGGCTCAACAATTCCTTCGGCATGAAGTCACTGGATACTGCAGTGGTTCAGTGTGGGTGGTGTGCTATTATAAAAGACACTTAAGAACATTCAAGGATGGACAAGTCAAAGCACCAGGACCTTGCTTTCCCTATGGGGTAATCAACTTGTGGGCCAGCTGTTGAAATCGGTTTATGAAAATATACAAAGATTTAAAGGGAGAAAATGTCCAACATCTTCTGGCAGGCCTGGTGCAGTTACATTGCCCTATCCAAATATAAGTCATAAAAGTCATCTTCATTTATATAGCGCTTTTAACAATGGATTGTTTCAAACAGCTTTACAGAGATAAACATATAATTTAAGGTAACAGATTGTTTTGGCGTTATAGCGGTTCTTGAATAATGTTATTTCCAGCTAAAGTTAACTTTGATTGATTCACCTCCGTCGAAATGATCAGACTTTAAACGCGAACCTGTGATTAACGCTGACGGCGTTCACATGCTCATTCAGAATTGATTCTATAGTTATGTGCTTTTTAAAATATGTGCGCAGGTTTGTAATTCATACAACCCAGCCTAAACAAACTACTTGTCTTGCCTATAAATTTTGATACAGAATTTTGTTTTATTTTATCACTTCGGGGTACGCGAGCCGGAATTCACAACGCTTTATCTGTAGAGTGGGAAAGGGATCCTCCATAGGGAGAGGATAGTGGATACTTCAGCACTGCATTGTCATCGGGTCCAGGCGGATCTCCTTCGTCAGATCTGGATACGGCCTAGATCCGGCAGGCTGCGGTAAAACCTCGGGATAAACAAAGACACTAATATTAGCGTAGATGCCATTCTTCTTATGATGTAGCGAGTACATCAAGATTTAAGGGAAGTGTTCCCAGTTCCGGCTGACCTAATCTATGCAGCCTAACATTGAATTATAGAAGTCTATAATGTATTATGTGTATGCTAGGTCAAAGAGATGTGTTTTTAGTCTAGCTTTGAACTGACAGAGTGTGTCTGCTTCCCGGACAATGGTAGGAAGACTGTTCCAAAGTTTTGGTGCTAAATAGGAAAAGGATCTACCGCCTGCAGTCGATTTAGATATTCTAGGTATTATCAACTGGCCGGAATTTTGAGATCGCCATAGACGTGAAGGACTATAATGCCTTAAGAGCTCGCTCAAGTACTGCGGAGCTAAACCATTTAGTGCTTTGTAGGTAATCAACAATATTTTAAAATGTATACGATGTTTAATAGGGAGCCAATGCAGTGTTGACAGAACCGGGCTAATATGGTCATATTTCCTGGTTCTGGTAAGAACTCGAGCTGCAGCGTTTTGAACTAGCTGTAGTTTATTTATTAAGCGTGCAGGGCAACCACCCAGTAGAGCATTGCAATAATCTAGCCTTGAAGTCATGAACGCATGGACTAATTGTTCCGCATTTCCCAATGAGAGCATATGGCGTATATATTTTTAAGATGGAAAAATGCAGTTTTACAGATACTAGACACGTGGCTTTCAAAAGAAAGTTTGGTATCAAAGAGCACACCCAGGTTCCTAACCGACGACGAAGACTTGACAGAGCAGCCATCAAGTGTTAGACAGTATTCTAGGTTATTACGTGTGGAAGATTTTTGTCCAATAATTAGAATCTCTGTCTTTTCAGAATTTAGTAGTAGGAAATTACTAGTCATCCAATTTTTTATATCAGCTATGCATTCCGTAAATTTTGTGAATTGGTAAGTTTCGTTGGGTTTTGAAGAAATATACAGCTGAGTATCATCGGCATAACAGTGAAAGCTAACTCCATGTTTCCTAATGATATCTCCTAATGGTAGCATGTACAGAGTGAACAGCAGCGGTCCTAGTACTGAGCCTTGTGGTACGCCATACTGAACTTTTGATCGATAAGACATCTCTTCATTTACTTCTACAAACTGATGACTTCTACAAACAGTTAAGTATGATTTAAACCATGCTAATGCAATTCCACTAATGCCAACATAGTTTTCTAGTCTATTTAAAAGAATGTTGTGGTCAATGGTGTCAAATGCAGCACTAAGATCGAGTAACACTAATAGAGAGATACAACCACGATCGGATGATAAGAGCAAATCATTTGTGACTCTAATGAGAGCGGTCTCAGTACTATGGTACGGTCTAAATCCGGACTGAAAATCCTCGCAGATATCATTTCTTTCTAGAAAGGAACACAGTTGTGAAGATACTGCTTTTTCTAATATCTTTGACAGAAAAGGCAGATTCGAGATCGGCCTGTAATTGACTAATTCTGTAGGATCAAGTTGTGTTTTTTTAACAAGCGGTTTTATCATAGCCAGTTTAAAGGTTTTTGGTACGTATCCTAGAGACAAAGATGAATTAATGATATTAAGAAGAGGATATATGACCTCTGGAAACATCTCTTTCAGTAGCTTAGTCGGTATAGGATCTAACATACAAGTTGTCGATTTAGATGAATTAACGAGTTTGCAGAATTCTTCCTCTCCTATAGCAACAAATGAATCAAATTTTTCCTCAGGGAGACTACAATGCACTTCCTGATGCGATACTGTGGTAGACGGTTGCATAGTTATAATTTTGTCCCTGATATTATCAATCTTATAAGTGAAGAAGTTCATAAAGTCATCACTGCTGTGTTGCTTGGACACTTCTGAGCTTGAAGCTTTCTTTTTCGTTAGTTTAGCCACTGTTTCAAATAAATACCTTGGATTATGTTTATTTTCTTCCAATGGTTTTGAAAAATAAGCAGATCTAGCAGCTTTTAAAGCCTCTCTGTAAGCAATCGAGCTCTCTTTCCATGAAATCCGAAATACCTCTAGTTTAGTTTTCTTCCAGTTGCGCTCCATTTTTCTGGCTGCTCTCTTAAGGGCCTGGGTGTGCTCGCTGTACCACGGCGTTGGACTATTTTCTTTAATCTTCTTTAAGCGCAACGGAGCAACTGCATCTAAAGTGCTGGAAAAGAGAGAGTTAAACGTTTCTGTTGCAATATCAAGTTCTTCTAAGCTATCCGGGATGCTGAGATGATGAAACTGATTAGGAAGATTATTGATAAAGCAATCTTTAGTGGCAGAAGTTATAGGTCTAACGTATTTATAACACGGAGTCGGCTTTGCAGCCTTGGCTAAATGTAATTTACATGAGACTAGATAATGATCTGAGATGTCATCGCTCTGCTGCAGAATTTCAACGGCATCAACATCTATTCCATGTGATAATATTAGATCTAGAGTATGATTACGACAATGAGTAGGTCCTGACACGTGTTGTCTAACTCCAATTGAGTTTACAAAGTCTTTAAATGCCAATCCCAATGCATCTTTTTCATTATCTACATGTATATTAAAATCACCAACAATTAGTACTTTATCTGCAGCCAATACTAATTCTGATAGAAAGTCCGCAAATTCTTTGATAAAATCTTTATGGTGCCCTGGTGGCCTGTATACAGTAGCCAGCATAATTCTCAAATGTGATTTATTGTTTACACTATATATTTTTACATTAAGCACCAATACTTCAAAATAAGTATATTTAAAGCTAGATTTCTTAGTGGTTTTGAAAATATTACTATAAATTACAGCAACACATCCCCCTTTGCCTTTCAGACGAGGTTCATGTTTATAACTGTAATCTTGTGGGCTTGACTCATTTAAAATAATGTAATCGTTTGGTTTTAGCCAGGTTTCTGTCAAACACAGCATATCAAGATTATAATCTGAAATCATATCATTAACTATGAGAGATTTTGAAGTAAGGGATCAAATATTCAGCAACCCAAGCTTTATGATTTGCTCATCTGTATTATATCTGTTTTTTATTTGTTAATTTGTTAATATCCCAACTACTGCACAATTAAACCAATTAATCTAATCATTTTAAATATTCACTAAATCAAAGTCACAATATGGCCTTTGAAAGCAAAAGGCTGTGATTTAATTATCAGCGGTTTCAATTTAATTTTTTCAATTATTTCTACAAATTTTGTGTTACATTTTACTTAAAAAAAAAACAACTTGGAAAATGTTCTGCTGCAAACAATATGCAAACTAAAGGCTATACAAACCAATATAAACGTACAAATCGGGGCTGTCATGCTGGGGTTGAATGAAGACGTAAACAAAAGTACTAGATCTATTTTTATCAAAATCAACTCAGGTAAAAATGTATCAGGTTCTAAGGAAACAAAAACATGATAAGCAGAACAACCACAGTAATAATGACAAGATCTGACAAATACTGAAACAAACACAGCGCTATAAATACACAGAAAAACACTAGGGACTAAACAAGATAATTAACTAGACCCAGGTGTAACACATAAGGGCAAATAAAAACCATAGCAACAGATAAACAAAGGAAACAGAACTGGGAGCAGTGTAAAACTAACTCAAACCAAACTCAAACCAAGAACAGGCATAACAATATATTGTGTGCAAATAAATAAATACAATTTTAAAATGTATCACTCCTCTGAACATAGTAATGAGACTTCTTACAATCATATCCCATTAATATTTAGCACTACTTTTTACAATTCCCATTACAGTTACTGTCGATAATGTCCAGGTATTTGTCACAGATGGAAGAACAGACAACGGAATGAGTGAGTCTGTTGAAGCAAACTTCACCAACAGACAACAAAGGAACATAAGGCACTGTATGGAATTCAGGTAACATGATTTAATGGTCTCTTTTTTCTTTCAGCAGGTGAACTGACTGAAGAGGAAGCCGAAGCTGTGGAACTGAAGAGGATGGTTGCGGGGCAGAAGAAGGTGAAGATTGCCAGACAGGAACACAGGTAAGGAGTCAGGTAAGTATTGCACATGTAGCGAAGGAGTTGCAGGATCTGCAACATTACAGTCCATGATGACAATATTACAGACCTCATTTTTCACATTTTCTGCACTGACTTCAGAAGAAAATCATTCAGCAGAATGGATTTAAACATTAAATGTGTAAAATGGAGTGAGAGCACCACGTTCTTAAGTATCCTTCAGTATTATTGAATTAACAAAAATATATCAAACAAAAACTTAATCTATTCACTACATTTCCACTTTCTTTATGTTGCGTCCAATCCCCTAAACACATAGGGATATAACAGCCGTCAATGGTCCATCAAGCTCTCAAAGTGCATGATAACTTTCCTGCACTGACACTGTAGATATTTATATGCATATTAAGCTTATATTATGAGAGAATACACATAAATGGTCAGAGGTTGCAGAACAGCAATGAAGGAGAAAGAGGATGAAAATCTTGTCATTCACAGACTTTTCATTTTCTACTTACTACAACTCGAGTGATGCCAGTATGAAAGACTAAACTAAAAGCCAGGAGACAACTATAAGAAAAAGAGGCAATACCTAAAGGGAAAAGGCGCAGACACGGATTCTTATTTACCGTGTTTTCTTCAAAATTTTCTTCACCGTGTTTCATTTTCTGAGACATTTGAACTTCAAGAGGGAGTCGATGTGGTTTATTACTGCACTGGTCAAAGGCAGTGGCTCTGACTTCACTTCGTCCAGCCTCACAGCAAACAGCATTTACCCAATAAACGGCCCCTGTGAGAGAGTTCAAGCCACTTCATGAATGCAAAATTAAAGCATTAGAATAGGTACGTAACTAGGGCTGGGATAAACGATTATTTTTTAAACGATTAATCTAGCGATTATTTTTTCGATTAATCTAACGATTCAATTTTCCTGTCCGATTCGATTTCGATTCGATTCTGTTATCGATTATCTCCCCATTAATTGACTAATACCAATTTATACATGTTGATTTATATATCTGAATGAAAAAAAACATGAATTCCTTAACATTGCAATACATGTTTATTGCTCTTAAAATTCCAAAATAAAAAAATATACAAGTGCAAAGTAATGCATTCTTAGTCAGAGGTAGCATTCAATAAAACGTTGAAGCCTTGAAAACACATAGGCCTAGCTTACTAAAAAATAGTGCATCTTGTAATTCTTCTTTCAGATGAAAATAACAACTTGATGTCTAGTATTCAATAAAAAAAAAATTCTATAAATATTTTTGAGTCTTCATTTTCTTTTCTGACATAGCCTACTCCAGTTCTTGTTTTAAACCACCAGACATGCAAATTCTGTGCATTTTGGGCACTTTTTGAGTGAAATCATATTTATTTTGTCCATCAAAAGTGTGCTTTCACTTTCACTCATTGAGAGCAGTGCTGCAAAAAAAATACTCTGCGCCGAAACCCGCGCTTCACTGCTGCTCCAGTATAGAGGTAGTTTTGTTTCTTTATTATTCAATAAAAAAAAAGCTTGCTACAATCCCAAAAAATATTTTCAATTAAAAAAACCTTCACTTCAATGAAAAAAAAAATTTTCAATCAAAGAAAAAAATTATTTGAATCCAAAAATATATTTGAGACTCAAAAATATACATTTGAACACTGCTTTTCTTTGATTGAAAATGTTTTCTTTGATAGAAGTCCGTTTTTTTGTTTGTTTAAAGCAACCTTTTTAATTGAAGTAACATTGTTTTTTGATTGGACCATATAATAGGTAGGACATTTGTGTCTTAATCATTCAATTCCAAAAAAGTTGTTTCAATCAAAAAAATTATTTTCAATCAAAGAAAAAACTGTTCAAATGCAACAACAAAAAATACCCCCGTGAATAAAAAAAAGTATTGAAGAGAATGTGTTTTTTCGTTGTTGTTGTTTTTTTTTTTTGAAGTGCAAAAAGTTTTGAAGTTAAAATTTTTTTTATTGAATTATTTTGACACAAACGTTCCGCAGTGGGCGGTGCTTCTCTATTGGTCAGACATGTTTGATTGACAAGTGTCTACACCAACGACATCTTTCTGACAAAGAAGTCATGTTCGCCACTCGCCAGCAAGCTTTTTGCCAGTTACGTCCTGCGTCACATCTCTCATGCGGGTTGAACGGGTTCTCGTCGACCAGGGTCAGCGCGCATTGACAGACGAGAAAAGCCGCGACATTTAAAAATACTACTGTTATTGTGTCACGAAATGTCGTTTTAATAGTTTTTCAGTCGACAATGTAGTTGTTTAAAGGTCAAATCTGTGGTTTATTTATAAAGATAGCGTCTATTTAAAAAATTGATCGGACGTTTTTGGAGTTGTGATATCCAGTCTTTTACAGCTCATGTACCCCGCCGAGAACAGCCGTACCTCGGCCAGTGCTTCTGACGTTTGCCGCTGGCTCTGATGTCTCTAGTCCAGTGGTTAAAACATGAGATATAATTCGTCTTGTGTATATAACGGGCGATCTTTGGTCTCATTAATCCATCATTTGTTCCCTGGCAAATCGTTTTGGCTGAGGGCAAAGGGAAGTTTCATAATTTTATATTTTGGCTATTTTAACGTTGTAACGTTATCCTGCTGTATGTTTGTCTGAATCGTTTACTTTATTTCTTGTCTTGTATAACTTCGTATACCTTTTAGGCTACTTATACTGTTACAGTGTCTATTACTGATCAATAAAACTAAAATTTAAAAAAAATAGACAGGGTTGTGTCATTTTATTTTATATAGCCTATATTTTTACAGCCTTTTCATTACAATTTTATTTGCTGTATACTGTTTGTTTATTTTATTGACTAAACTATTTACTATTACTTTTCACTTTATCTTATATTTACTATTTGCGTTGCACTGTAGTTGTACCATATCGTATCTATAAAGGATCCATCACATGCTAGGGCTTCACCCATCTCATGGCAATACACACAAGGGTTGCTTTGTAAATAGGTGTTTCTTTTTCTTTTTTGTTTCTTTCTTTTTTTGTGTGTGTTTATTTTGTATGATTACTTCACCCATGTATTTGTACTCTGCTGACTAATGCTGATGTGTTGTTGATAAGGGGGTGGGGGGTTAAGGGAAAATTTGACAAATGCTGTTTATATTTCCCTGTTGAAAACATTGCATTACAAAAAAAATGTATTGTGTATTATAATAGCAGTATTGAGTCTAATTAGTCGTTACTGCTTGAATCACCTAAAGAAGAAACATGAACTGGTTAACTGGAGTTTACTGGAAGTTTACTTTTCTGCAATACAATAAGTAGGCCTAACTTTATCGAGGTAAAAGTTTCCCCGCTGTCACCAGACGTAGGTCTAGGAGTGGAGAGAAGAGTGACAAAATCACGGCAGGGCTGTGCAAACAAAGTAGGCTATCTGTCTAGCATTGCCATGTCAGTGTATTGATTGATTCATTGTCCCTTCATAGTTTGTAAGAGACATTTCAGGTTGGATGTATTTAATAAACTGAGCGAAGCCTATTCATCTGTTAATATGAGACGCGACTTGGCCATTGTACGGCTACAGCACATCTTGTACAACTTAAACCCATGGTAGCTAGGTAACGATAAACAAACTGAAAGACCGCAATTCCTGATTTCGCTTTCGTTCACTAAACAAAGACTATGGAAATTAAACATAACTTTTCCATCAAAAAACGTGTTGTAAAAAACATAACTTATTAGATTTAAGACCTAGGTTCGCTAGCTAGTTCTGTGCCTGCCTGTGTGTGCTATGATGCGCGCTGACCCTGGTCGACGAGAACCCGCATGAGAGATGTGACGCAGGACGTAACTGGCAAAAAGCTTGCTGGCGAGAGGCAAACATGACTTTGTCAGAAAGATGTCGTTGGTGTAGACACTTGTCAATCAAACATGTCTGACCAATAGAGAAGCACCCGCCCACTGCGGAACGTTTGTGTCAAAATAATTCAATCAAAAAAATTTAAACTTCAAAACTTTTTGCACTTCAAAAAAAAAACAACAACAACGAAAAAACACATTCTCTTCAATACTTTTTTTTATTCACAGGGGTATTTTTTTGTTGTTGCATTTGAACAGTTTTTTCTTTGATTGAAAATATTTTTTTTGATTGAAACAACTTTTTTGGAATTCAATGATTAAGACACAAATGTCCTACCCATGTATGCCCCAAACACAAAAAAGATAACTTCAATCAAAGAGAACATTTTCAATAATAAAAAAAAAAGTGTTCAAATGCAATTTTTGGAGTCTCAAGTATTTTATTTGCATTCAAAAACGATTTTCTATATTTGAAAATGTTTATCTTTTCATTGAAGTGACTTTTTTATTGATTCTGTTGTTTGTTTGTTTGAAACAACTTCTTTTTTGATTGAATGATAAAGACACAAATGTCCTACCCATTATATGGTCCAATCAAACAATGTTACTTCAATTAAAAAGGTTGCTTTAAACAAAAAAAACGGACTTCTATCAAAGAAAACATTTTCAATCAAAGAAAAGCAGTGTTCAAATGTATATTTTTGAGTCTCAAATATATTTTTGGATTCAAATCATTTTTTTCTTTGATTGAAATTTTTTTTTTCATTGAAGTGAAGGTTTTTTTAATTGAAAATATTTTTTTGGATTGTAGCAACCTTTTTTTTGATTGAATAATAAAGAAACAAAACTACCTCCATACTCCTGCTCCCGGTGTGAATGCACTCATTGATTAACATGCACGCCGGAAAAAAAACCCCGCACTGCTCATGCTTGCGGTGTGAAACGGCCGTAATTCACAAGGTTCCCTACATGTGCGTTCCGTGTGCACATGTGATGCTAATGTTGCGCGATGTTAATCATGCGGCGTCCGAGTGCATTTGACCGGCATAAATCGGAATGTGTCAGACTGACCGGCCGGTCATGGCCGATCACGTGAAAATCGGCCAATTCCGGTCACCAGCTGATCAATCGGTGCATCTCTACTTTAGAGGAACGAGTGCACTTTGCACCTTGCACTTTGAAAGTCTGAGGAGCCACTCGTGTTGCTACTACCCTCCGGCGCCGCCATCTTTGTTTTGGGTCTGACGAATCGACGCGCATATTTTGCGTCGACGTATTTTTTGCGTCGACTTAATCGATGACGTCGACGCGTTGTCCCAGCCCTATACGTAACTGAAGGTTGCAGTCCCATAACAATCAATTATCATCATCACAAAAAACAACTGAAATTACAAGGAGGTCATTGGACCTCCGCTTCCATTTCTATAGGATTCATGAAGGTTTGGTGTGTAATATAGCATGTGGTCGGGCCAAGTTGAATTTCTAAGGTGACCATGTCCCTCTCAATCAAGCCATCTGGGCCTCACGATCATTACAAAGAGTTTCTCTTCACCAACATGAAGCTATTTATTAGAGCACAGTAGGACACAGTGAACAGCAGTAAAGCAGCATGTCTAATTAATTGTGGAAAGCAGTTATTTTTCTTCAAGCATATAGTTCATGGATGTGCTATTTTTCAATTATAACATCACTTCAGTCCACAAGGGGAGCCAAATTGGAAATTAAAGATAATTCTGTTTCATTGGAGATATAAACAAGATGTCTATATGCATATTGAGAAAAATGGTGTAAAAACAAAAAGTGCAGATAAAAAGGCAAGTGTGCAAAAAAAGAGACTGCTGAAAAATTCTTGTGGGATAACATGAGTTCTGCCATTTTCAAATTTACAGGTTACATAAAAGTGGACAATTATGGAGACTGGGACCATTACCGAGCCAGGGCAGAGGTTTGTGGAGAGACTGATGATGTTGATTTGTGAAACTGACTGATTAGTGATAAAGGGAAGCAGTGAGAATAGGAAGTAGCAATGCACAAAAATGCTGTGCATGGTCTACTCTCAATGTCACTAGGAGTTTAAAAGTTAACTTGTCTTTTAATACTGATCTAAACAACAAACAGTGTAAACATTTCTACAACTTCGTAGATCATCTGAAAGCAAACGTGAGTCTCTATTATAGTTGTCAGGTAACCAGAGGGACCAGATAAAGCCCAGTCAAAGCGAGAAAACTAAAGATGTCAAATCATTAAACTGCTGCGACTTGATACTAGACAGAATATTCATCAAAGAATCCTGGTTGTCCCCAAATTTTTGAGCAGCGCAACTGTTTTCAACACCAATAATACACCATCACTGGAATAAATTTCATTTGAAAACATTTTAGAATAGAGAACAGTCCTTGTAAACTGAAAATTATATTTCACAATATTACTGTTTTTACTAAAGTTTAAACTAAACACACACACACACACAAACTGTACAGAAAACACATTCCCATCCATGTTAATAATACCAGTATGAATTTCCACACTGGTCCAGTGTGGCACACCTGCATTCCATGACATGATGTTTTTCATCTTTAGTTTGCTTATCAGCTTGTGAGCTCACAAGTGTTAAGCCAAGTTTATTACTTCGAAGCTTTGGGAGATATACATTGATGTACAAAACTCATTTCACTTGGAAATTAATTTTGTGCATACCAAAAAAGGTCTGACAGAGAAAACAATTAGGGAGGGACATGGCTTACTGATAATACAAGCTAAATATCCTGCCGTATCAAAGTGTTTTGAAAGATGGTTTTCTGGCACCACCTGGCCATTGTTCATTATGCCGCAGACATCGACAAAGAACCATAACAACTGACTTCAGAATGGGCAGTTAATGGTCCTTTTTCCTTTTTTAAATAAAACAAGACTTTTAGCCCAGCCACATTCATTTTAAAACTTGATTGATAAGCAGAAGAGTGTACAGCAAATGTAAAATATCATTGAGGTCCTGTGTGTGTGTGTGTGTATATAGTATATAGTATATAGTATATATATATATATATATATATATATATATATATATATATATACACACATTTTATATAACATAGCTTTGGAGCAAAAGTAACACCTGAATGCAGTCAAATACTAGCCTCTGTTAAGCCTTTAGAGAAAGCAGCAAGGCTTTGACTGCAGATGAAAAACAGGAACAGATGGGACTTCGGTTTGTCCCTGGAAATTTCACCGTGACTCCCCACAAAGACACCAGTCTACACATACGTGCAGTGTGGAATGATAGAACTGCCTCATTGTGAAATAAAATTGTGTCTCTCTTTTGCTTTCTAATTAGTCATTGCGCTGCATGGTGCAGGTCCCTGACTCGCATCAGAAAGTAGAAATGAACAGACACCTGTGCGCTTTATCAACATTCTCAACCACATACGGAAGCTTCAAAAGCTTTTCAGATGGGCCCAGACGAGGCCTCAATGCACAGCCTTTACAAGCTGAAATCTGGGATCTCCTGGGTCGCCATTGATCATGGCAGGGGAAGAAACATCACAAATGCTCACAGGTGGAGTCCCGGACAAAGGAAGTCTTTTTTGTTGGAGACGTGGCCTGGTGGGAAGGGCATGTGCTCTGACATGTTGCTGCATGGTGCTGGGTTGTACGGTTGAGAATGCTTTTAAATTCCAATTAAATTCCTGAATTTGAATTGAGGAAGCAAACAGGATGCAGAATTGCTCTTTGAATCGTAAGAAAGGAATATTAAAATGAACTGAAATATAACTGTAATAAGTGTAGAGAGGGCTCATCAAGACAAACTTTGAATGATGGCTTGACAAAGTTTTGTTTGAAAGTTTAAAACAAGCCCTACATGCAGACAGATAAATCTGTTTCTATAGAAGTCCTTAATTTTTTCAAAAACACGCTTTATCTTTGACAAATTTATGGACCAGGGAGGGAAAAAAGTTGCCAATGACATAACCTGTTACATTTCTGTTGAATTGTAGTTCATTAAATTCAACTTCCAATTCTTAAATTCTGAATTTTGCTCAACCCAGCCAAATGGTGGCCAGCATTTGAATGTTTGAAAATGAAAATTCTGTCATTTACACATCCTTATATTGTTCCAAACATGGACGTGAATGAAACACAAAAGGGGATGTCAGATAGAATGACAGCTTCAGTCACCATTCACTTTCATTAGAATAATGCAGATCCAATGAAAATGAATGGTGATTGAGGCTCTAATTCTACCTAATGTCAACTTTCTTTCAAGTCACACAGGTTTAAAACAACATTAAGCTGAGTAAATTACAGATTGTCCCTTTAAGTGGTCCAGAAACAAAAGCTCAATTCAACACATAAGAGAACTTCCATGTGGGAAATTGCAATACTAAATAATTTCTTCATTTAGTACATAAAAAAAGAAGGATGTACAATTCTGCTGACTCTATCTGGTCAGAAATGCTACCTTAGTATCACCCATCATGCTTAATAATCCCTTAATAAATATTTTATGAGTTACCCAATATTTTATTTATCATCTTGAATACAAAATAACAGACCCTACCAATATAGTTCAGTAATGCTATGGGTTTTTTTTTAGTCAGACATTTAACCACAATTATATGACATAGAGGAAAACTAGCAGACATTTAACCACAATTATATGACAGAGGAAAACTAGCATTAACAGAATGTTTGCAAACAAGATAAAGAAAGAAGACAGTAGGCATTGTAGCCTATTCCGTACAGTAACTAGCATCACAGGTATAATACAAGCTGGTATAATAGTATAGGTATAATATAGGCTGTCACTCAAGAGCAACACCTGCGGTGCTGATCTGCTCTTCTTCGCCCCCTGCCAGCCATGAAGCCCTGACTAAACCCAACAGCTTTCGACACTGACAGTTTTTATAATTGACTTAAACCGTCTAAGCCCCTTTTAAAGTGCCATTGTTTCTGATGGACATACGTGAATTAGGTTTTATGCTGTAAACAGCAAATACACAGTGAGAAAAGTCTTTGTGTTGGCACGTCAACCCTTCTACACCCCTCTTTTTCTCCACATTTAATCGGTTTAATCAATGAAGGGGAATCAGGTCCTGACCGAGGTTCTCGTCTCCTCTCTTTCAGACACTTCTCTAATCCCGCTGCCTTCAAATCAGCCCCTCACCTGCCAATCAGCTCCTCCCCAGTGTGACTGCTTCTTTAAAGTGGCTTTCCCTGACTTAACTAAAGCCAGAGGATGAATAGCAATAGATATCAAGGGGCTGACGGCTATTGCCGCTGACAAGATAACTCTACCTTAAGTTTAAATGGCCACTGAATCTCTGGAAGCAGGGATTTGAGACTAGCCTGGTAATACCAGACTCTGCTACTTCACTTTGCTTCGTACACAGAGTCTGGGATAGCATAATAGAGAAGTGTTTTTTCTCTCGCTAGGGGGCGCGTAATAAAGTTTAGAATCATTGGTTACCCGTAAGCCAATCAGATAAGTTTGTTTATGACGTATGTTATGCGCCGACACAGCCGCATCGAACCACAGACATCATGCATCGAACTCAATCTATGATCGAACTTCCACTGTAAACACTTGATGATGCGAGCGAAATACCCGAGTGAACATGGCTGTAAACGACTTTTTTGATCTGTGAGTGATGTAATAGAATGACTGCTGCGCTTGACAGGGCACAAACGAGCAGAGAGAGAGAGAGAGAGAGAGAGAGAGAGAGAGAGAGCGCCCCGGCCGCGCGCGCGCACTCCCACGTCTACAAACAACACGAGCGCTGTCTTGCTCTCTCTCCCTCGCGCATATTCATAAAAATCAATCGACAAGATAGTAAGAGGTCGGAAGACCGCGGTTTCACGTGGAGCATTTGGAGATTTTTAGAGATTATAGACTCTAGGAACAACATCTCAATGAACAACATCTCAACTATAAAGGCCTGTCTCATATAAGTTAGACGCCTCTCTCAAGTACAAGCCGGTGCAGTTCGACGATTTGGGCAAATAAAAGCCCGGGCTATTATTTGAAGTTTTACGGTATTTAAGACCTGGAAAAGAAAAGAGACACTGACCTGTCAAAAGGCTCCCCAGTTTCTCGCTGACGATCGGTAATAGTTGATAAATTAAACTTCAGTTTGCTAATGCCGGGAATATTCTCCACAACAGAGCGAATTGCATCCGCGTCTCCATATCAGCGGTCGTTTTCGATTTCCCTGACCTAATCTTAAACACGGCGCTTACCGACTACGTCACGGCTTTCAGCCCGCCCTCTGTTCGTTGATTGGCCAGGCTGTTTTCAGGCCGGTGGAAAACAAAAAGATAGGCTGCTATCTCAGACTGACTACAGGAGCGAAATGAAATTAGCGGAAGTAGGAAGTCTGACGTAGTCAGGCTAATTTGAGACAGTAGTGTCATGAATGAAAACCTATTGGAGAGGTATTAGGAGTACTGAAGAATGTGTGTCTGAAATTGTGTGTACGGCAGAAATGGGACATCATCTTTTATGATGGGTTTTAATGATGATTTAATGGTCAATTACATAAGTACTTTGCCTTAACATGTTAACCCGGGTGCACACTGTACGATTTTGGCCACGATTTGGCCTTTGCAAATCCTAAACGATTCCTCTGATCATAGGCTAAAATCTGTATTCTTTGATCGCTAGTTTAGTTTGACATGTTCGCTGACAGTTGATTAATGACCATTGTGATTACATTTTACCTCTGATGAAATTCTGCCATGTCTGAAGTTTTGAGGCACAGTCATGTGGTTTCTTTTACGACAACCATCAAATAAAAAAATAATAGGTGCACCTGAAGACACAATTAGTGTGACAACAAACTCCACACACATTGTCTTTTCTATTTTTCTTTTCATGACAAGCCATGATCAAAATTAACACTAGATATCATTTTGGTTTGCTAGCCACCATTTCTTGCGTGCATCCGTTTTTAACTAATTTTGATTGTCGTATAGTCTGACATTAAATACAACTGAGATCCTACAGTGTGACATTGGTTACAGCAGGGATCATGTCTGTGGTCTGTCAAGCAACAATCACAAAGGACCATTGTAAATTGTATAAATAAAATTGATCAGAGGGATTATGATCATTGTCATACAACAGTTAATGCTTGAATATTTCATAATGATCTAATGTAGCTGAGCTGTACAGATATGAGATCATCAGATTGAGTAAGACTGAATCTGACTCTGATGGTAGCTTTTTAGATCTGTAGTAGGATCAAGCTGAACATTTTTGGCCATCAGCTGGTCCAAGACGATCCGGATAGTCT
The DNA here is from genome assembly GCA_030578255.1 of Tiaroga cobitis. Taxonomy (NCBI): domain Eukaryota; kingdom Metazoa; phylum Chordata; class Actinopteri; order Cypriniformes; family Leuciscidae; genus Tiaroga; species Tiaroga cobitis. The sequence goes on along the minus strand of CM060597.1, from coordinate 16,837,592 downwards.
AATTAATCAGTGGCTACCAGCTGGAAAGGTAGATCTTTCATCAAACGGGTTAGACCTGGAAGACCACCTTGCACCAGTAACAAACCAGCTTACATCTTCCACAAAACCATACTGTTTATTATTTTCTTTTGGCATATAACTTTTGTCACTTATTATATAAGAAATTTGTATTATATATAACAAATATTTCACTTCTAAAATTGCAGTGAACAAACTTGGTATAAACTTAAAATCCCTGCTGATGATTTTGTATATTATCTGTCCCACTTTACCTGAAAATAAGCAATAGGAATAGTATAAAAAAGGAGAACCATGGCTGGGTTGAATTCAAATGCACAACATGAAATTAGGTTTGCAGCCGCCAGTGTCAAATGTGATTATACAAGTTAACCAAGGCAGAAGTAAACCTTCGCTCCCGCTATGACTTGGTTACACCCAAACATCATGTGGCCACTCCCACCTTGTTCGATGCAAACCATAGACTGATGCAAACAGATAGCTGTAATATTTACCAGGTGATTAAACACAATCCTACTGTAATTCTTCTCCAAATATGCATACACCTATGGGGAAACATGAAATGTTCCCTTACAGTAAGTCATCGATTTAAACTACAGTAAAACAAAACTTCACGTCCAATACAAACTAGTAATAATGGGTTTCTTCAAACGATCTTCTCTTTCACATATTAGAGAGAAATTTGGCAAATGCAACTCGCTGCAAGGCAGCCAAAAGCAACACAACTTAAAATTTAAAAAAACGTATTTGTTTATCAACTGTAAGCTATTATGTCATCGCAAGACATGCTAAGAAACTTTCAGATCCTCAGAAATACAGACGCGTCTCCACAGTGTGCGGATGCTCTCATCGTCCAGTTTAAAACACCTACCGTGAATTGTGGTATCCTCGCGTTTAAGTAGGGGGGAACTTAAATCAAACTCCGTTATCCAAGAGGGTGAAAACGTCCTTAGGATTTATTCAATTGCTCTGTAAATGTTTCGCCCCGTTTGTTCATTCCTTTCGACAGCACTGAATCATGACTCCACTCAACACTTCACTGCTGCTCGCTGTGTAATTCTGCTCAGACACACATTGGCTAGAGGCGGCTAGACCTTCACGCCTCCTGTCATTAATTCTTCATATTGTACATAATGGTGATGAATTGGCCTGTAAATCACACAAAATCACGGGGCTGTTATATATAGCCTTTACCTATATCCTATCATGTTATAGGCCTATAAAAATTGACACAGCTGGAAATCACTGGCAGTGATTTAACGTGCAGATAGCCGATTGTATGTCTCTAAATCAAGTCATTCAATCTCCATTTAAGACCCAACCCCCTAGACCACCTTAGCAGGTGTCTAACTATTTGTATATGGTTTGTGAAAAAATCAGCATGGTCTTTTTCTCGGAGTAAAGATTCACACTGTTGATTTTATTTTTATAAACCTGCAGACAGATGAGTCACATCGACATGAACAGCAGGTGAGATTTGGTGCAGCAAATCATAAAGACCAGAAAAGACGAGACCAAATTGTTTCTCCTTAAAGGGTTAGTTCACCCAAAAATGAAAATTAAGTCATTAATTACTCACCCTGTTGTGACATGGAATATTTAAACATTTTCTTTAATGACTTTCTGGGCCGTCCGGTGTCATTCCCTTAGGGAGCCTATGGAGGAGTGATCCAGCTGTCAGATTTAATCATAAATATCTTCATTTGTGTTCCGAAGACGAACGAAGGCCTTACGGGGTTGGTACAGCATGGGGGTGAGTAATTAATGACTTAATTTTCATTTTTGGGTGAACTAACCCTTTAATAAAGAATGTACAATCTCTGCAATTGCACTTTTCCATTGGTTCTCAGCTCCTCATCTAGTCCCCAAATATAAAACATAAGAAACATAGCGCACATACCTCAGCGTCAGTTCATCAAAAAAGTTTCTGATTTTTTTTACACTCTTGCTGCCAGCAGTTTAAAATCCTAAGAATATCTACCAAGGGCGTAGGTTTAGGGGGGGACGCTAGGTACTAGTCCCAATCAATATTTTGAGATGACAAATTTGTCCCCACCAATATTTAGCAAGCTTATTTTAACTGCTATTTTGATATTTGCGCCGCATTTGGATCTTTGCGCTGCTATCGATTCCAACGGCCAGGACGACGACAGTACAAGATACGCCGTAATTTGATTGGCGGCGGGGTATCTGACAGGCAGGCTTCACGCGCGGGCCGGGACTACTTTTTGTGCTTGCACTCACTGGTAGGGATGGGCGGATCGATCCTGTGGTATAGATAGATCGATATGCTCACGCTACTCATTTGGCATCGATTTCCTTTAAAAAAAAAATCGATATAAACTAAAAAAATATATAATTGGGGGTGTATGTATCACTTTCAGCTGTTTTAGATTACTTCCTTAAATGACTATGTGCCGCGACACCCCTGGCTGTACCTGGCGGCGTATTGAACTGGCCCATGTCACGTGACAGGAGACGAACGAATGACCGACACAGCCGACGATTTCACACACACACACACACACACAGTCCAGTACGAAAGCGGGAGTCGGAGTCGGAGGGAAAGAAGAGTTACAAGAGTATAATATTGTGGCAGACAAAAAACGAAGCGTGGTGTTGATGTATTAGTTTTTATTTTATTTTTTTTCGTTTTTTCCCCTTTTAGCTTTTTCTACCAAGATTGGTCTTTTTTCTTTATTTTTTTGAGAAATAAGAAAAGTGGAAATGTGTAGCCTATTATTCATATTTAATTTAGTTTATTTCATTCATATTTATGTTATTTAAAATTTTATTTTATTATGTATTGAACATAATAAATTTAGTTTAACTGGTCTGTAGGCCTATTTGTCGTGTGATTTGTCTTAAATGTAATTATATTTTTAATGACAAAAATTGTCAATATGAAACGATCGGTATCGATATCGATAAAAATGCAAGAAAAAGTATCGGTATCGTATCGAATCATCGATACGATACCGAAGTGTGGTATCGCCCATCCCAACTCACTGACAGCGAGCGGGTGGTGTGTGTGTGTGTGTGTGCGCGTGACGACGCCGACGGTAAGTTACCAGGGCTGTCTCTCTGCCAGTGCCTGCCATATACAAAGGCCAGAGTAAAACATTTTAATATTCCGTTTTTTGCCCCTTTTTGTACTTTGTAGATCAGCTATGTCACCCAAGAAGAAGAAAGGGGACATACGAAGCTTTTTCATAAAGCAGAGTGTAAGTAGGCAAAAAATAACTAGCCACACAAATAACTAGCAGTAGTAGTGACTGACCAGGCTTTCAAATGCAGATTCTACTGTGGAAAATAGTATTAACTGGTGTTCCTGGTTACCCAGGATATTGTTACAGTTAAACCTAGCTTCTGCAATCTTTCAAGGTTAGGAGCATTAATTAGGGGTGTGCAGCACGGATAGACTCATAGAAGTCGCGCCATCATGATAGAATGCTACGTTAGCAAGTACCTGGGAAAGTGGAATCTTAGAATCTTGCAGTCATAAACAGTGGATCATCTGAAACATTTTTTCGTTTCTACATTCTGTTTATGTAATGTATTTGTGAGTGTAGCCTACTTGCTAGACACATGTGCTGGAAAAACATGTTGGCAATGTTAAAAAGGCAAAAGTTAACACTGTTGGTTATTCAAATATAATGAATCATTGTTTGATTGATAATATCCAAATAACACTATCTGGTAGGAGGGTTAAACTTGCTAGCCATAGGATAGACTACAAAATTAATTAACCATTTTGTATGCAGGAAAGACAGCATCAAACCACAACAGATTTACATTTATTCATTTAGCAGACACTTTTTATCCAAAGCGACTTACAAATGAGAACAATAGAAGCAGTAAACCTAGGATAACAATATGCAAGTTTTATGACCCTTCTCAGTTTAATCTAATGCACTTTTTTTTCTTCTTTTTTTTAAGAATAGAATATATCTATTCTTATATCTATAGAATATATCTATATAATAGAATATGGGTGGGGGGGGGATGCATTGTGATTACTAATTATCATTAGTGCATAATAACCAACATATAATTCATTCATATTCAAACTATAATGTTTAAACTATTTTCATGCATGCTTTTTATCCAAAGCAACTTGCATTGCATTCCCTGCATTCCCTGAGAACTGAACCCATGACCTTTGCATTACTATATGATGCATTGAATTGTAAAAAAATATTTCAATATAATACATTCTTTTATTAATTTTATTAAATTGTAATTTAATAAAAGAATCACACCCCTAGAACTAACAGAACCAGAATTAGGCATTTACAAAGACAAAGCCTGGGGTTAAGATTGGTGATGGTTCATTGTGGCTTTCTCCTTTCGGGACTCGAACCAGCAACCTTCCAATTTCCAGCCCTGAGATGTAAAGACAAATAATGTGTATGTGTTCTCTTCTGAAAATAAAAATGAACATGAGTCTGTGGCATCACTCTTGACTATATGGATTGTGACGTTCAAGTGAGCGCTCAGTGCTACCTGTACGAACTGACTGATTTGGGCTCTGTGAGGTCCTGAGAGAACCGCATAAATAATGCTTCAAGGCAAGGTGACCCAACCTAGATCATTACACGCTCCGCTTGAGCCCTGAGGCTTATATTTATAGACAGAGACTAGGTACAAGGCTCTGTTGCACTCTTTACTTTATTCTTTCCTGTCACAGACAATTTCAGCCTTTATTCAGTCAGTGACGGCACACACATTTTCAGAGGGATTTTGTGCTCAGGGGCACGGGTGCAAACATTTTTTATTGGGTCTATAATCATTAAAGATTTAATGATTATAGACAAATGGTCACAGTACCTAACTAAGCTATATTATTTCTATAAATGTAATGCACTTTTATCACATACAACAAATTTTGGTATTCTGCAGGATCATTTTATATTGATTTAGTAGTAGGCTACATCCAAAAGGTGACTGGTGACCTCTCCTACTGTTTTCAGTTTTTCAATTATCACTATAATGGTAAACCAAAAGCTATTCTGTATACTATTGTATATTTTGATATAATCTAGGACCTATAATTCAAGGTTTTATTCCTTTGTGTCAGATAGCTGGGCATGTCTTTACATTTACACTTTTGGCAGACACAGTTTAACCAAAGTAAGGAATCAGCATTCAAAGTACAATTTTTTCCAGTTCTATTGCCCAAACTCTACTGTTTAAACTATAGGAAAACGTTTGAGCTGCAGGAACATTTTTTTAAATCATGTAACACAAGTCTGTAAAATTTTTACTACTTTTACTAAGTTCACTTTTCCTATCTCTATTTATGGACTGAAAACTTAACCATACCAAAGCTGATCACTACAGCATTGCATGAGGTACCGTAGTAAATGTTCTCTAAAGGAATGTGAATGCAATGGCGTAATATAGTTTTATTTATTTATTTATTTTTTATCATTTTCATTTTTTTTCATCCTTAATCACAGAACAGTGTATCTCTAACACAGGGATTTCTTGCTTGTATAGTTGGATGTAACCCTTCTGTATGAGCAGGTTCTATATTATCACTTATGATTTAACAGTGATTCAATTTCATTTTTTTTCTGGCAAACTGGGAATGATTTTTAATGAGTAATGTTGTCTAATAAGCCATAGCTCTGTTAGCAAACAGATATCTGTTTAAAGCCCAACTTGTAAGTTCTCCATGCCAATTTGCCATTTCATTATTTTCTGTTTTGGAATCTGCATTGTATCCATTGACCTCTGCAGGCCATCAAAAATGCTTCACACTGTTCATTACAAAGGTACATTTTTATTTATTTTTTATTGAAATTTTGTTAGTTTTGTTCCAACAGAACAAACAACACAAAATATATTTTTTTTAAATAAAAAAATAAAAAAAGGACAACAGTTCAGGCAGACCTTAAATGCACAATTCTCAAATCAGTTCTCGATAAAATAAAATAAAAAGATAGATTACAAGGGAAGATACATAAACATTCACAGGAATAGGCTTCTCGTTTTGAGCCAACACAGCTTTCAAGAAAAATGTAAGCAATCGTCCAAAGTGAGAGAAACAGTCCAAATAGGGTGTCCATATCCGATTAAATACATCTGTTGAAGAATGTCATATACATGTTGAAAATTCCATTGGGATGAGCTCTTTCACAAGGTTATGCCATTTTTTAATTGAAGGAGTTTTTTCACTTATCCCAAACATCAAAATGTTCTTTCTTGCAGCAAAAGTTAAAATACTAAAAAGTCTTTCATGATATTTATTCAAAACAATACCAGCCGGCAGACCTAGAATAAATGAACAAGGATCAACATCAATTATCATTCCCAGAATATTGCCAATGTGGTCTGCGATTTTCTTCCAAAACAACTGAATTTTGTGACAAGACCAAAATGCAGTGAATATAATTACCAACTGAAATTTTGCATTTTGAGCAACTGGGGGAAAGTTTGGGGTCCATTTTATTTCTAATATAAGGGGTGATATGTAGCCGACATATTATTTTGAATTGAATAGCACGTGCTCTGTTACACACTGATATTCTTTTAGCATGATCCCAGACTAAATACAAAGGTACATTTATTAAAAATAAATCATAAACATCTGAAAGTGAAGCAGCATGTAAATTTAGGAAATAAAAGCACACTATTTTTGGCAAGACATTGATGGTTGTACAGTATATTTAATGCAACACGAAACTGACTGATGTTTTATTCTGATATTTTTGAAGTGCATCATCTCTGTATATTGTATGATTAAAGTTTTAGCAGCTTGCTATATGTAGTTTTCAGCTTACGGGAATTTGGCTTAGATAAAATGGTAATAGATAAGGGAGATAAGGATAAAGATTAGATCAGGGAAATGTGGGTCAAATGGTGCCTCTCTCGAATCCCAGAACAGGCATTTAAATAGTTTTCCAAATGTCTTTCTTCTATTCTCCAACACTCAAGTTCACTCATTCTGCGTTTTCTTCTATTCTGTCAATGACCACTCACATCCTGTTGCAACAGTCGCACACAAGGAAGTGGGAGGTCATTCATAACAGGAAGATCCCAGTGATGTGACCCATCTTTGATCATTATGTTCATATAGATTGAATTGACTTGTAGACCAACATAATAAGATCTACCAAGATGGCCTGCCCACATTGATAACTTGCGCTGTCTTATATTAGCAAGGTGCTATACTATTTTTCTAAGTAAATCCATTCAGAAATAAAGTTACAGAGTCAAAAAAAAATCCCAATATATGTCAGCAGTTGTAGACTGCTGAGTGAGTATTTTGTCCCTCCAGGGCCTCAGTGAATCACTTGACAAACCATGACTTATGCTTACGATGTTGAGCGGTCTAGTTCTGTGCAGTGACTCGTCTATAATGTGTTGCCAGTTGTTATGGGGATAAGACTCATGCTAGTTTCAACAAGACTAGACCATCACATTTTAGACTGCACCATGCGTGAAAACCACCTAGATTGGTAGAGAAATCTGTAAGATCCAGCTATAACGGTTTAAACATCCGGTCAAGCATAATAAACCATAGGGAGGATAGGCTCAGGGAGTGATCAGCTCTCCGCTTGTTGTGAAACAGGACGTCCTCACCAGAGGTGGGACAGAGCTCAAAGCCAACAACACCTCAACTGCAAAACATACAGTGGGGTCCAAAAAGTCAGAGACCATTAATTAAATGGGGATGTTTATTGCACTCAAACTGACATGAACTCTATATGTCTGTTTAAAACTCTGATGTTCATGTTCTCCAGCATGATCTAAATATGATCCAAGAGCATCTTGAGCTTCAATGTAAGCAAGAACATTTGACCATTTGCACAGTTTACAAGTTTGGTTATATAATTAGTGACTAATCACTGATTGATTATTAGAAGAAATAATGCTGAATAATAAATATTTCTTATTCAAAGTACATCATAATATTTCTTTACTTTTTTCAAAATCTTCCAGTTTTTTTTCTTTCAGTTTTCCAATGTGGTTTATTTTGGATGTCGATAGGTCTGCAGATGACATTTTATAAATCTTGACATTTCTAAACAACAATAAAGCTGTAAAGCTCATTAACAATAAAGCTCATTGTGTTATAAAAGAGATGACTAATAAATCCATCACACAATGCACACACGCGAAGCACCTCATCAGCATGCTGCCAAGCTTGATTATTTACTCAGTGAAAAAAAAAAAAAAGAATTCCAGAGCTGCTGTGACTACAGCCAGAGGTCACTATTAAATAATGTACAATTCTCCCTGTCGCCTGTGGGGAGAATGACAGATCACAGAGAGAGAATTCAAGTCATTTACAGCTCCCGACGTCATCACAAGACAAGGCATGGTGATTTGTCTACAAACACGTCAACAACATAGACAATTTAGCAAAATAAATTTGTTAATAGTGCTGTCCATTATAAGGATATGACTTTACAAATGCTGATTTGAGAATAATTAATATTGCTGAAGGGCACAACACAAGTTACAACCATGTGGCTCAAACTTCAGTGCTTTAAATTGCTTTAGACTTACATTATCAAAAGTGCTGGGGTTTTTACTCAAAGGCATTTTTATTCAGTATAAATATAGAGAGCATTTCCGAAAATGAGACAAGTCTGCATTTATCAGGTTCAGTGAGTCAGAAGCTATCTTTCACAATTCCAATAATCTGTGATAGACCTTAATACAGATGAGCAACATCCAATTAAGGCGCTTTACTCCATGATGAGCAATAACTGGAAAGTTTTGTGGAACAATTACTCATGGTTTTAGGAATGATGTTTGTTGGTTGAAGGATTCAGAAGGATTGCAAAGATAGCAGTGTGGTGTGTGTGGCCACATTTACCCTTTTCGTAGACCTCTACAATCAGCGGTTATCAGCTCCTCTCTTCTTCCTTTTTATTGCTCCTATGTATTGCATTTGCAGCTCTAACCCTCCAGCTCTGATATCATTTCTGGCAGGAGCTATTAAAAAGACAGCAAAGTAAAGGGCTTCAGGAAAGGTCAAGCACTAAGGGTGGGGAGCAGGGAATGAAAATGTTAACAGATATTATTAATTGACATCCACATGCTGTGAATACAACCAGGTATAGAGCTACCTTCTCCACCCTGAGGGCGAGACAGGTAAAGTGTGTTGGTAAGCTGATACTGATATCATAGATTCGAGCAGTGCATCATCATGTGTCGAGGTAGTCCGTCACGATTTATAAAGACACAACATGTGCAGTGCTTGGAGGAGACAGGTACCATCCTGCATCTGAGTGCTGCAGGGCATACATCAAGCCAATAGGTTTTTGGCAAGCTACACTCCACATTGTAAACTTTAACCCTGCCTCGTTTTTGTAAGCTTTCTTTATCTCTTTCTACCTTTTCTCCTCAGTCTGACTACAGGGATTGAGCCAACTCTTAAAATGTGGCCACTGGCATTCAGTTATGTAAACCAGATGAATTAAGGTGAAGGTAGTGTTACGTGAAGATAAATTCTCATGTCTCATGTCCAAATACCTTCTGATAGTAAGCTGTCAACTGTCCAGATATAGAGGACAGTTCCAGTGGCCGATACTCTTTGCTAAACAAATGACATTTAAACATTTTTGGAATACAATGGCAGACTCCTTTTTCTTGCTATGGGTAATTTTATAACTATTTTATGCATCCTAAAAGCACAAAGTTAAACTGTCACAATTTTTATCACTTTTTGCATAAACAAAATTACAGCTTGACTGGACATGACACTCAATAAAATTATAAAGATATAAATAAAAGTAATATTTAGCCTACATAGTTTTTTCTTTGTTTTCTTTCAATCATCGCATGCCTAACCATCTTAAGAATGCTCATTACCAACACTGTTGTCTCCTTTTATATATAATGTGTATATATATTATAAATGTGATCTTCACATAACAAAAATAAAAAGCTGAAACTTTAGTTAATTTTATTAAAAATCAACTCAAACCATAAAAGTGCAGAAATGCCATTCAAATACAATTAAAAGCAAAAAGACCTCAATGTTTTCTTTCAGTGCAGAGCTCGCCGCTGTCCAGGTAAATTTTAGGTGAAGACTTGTCTTGACACACTCATCTCCACATTACATAAAGATAGAGTGACAGCCTGGGTCTTCTGGGACTGTGTTTTTCTCCCAACTGTCATAGGAGTTTCAGTCTCATCAAGTCGAACATCAGATTCTTGACAGAGAGTAGATGAAAGAAAGGCCCAGACTGGGTCGCCTTTCATGCATTTTTGAGGAGTGATTTGGAGTGATGTCAAGCCAGATGGGTTAAAGTAATAGCCTTTAAAAATCTTTAGTAATAAAATGTCATTTGTAAGCAGTCCATTTAAATCAACAAATAGCAGTCATACAGCGTTGCATATGTGTCGGTATATTGATTTGATCAAAATAGAATGGAGAAAAAAACAGCTGTCGTAAGGGATATTCATAGCTCTTCACATCTCATAAAAATAGAAAACAAAAACATCCTCTGCACAAGCCCCTAAAAATGATCATTTCATTATACCGTTAAGGATGCATAAACCTTTGCATTAATACTAAACCAACACCTCAATGTATTCAGTAGCCTATTTTCTGTAGTATATTGTGTATCTCCAGAGTAAACCTCACACTCCTACACCTCATTGCACACTTGTTCAGGATATTATTTACTGGATGTGCAATCTTTTGCCAGAACTAATTGAGCGGCACTGCACAGCTGCCACCCAGTTCAGATTATCACTGGAACAGTCATTGCTGCGCTGTAATGAATGACTTTGTTAATATAAAAAGACTATACAAAGACTACTGTGTGATGATAATACAGATAGATAATACAGTCTATGTATTTAGACTACAAAAATAAGCTATGAACAGGAAGAGTAAAAAATGGACTTCGATGAACATATGAAAATAAGTAGTAGCGATAGTTGAAAGACATTTTATAAGAATGCATGCGGCATGGTTAATGTGGACAATCTGAACAAAAACTACTGTGGCTGAGAGAGCTCAACATGCTGCAACTGAAGAAAACACATCTAAATAGAAAAACACCCGCAAATTAAGAAAACATCTTCATCAGTTTCACAACACAAGTGTGCTCTTCAGTTGAGGCGCGTTGAGCTCTCTCGGCCACCGTAAAAAAACACAAGATTGGACAGAAAAATGTGGGTCGAAGAGGTTCTTTTAACTGTATATTTCAGCTAGGTGTGCGGGCTGTGGTGTTGGAGTTGCTGATTCAGTACAGCTGTTTAAACCGCTTCAGTTCAGTGTCCCTTCCCTTCTACTTTCCTTCCTGTTTCTCAAGCCTATAGTGTTCATGCCCTCATTGACCAGCCAGATACAGCATATGCCAGTGTTTCCCAATCCTACTCCTGAAGGACCCCCAACACTGCACTTTTTATGTTTAAAACGCTAAAAAGTGTTTAAAATTTAAAAGTTTTAATGTTAGTAGCAGCTCACGCGCTGCTCCTGCTCCCGGTGTGAATGCACTCATTGATTAACATGCACGCCGATAAAAATACGTGCTACTCATGCGCCGCTGAAAATGTATTATAATTGTCAGTCTGCAAAATTATCCTCTATACGATCACAACGCAAAAAGATTACATTGATTTAGAAAGAAAGAGTACTGTTTTAAATAAAAAGGAGCAGAGATAACGAGACATGCTCTGGAATTGATTCATTCTCTAAGAAGTGAGAATATCTCCATACGTTTTATATCTCCATTGTGAAGCTCCACTCGGCCGAAATACCGCCCAGGCAAGACCGTCACATTGGTGCCGTGAAGTTGAGATGCCGCTGTGTTGCTATGGGTCGCGTCTTCAAGCAAGTTAATGGAAATCGCCGTGCTGCTGCATAAGGATTAAGGATTCATGAGTTCAATTGTCCATCAGATTGGTCAACAGTTAGCAGACAACATTAGGCTATGTCCCATCTTAGTCCTTTTAGCTTGAACAGTGACATGCCAAATAAACAACACCCTGACGATTCTAAGGCTAATAATATCCCTTCAGGCATGGTAAATCTGTCGCAAAGTCAAGTAATTCAGCACAGAAAAGTCAAGGAGCCACCTTCATTCAGAGGGGATAGTTCTGACACAATTGAAATTGAGGAATGGGAGGATCTGATGAGGACATTTGTTAAAGCTGCAGTCCGGCGTTTTCCCTCTTTGTCGCCATCTCTGTTTGAAATCTGTAATTGCAGTTATTCGCGGAATTATTCACTTTGCGTGAGTTGTACATCGGCATGAAACAGCGCGGATGAACACTGTTTTGAGGAGACTGCGCGTCTGTCAGTCACCGCGACGGTGTGGATACTGACAAGTAGTCATAGTGCTATGAAATAAACGGTTTATGAACTGAATCCCTGTTATGCATGAACGTGTTTTACATAATATAACTCTAATAATTTTTGGGAAAAGGATCATTTTCACTTTACCGATCTGATTCAGATCCAATTCTTGACAATGGAGGCGGCGGGTTTGGTTTTCTTGGAGTAGAGGTGATTTGATCCCTCTCATAGCTAGCACAAATAATTCATAATTACCATAATAGCAAAACGAAAAAAAAACACAACAAAGGAAACTCCGTGACTGAATTAAGCGAACAAGTGTGCTACTGTTACACGATTGAACTATTGAAATGTCTTACCCGTCCAACAGAAAAAAAGCCGTTTCTGCGTCCGTTTTGAACCCCTTCAAATATCACGGAGTTCACGCCACCTTTCAAAAGCCCTGCCAATGTTAATCCTTGTTTTCGCGTGGGCCCGGTTGCAATCTCTTTTTTTTCTCTACCCAATCCGAAGTCCGAATTCCCCTGGGTTTTACCACGGGTGAATCTCCAGTTGTCACTGGTGGTTGTCGTTTGAACCTTTCTGGATCCGCCATGAGTTTAATTATTTGAAGAGCTGTGAGAAAAGGCTAAAAGCTTCCAACTCCAACATCCGTTCACGCAATATAGCCTACTTGCCGGGACTCCTTCTTTATGTACAGATGTGACGTAATGACGCAAAGACATGCTCGAATTTCCCGCGGAAATCCACCAGTACCACTGGAATTAAAATCATTATTACAAGCTTACCGTTTTGAATCGAGCAAAGGTAAGCAGATATTTTTTAACACTGGCTGGTTATGTTTTTTTTTCATTATTATTATTTTGGATAATTTTTAACCCAAAAAAGTTACGGACAGCAGCTTTAAAGAGAGAAACATGAATGCTGATGAACATGTGGAGGAAATCCTTGTGCACCTGCGTGGTAAAGCAAAAGATGTAGTCAAATTCTGTCTAGCCTGTTGTGCAAACATTTAAGTTGTAATCATTACTCACCTGTCCTGCTTGCTGATTTTTACACTATGAGAATCCATACAACTACTGGCTGAGACTCAAGTCAGCGGATGTTGCTTCTGAATGTCTGAGAGAGCAAGGTAAAACACTTGACAAGCCCGGTGTGGAAGTGGTCCACATGTTTATCAGACACTGCCCGAGTAAAGACCTTCAGGTCCAAACCGATTGACAAGTGGTCAGCACATGAAGTAGAGGCTGTACTTTACGACAATGAGTCTAATTTGTCTTTCAAAGCCACCAGTACAGTGCATCGTAGCCAAAGTGAAAAGGTTTCAGTCAACAAGATTGATTTTAATACAATTCCAGTGCCCACTCCCACAGTGTGCAAACAACAACAGAAAAGTACAGATTTATCTGCTCTTGAAAAGGTCATTGACATGCTTGAAAAAGTTCTGCTGACCAACACTAACAGACCTCAGTCTCTTCCAAAACGCCAGCCTTATAGGAGTCTCCCTAGGATTGAAGGTTTTGATGCTTTACCGTGTGCTATCTGCAAAGACGCTGCTCACTCTGCCTTAACGCATTGTCGTGAGCACCGACTGTGTTTCCAGTGTCAGTCACCAGGTGACTCCAGACGTTTCCGTCCTAGGTGGAGGAGACAATTGCCTCAGCCTGATCAGGAAAACTAGCAGGTCTGTACGTAAGGGAGGTTAGTACAGACCAGATTGATAACCCTACCATCTCTGACTCACAAGTCTGTATATGAGCAGCTCAAACCCAGTGTCTCTCCTGATAAAACTGCTGTCTTTCAAGGAATATAATGAGTCCCCAGAGCCGATTCATTATATTACACAACTGTATCTGTTGAAAATGGCCCGTCTTTCACTGCATTACTCGACAGTGGTTCAATGGCCTGCACTCTCAGCGAGGCTGCTGAAGCTAGTTTGTTGGCAAGTGCTCCCACGCTGACCAAGTGTTCTGCCGATGATGTTGTGATTATTGGATTTGGTGGTCATCGAGTCACACCAACTGCAATGTATGATCTGTCTGTCTGCGTTTAAGGATGTAAAATGATAATACCTGTGCTGATTGTTCCAGGACAGACAGATGAGATGATCTTGGGCAGTAATGCCATCAAAAGCATGCTGACTCTCCTGAAGAATACAGATGACTACTGGAAATTGATCTCACTTCCAAGCGGTAATGGAGAGAACGAGAGTTTAGAGTTAATTTCTTTGCTGTCCAACACACAGAGATGGAGAGGTGATCTCGCACCTGGAAAAGTAGGTACTGTTAAGCTCAAGCACTGTGTGATATTGCAGCTTCAGAGTGAACATCTTGTTTGAGGCAAGTTTCCTGTCAACGCCGCAATGTCTGTGGGAAGTACAGTACTTGTGGAACCCACCCAATCCAAATGTGGCCCTAAACAGATCATGGCGACGGATGGGTACCTGTGAAAGTTATAAATCCTACGAATAATGTGTTGACACTAAGAAGAAATGCAAAGATCGCAGACGTTTCTCCATGCATCGCAGTGGAAGATCTTCCAGAGAGTGACCATATTAAGTCTCAAGTTCAATACTTTCAACATGAGGAAGCTTCTCAGGAATCTAAAGGATGATATGGTGCATATCTTGAATGACTTGGGTTTGGGTACCTGGATCTGACATCGTGTGAAGTGTCCTCAGCATGGGAAATTGAGTTACTTCGTCTCACTGAGAAATACCAGTCCATATTTTCAAGGGACAAGATGGACTGTGGTGAAGCCAAAGATTTTGCACATCGGATCCGCCTAGTGAACGACAAACCTTTTCGTCTCCCCTACCGTCGTGTACCTCCAAGTCAATATGAGAAGCTGAGAGTAGCGCTGGATGAGATGGAAGAGAAGGGTATTATCAGAAAATCAAATAGTGAGTATGCTTCTCCTCTTGTCCTGGTGAGGAAAAAGAATGGTGATCTGAGGATCTGTACCGACTTTCGATGGTTGAACGCCAGGACCTTGAAAGATACCGATCCTCTGCCACACCAGTCAGATGCCTTAGTTGCTCTTGGGGGGAATGCTTTCTTCTCCACTATGGACCTTACCTCAGGCTTCTATTATGTTCCGTTACACGAGGACGATCAGAAATATACTACTTTCTCGTCGCCATTTGGACTGCATGAATATAACAGGATGCTGCAGGGCCTCTGCAATAGTCCAGCTACATTCCTGCGCATGATGATGTCAATCTTTGGTGACAATAACTTCACAAGTTTACTGTGCGATCTTGATGATCTCATGGTATTTGCTCCCAACGAGCAGGTTGCACTTAACAGGCTGGAGATGGTGTTCTCAAGACTCAAGGCCCACAATCTCGAGCTTTCCCCTAAAAAGTGCCATTTCTTGAGAAAGTCAGTAAAGTTTCTTGGACATGTCATTTGTGAAGATGGTGTTAAGACAGACTGAGAAAGTAAAGGCCATTACGGATGTTCAAGCAGTGGATTAATGGACTCTGATGGAATCACCCCATGCCAAAAGAAAATCAGATCGTTCTTAGGTATGGTGTTATACTACCAACATTTTATGGAGAGATATTCTGTTATAGCCAAACCCTTGTTTGATCTTATCTCGAAGACAGACACTAAGGGCTCCAGAGTCAGGAGGAGACTCACCTCAAAGGCTGTGTGCGTTAAACTCTCACCAACAGACTGGACGGACAAATGCCAGAAAGCATTTGACACTTTGAAGGAGGACCTTCTCACAAGTGTAACGCTAGCACACCCAGATTTCGAACGCAACTTCATACTGGCTGTAGATGCTTCGTTTGATGGATTGGGTGCGGTTCTTTCCCAGATCCCAGAGGGTAGTACTATGGCCAGGCCGGTGGCATTTGCTAGCAAGACGCTGTCACGTTCTCAGATGAATTACCCAGCTCACAGGCTAGAATTCCTCGCACTTAAGTGGGCGATATGTGACAAGTTCCATTGTTGGTTGAAGGGACGTCAGTTTACAGCTTGGACGGATAATAATCCCCTCACCTACATACTCACCAAGCCAAGACTTGATGCTTGCGAGCAACGCTGGGTTGCCAAGCTAGCCTCCTTCAGCTTCGACCTGAAATACGCATGTACCCAGTTCTAAAAACATAGTCGCAGACGCATTGAGCAGCGAACCTTTTGTCCTCGATGTGGACCAGACTGCTGCACTCAATGTGAGCACACTTTCAGCCGCACAAGAACAGGATACTGCTGTGAGTAGAGCACTTTTTTACGCTTAGAGACAGACGTCCTGACCAGCGTGAACGTACTAGGCTCGCCCTTGTGCTGTCCTGAGACTTCTTAAGCATTGGACTAAACTTATCATCAGAGATGGCATGCTTTTTAAAGTCAAAAGAGACAAATCAAATGAACAAGAAGTTGCATCAATTCATTGTCCCAGATGCTTTAAAACAAGTGCTTCATGGTCTGCATGATGTGGGTGGTCATCAAGGGCGGTCCAGGATTCTCTCATAATTTGGCAGACAACGGTTCTTTTGGACAGGCATGGAATACGACACAGCGAATTATGTGAGGAACTGCATGCGATGTATTGTAGGCAAGACACATGAACCGAAAGATCGTGCCCCCCTTGAGAACATACGCACCTCTGAGCCGATGGAACTCATCTGCATTGATTTTTGGACAGCAGAGCAGGGTGATAAGAATGTGGATGTCCTGGTAGCAACGGACCATTTCACCAAATTAGCCTAGACTTTTCCAGTCTCCAAAGCAGTTTACTCATCATTTATGGAACAGTCTCTCCTGCATTTATGGATTCCCTAGGCGTGTGCATTCAGATCAAGGTCCAAGTTTTGAGAGCAAACTGAGAAGGAGTTGCTGAATATGGCGGGTGTCAATAAATCACACACCACTCCTTACCATCCAATGGGAAACGGGATCACTGAACGCTTCAACAGAACCTTAGGGTACATGATAAGAGCCTTACCTCCCCAGTCCAAAGCCAAGTGGCCACAGTCTTTGCAGATGCTGATATTCTGTTATAACTGCACCGTTCACGAGACCACAGGCTTTGCGCCTTTCTATCTGATGTTCGGTAGAGTTCCGCGTCTTCCAATCGATGTGATGTTCCAACATGTTCTGAGGGAAGATGCTGTTGTGAAGTATTCAGATTTCGTATCCAAGCTTAAATGTGACCTTGGTGAAGCTGCAAAAATTGCACAGAAGCACAGTTCAACTGAGCAAGCCCGTCATGCAAGGACCTACAATCGGAAAGTGAAGGGATCACCTTTGACCGTGGGAAACAGAGTCCTTCTGGCAAATCGCGGCGAGCGTGGCAAACTAAAAATTGCAGACAAATGGGAGTCCAACCTCTACGAAGGGATGTCAGTGAGATCGCCCATGAATGTCTATCGGATAAGAGACACTGAAACAGGCAGAGAAAAGGTTGTGCACCGGAATCTCTTACTCCCTGTTAACTTTCTGTACAAAGATGGAGTCGATTTACCATCTAAGTCACAATCAAGTGATTTGACTACAAACTTACCTGATCTTCCTGAGAGTGATGCAAGAACGGCTCACTGGATTTTGCAGTCTGATCAGCACGACTGCCCTCATAATGACAGTGACTCAGTTGCTTTGTCCAGAGTTCAGTGTTCTTTGGATGTGCAGAATTCCAATTCAAAGGCAGACTCTGATACCTGTGACCGCTCCGTACGCATTGAACTGGGATGTGACGTTTCGCATTCGTTAGAAGGACTACCTACTGACGATGAGTTGGATCAGAGTTCCTCTCAGCACTCCTTGACAACGCCAGTTTTTCCACTTTCACATGTAGTCAATAACCCTGTTCCGGATACAGTTGACCCTGTAATTTGCACTCAACCAGAACACTTTTAGACAGGCACACTTAGTACTGGGGCTGGTAGGACCATTAAACATCCACAAAGATTGATCTGTGAGATGAATAGTCAGTTTGTCACCCTCAATGATGATTTGTCATGATTCATCATCACCAGTGATTTCTCTTTTTGATGTGGTGAAAAGCCTTTTTCATGGGTAAATTATGAGTCGGACTTCATTTTGAGTGGAGATTTTGTCTCTTAAGAAGTCATTTCAATCCTTGAATTGTGTATGTGAAGAGGTGTTTAGGGCATCTCTTTATCTCTAATAAGTCTGGATTTTGGTACCGGTCCATACTTGCATACTTCCTATAGAGGAATTTTGTAATTGATATGAATGCTGCTAAAATCCAGTTTAGCATATAAGGGGGGTGCATGTAACGGAGTGTAAAATGTTAAATTAACGGGGACAGCCCCATCTGGCTGATGCGTGATGGCATTTAGTGTATGGAATAGGGACCGCCCACAGCAGAGATAAAGAGGGTAAGTTGCATGTTTCGAGTACTCGGAGAATTATCAGTTAAAAGTGTCCAAAACACACAAAAAACTGCTTTGTGGATTGATCTTGCAATGAACTTGTTAGGCAACTTTTGATATGTGTTTGGCGTCGAGTGTGTTATTTTATATCGAATTATTTTGACTTTGTATTACGAGGCACAATCGTAATTAATTTGTGCATGGTCTTGTGTTTTATGTAGAACTAATTAATTCTCTATGAAGTGAAACCCCTATTTCCATGTTTTATATCTCCATTGTGCAGGTAATGTGTGTAAAATATGTTGTTATAATGTGTTTAATGGATTAATTGTTTTATTCATGTAGTATTGTGCATATTCACCACTAGGGGGGGGGGGGATGTTTCCCTTCACATTTAGTTTAATTGGGTTGTTCATCATTGAGTTGAGTTGATTTGTGATCAATTCACTGAAAATGTATTATAATTGTCAGTCTGCAAAATTTTACTCACTATACGATCATAACACAAAAAGATTACAGTGATTTAAATAGAAAGAGTACTGTTTTAAATAAACAGGAGCAGAGATAACGAGACATGCTGTGGAACTGATTAATTCTCTATGAAGTGAAACCCCTATTTCCACGTTTTATATCTCCATTGTGCAGCTCCACTTGACCCCCCAGGCAAGACCGTCACACCAGCAGTTACCAATAATGTTTTAAAAATATTTTGATTACATAAAATTATTTCTGAATATTTTCTGAATGTTAAATGTCCTGTTTTTTTTAAATATATATGTGACACAATTTTTGGTTGTACGAACGTTAAAGGAGTAGTTCACTTGAAAATCCCCCCTTGATTTATTCACCCTCAAGCCAGGTGTATGACTTTCTTCTTTCAAACAAATACAATCGGAGTTATATTAATAAACACACTGACACTTCCCAGCTTTATAATGGCAGTGAATTGCACCATCAGTTTGAAGCTCAAAAAAGTGCATCCATCCATCATAAAAGTGCTCCACACCGCCCCGGGGGGTTAATAAAGGCCTTCTGAAGCAAAGCGATGAGTTTGTGTAAGAAAAATATTCATATTTAAAACTTTATAAAATAAAAAAATTAGCCTCCGGTCAAACGAACATAAGGATTCGACTTAAGTCTAAAAGAGCAACTTATACGAGTAATGCGACGACGTACTGCTGATATTTACGCTACGCCATGACGCACAACGCTACTTCAGACGTCTTAAGTTAAGTCAAATCCGTATGTTCGTTTGGCCAGAAGCTAGTTATTTTACTTCATAAAGGTTCAAATATGAATATTTTTCTTACACAAACTCATCGCATATAAAAAATGTTAGACGAATGTTCTATTAACGTTACTGGAATAATGTTCATAAGAGAACCTTGCCAGAACATTAGCCAAAATTTTGAAAAATCTCCCTGTTAAGGTATATTGATTCATTCTTAAGTTTAATTAGTTATAATTTCATTTTATAGTTGGTGTTATCTTATACAGTGATATCTTTTAGATAGTAGGTTAATTTTCTAAAAAAAAAAATTTTTAAATCAGGACAGCACTTATAATGTTGACATTATAAATTCAGGTCTGTTCAGATCTTTGCGTATGTAGTATAATGTACTACATAAGATGATTTTGTCTCTAGGCTAATCTGTTTAGCTGGACTAGTGTCTTTTTCTCCATAAATGTCTGAGTTCCAGGAAGTGTTCGGCTTGTTAAGATCCAGTACATTCCTCTAAGAAATCAGAAACCCAAACATCTGGCTTTTAACTAGGCAACAGAATTCCCTGGAATCTCGGAATCTCTGGAAGATTCAGAGAGCCCAGCATATTGACAATCATGAGAAGTTCTGTAATCATCTCTACAGGCCTCATAAAACCACAAATACCTGCCAAACTGGAGAGATGTCACGGGAAAAGTCAACTGAAAATCATGATCAAATAATGATGTACCACCCTGTCAATAATTACTCAGTTTCTTCTGGAAGCTAGAAAACTCTACAGTATAATAAAGCAGAATGATCCCAATAATATTCTCAAGTCAGCAGTCTGTCAGCCCAGCAGCTGCCAAATGCAGGAAAAAGGGTCATGGCCTATATGTGACCTCCTCCAGAGTGCAAAGGAGTGGCGGGGCATCTTTGGTGCTGATCTCATTGCCGGATATGTTATGCTGCTTTACTAGGACCAAATTATTTCCAGACAGGATATTATTCTTATTCCATACATGCAGAGAGGAGGAGGTTATAAGTGGTTAGTGGCCTGTTTCATGGGTTCAGTATTATATTCTTTGAAGGAAGCTGCACTATTAAAGTAACTGGTAGGTGAAAATGTTCAAAAATTAGGAACTTTTGGGAGAGTAGGAAAACCAAGCATGAACTCTTGCTGTGTTCTGACTGGCAATGTGAGGGGGGAAACGACTTGAACCTACGGTACATCACATTCCCTTTCCACAGACCATTTAGTTCCATCAAACCTCCACACATTTTCTCTATGGGATCTGTTAGTAAAAACATACCATAAGAGCAGTGTTACGCAGCATAACTGCAGACAAAAGAGCCATGTGTGAAATGAATTTATTAAGTACATAAACAAAGGAATAAGCACTTGGTATATTTATTATACTTCAAGGGTATAACAGGGAACTTTGGCTAATGTTCTATCAAGGTCATCTCAAAGTCATCCAGTAACGTTAATAGAACATTTGTTCAAAGTTAGATGGTCTTTCAAAATCTTCTTAAATAATCATTGTGTGGTTTTGTGTATGGAATGGATTATATTGATTAAAAACAAAAACAAAGTTAACTTTATGGATCAAACAGAAGTCTGCTTAGCTCTGTCTACACTGACTACAGTATACAAAGAGAGCCATTGTCTAGATCAGTGGTTCTCAACTCCAGTCCTCGGGACCCGCTGCTCTGCACATTTTGTATGTCTCTCTTATCTGACACACTCAGTTCAGTTCAAAGAGTCTATCCTAACGAGCTGAGGATCTGAATCAGGTGTGTTAAATAAGGGAGACATACACAATATGCAGAGAAGTGGGTCCCGAGGACTGGAGTTGAGAACCACTGCACTATGGGGTTAGGTTAGGGTGACCACCATCAAACAAACCAAATGTGGGACGATTATAAGTTTGTGTGGGACAATGTGGGACATGTTACCAACACTAAAACATAACCTAAAAAATGTTATATAATGTTTATCTAACTTAATAAAAACATTTGTGTTCTGCCTTTCAGCTGATAAAAATCCTTTGTTCTTTAGTCCCTTCCAGAACATAACATAACATATTACATTACATAACATGTCTTTATTTTACATGCCATTTAAATTCAACATCACTGAGCCCAAATCCAGGGGGCATCATGCAATAACTATTTTTTTAAACAGTTCTGACTGTTAAAAAAAGTCAAACTAAAATCCAACAAAATAAATGATGAACAAATAAAATATAAAACAACATGAAATTAGATCATTGCAAAACCGTCACCACGGATTGTTTTTTTCTTTTTTTTTTACACACAGCTGACTTCCCGGGCTCAGTAGTAATCAGAGCGGACTGTGGATGATTTTTTTTTTTTTAAATATCAAATAATGTTTAATGTTAATATTGTATTGACATAATTTTTGCATTTTAAGAGCTGCTAAAGCGATAAGATGTTAACTTACCTGCAGTCATCTATATTTTTGCATTTTTTTAAGTTTATTTCTATTTATTTATTTTTAATTTCATAATGTTTTATTTAACAGGCAGTGATTTTAATAAATAGCAATAAGTAGTAGCAAGTAGGCTATTGCATTGAAAATAACAATAAAATCAAATCCATCACTTGGAGACCATGAATTCCTCCCTTCTGTTCCTTCTAATCAAATCCTGCGCATTAATAGATTTCTGTACACTAATATTTTCTTCCACTATTATGCATGTCCCACCTGACCTACCATTTCTTCATCATTTTTGATAATTGTCTTAACTTCTTTACCAAAGGGAATGTTTATAACATCCTGGATAGTCCCCACCAGCACTGCACATTCTATATGTCTTCCTCATAAACACACCTGATTCCACTCATCAGCTCATTAGACTGCAAAACCTGAAGCGGGTGTATGTCAGACAAGGAAGAGATACAAAATGTGCAGACTGTAAAACATGAAATGGGAACCCCTACTCTACTGCAGTCGGTGGAAGAAGTAACCAAAAAGATCATGAGATTTATATAGACAACGGGTCTCCTTCCCTGGTCATAGAGAGCTACTGTCCTAGACTTCAGTACACACCTGTAATAATCAAGCAACCCTGAACACTGAGATTAACTGCTTTAACACCTAATTCAACTATTAATACAATTGGGAGTCAATTATCTACTTAAGGCTATGTTTGGCTCAGCTGTCTAGAATTGTAAATAGTAAAATTAATATATAATAATTTACTGTTTTATTTATAATAAACATGTTCTTTTTCTGTAATGCAGCCTCTTGAGTAAGTAAAAGGATATATATGCATCTGAATTGCCAGGTGAATGTGTCAAGGAAGCCAAAGGAAAGTTAGATATAGACATTAAAGTAAATTAGTAAGACTGAGATGAAGTTAATAAAACAATGTGAAAAGTAGATGCCAGAAACAATGGGAGGAAGAAAAAAAACAGGAAAATGGCTTTATAACATCCAAAGAAATGCTGGTAAAGGTAGAGTAACAATGAAAAATAGAAAGGAAGATTCAATTATTTCTAGACTTAGATTTGAGCATACATTTAGATGTTGGAGTCACACGTTGGTGTCAGGTGTGTGTTGTGCGACATACTTCTCAACGACGTTGGAGTCACACGTTGTTGTCACGCGTCTGTGGTGCGACGCATCCCTTCTCTCACGTAGAAGTAGCATACACGACTGTCTCCTTCGGTAGGTTATCGGTGGCACTATGCACCCGCCATACCTCATGGGATTGGGCGGCAAAACAGAGCTATTTTGCTGTGTTTAGCCTTTTTTCGACTCTCTGATTGGTGTAATTTTCTGTATGGCATCATGGGTAATGAACACGTTTTTTTTTATGAGCTAAAATCATGCGTGCTGATGCTCAGCAGAAGAAAATAACATGGATTACGTAAAAAATACATTTTTTAAGTCATATTGTAGTAGTAATTCAGAGCTTTGACTTTTTGAACTTCCCTTTGGTTCTCATTTTATTAGTGGACTTCCTCCTCCCCTTCATTAGCCATCTCTGTGAAGTGAAATTAGATTAAATTCAATGAGGGTGAGCAGAGTATGACTCGGTCACAAGAGAGTGAGTGTGTGTGAATGACAGCTCTGTCTCGTGTATGTCTCTGTGTGGTTTCCTGTCAGCTGCTCTATCTCATAGTGACTGTTTTACTGTAAATATTGCTTATAAAATCCAGTTTCAAAACTACTTCATAAAAACGTCAGCATTCTACAGCTGTATACAGCAAATGATGAAATAATTCTGCTGTCTATGAAAGCTATTACAGCAAAGAGGAGCAGCTGTTGTTGTTTGGCAGACTAGCAGTAGGCTACATGATCAGAGCGATATTCCAGACTGCTTTCTGACAAAAGACAGCTCAGCTCCAATGTCATCCCTACAGCATTATAATTACAAGTGTAGCTCTGGAGACCTGGAACAGAACATTGCCGGAAAGGATGGGAGAGGAAACCGACATCCTCTTTGAGCTGCATTATCAATGGAGACCTTAAATGCTCAGGTAAAAAAAAAAAAAGAAAAAAGAACACACTGTAGCCTAAGGTTTTAGCATGAAAATCCATAGTATGCTGCATTTATGTGTATGACTCCTGGGCAAGACTGGAAAGTCATGGACATGGTCTTCTGAAAACAGGATGGCAGGGCAGGCCGGATATGAAGGGGGCGACGACAGGTGGCAATGAACCCTCTATTGTTGAGAGAAAGAAGGGTGGGTCTGGGTCTGGGTCATGCCATTTAACACCTCATAAACACTGAGGAGAAAAACAGACCACCATGACCATTGAGAAAGACCACCATCTGCTGCAGAAGTGAACAAAGAGCACAAGCAATGATATTTTACAAGTAGATTTTTGTAATGCAGTTTACTTAAAGTTTTGTTTGTGGTGATTTAGTAATACAGGGTATGTTTTTATTTACTTGCCTATTATGCATTATTATGTGAGATGTTGACCACCACTTCACTTTATTAAGTAGAACCATAGAGTAGAACAGATGTGCTACTGCCACCTAGTGAAGATCTGGCAAACGTACATGGTGAATAAACACACTGAGCACAAATAGATGTGGTGAGTCATTTATTGTAACACATTCAGCTTAAGAAAGGTACATGTACATGTTACAATACTTTATCATTGTATAATTACTTGATTGGGGACTGTATTCCCTGAATTAAAAAAAAATGATTTTTTTTTACATTAAAACAGTCAAATAAGTTTTTACCTTTTATTAAGAAATCAAATTTTTTAAGTATTTAACAGAACTATTAAAGATGACAAAGAAAACACTGTTAGCATTCTTCCATTTATACTTGTCATAAAAAGAATACAATTAAAGTCATAGCGGTGCCAGAGTAAACCAGTTAAATTAAGATCAATGCAATCAAAAATAAAATAAAATAAAATCAAGTCTGCAGTCAACTTTGGGGGCTAATCTTCATTTTGGTTCACATCATCAAGGAATAGCTTTATATTGTACTTCCTTACAAATATGCTCATACAGATATGCTCAACTTAAGCATGTAGAAAAAGATAAAATTTATCATCTGTACAAAAGGGAACATTTTGACTCCCAAGACTTGTCAAAATCAACATGCAAATGAAAGCTAAAAATATATACACACTAAAAAATATAAACAAAGGCAACAACACTGGTGTACAAACATAAATGACAGACTATAACACAGCCAACTTTGTTATTTGGGACATGCCACTGGGGCAGGGTGGAGATTGTGTCAGTCTATGTATACACAAACACATGCTAAATATCTAAAGAAAAGTCCCTTGTTTTATCAAAAGCAGGCCTTTGTGGTTTTTCCGTTGTCTATAAAGCATAAACCGAAGTTTAATAGGCTATTAACTCATAGTTTGGGTCACTATAATGAAGAAATATCAAAGCAAATATGTTGTAGGCCAGCCTGGGTGTTAAAAAGTGTTGTATAAATAAACAATTGATGGGCACCAGGACTTATACGCTTTTCGTTCATTTACGTGGGCAGCTTTCATTACAATGGGCTATTCAAACTGGACTAAAAAGATTTGATTATATCAGGCGAAAGTGTTAAAGACAAAGAGTGAAATCCCATGACTAAACACAGCCCTAAAGATTATCTTTTGGAAACACTGTATGTACTTGTAGAAAAAGAGGGAGATCTGTTGTTCCAAGCAAATAAGGAAGGACTGAATACATTTGTGCTCAAGTGTCCATGTTTCCTCAGTACTTTGGCACTTTGGTGTAGTCTTCTTGGTGTACAGTCTTGCAAAGGCCCATAGAAAGTATCATACCAAGGAGCTGTAGGGGGAAAAAAGTCACTACACTGAGATCAAAATGGAAATGTGTAATCTACAGAAAATTGCCATTTTATTGCCCAATGTAGCTTAAAAATTAATTGATAATAAAACACCCCATGGTTTCTTAGTAATACACAGGCGTATTGTTCATAACGCCTTGGCCGGAGGACATACAACATACCTCAATGACAGCCACACCAAGGCAGATTCCCAAAATAATGCCATAATTTGTGAAGAGCCAGCTCCCCACCTTATCCATGCAGCCCTGATGAAGACAGAAAAACACTCTGTTATAACATTATTCACCTGAACTAACCTGTTATTGAAATCATCCACCTCAAAATTCATAAAATGATTAAAGAAACAGGTATCTTAAAGGGTTAGTTCACCCCAAAATTAAGTCATTAATTACTCACCCCCATGCTGTACCAACCCCGTAAGGCCTTCGTTCGTCTTCGGAACACAAATGAAGATATTTATGATTAAATCTGAGAGGTTGATCACTCCTCCATAGGCTGCCTAAGGGAATGACACCGGACGGCCCAGAAAGTTATTAAAAATGTTTAAATATTCCATGTCACAACAGTGGCTCAACTATAAGTTTATCAAGTGACGAGAATACTTTTTGTGCGAAAAAACAAACAAAAATAACGACTTTATTCGACTATTCCTTTTCTTCCTTGTAGGCCTGAAACGAGACTTCAAGAGATTTCCACGACGCATCCGCGAGAATTGCGATCTCCTTCAACCACTTCTCGCGCGTGCGCGTCGTGGAAATCTCTTGAAGTCTCGTTTCAGGCCTACAAGGAAGAAAAGGAATAGTCGAATAAAGTCGTTATTTTTGTTTGTTTTTTCACACAAAAAGTATTCTCGTCGCTCGATAAACTTATAGTTGAGCCACTGTTGCGACATGGAATATTTAAACATTTTCTTTAATGACTCTCTGGGCCGTCAAGTTTCATTCCCTTAGGCAGCCTATGTAGCAGTCATGAACCTCTCAGATTTAATCATAAATATCTTCATTTGTGTTCCGAAGACGAACAAAGGTCTTACGGGGTTGGTACAGCATGGGGGTGAGTAATTAATGACTTAATTTTCATTTTTTGGGTGAACTAACCCTTTAAGTCTTACCAGTTTAAACATTCACGCGATCTTGAACTATTCGGTAGGCTACTTGCGCGCTGTCTGAGAGATGTTTTTGCGCGCTGTCTGAGAGATGTTTTTTTCTGCACACATACAAGCCGCCTCACAAGCTCGCGGGTAACAACAGTTATTTTTCGTGGATTATATCGCTTTAACAGTCAAAAACATGCGAAAATTATGTCAATTTCGGTCTTGGTGAGTATCCTCTAAACACAGTCGGTTATGTCTTCAATAAGCATACATCGCACGTGACCGTATAATGTTAGTGGCTACAGGATCTGTGCACGAGCTCTTACAGTGACAGCAGCCGTGGTCTGTCATTAATTTGGTTGTCAAAACAACAAAACATAGCTTTCATTTTAAGGAATCAGGATTAATATCCTATGTATTTAATTTAGTTCTCAGGACTAAAACACTACCCAGTGTTATTTTGCATTTGATTAGGCCTACTTTATTCAGTCTCTGTAGTAGGCCTACTATTTCTGAATACTGGTGTCAGACCTAAGCAAAAACTTCTCTTTATAGGTATCTTTATTCTATTGTACTTTTGTGCTACTTTTTTCAATTTAATTCAAAGATTGAAATCAAGCTTCCTTGTGTTGCGTACATTCTTAAGAACAAAATTACCCCATTGTAAAAATGCAATGAGTGAGCATACAATTTAGGAGATAGGCTAAATGTAATAAAAATAAAAAAAGTCTAAACTCCCCCCTCAATTAAAGAATCATCTAAGGGGGGATTTCCCCCCCATTTTCCAAAACAAAATGCAGGCCCTGCTGACAAACAGTTTATGACATCCTTCCAGAACTTCTGTATATCAGAACATTCCCATAGACGAGTTCCTTTATAATTTTGGCATTTTGTACATATATCAGGAATATTGCTAGACATATGATTGAGTTTTTCAGGTGCTATATAAACCCTTGTCAACCATTTATACTGTAATAATTTAAGCTGCGTGTTTATGATTTGTTTTTGCGCCTTTAAACATGCTTCAGTCCATTCAAATTCCTCTATTTCTTCTTGAATGTCTTTCCTCCATGCGTTTAATTTGTCTACAGCAGACTCTTTAGAGTTAGACATTATTAAATTATAATATTTTGACAATTGGCCCTTTTCACCTATTTTTCCAATTATTTCCTCTATTAATGACAGTTTGGGAATGTACATAATATCTGTAGACCTGGAAGAAATAAAACTTTTAAGCTGTGAATATTTAAAAAAAAAAATGTTTTGAGGGAATCTGGTGTTTATCACACAATTCTTGAAATGTAAGAAGTATTCCATCCATATACAATTCTTTAATAGTCTGAATACCTTTAGTTTTCCATAGTTAGTCCTCCATCCTTATATTTATTATTATTTATTGTTAGACAGTTTCTAAATGGTCTTGATGAATGTGAAGGGGTCATGTTTGTCTTCTTGTTCTTAATTACAACATTTATAAATGTTGTAAGCTATTGCATTTTGCAGAAAATCTTAATTGATTTTAAATCTTATTTTAACATACAAACAACCAATTTGCAACCAAAGACTAGGCCATGTAAAATGTGAATTAACTTGTATTAGTAACTTTGGTAAGTTTCAGATTTCAATTCATAAATAACATAGGTGGAGGGGGGCCCAAAAAATGCAGCCTGCCTAGTGTAGTCCATTTATTTAATCCGGCTCTGGTTGGACTATCCTTTTAACGACACAGATGACATGAAAAAATAGGGAAACATGGAGAGATTCACTTAACACGCTAAAATGACTAAGTGATAACTAATATTTTCCATACCGTCTCATAGATGGGCAATTTATTAGATGCGTCCGAACAGAAGCCGCTATCTGTGACATTAAATGGTTGGAGGGAATCATTGTGGCAGGAGCAGGAGTACAAATTCTCTGAACTGTTCTTTATCATATGGTTCACATCCCAGTCCTCACTTCCAAGCCAGCCACAACACTGCATCTGAGACACACAAACAAGAAACAACAGGGCATGAAGCATTTTATAATGTTGGCTTAACGATAAACCAAGATTATTCAACCCACTAAAATCTCTCCATCATACAAGAAAACGAACAGGGAACTGTCATAATGTTGTGAAAGGTTAAACTCAGGTCAACCCAACAAGCATTTCTACATTCCAAAGCATGAACCTCCCACAGAAACCGAGTGTTTTTCATGGCAATACACTCGAATGACACTGAATACACGTCTCAAGCTTGAATTAAAGACAACACATGAGTTTCGCCCATTCTCAACTCACTGTTCTCTGTAGATAGTCCCAGGCCTGCTCTGCGGTTTTGTTCTGTCCGGTGTAGTTTTCTATGACTTGGGACACAATTTCGCTTGTCTCCTTCCTCAACTGCAATGAAAGTTAAAAGGGTCAGTGGTTTATTTTTCTAGCCCCAGGTATTTGTCATGAGATTCACATTGCTGACTGAGGAAAAAGTTACTAAGCTACTAAAATGGAACAGTGTCTCCTTTTCCCATGAGAAAAGCATGTGTTGCATTTGTATTGGAAGAACATCTTCTGTATTCGCCTCCAAACCAGTTTGCATTTTTGTCCAAAATGAAAGATGAGCAAAGAAAGGACAACGTCTATCATCGACCTGCTCCAAATACTTTGAGATTTACTGCATATCCTGCTCAGATGCTTCCTATAGTGTCCTCAGAGACACTTGCTGCTGGCTGAGCTAGGTGGAGGTGTGAGTGAAGTGTGTGTGAGTGAAGTGTTTGTGTGTGGTCAACCGTTTGCTCATCTTCCCCATGGTGAAAAAAAAAAAAAGAAAAGGAAAAAAAAAAAAAATCACACAGGAGGAAGGTCTGTTCAACAACAGCGATCCTCAAATGCCCTGCAAAGACTCCAAGTGTATTTTTTGTTATGTGCGATAGGGGGCGATATCATTTCATTTTCAGACACTGATTCTCTTGACCTCTTTTCCAGCTGTTCCAGAAATCTAAACAAAACCTTCACAATGAAATCTAGCTGGAAAATGGAACACATGGAGTTTTGGCTTCAACTTTTCCGAAGTGTTTTAACGGCACAGAACATGCAAGCCATAAGTGTCTTGCACTCCAAAAAACATTTTGATGACAGGCTTGATGAAAATTCTGACATCATTTACTCACCCTTATCTAGTTCACAACCTGTTTGACTTTTTTTCCTTCTATGGAACACGAAAGAAGATATTTTGAGGAAAGTTGGTAACAAAACTATTTTGGTTCCCATTGACTTTCACTATATTTTCTGACCATACATTAAAAAAAAAGGGATTCACAATTGTTTGGTTACAAACATTCTTCAAAATATCTTCTTTTGCATTCCAAAGAAGAAATATGGTCATACAGGTTTGGAATGACATGAGGGTGATTAAATGATGACAGAAGATACATTTTTGCATGAGCAATCCCTTTACAGCAGCCACATTAGGGTGTTCACTAACTCACCGAATCACGCTGGAAGTAGATGAGAACGGCAGCAGCCACTTGACCAAGGAGGATGAGCAACAGACAGGTGAAGTACTGTAGAGAAAGAAAAAGACAGTGCATTCAGATATCACAGATCCATGTGCACCCTCACCACATATGTTGGTCTCACATGTACTGCACAGTCCGCATATATGTGCAACAGAAACGCAACAGCTGGTTCTGTCCAGTATACTCGGATCGTGTGACATGAAACTGCTCAGCAAGGCAAATTTCCACATGACAGATTTCCACAGAAGTTTCACTTTGAGTTTACATAAAAAAACATGTTTCACACACACACAAACTCAATTAGGATAGATAAAAATAGTGCTGAACATTTAGGGCTGGTTCATTTTTGTGTCTTACCAATCCAAGCAAACAGCGGATCTCATATATGGCCCCGAGACAGCCCAGAAATCCCAGAATCATGGAGAATGAGCCCACGCCAATCAGAATATAGGAGACCACCTTTAAGGCCATGGATGAATCCTCTGTTAGTGAGAAACACAAACACAATCCTGGTTACAATCTAATCATTTCGTAATTGTGTTGATTGTGTAACTCAGTAAACAGCCCTTATTTTTTACACTTTGGTAACACTTTCTAAACATTAACATTGGTTAATGCATAAGGTAACATGAAATAGCAATGAAAAATACGGTTACAGCATTAATGTAATGTCAATGGTTAATGTAAATTTCTACATATTGAGCAGTGATTTCTGAAGGATCATGTAACCCTGAAGATGCCATCACAAGTATAAATTACATTTTAAAATACATTAGAATTTCTTTTTTTCAAATTGCAACATTAGTTCAAAACATTACTGTTTTGTCTGTATTTATGATCAAATAAATCAGGTCTTGGTGAGCATAAGAGACTTTAAAAAAAGAATGTTACCCACCCAAAACTTTTAAAGGGTGCTAGTTTACATTTTTAACATTTCAAGTTGTACAAAAATTATGATGAAGAATATAGTTATAAATTAGCATTAATCTAGATAAGTAAATGCTTTAACCTTATTAAACCTTATGCTAAAGTGTCATCAACACTTTTATATGGTTTGTTGCACATCACAAACTAATTTTGGTGCCAAATACTCCAAGCCAGTAAATACAGTCTCGGGTTGTCCTCATGAATATGCATTGTGTAACGTCGAGATGGGTTTGGCAGGTCTCCCTTGCAATCTTGACTGAGTCGTGACGGCCTATAGTATAGTGCAATGCTCACTGTACGCCATTGAACAGTTGAGTCAGACGTTCTGTGGCTTTACCTCAAAGAAGCAGCACATTCTCCAACTGTGCACTGGTCCTGCTTTAGTCAGGCTTTCATGCGTATTGTCAGAACACCATACTGAGAAGCCTCTGTCATATCATCCAGCCTCAAAATACCTCAATGGCTCCCCAGCAAAAACAACATTACCACAGACAGCCTTACAAACAATACCACAGTGTGGAGCAGAGCGCTGTGTGACTGTGGGTGCAGAGTATACAATGGCCTATCATGTGACCTGATGTAATCATCATTACGAAACCCAGCACTCAGATGAGATGACCAGCTCAACCCTGATGATCACAGCATTCGTCAAAGCACAAATAACACAATGAGTTCATCTTTTCACACGGTTGAGAAGGCACGATCTAAATCTTACATAATTCAGGCTATTTAATAATTAATGATTCAGAGAGAACCGGATACTGGGAAACCTTGAAGCTGGAAACTGAACTGTAAACCAGCGGATTGCAATTAGTCACAAGTAAGCAAACAAATCTAGCATCCCAAGGAACAACGTGGAGTGAGTTATCATTTTGGAAATCATCTCAGCCCATTCTGTTCGCTGTGGAGAAATTCTCACAAGATTCACAGCAATTGGTTGTTCTGAAATGTTTGACTTAACTATTGGTAAACAGCTGTTAATGCGATTTAAAAAAAAAATGGCAGTGAGTTTTAAATTGGAAACATTAAGGCTCTTTTGTACCATGTGGTAAATATTATCGAAATTCTCTGTCACCATAAACAATAGTAGAATAAAGAACAAGACCTTTTTCCTTAAACAAAGCAGATGCCTTTGTAAGTTCGACCACTGTGCTCAGCAGAAACCAAGTTCAAAGCATTTGTCTGAAGAAAACCAGTCCCGAATGCAACAATTCGGTTTCAATTATTCCATCCAATTGCCAAACCCCAAGAATGGGCATTGGCATTACAAATAAAATCATTAAAAGTGTGTCTGCAATTCAGCTTCAAATGTGTGGGCCTTTCTAACTTCAGTACTGTAAATCTCAAACAACCCCATGCTGTTTGAGTGCCTAATGGTGTCTAACGGAAACAGGAAAATCCTCTAGGGATCAGTGAGCCGGTGAAGGCCACTGACATCTGGATTAGAAAAACAATGATGTTCAGAAAACTTTTTTTTTTTTTTACGATGGGTATAAGGGCTCACTGTTTGCTTCCAACAAACAGCCAGCGACCACTGTGCACTGCAGGAATGTGTCTGTCAGATGAATTATGACATGAAAAGGAAGAGTACTAAAGGTTGACAGATTCACTGCTGTTGGTATCATGCTATGGCGTGAGCCTGGGCTTTCTTAAAATCAGTTTTCTGCTCTGAACAATCAATCAAACAGAAAACTTTTTATAGCACAGCCACTAAGACTGGGTTCAAGTCTTGGGTCAGGCACACTACATTTTACAAGACAACCTTTGAAAACTTTTCCCAAGTCAACTACTGTAATCATTTTGTAAATTTAGGGACTGCCAATGTGCTTTGAGCATTGTTCATTGTCACACATTCTTTTGTTATATTCATTTATTTCAGTAAATTTTACTTGGACTGAAGTGGCCTCTAAATTTAGTTGATGAGAAAGAACCAATTTAAACCAGCATACATTAACTGTTCCGTTTCAGCTTACGCCACTTAAGGAAGTCTTCCAAAAACTTATTGACTAAGGATTTAAATTCATATTCTTTTAGATTTTAACTTTTCAAAACATTGCCAATGTACTATTAATATCTTGCAGCGTTATTTTTTTCTTCACAATATTTTTGTCAGCAATTTTTTAACTACAAGCATTTATCAATCTTAATGAGGTGCATTTTTTGTTGTTGATCAAATAAAAAAAACTTTTGTAATTGACCACTTTTGTCAGTAATTTGTACTGTAATTTTGTTCACACAAAAAAACCAAATCCTCATATTAGAATGATTTCTGAAGGATCGTGTGACACTGAAGACAGGAGTAATGATGCTGAAAATTCAGCTTTACCATCACAGGAATAGTTTACATTTTAAAATATATATTAAAATAGAAAACAGTTATTTTAAATTGTTATAATATTTCACAGAATTACTGTATTTTTGATTAAATAAATGCAGCCTTGGTAAGCATTTTTGACGTCTTTAAAATAAAAAATAAAAAATAATCTTTCCAAACTTTTGAACTGATTAAGACCGGAGGCAGATAGAGGCTCATTCTTTTCACTACTTGGATATACTTGTTCACCAGTGTTAATTTGTTCTTTCCAATGACTAATGCAACGAGAAGCCTGATCTGAGCATTGACGTGATGCATGCTAATGAGGCAGCCGCTAAAAGAGCCCTGTGTGGGAGCGAGGGAGCACCTGCAGACTGCCTCAGACGTGCTATGTCACACACAGGCCATGCCTGGCTCGCGCACAGAGCCGTGAACTCAATGGCTGATCCGGAGCCAGCTGTGAACATGTAGCTCCAGCCTGCTTGGCAGTGTCAGTAAGACCAGACCTAGTGACCCAGGGCTCCCTGCAATGGCCTCTGGGATGGAAAATAGATCAGAAGTTTGCAGGGGGAGAGGTGATGAAAAATACAGAGGCCATCGTGAACAATCTGTCCAAAAGCCTGAATCATATGCTTTAAGATGAGACTAATGGTTATCATCAAACAAGAGCAAAACGAGAGACAGATGGGCCCTGTAAAAGTGGGTCTGAGTCACTGGTGCACAAGCCCAGAAGGTTTCATTCAAAGGTACAACGGGATAAAACTTCACTAATGAGAGCATAAAAAGACAAGATCAACGACCAACTCTTATCATCACTTCCGCTGGATTTCACTACAACCAACTAAAAGCAAAGGAACTCTCCCATGGGGCATTAAATAGCCTTTTAGATTAATGTGAATGCATTTTCAAACAATCCTAGAGAAAATGGCTGTGAGAGTAGATTTAGGTTATTAGGAGCATCATTTTCCTGCTTCTTTAACTACATGACATTTTATGGTTTTCTTTTCATTGCACACATTTTATGCAGAAACTTACGCAACACTGCAATGAGGCTCTGATTGTCTAGGATGATCCACAGTCCAAATCCCATAATCGTAGCTCCGAAGATCTGTAGAGAGACAAAAAAGAAAGGGGTGGGGCGGTGGGGGGGGCAGAGGAAAGAAAAAAGGAACGAGAGAATCAATCATATAGTGCAGGACAGGAGGAGAACGAGGGGCCCCACATTTCAGTTTACAAGCTGCAACTTGTTCACTCCAAATCTCTTGGACAGAGCTAAAGATGGAAACTCTAGTATAAAGTGTTCCCTGAAAGACAGGAAGGTTGTGTGCTTGTGTGAGAGAGTATGTAACAAACACACTAATCCTGGCCCGTAGGAAGCTATGAACTGTTCCCTGATCTCTAACTGGGGTTCCAGACTCTTTCTCACATCTGGGACTGATTGGGCTGTGCTTCTGCGTGGCAGTGGCTGGAGGGGAGGGGGAGCGCAGCGGATGTTTCAGGAGCTCAACAGCAACACAGTCTTCGCTAACAAGCGCTCCATCTACTCTCCTCGTTTATAACACCAGGGCACATGCTGGTGCGCTATCATTTGTCAAAATGCTTTTTTAACCGATTTTGACTAAGGTTTATTCCTTCTGTGTACCAATCCTTTAGTAACTCTGGTGCAACTTCACAAATAAGGTGCATGGAAACAGGAAAATTGGGAATGGGAAGTGACAAAGGCAAATCCAACTATTTAAAAAAATCAATGCATTTTAGAACACAGATCTTCATTAGGGTTTAAAGAAAACAACTGAAGAGAATTTATTTATTTTTAATAGAAAAAAAGAACAGACCAAAATATTAAAATAGTAAACAATGCTATAGATTAAAGAATAATATTTTAATATTTTATATATTATTTAAAAATAATATTTTAAATAAAATGTATATAAAAGTTATTTTATAAATGTATATAAAAATGAAATATTAACGACGCACATTAAATATTAAAACAAAATCATTCAAGAAAATTCCTGTTCTCTCTTTTTTTTCCCCTGTATTTCATTTCTGCTCAAGTCTGTGTACTAAATCTAATCATATATTTAAAACTTTGTGTACTGCAATACTGTTAGCTCTTATAATAAATTGCTTGTGATGTTCCTAATTTTTAAGTCACTTTAGATAAAAGCATCTGGCAAATAATAAAAAATAGCAACATGTAAATGCGAAGACAAATCGGAACATACCAACACCACCAATCTGAGACCTTCCTCTCATAATGTTGTTGTCATATTTTTGACTTTCTTAAAACATTTTGCTTGGCTCATTTAAACATACTGGTTGTGTTCCAAATGGTTGGAATGAATCATTTGACTCTTCCTGTACCCTTTAAGCCTGAGCACCCTGGTCTGCAGAGAATAAACTTGGATCAGAGATTTCTTTTTTTCCTACATGGAACAAGCCCAAGGATGACAAAGGAGAGCAGGCTGTTTCTCTCTCTGAGATCAAGAAGAGTAAACTGTCTGGGTAACTGATGGCAAACACCTCATCTGGATGTTAACTAGCGTGCATTCCTGTGACAGAGAGGCTGCTATGATGCACCTTTAACTAATAAACATGTGGCTTTTTCCATGAACCGAAAGACCTTAAACAGTAATGACTTATTTATAATACAGCGAAGATATCACTGGTTCAGTGAATGTCAGTCAAACTTATGCTAAAGCTACACTGTGTGATTTTTACCCCCATCTAGCGGTGAAAAGGTATATGACCATCCAGTGAATATTAGTTTATGTTCCTCTCAATTCCGATTTCGTTTGAACTCCTACGGTGGCCAATGTAGTCCAAGATTAACATGGCTTCCAGTTCGACCTCGTCCATGAGTGTTCCTTCAAGTGATGAGGTTATTTTAGAAAACTATTATAATTTGCAGTAATTTAATTTGTCAGGTAACATATAGGTTATGACATCTATGTAAAATGAATAATAGTTTTATGTTTTCGTAATTTTTTTACCATTTCATTGCTAACATCAGTTATCAGGTTCCCAGACGAATGCAAGCTAATCTTAGTAAAGTAACTTTTATTTTTAACTCATTTTCGCTTCCTTGGCGACTCTGATACGTATCCTCGAGAATAAGAGTGATCCTCCATTAGCAACAGACTTTCAAAAAGGCTTTCAGGTTTTTATATATCAGTCTCAAGTAATCCCCCTGTTCACATTCGACACGGTGCCATCGAGTGTTAAAACGCGAAAGGCGAAGCTTGAATTAACGGGTATGTCCCTCTTTGGCTAATGTACTTTCAAGATGGAGGGGCAACATGGCGACCGACATTAGAACCCCTTACCCGCATGTATTTTCAATGGCATATTATACTCACGAGAATACTTTATTACTTGAACGAAGTAAATATACATTAATGAGCACATATATTTTTGAAAGAACTAAGTGTTTTTAGCTAAGAATAAACTAAAAAAGTTACACAGTGTAGCTTTAAGAAAACTGGGACATCAGCTTTTAGTAGTGGGCTAAAAATCATCATTTATAAAAAGCAATAAGCTGGGGGAAAGTTGTCCTCAGAACAACATCACCCATGCCTAATGCAAGTAACACTTAATTATAAGGTTCAATTTGATTACTTTTGTTTTTATGAACAAACAATGAACAATCATTTTACAGCATTTACTTATCTTCGGCAATGTTCATTTTTACATTAGTGTGTTAGAAACTAACAAATGAATGAATAATATAGGCTGTACTTATACATTCACATCAACCTAATGCTTGTAAAATATGACTGTTCATTGTTATTTCGTAATACATAATGCATTAATTGAACCTTATTGTAAAGTGTTACATCTAATGCTAACATTCTATTAGTGATCTTACTTTCATTAGTTCTATTCAAGGAACAATAATGCACAAAGCAGTTGACATTCAAATGATTCAACTAACTGAACTTTTTCTTGTTATTTAAATACTAGAAAGTGACACTTACAAAGAATATTAAGTTGAAGAAAAACAGGAAGTACTTGGTGGCAGCGATGCATCCTTTCCCCATCTTGCTGACCTGTAAAACCCCCCCAAAAAAACAGAAGTAAATTAAGGACCAGTTTATATAATACATTTCACAGATTAGGAAAAATGGAAAATGAGCAACAGGACATAACAGGTAAACAGATGGCTTACAATAGCCATCAGTATTAGTGATGTGAGCTAAATAAAATCTGTAAGCAAACATACACTTTTATCATGCTACATGTTTGCTAGAGTTTAAAAATTCAATACAGCATCCCCTTGCTTTCAGACACAGCATGCTGTCATCATCAGATCAATATGGAGCACACAGAACTAAAATCCACAGGATAGGTCAATACTCTCCTCTGGACTGCGTGATGGCGGTTGGCACTCTTTTTAGATAATGACCCACATTCTGGCTATCATTAATAGGTTAGTATTATACTTCTCGTGCTATTTGTGTGCCTGTGTGCTGCGTGGCACACTTTGGCACGTCCAATGACCTCAGAGAGGGCGAAAGAATTGTGAGTAACGATGAGCAGATATAGAGCAACTACACAAAGCAGATCAGGCCACAGATGGAGAAAACAGCATTGCTGGAGCCATTTATAGACAAACACAGGAGCTCATTCAAAGCTTTCTTGCAGTGGAGATGAATGGATGGACTTTCATTCCACCACTCAGAGATACTACATCTGAAGAACCACTTCAGCCCTTGTTTTACAAATGTGATGTACAGTGATGTAAATTAAACCACTGAACATCACCTTTGAATGGGAGTGTCAATATATAAACAGCAGAGTTTATGGTTACAAGTTTAGGGCAGTAAGATCTTTTTTTTATATTAAATAATATTTCATATTTCATATGAATTAAATAAATGAATACTTTTATTCAGCATTAAAGTAAAGACTTTTATAATGTTATAAAAGATTTATATTGCAAGTAAATGTTGTTCTTTTGAACTTTCTACCCATCAAAGATTCTTGAAAAAATGGTAAGCAGCACAACTGTTAACAACATTGATAATAATCGGAAATGTTTCTTGAGCACCAAATCAGCATATTAGAAAGATTTCTGAAGGATCATGTGACACTCTAGACTGGAGTAATGATGATGAAAATGCATGCCATCACAGGAATAAATTACACATTTAAATATGTTAACATAAACAATTATTTTAAATTGTAATAAAACATTTCACAATATAACTGTTTTACTGTATTTTTTTATTTAAAAAAAAAGGCTTCTTTCAAAAATAAAAATCTTACCAACCCTAAACTGTGTGTTTAAATGTATATAAATACACTCAAAATGTTCCTTTGCATAAAAGTGTCTACAATAGAGAGAGAAAAAAGGACCAAAAAGCTAAAATATCCCATAAGCCAATATCTGTCCACAGAGTGTCTTTTTCTTTTTAGAAAGTTATCTTACAGAGAAAAAAAAACACTTCACAAGCAAACTTACATTAACATTAACTAACCTTGTGAGGAATAGTCTGGAATAAACCTGAACATTTGTTTAACTTGCTTGCTTTAATTTAGTTTTGAAGAGAGGAATCACGGTGCTGCTGAGCTGGGGCCAACCAGCTCAATTAAAAATATCTCATATTTTTCCACCATGGGAGAGATCGTAAGGTTTTTTTCAGACGTTGATATGTCCCGTGCGACAAAGTATGTGGAATCAAATTACCTGCACTTCCTCCTCGTTCTGCAGAGTGAAACA
Source organism: Tiaroga cobitis (assembly GCA_030578255.1). NCBI lineage: Eukaryota > Metazoa > Chordata > Actinopteri > Cypriniformes > Leuciscidae > Tiaroga > Tiaroga cobitis. Next base: position 16,797,881 of record CM060597.1, on the reverse strand, counting down.
AGGCTTTATTTTCACCTTAAGTGAATTTCCTAACGTCTGTACAAGGTCTTACACGTGCATAAACAAAAGAGGTTTTAAAAAAACAAATTCAACCTTGATAAGAGCACTGTTGTGCTTCTGATCAAGGTCAGCATTGAGCTGATATACCACATATGAAGGTCACAGAGCTATTATGGCTACTTAAAAGAGTGCCAACAACACATGTAACTTATCCAATCTCAGTCAGACAGATAAAAAGTGTGTCACTCACAACGCACTAACATTTGAATCAGGCCAGCACATCACCACAGGGAGAAATCTGACCCTATATATTAACAGAAAGAGTTTATCACTAGAAGCTTATCTTATCTCTTTCATTGCAAAATAACCTTAGGGCCTGGTTTCACATGCAGGGCTTGGATTAAGCCAGGATTAGGCTTTAGTTCAATTAGGGCATTTAAGTAGCTTTCTAGTAAGTTTTATAAAGTGCCTTAGAAAAAAACATTACTGGTGTGCATCTTGAGGCAAAACAATGGCACTGACATGTTTTAAGATATGCCAGTGCAAGTTAAAACAGCTCAAACATGCATTTAGTCTGGGACTAGTCTTAAACCACATCTAAGGGGCTTATAAACTGCAAAGCTATTAAATGCTTGCAAAATGAGTACAGCCACTGCGAGTAAGTATCCTTATCTTTTGAGGTTCATCAGCATTCAGCTCATCTACACTGTGTACACTGAGGCTCTAGTCTAGTTCACACTCCACTCTCCAACCACCCTCCCCCACACTCACAGCGATAGGACCAGCTTTGATTTCCCACCACCACAATGGCAGCTTTCAGCCACGCTTTTCAAATCGAACAAAAGGAGAAACTCCACACACTCAGGAGCCCACTGTAGCCTTAAAGTTACCACCAAACTGATGACATCCTCAACTTTAACATCCAAAGAAAACTTACAAATGCACCACTGTTGTGGAATCTATTAACAAATGCTGATTGAGCAAGTGTGCTTTATATAAAGTGACTGAGCTTACTTGCAAGTGACTAAGCAACAAAATTAAGCTTAAAGCTGATAATTTAACCCCTGTCTAAACGCATCCTAGGCTCTGTCATTATCATGAAAACTTTATTTGAACTTGTACATGCCAAACAGGTTGCTACTGCAACCATGATGCGGGCTGGCATAAAGGGGCGCAGAGAAACCCCTCTTGAGAGGCTAAACAGTCTCACACTCCAAACAGCAAGCATGCAGAAAAAAGAAAAGTGAAACCCCGAATAAGGGGAAGCCCACAGGGGTCAATGGCCTTGTCTCTCCATAGTTACTTCAGCCAGAAACAAGGCGTACATTCATTAGGACGGTTAATCTCTCTCCACCTGAACACAAAGACCAACTTGATGCCACCAGTCATGTTAAAGTGGGCTGTGCGAGTAGCTACTAAAATGGCCCAGAGAAGTTATTAAACATTTTATGATGAATGATGACTATGGTTTTAAAAAGCAACAACATTTAAACAACAGGGAGGGACAGATGTTTCTGTCTGACACATCACCTATCAATGGAATGCAGGCAAACTAGAAGCGTTTACTCGAAAGAAAATGTTATTGTTTAGAGTTTACTCTCGCGAAGCTCAGATTCGTTTTGTTTTCTTGTATCAACTTAACTCAACTCTGTCTCAGATGCTTGTCCTTAAAATTCTGAGAAATGAAGGTAAACTCAAATGAGACAATTGTTGACATACAGTAAGACCAAAGGACCAATAAAAAAAATAAAGTGGATATCAAAGACCATATCATTTGGTTTTAGGACAATTTGATCCAAAGTGTTTTTATTTAGGCCTACCTGATTTTAAAATAATGTGTTAAAATGCTGAGATCTCTTAGAGGAGACAAGTAAGATTACTGAGGTATTTCTCTAAAGAGAGATTATTAACAACAAGTCTCCATTTGTGCTCCCTATTTTCTCATTCTTGTCTAGGATATACAACTGAGATGGTGAAGATCTCAATTGTTATATTTTTTTCCTATTGGTAGGCTACGTTTGCAATCAGCTATTTTCTAAACAATAAAAATAGTCAAATAAATAAAATATAATGGATGCACGCACTGCTTTTACACAAAAACAACTGACTATAAATTGAACTTGAGCTAGTAAAGTGTAACATATTCCTGTTATTAGGCTATTAATGCATTATTTTATAAGTTAGTCTAGTTCAACTTAATTCACACATCAACATCTTACAAGAACCTAATTTGTAGGCAGACATAGACTCAAACTTTAGCTACTTACATCACCTAGTGTTAATCAAATTCCTATTCGCCTCCAAACAGAAAAAGTCTATTTCAACTGAACTGAGATGCCAAATCACTTACAGTTGTAAACCGACCTGACCTACATACGACCGTTCTCGTATTACAGTTCATAACCAGTGCATTAAACATCCTCACAAAGAGAGCTCCCTAAAAATACTAAAGTGGAAAAAATAGAGACTTTGCAGAGGCGGGGAAAAGGGGCTTTTAATAACCCTTAAAAAATAACTCCAGAAAATTATTTTGAGGACTGTGAAGAATACATGCTTGCTACTTTATCTTGGCTGACTCTTCCCAGAAGGATCAAATTATTATAAACTGAAAGCGAAATCATGACAATGAGTGCGATAAACAACCCTTGACAACGTTTCATAATGTTTTATAGAAGTAAACTGTGAGCAGAAATTAATTAGACTAGATACAAAGTAGAAAACTGAAATATATAGGACAAAACATTGAACAGGCGAGTGTTACTCCGTTCACTACTGCTAATACGCAAACTACTGACAGAAACTCTATTATACATGACACACCAACACTTTAAAACTCCCTGTGATATTAAAACACTTGAAAATAAATCTAATTCACCAACTCATGACCACTTTCTATTTAGACTTTTCATTTCAGTCGTAAGTTCAATTTCAGTTTGAGATGTAAAGAACTATTCAGTATGAGGCACAAAACATTTATTATTTTAAATGTCAAGCTCGGGAAGCATACTCACGTATAGTGTCGGGATGAGAAAATTAGAAAAGTAGGCTACAATAGATGTCAGCTGCGCGTCTCCTCCAGCGTTAATGAGTCTAGTGCGAGTGAGCAGGCTAGAGTTAGAGAAGAAGAAAAGCTGCTCACAGTCTCCTCCGTGTGGATGTTATTGACCTTACAACAGTGCTTCACAACCAGCGAGACGTTGTCCACTTGGGGGCCTCAGTGAGCTGTCTGCTAAGAAATACACAAAACATCAACAACAATATTTCACGTTACATTTACGGTTAACAAACGAAATTGACCATTTAAAATAAAATAAAGACTGACCTTTAAAAATTTGTCACCTGATCCTATGCGAACATATATTTTAAGACCCAATTTAAAGTAAGTATATAGGCTTGTACATGACAGCATTTCTAAACGTTTTATTATTAAAAAAAATATTTAAAAAAATAGGTAGCGACTAGCGAGATCGCTTTCTCCTCCGGAGGTTTCTACTTGAGCTCCTCCCGTTAGGATATCCTATATGAGATTGAAAACAACTTTGTGTGTTTGTGTCAGCAGAAGTTTAAGAGAGAGAAAAATACAAAAAGTAGCTGTTACCTACCTAGTTATAAACCTGCTTTTCACTTGAAGTCGTCAATGAGAAAGCTGCTGAAATGGAGGACACACACTTGCACGTATAGCATAAATGACAGAATGTGGGGGAAGGAACGAAAAGTGAAAACCCCAACCAGGGAAAATCCAGACCACATGAGCTAGAAGCAAGCAGAAGGACACATTATAAATCTTGCCTCATTCAAAGCAGTCATTAACAGTGAATACTGAAAGTAAAAGATGCATTCACGTTGAGTAATGCCACTTGCTAAAATGCAAGTAAGGCAAAGGAAAAGTGAAACCTCTGACAAGGGGAACCCTGCAGTATTGATAGTCTTTGGAAATAAGCCAGAAACAAGCAGTAGTTCTCTCTTTCTATAGTCATTCTGCTAATGTATGTGTTGTGCACTGAGCTCTCTCCTCCCCTATCATGAGTGTATACGCCCTTTACTGCTGGCTACATTGCCTACGTGTATCCACTTTGTTACCACTTTTCAAGTTTTTCAAAAATCACTTACTGCACCTTTATGCTGCAAAAATACCTACGCAATGAACAAATCTGCTCCTAAATCTTAAGTTACCACCAATCGTCAATGAGAAAGTGAAAGCAGTAATGTCATCTGCTGAAATGGGGATAAATGACAGCATGTAGGCCTAGGCTAAAGTTAAAGCACCAAGGGGAAGCCCAGAGTTATTGAGCCAAACCAACACCTAGGCTACCTAAAACTGCTCCTCACTCAAAGTCATTATAAATATTGAAGAGAAAGCAGCATCCACTTTGAGGGTTGATGGATTATTTTCAGTATAGTCCTGTTATGAAAATCGCCATTGCTGATAAATGTTTCATGACCAAGACTTTGCAGGTCTGCACTTCCGTCAGGCCAGTGGACATATCCTACCACATATTCAGCAAAAGTTCTGTGGCCTCAATATGCTTTTAGGGTATGTGTGTGATAATACATACTAGACCTCACCCGATTTTAGAACTTTCAAACTGCTTCTGATCGAAGCTTTCAACACCTTTATATAGAACAGAATCAATGCTCCTGTGGATAGAAATAAGACCAGGATTCATGAATACTTTTTGCATTTGAAAAACTTAACAGATTTATTAATTAAGCACATTCACTTTACAAAAAGTACTGTCAAACCAAACCTGTATATAAGAAACTTAAGCAAAGATTGTAAAACTGACAGTTATCATCTTTGTCCATAACAAAAACAAAATACAAAAAAGTTGCACATTTAGAGACGTTTAAGAAGTGTTACACATTCCTTAATCATTCAAATATTTACAGAGCAAAAAGTGACCTAAATCTACTGTATAATCATTAACTGTGCTTTGACTTAGAATCGAATCATGGTCCATTGTCTTGCTAGTTAACAGAGTATTACTAAACAGTTCATTAAAAGAGAGATGCACAGTATAAATAAACAAACAGCAGTTTAGTTCTGAAGTAATGCAGTTAATATCAAATTATGAAATGGGTCACAGACCAACTCTTAACAAACACCTAAAATACTATCTAACTTGCTATCTCCAAAGCATATATATAATATATATATATATATATATATATATATATCACTATATATATAATCCTTTGATTTCCCTTTGGAACAAAGCCATTTGTGTTTTACTGGAAGCAGCATCTGAGATCTATGGAAGGGTAACGTGACTGTTCACATCTCAAACGACAGTTCATTGATGGAAGCATACTATTAGGAATGACACCTGCTATATCTAATTATAGAATAATCATTTATACTATTATTAATCGCAATTCAATTTTGCTGATGTTGGCCCAGATGTTGGTGGTGTGATAAAAGAGCTGCAACATTCTCAATTATGGCTACATTATAGTGACTATAAGAGGTGAATAAATAGAATATAATTTCAACATGCTAACATTTTTTTAAATAAACACTTTATGTGGAAGTTGAACAGAAGTTTTAATCACTGATTATATATTTTATATTTATAAAAGTGCTACATTTTAAAGCTACTGCTAATCTGCATTGTTGACTTCATGCAAGGATCACTAAAGGCATAAAGTATAGCTTACTAAATGCTATTCTAAAATGTACTATTGTTGTGCATAATGATAGTTTTTAAAAAGAGTTCAAACTAAAATTAAATTCTCTGAAGTTTGCTGTCGATGATGAGACACACAGGAACCATCATATGAATTCAGACTTGAAAACTCCTTTTTTACTCCACAGATGATAGATAATCATACGTTTTGGAACAAAATGAGAGTAGATAGTGCACTTAATTTTGCGGTGAACTGTCCCTTTATTACAGTTACATTTGTGAAAGTTTAACCATGAGTAACATGCAGATCATACGAGTCCGAACATGAGAAAAAAATGATTCTCTGTAATCTCTTAATATGTAATAAAAGTTGTGCTAAATTAATAAATTACACAATTTACTTTAGTACCTGTTGTGTAAATGTCCATTAGGTATATGTAAAGCAGAAAAGGTAACAAACTAATCACGCCTGAATTACCAGGGGTAGAATTTCTTAGTTTGAAGCCACAAATAGCAGGATTTGTCAAAGACAGTAATAAATACAACTGCAAAGTTAATAAGGTATTTTCTGAAATACACACTTTAAATACCATTTAATACTACATCCGTTATTTTTTTACCATATCACAAAATGTACTGTTGGGAGTCCAAATTCAAAAGGAATGTATTTGCAAAAGTTTTACTTTGTAATGTTTATCACTTTGGAATATTAAAACTTTGGAGTTTTATGGAGGTAAATTGAAAAGTAAATTAATTAGAAATGTTAGTAACTACATGTAAATGTAACAATTCTAGTTCTTCAATACATTCAAATTTTAAAGGGTTAGTTCACCCAAATATGAAAATTAAGTCATTAATTACTCACCCACATGCTGTACCAACCTCAAGAGATTTCCACGACGCGCACGCGAGAACTTAACTGAAGTAGTTGAAGGAGATCGCAATTCTCGCACGTGCGCGTCGTGGAAATCTCTCGAAGTCTCGTTTCAGGCCTACAAGGAAGAAAAGGAATAGTCGAATAAAGTCGTTATTTTTGTTTGTTTTTTCGCACAAAAAGTATTCTCGTCGCTTGATAAACTTATAGTTGAGCCACTGTTGCGACATGGAATATTAGAACATTTTCTTTAATGACTTTCTGGGCCGTCAAGTGTCATTCCCTTAGGGAGCCTATGTAGGAGTGATCAACCTCTCAGATTTAATCAAAAATATCTTCATTTGTGTTCCGAAGACAAACGAAGGCCTTACGGGGTTGGTACAGCATGGGGGTGAGTAATTAATGACTTAATTTTCATTTTTGGGTGAACTAACCCTTTAATGTAGGCCTATTATAATTTTGCATGTATGCTATTCCTTGTTTTACCCTTTGTCTTACGTTATTGGAGGTTGTACTGTGGTGTTTTTGTATGCATTCTTAGCATAGAATAACACACCACACAAATTAATTTCATTAAACTCTTACATAATATGACCTGAATTGTGGTAACCTTGCCAAAACAATTTGAACATTTGGGAGACTAAATTCCCTGACACACACACACACACACACAGTATGTGCCATACATCAACCCTCCATACAATATATACTCTCAGAAAAAGCTTTTACAAACAGGTAAGCTGTCAGATAATTATAGCCACTCTAGTGAACTTAATGTAAAAAAAGTCAAGATCTAAGGCCCTCTGGATCTAATGAGATTAATAACCCTGATACTGTGCTTACATAAAATGGAAATTTCCCACAAACAGAGGTTGATTTTCAGTCAAGTGTAAATTCATTTGGTCCAGGCAATAGTGCTATTCAAACCCACCCATCTAACACAAGATTTTGTCAGATTGGTGAACACATGGCAGCTGACCTCCCTCACATCTTTTTGGAGCGCCGGCCAAGGTGATGATAGTAACTCAAGGTGATGGAGAGGAAGAAGGCTTCACTAACAAGAAGAATGATTGCACCGTTGCACATTGTGCCCATCTCCAAGAGAGTGATGGATGTCACTGGGGAAAAAATGTGTATAGAGACTAATTGGCAAAGTCAGACAAAGAAGTAGTCTTCTATAGACATCTGGCAAAAGGGTGCCAAGCAGAATTCACAACCCTATTTAACTCGTAAAAATATGTGCCGAGACAATGATACACTGCCCTCTTATGGAAATACATGCTTTAGCATTGATAAAAAAACAATGCCATAAAGGGTAGAATGGAATGGACTAAAAAAAATCAATCAATCAATCCAAAATTCTGAATCTACCACTAGACGATTGTACCAGTAGATGAATATACCATAGGCTATATGTCACAAACATTGGAATCAGTTCTTTTGTCATCAGGCCTTTTTGTTTTGTTTTTAAAGAAATTGTAATACTACTCCAGAATTTTTTTTTTTTTGGCAACAAACGTAGGAAAGGCACAAAGTTATTACAGTCAGACTTAATTACAGCTGCAAGACAAAAATGATCCCAAAAAAGCATCACCTTCAACCCATTGGCTTTTTATTATGTGACAGTCTTAAATGTGGTGTGATCACTCTCCTCAACTTATATTTAGCACAAAGTAAGGAGTTTATTGGTTCATTTTAACCCTATGCTTGGATTGGATTTTTAAGAGAGCTGGTTGCCATAAGAGGGCAGTACAGCCTTAAGAACTAAGAGTATCCCAGACCTTCTCTGCTAACCAGGACTCAACAATAAGAATGGCCTAGTGTTTCAAGCCAGATTCTAATCTACTTCTGATAGGCTTGGAAGCATCTGGAGAATGGGTTACAATTATGAACCAATCTGTAATGCTTTGCATTGTTTTCCAGTAAGTGTTTATAAATGTACAGCTTATGTAGCCACATAATTGCCGTTTAATTTAATATTATTAATGCTAATGAAAGTCCTTGCTAGTAAATATAATATTAATACAAATAAATAAAACATAACACATTGAGTAAATATTAAGAAAAAAAATTTTCCTGGCACATAAAAAAAAGACATAAAAATAAATATATTAAATAAAAGATACCATGTAAAAAAATCTCATCATTAGGCCTAAATACATTCTCCAGTCTAAATGTCCCTTAATTATGGGTCTGCCCCCTTAGCACTGTCTGCCCACTGTTCTCAGAAAAAGAAAATCCCTCTCTCACCTAGAAATTGTACCCCGAAGTAACACGCTTCTGTAAGTAGCGTCCATTGAATGATGACCTTTTCCGCTGTGTAGAAGCCATTCCACAGGATTAATGAGATACCTGTTGGGAAGAGGAAACACAAATAGTCAGTTCATCCTAAGTCAGGTAGAAACAATAAAAGGGGCTCATCTATTAAATATAATGCGGAATCTCCTTAAACCCAAGCACTTGTGCTCGGAATTAAAAAGCTGGAAATCTGGCCCAAGATCAGAGGACCGATGCTGCTGTGGGTTCTGATTCTGTTCAGGGAAAAGCGCAGATAGTCCTTCTGATCTCCTCCCACACTGCGGATATGGATGACAAGGAGGTTAGCTGTTTCTTCAACCCTGCCAAGTGCCATCTGCCAGCACTATTTTTCCAGCCTTGCTTGAGTAATTCCCACCACTCAACTGGCCATTGATCTGACAGAAGAACACTCACACCTTGCAGCGCCACAGGGGTATGAATTGTTGGTGAGCTAAACCAGGTGTCACACTGTATAAAGACCAATGGAGCTCAGTGAGGGGTCTGACTGCAAAATACAGCCCTTTTGAAATTTGCATACTAACATCATGTGTGCATACAGCAAAGCCTTCAGGGCTCTGCTGCAGCACCCTATTTATGAGCATTCATAGATAGATAATGTTTACATTAGCATAATATTTTATCACCCACTGGTTAGGGCTGGAATCTAAACAAATTGGGGAGGGAAACTTCTTTATGCTGAATTAGAGGCTGCGTTATGCTATTATGGAGAAAAGACAAATAGGCTGATGTTCATAATGAAATAAGGGCATAGGGAGGGAAGGGATTTTATTTTCACAAAACTCATACCCATAAGCCACCCCTGCAATCTTTTATAATACAGGACCTCCTACGGCTGACTGTAAGCTCAAGCACGGGGTGTGCCTGGCATGTGCTGTTGTTGTGAAGCGTCCTGGGACCAGCAGGGGGTCATTACTAGTTCTAGTGCAATAGCTCTACCCAGCACTCTGAAAGCCCTGCCCTATATGTGGCTAAATGGTATTGTATGGACTCATCCATTTTTAAAACCGAGGCTTAAAATATTCATATCTCGTGAAATCATACTAATCTGGCAGTGAACAGCTCATCTAGTCATGAATATTTCCTGTGAGTGGGAGACAGACTTGCACAAATGTGTTTACATTATGCATTTGCTATGCGTAAATTGAGAGTGGAAAAAACTTAAGTGTAAAGAAGTGCACATATGCTACATTGACAATATTATGTGGAGAAACGCGCATTTAAATATCCTAACCGGTCCAATGCTTATATATACATTTTATTTTCATGATATCCACAATGCTTTTACAGACTGTGTACTTTTTCAGCCCTTGTGGAACTTATAGTATTTGTCAAATTTGTTAACGTATGTTTTTACAATTCATTTCTTCTCATTATAGACTTATAGTCTATAATGAGGAGATGTAATCTTTAACCTTATGCAATTAAACCTGAACATATATGCAGATTTATATAACTACAGTTGTATTGCATACATATAATGAAAATGTCCCTGACACTTGCTTAAGATGCAGTGAGTTTAAAGGTACACTATATCATTGCATATGGAGTGTGATGAAGTATTTCTGGAAAGGTGTGAAAGAAATGATAGATAACATCCTTGATTTTAACATCCTGCTGTCACCTTTTTCTATTATTTATATCCTAAGGAGATCAACTTAAAAAAGAAAGAGTATATATTTATAAATATATGATTTCTTCAAGCCATACGGCTTATTTCTTTAAATTGGAAAAGTATTTGAGCACCAAATATAATACTTTGGTTAAAAGAAATGGTAACAAATATGTCAATGGAAAAGATAACTTGTATTTTAAAGGATAAATATACAGTTTTTGATAGAGTTTTGGGACCTTTCTGATTGTTCTTAAAACATGTTGGAAAGGTGTTAATAGAACAGAGGTGGTACTGAATATCAATGTAAAATACTGTGAAGCATTTTTTGTTTATTTGTTTGTTTTTGTTCTTGTGTTTGTTTCTCTATGTTACATGGAAATGTATATGTACATGTGTATAGTTCAAATGTAATTTAAAAAAAAACCTGAACATACATAGAAGGGCTCCGCCGAAGAGCCTGATGGAGATCCTGGTGGTGGTGAGCTCAAATATTATCTCATAGAGCTGGTTGGGGAAAGCCAGGGCCTACAACACAGAGAACGTGGTCACATAATGACTGTAATGTTATGGGACATCTAGGGAGAGGCATTAAAGCTGCAAAAATCCCTTCAAGATGACAGCGAAATGAGAAATGTCAATTATAAATAAAAAAAATTAATTGTAACATTATTTGTAACGTTATAAATGTCTTTACTGTCACTTTTGATCAATTTAATGCATTCTTGCTGAATAAAAGAATCCATTTCTTTTAAAAGAAAATCTATTGTACAGTAGCGTAAATAATTACACAAAACACAATGAGCATTACTTCATTTTGGAGCATGAACTATTTTGCAGTAACTGCTCACCATTAAGGATGTCGATGTGAACAGAACTGCAGAGATGAGGAGCCAAATCCTGTAATGAGAGAATGAAAGAAATTACACATCAAACCAACTGGCCTCTAATAAGACACAAATGAGCCACAATTAAAACCTTTAAGGATTTGCAAAAAAAAAACAAAAAAACATTGGAGCAATTAAATAAGTAGGGTGTCTAATGTCACACGTAAAGACAGAGACAAGCTTGAAGTCAGTGGTCTGATGTGAAGAGACTGATCATGTTTAAAGTCTTACCGGAGACCAATGGGCTCACGTACAGCAAACTTCATCTCATTACCCAACATCTGACTGATCTGCAAAATTAGAATTTATCAATATTAGCATGTAAAATGTAGTCAGTTTACTAACTTCTTTTTAGAAATCTAATAATTAATAAGACACATTAATATACTATTCATTCATATACTACTACTATAATATACTAAGTAGAGCAAGGTGACGCACTAAAATACAGGCAGATGGAAGGAAAATAAGAAAACAGGCCTAACTCAGAAAGTGGGATTTTCAGATTTGCTGATTGCAGAAGTCTGCCAAGACTGAATGGTCCATGCAGAGGGACACATATTTATTTTGCAAATATGGAAACTTTGGTGTAGCATCTGGAGGGACTGATAGGAAAGTTAGAGTTTTGTTTTGATTTAATATGTGTATTTTGACAGCAGGCTAGGTGGTTTCACAATGATGGCTTTGTGTTCGTAATCCAGGCTGTGGGCCACAGGGGAGCACAGCTCCTTCAGACAGAATCAGACAAATACAGATAAGGATGTGGAAGGTGGTACAATATAATGCTTTGTTTGGGTAGCCTAACTCTTATCATTCTATAAGTGACAGGGGGATTTTGTAGGAGAATGCTGTTTAAAAGAGTGCTAAAGCTCAAAAGGAACCAACTCAAAATGATGCTCACCAAGGCTGCATTTATTTGATTAAAAATACAAAACAAACAGTAATATTGTGAAATATTATTACAATTTAAAATAACTGTTTTCTATTTTAAAATATTTAAAAAAGTAATTTACTCAGTGATGGCAAAGCTGAATTTCCAGCATCATTACTCCAGTCTTCAGTGTCAATATTATTTTAATATTCTGATTTAGTGCTTAAGACATATTTCTTATTACTATCAATGTTGAAAACAGTTGTGCTGCTTAATATGCATGGGGAAACCATGGTAATATTTTATTTAGGATTTTTTTATAAAGTTTAAGAACAGCATTTGAAATTGAAATCTTAAGTAACATCATAAAATATTACTTTACTGTAACTTTTGATCAGTTTAATGCATCCTTACTGAATAAAATAACTAATTTAATTTAAAAAAAAAATCTTTCTGACCCAAACAGTACTGTCCATTATGTGGGAAAAAGGAAACAGGTGGTTAAGATAAAATGAGCAGTGGACCTTTCGCTAAGCCTGGTCTTAAAAACGTTAACTGGCCGATCCTTCCCCGGGAAAACTGTTGCCATCCGCCATATTTTTTAACGATCTTGTGCTCGTCCAGCGTTAGTTCAGTATATCTCGATATAGTTAGATATGCCAGATGATGAAACCTGAAAGCATACTGGAAACCTTTTGGTAACTATATATAATTGTGTATTTAAATTCATAGCTAATCTAGATGTTATCAACAGCATCAAAAGCTTGTCAGATCCAGCAATACTAACCATGGGTGCAGGCTGATCGAAGGGTCTAATGTGCTGTAGGAAATTAGTAGGCTAATTTTACAGTAGCAATGTCCATTTACTTATCTTTGAAACACATAAACAGGCATTTCCCTTACTTTGATGTGCTCTATAAGAAATTAGCACAATTATTGTTACCACGCTCCTTTCCATTTCCATCTCAAAATGATGTGTGGCTTCCAGGCCTAAAAAAACAACAATACACCCTAATGGCCATTAAACATGCAAGCTCTCTCTTTCTTCTCCCCCCCTAAAAAAGAGGGATCTATCCATCTCCCTCTCCGCCATTCTGCACTAAAAGCCTCCTCAGCGTGGGTAATTTAGTGTTGATGAAAACCTGATCCGTTTCTGATGGGAAGCCGAACTCTTGGCCAAAGGTCATTTCATAGGGGGAAGCAAGAATGTGATCGAGGAAGGTGAGCGGGACTGATGGAAAGTGACTGCTGTGGCCTGCAGAATGTGGCCCTGATCAGTACAAACATGTGGACTGCATGTAGTTGTACTTTATTTAGCCCTAATGCATGTTTCTTGCTGTGGTAGGCCCCTTTAAGGAAAAAAATATCCGTGCGCCCTATAGTACATGGTGTGCATTTGTATGGGGGGCGTGTCTCACAGCATCTGTTTTAGCCTCTCAGGTGTGCCTAAATAGTAATAATGGCTTAGAGTAAAACTGATGTCACAGACGAGCTGACACCGGCTGTTTTTGTTTTGTAAAGGTTCCGTTCTATAGGTTTCGCTTATTGTAATATTAGACCATGAACATTTACTGCAATTCATTGAAATGAAATTGCCAAAAATTGTATACTATGAACAAATGCCGCTGTATTTAGAAAACAGCTAGTACGGCAGGTCATTGAATCCTCTCAGGAGAAAAGTGTTCACAGAGATATGGTGTTCAGAAAGCATGTCGCACCGAGAAACAAGAGCATGTCATGTTCTATGGAGACCACCACTCAATCGACACCTCGCTCGAGTTGTTTCTGAGGGGATTAACACATCTCAACAACAGCTGGGAACAGGGAGTACTCTGTTTTCTCATAAGACCTGTAATGGCAGATGATACAACAGTATGTAACGGATCGTATTGATCCAGACCTGGCCACACGGTTTGCCATGCATCTGACGTGGATTAACTGTAAATTAAAGTTTATCATTTGCACATTTTAAGTCGTGGCAATTTAAACATTCAAGGGATTTTAAACCGGTCAAGTGTTAATGTAGTGAAATGTAGTTGCAATAAAAGCTTTAAGAATCCGTACAACTGTAGTAGCAGATGACTATTATTCTGTTGCAAGGAACTGAGGAACAACTGATGATGGCACGTTTTGATGTTTAGTTGACCAATCAGTGGTAAGGAGCATTTCATTCCGGTTCACATGTAGAGACCGAATTTTTAAGCTCTTTATGCATTTTCTACCCCTGAACGTAAAAAATAAAAATCAAACCATATTCTTGTTTTGTTTTTATAAAAAAAAAAGTTGATACTTTGACCCATTTTCTCACAACATTAAACACAAAGCCAAATCTTCAAACTACCGTCACAAAACCCCTGACTCTTCTGGCAAAATCAAACAAAGCTTTCGGATCAAACACACATCAGTCCACTACAGATCATTCATTAGACACTACATAAGAAAAATGGTGAACACAGCATCCACAGCATGTATTTGTTTTAGGCCATTGAGAATTTGGTTCAGAGAACAGTTTTGTTTTAGCAATTCCAAAAAGCTGTAAAACAAAAAACGAATGATCGGAAGATACCGATTGCCTCTCCCTGATAGATCCGATCCATGACTCAAAAACCGCAATATGATCTGACCCATGAGTGTTGTGATCCGTTGCACCCCTTCTACACAGTATGTTCATCTGACCACTGGATCGCAGCAACTGCTTATTTAAGTGACAAACTAATGGAGAAATTAAACAGAGTACATCACGCCCCAAATTAGGTATGATAAACAGAAAATCATGATCATGAGTGTGCAAGTCTTCAAATAGTAATGGAAGAGCAAAATCATTTTGTATTACAAATTAATTTTCAAGTTGCTCAGAAACATTTTGCACCCAAAAGATTTACTTTGACTGGTGAAACTGCTGATTTATTAATATGGCATCTCTTGAAAGCTCATCAAAGCATACATCTCCAGCCATTATGGTGCTAGCTGAACCATCTCTGTTGAAATAGAGGGTGATGGGCGACTGCCCCTTAATGGATGTTCTCTTAGATCTTTCTCTGTGACCCTACCCAAGGATTGATGCACATTGCAGGGGTGGAAAGGGTAGCTGTGTCTGAGTGCCGCCCATGTTTCATGTGGACTACCTCAAAGCCCCATATGTTTTAATAGTGCTGAGTGTGAGATAGGTAGTGGTGCCAATAAGCTTTCATTGTGGAGTATTCATATTTGGGACGTGAGTCGTTTTCATTTTGTTTTGCACATTTAATGTTTTCCTTTTTATTTTAACAAAGGCTACGTTTAAATTACCGTCATGTTAATGTTACATTTTAAAATTAATATATTTTTTGAATAGTGTATTTCTGGAGCGGAAAAAAATCATTTAATTTTACCTCCGATTTTGCATGTGTTCGTTTTCTCTGTGGAACTCGCGGAAGGTTCAGAGAAATGTCCACTCGGAAGATGAGCAAGGTGAGGGAGTATTTTGTAAGCCTACACATGTCATGTCAAACTAGTATATAACCATTAAGCATGCTTATAGGCTTGTTATACTACCGGTTAAGAGCGACAATAATACGATATGAAATTTTATATCAGATCATATCAGATTGAAGGAGAAACATTATGAATGAAAATTACTTGGCACCTGAACAGTTGCTATATCAACAACCCAAGGAAGAGAAAACTCGACTAAAAAGTCGACTAGTCGGTTGCAAAATGCACATTCCTTATTCACAGTCGTGCAACATGACTGCACACTGGCTTCAGGATGAGTGTGTGGGGACAGTTAGTGTCCTAAAGCAGAGCTGGCGTTCCACACTGTGCCACAACTCATCTAGTCAGCCACCTCCCCCATAGCAGGTGTGTTTCTAATGCACAATAAATTTGTGGTTTGTGTGTGATGTATTCCTACCTCCCATAAAGCAAGAGAGCTCAGTACGCAATATATTCTATAGTTTATATATTCCTTTCAACAGAAATATATAAATGATAAGCAGCAGCATCTCAGAAAACAGAAAACAGTCAGCTAGAATCCAACAATCCAAAAATAATATTTGTATATTTAATTTATATTATTATTATTTAAATAATAATAATAATAATAATAATATTGTACTTAATATAATACTGTATTAATTATTAATATAATTAGAAATAATAACAAAATGTTTATTATTATTCAATTAATAAATAAATAAATTTTTTTTTGATTGTGGTTGCTGTTGAATGAAAGAATATATGAAAAAGATATATACATACAGTTGTAATTGAAATTATTCAACCACCCTTTCAAGGTTTATTGGCTAAATTTACAGACTTTCAGCTGTTTGCAATGAACAAATCAAACAAAAGTAATTGAAATAGCTCAACACAACAACTATTTCAAGTGGTTTCCCCAAAATCATCTGAAAATGCTACTTTAAATGACTTCTGCAGTCTCAAAATGATTCAACCCATGAATAGAATCCCTCACAACAGCACAAATCTGCAAAACAGGTGTTGTCTCAAGCACACCTGATGGAACTAATCAAGGGCTTTATTAGTTGCACCAGGTTTGCTTGAGCTAGAACACATTAAATAACTCAACTGGCTAGGTTTGTTAAATGCCACATATGTCTGCATGTTAGGAACATGGCTAAGTCAAAAGAATGGTCCAGAAGGTTAGCTTAGTTTAGTTTATTTAATTACACATAGTCTGCAAGTACAAAGCTAAAGGAACACTACCTGGACAGGGCAGAAAAAGGAAGCTATCAACGGCAACAACCAGATTTCCGAGAAGAGAGGTTTAAAAAAACCTTGAGTGGCTGCAAAATACCTGCTGCAAGACTTGGTGCCAACAGGCACTGAGGTTTCACCTTGCACAATAAGGCTGCAGAAGAAGTCTTGGAAGATTCAACAGTGACCATCACAGTCACCTGACTTGAACCTTATAGAAAATCTCTGGTGGGATTTGAAGAAGGCAGTTGCAGCACGCAAAACCCAGGAATATGACTGAACTGGAGGCCATTGCTCATGAGGAATGGGCTAAGATTCCTCAGAAACGGTGCCAGAAGCTGGTGTCTGGTTATACATCTCATTTGCAGCAGGTCATAAAAGCAAAAGGGTGTTCGACTAAGTACTAAAGATGCTTGCCATAAAGAGATTGGATAATTTTGAGACTGCAGAAGTCATTTAAAGTTACATTTTCAGTTAAATTTGGGGAAACCACTTGAAATAATTTTTGTGTTGAGCTATTTCAATTACTTTTGTTTGATTTGGTCATCGCAGACAGCTGAAAGTCTGTAAATTTCGCCAATATTTCAATGGGGGTTGAATAATTTCAAACTGCATATATTAAAATATACACACACACACACACATACATATGTATATATATATATATATATATATATATACACACACACACTTCAAGTTGCACTAATAATTTGAAAAACTAAGGCATATGACTTAGACAACATAAAACAAATTTTTTAAAATCAGGGAAACACTGCCCTGATGCGGTCAGGTGGGACGTTACCTTTGATCTGTGCACCTCTCCGTCATCATCCTCCCCGCCGACACCCAGAACCTTGCGGGACTTGAGGCGACTCACAAGATCAGTCTGACTGTGCTTCTTCATAAGAGGTGGTGGTGTGGAGGTCATGGCAGCAGAGGAAAGCAGGCACTTCAATGAGCTGTCAGAGGGACTAAGAAAACGATAACATCAGCAGGAGCACTTTCTCAGAGTTGTTTGTACCTAGCATTCCAGTTATGGAGAAACAAATTAACAACTAGTAATATGTAGGGTTTGTGAAATTTAACAATTGCATGTCATTCTGTTTCACAACTGTGACTATGAATAATCATAGCTATCAGTAAGGTTTTGCACAGGCTAAACGAAACAAGACAGCAGTAGAAAAATACATAAACATTGCATTGTGAGTCTACATGCTCCCACACAGCTGCACTATGCTTACCAAGGCTGCATCAATTTGATAAAAAATCCACTAAAACTGCAATATTGTGAAGTATTATTATAATATAGAATAATTATTATCTGTTTAAATAGCCTATATTTAAAAATATTATTTATTCCTGTGATGGCAGTAGCTGCGTTTACATGGACGGGACCCTAATAATCTGATTGTAATCGGACTACTAGCACAGTCTGAAACATCAATCAGAATGAATTGGCAAAACCCGATTAAAATTTAATCTGGATTGTAAGGGGTGGTATAAACCTTTTCTAATCTGATCAAGAGGACACGTAAACACTTGATCGGATTAAAAACCGAAACTGGAAAGTACTGCGCATGTGCAATGACGTTAAAATGGCGTAATGACATATGACGCGAGGAACGAGCTTTTGTTGTTGTTGAATGAAGTGTCATAAATGACTTCAATGTCAATCTAATATTTTCCTTCCACTCATCATCTGGGGACCTATCCCAAATGGCACACTTCATATGCACTTTCGGTCTTGTGGACTTACAATGGCTGCCATAGACCCTTTCTAGGCGTGCGCCTGTCCGTTAAGTCCATGAGACCGTAGGGTGTCCTATTTGTCATTTTAGGATTCAGAAGGGTGGTGGCGAGCGCCCCCTTTGCAGTCGATATGCACACTTGATACGCACTTTTGCTAGCCTGACGTCATCATACTCAGATTCTTTTTTTTTTTTTTTCTTATATATATGATTTATGTATTGAATTTTTCACAACAACAAAGACAAACACTCACAAAAAATAAAAAATTAAAAAATAAAATTAAATAACATTAAAAAAATGTAATCAATACAAATCCATACAAAAACACCAACATAAAGTCCTTCACCCCAGTAACAGGTTTAGTAAAGTATATAATATATTATAACAGAACTGTATGTAATAATACAGACATAGGCCAAAGTGAGCCTTAACTAGGTCCAGTAAGTAAAGTTGAGTAACCCAAAGACTAATAAAGTGTGCTATACCGGAATAACCAACACTGATAGGGCAAGGTGGGTGGTCAGTCAGTCAATTGGGACTGCATCCAGCTGCAGAGATTTAACATGCTCTAAAAAGGGTAACCAAATTCTTGAAAATTTAATCATGGAACCACGAAGGCAGTGTTTAATTTTTTCCAATTTAACAAAAAATAAGGCATCTTGGTAACACTTTACTTGAAGGGGTGTGCATAAGACTGACATGACACCTTCATAACCATGACATGACATATGTCATGAATATGAAGTAGGGTTTATGCATGTTTATGACAACTGTCATTAAGTGTCTTTCGCTCAATAATGACATTCTGAATGCAAATGTGACATTGTTTAAGATGTCTTTGTTATGACTTCTTGACATAAACCATAACACCATAACCTGTCAGTGTCTTTGTCATGACAACTTGACATTAAATTAAATTAAACTGTCATGTGGTTGGTTTTGACACTGGCTGTCATGAGGCCATTATAACTGTGTCGACTCATGAATATTTTTCGTGACCTCAACTACAGTGGTACAAATTGAATTTGTCATTAAAAAGTTATAATGGCTTCATGACAGCCAATGTCAAAACCAACCACTTGACAGTTTAATGTAATGTTAATCAATAAAGCTAAGTGGTTTCATAAGTTTGATAATTTTCTTAAGTTGTGTTGTCTTAGTAATGTCAAGTTGTCATGACAAAGACACTGACAGGTTATGATGTATTTGTTTATGTCAAGGTGTCATAACAAAGACATCTCAAACAATGTCATATTTGCATCAAAAATGTCATAACTGAGCGAATGACACTTAAAGGGTTAGTTCACCCAAAAATGAAAATTAAGTCATTAATTACCCACCCCCATGCTGTACCAACCCCGTAAGGCCTTACGGGGTTGGTACAGCATGGGGGTGAGTAATTAATGACTTAATTTTAATTTTTGGGTGAACTAACCCTTTAATGACAGTTGTCATAAACATGCATACAACTTCTTTCATATTCATAACATGTGTCATGTCATGATTATGAAGGTGTTATGTTAGTCTTATGCACACCGCTTCAAGTAAAGTGTTACCGGCATCTTTTATCCACCGAGTACGAGAAGGGGCGTGTTCATCAAAATACAACGTCTCGCTAGCAGCATAAGAAAAGCTACCAACTCAGCAAAATGAGACGGCAATGAATAATCAGGAGGTAGTACTCCAAACAAGCCGATTAGTGGAGAGGGATGGATATTAACAGAAGTGATAGCTGAAAGCGAATCAAAAACAGACTCCCAGAAAAAAGATAAAGCAGGACAAGTCCAGAACATGTGAGTTAAATTAGCTGGTTCTAGATGACACTTGTCACAGCTTGGATCAATGTCAGGGAACATGCGGGCTAATTTACTTTTAAACCAGTGTACTCTGTGAACAACTTTACACTGTAAAACTCCATGGCGAGCACAAACAGATGACGTGTGAACACTAGGGCTGTCACTTTTTATTCGATATTCGAATATGCATTCGAACATGACGTGAAATATCCGTAATCAAACTATAAATAAACTAACCGGTTTTTAAAGTGCCATGTTTAGCGCATTTTTTACAGTCTATGATTAGACCGTTTGTTTTTTATTTGATTGTTTGCCATCTCATCCAGTAGTGGGCACTCTAAACGTATTGTAGCGTAAGCTCATCACCAAATCAAGCGAATAATAGCCAATAGCCACCCTGTTTTGAAAATGGAAGATAACGCACAGAACAGCCAGCCTGAGCGGACAATTTCTACCCCAACTCATCTAAAAAGTAGTGTCTGGAAATGGACAATCCGATTGATGAATCCGAACACGGTGTTTACATGAACGATACATAAAGTAATGTGTGCGTTATATGTCACAAGATTCAAATCGGAATTGATTTTTTGACATGCGCACACTGCACGAATATGCCGCTGTTCGCGCATAACTATTCTCCTCTATTGGTTCTTTATTTGTTTTAAACAGCAGACTTGATATTTATCCGTCTCTGGTCATGATTTGGAGACGATGAGCATGATTTGCCGTGCTGCTTGCCTGCTTATATTGATCACGCAGTAAAACCCTCCGCCCAAAACCAGTCGTCCGTGGATGATAATCTGAAACAAGTGCTGGTGGGACGTTGTCCTGCTTCACTTCACAGACGCTGAGTGAAATGAGAATTTTTTAATAACGGAACACTCATTTATGACACTCTATTCAACAGGAAGAACAGCTCGCTCCGTGCGTAATACGTCATTGCACATGCGCAGTCCTTTTAGTTTCATAGATATTCGAATATATTCGAATACATTGCTTGATATTTGATATCCGTTCGAATTTGATTTTTCTCAAGTGACAGCTCTAGTGAACACGTTTCAAAATCGACTGCCATGTCTCTGTCTCTATCTCTATATTAAGATCCCTAGCCCAAGTAATCCGCAGACTATCAGAAGCCAAGGGGTAGTATGTGAAAAAGGTGTTATATATCGTGGAGATGGCCCCTCTTTGATAAGGATTAATATGTGATATGGTATCGACAATGGTGGAGGGTGGGATCAAGGGGAACCCCGGAAAATGCTTACGGACAAAGTCCCGGACTTGCAAGTATCTGAAAAATGGGAACCTTGTTAAGTTAAAAACTTGAGTCAATTGTTCAAAAGAAGCAAATGTACCATCAATGTAAAGATCCTTAATAGAAATGATCCCGTGGTCCACCCAGGCCGCAAAAGCCTTATCAATGCAAGAAGGAGGAAAGAGGGGGTTAAAGTGCACTGGGCATATAAGAGGTGTTGACAGTAAAGTAAAATGGCGCTTGAGTTGACACCAGATCTTAAGACAATTTTTAACTATAACATTACTGGAGAAGGTTAAAGGTGAAAACGAGAGAGGAAGACACAGAAGAGACATAAGCGAAGAGCTGCCACATGAGGCCTCCTCAATCCTCAACCAAGGTGGAGGCTGATCACTGGAACAGCACCAGAATAAAATGTTACGAACATTTGCAGCCCAGTAATAAAACAAAAAGTTAGGTAGTGCTAAACCCCCATAGTTCCTTCGTTTTTTGTAAAATGCCTTTCTGTATTCTTGGAGTTTTACCATTCCAAATAAATTGATCATACTCAGATTCTAGTCAGAATATGAGTCTGATACTGCTCCATTGGGCTATGATTATGGGGCGTGTTTCAACCGAACCAGGAAAGAAACTGCCTCTGCACTCAATTGCATAGACCTACAACTAATCAGAGCAAACGAGTAAGTGACGTATTTTAAATCCCATTGGAAGGACGGCAAAAACATTTTTCCGATCGGCAAATGGCTTGATCGTGGTTCTCTGTTCGTCTTTTAAAATGAATGCGCTGTCGATATCTTCTATAACAGACACGATGGCGGAATCTACACATCTCAATTCTCCAGGGGCAGCCACCTTTGTTGTAAACGAATTCAACCCAAATTCTCTTTGGTGACGTGGATGATTACGTTACTGTTGATCATCTGTCCATCATCGTATAAAGCCCGCCCTGACAATTAGATTGGTCCGAACAGCTCTGGTTCGAGCATAGTTTCTCCACAACGGATCAATTCCAGACCGAACTTCCCGACCTCAAATGTTGTGGGCGGGGCTAAGTTCGGTTGGCATCCAGGCTACACTTTTGCTGAGCCCACACTGAAGGGAGCTCCGCAGCAGACTTCTTTCCGACAGTCAAAGCGGTGTTAAGTCACAAAAGTGTGGACTTGTAAGGAAGACCGCAAGTGTTTAGGGTGCCATTTGAAACAGGGCCTGTGAAATGGGGCAGAACAACGTCCCACTAGTCCTTGTTTCAGACTTTCATCCACAGACGCCTTGTTTTGGACGCAGGAAGGGGAGTTTTTACTGCTCAATAAATATAAGCAGCACGACACAAAGCTTCATGTGCTCGTAGTCTCCTAATTTTGACCTGAAATAAGTAAATATTAAGTCTGCTCTTTAAAACAAAGAAGAAATTTAGGAAAATAGTAAGCGCAAACAGCGAGAAACTGTATATTCGTGCACTGTGCTCATGACAAAAAATAAATTGCGATTTGAAGCTTGTGAAGTTGTGACACATAAACGTGAACAGCAACCCAATCACTTTATTTAGCGTTCATGTAAACACTACGTTTGGATTCATCAATCGGAATGAAATCATTGTAAATGTAGCTTGTGTCACTTCATTCTGATATGCTGATTTAATGCGCAAGCAACATTTTATTAATATTATCAATGTTGGAAACAGTTGTGCTGCTTAAAATTTTTTGTGAAAACTGATACATTTTTGGGATTCTTTGATGAATAGAAAGTTCAAAAGAACAGCATTTATTTGAAATTTATAAATGTCTTTACTGAGCCAATTTAATGTGTCCTGAATAAATAAACCCCATTAAACACAATTTTATCACAAGCATTTTTTAATATTCAAACAATGGCCATAAATATTGGGTTATTTTTAGAAGCAAAAAATACAAAAATGGTGTGCACATCCCAAACACCCAAATTGGGACCCAAATTATTTTTAGAAGCAAACACAAAAGGAGACAGCGATGACCTTGTGACATGACTGCATGAATGGTTACTGTCAATGAGCTTTGAACGGCCTAAAGGAATTACATTTTTAGGTGAGAAGAACAACACATAATGTCTCATCAGTAACAGGAAATGGTATTATGTGTAGCCTATGTTATCATCCCTCTGTGTGGATAATTTAGACATGAAATTACCAGACATGCCTCAGGGCACGGAATACACTTTGAAAGAGGTTCAAAGACAGCTAATTTCTGTTGCACAGAAGGGAACAGGACATGTTTCTCTGATATCTTGTGCAGACTGCTTATTGAACAACCCAAAGCCTGTCTAATCTAATTGATTAGCTTGGTGTTAATGAATAGAGCTTGATTCATGACAGCAGCTGCCTCATGTTGATCCTAGCTCTTTAGCCCAATCTAATGAGGACAAAAAGCACAAACTATAGGTGTTTTCAAATTAGGCTCCTTTGCTGCGCTCCGAGCCCGAGCGCCATTGTTTTCGGCGGCCCCTGCAGCGTTGGTCTGGTTTCACCGTCTATGGGTTTCACACTCAACTTGATTCTATCGAACCCTGGCGTTTGCGTGCATCTTTCGTCATTGCAAACGTGCACGGTGATAGAAAACAGAACCCGGGTTAATTTATTGTTTTTTTTATTAATTCGGCACTATTATGCGCAGCTGAGTGAACAACACATGTTTACTGTGTGTGTTGCATAAGGTGGCCTTCTGCTGCTTTCAAACATGTGGATTTCCAAATTTGTTGCCCTGATTCCACGCGCTATGCGCGAATACACTGCAGGCTCACTCTCGCTCATATCCAAGGTAAATCATCAACACCATCATCCCTTGCATGTGTTTTATTTAACTAAATACATCATAATCAGCTTATTGTGAGAGTGCGACACTAGATGCTGCTTACTGCTAAAAGATTAACTGAAGTTGCCGAAGGAGAGCAGCCCCAAAGAGTCTGTAGGGTTAGAACTGATGTTCTACTCCATTACTCAACTCATTCCCATTAGACAACTGAGTAAGGCAGCCAATAAAAAAGAGAGAGAGAAAAACGGCAGGCACTTGCCAAAATGGACCACAAATTTACTTTATTGAGGCATTTAGCTGCCCAGTACTAAATGGCTTCTTTCTTTTTTCTTTTTACAAAATAATAAAAACTAAATGCTAAAATCTAAACATTGTATTAATGCTCTAAATAGATATAGTTTTTGGCTTCAACTCTATAAGAACATTTATACTTTCACTTAAACAGCTCTAGTATAAGTCTGTTATCTTTCACATAGAATTACAACTCTGCAATGTTCCAGGACAGTATGCTAATACTAAACAATAGAACATAGTGACAAAAAAGCCATCAAGCAACACTCATAAACCTGAAGTATCAAATCATGTTCAGTATGTTCACACATAAATGCAACCATATTAATTATTCATGTCCCGTGACTAAATCACAAGTATTTTTCAGTGTAGGCCTATATCGTGATAGCAAATCTGCATTATGATGTGATATTAAATAAACCCAAAAATAATAATCAAACCGGTAACTTTTTGGGTTTTTCCCAGCATTTTTATTTTCTTCTAAAAATAGTTTTTTACAATGTCAAGTAAGTAACCTTTATTTATATAGCGCTTTATACAATACAGATTGTTTCAAACCACCATTCCAGTGATAACAGGAAAATTATTCAATGATGCAAACATTTACATTTAGGCATTTAGCAGACGCTTTTATCCAAAGCGACTTACAACTGAGGACTAAAGCAAGCGAGTCAACGTGAAGAGGCAAAAACAATGCAAGAAGTGCTCAAAATACAAAGTTCAGGCACTGAACAGAATAGCATAAGCCAGACAATTTTTATTTAAATTTTTTTAATTTTTTGAGGTTAAAGGAATAGTTCACCCAAAAATGAAAAATCTGTCAGTAATTACTCACCCTCATGTTGTTCCAACCCCGTAAGACTTTCGTTCATCTTCGGAACACAAATTAAGATATTCTTGATGAAATCTGTGAGCTGGCTCATTCCTCCATAGGCTTCTAAGGGATCGAAACTTGCCGGCCCAGAAAAGTTATTAAAGACATCATTAAAATAGTCCAAGTGACTACAGTGGCTCAGTTGTAAGTTTATCAAGCGACGAGAATACTTTTTGTGCTTCTGTGTTGTACGTCACACGGATCACACACATGACCAGCGTCGGCCAATAGTGAGCCTATGTGTGACGTACAACACAAAAGCGCTGCGCAGTTACACTACGTAAACTCACTCGAGGCCCACAGAGAAGGAAATGAATAGAGTTGTTATTTTTGTTTGTTTTTTGCGCACAAAAAGTATTCTTGTCGCTTGATAAACTTAAAGGACAACTCCGGCGCAAAATGAACCTTTGGTCTAATAACACATTGGTAGTCAACCGTTTTCTGAGATTTGTTTTCATGATAATCGAATGTAAAGAGTTTTATCTCTAAAAACTGTTTAGCTTATAACGCTAGTATATAAGGCATAGCATAATGAAAAATAAAAATCACTAGTTAATACCAATAACAAGGCTCAAAATAGCCCCACACTAACACAGTAGCATAATGAGGGTCCCTACATACAAACCGAAGCATTGAGAACTTTGTAAGTGTACAGACAGTTTTTTAAGAAGATATTTTATAAAGACAGTCCACTTCGCGTATACAGGCAGGAGACATCTTTGAAAAACAGTCTCGACCAGTCGAACCACGAACGCCGTGACAAGTGAGCTGGTCGATCGGAATTACGTTTGTGAAATCTAATTACATGGAAATGCATGAATTATATTTGTTTAAGTCTGCACTGTCTGGGGAAAGGGAGGGCAATTGGTTTTTCGGTCATTCATGCAAATCAATGAGCAAGACTTACAGCTGGCGATGCAAACTAAAATCACGCAATAGTTGCTCTATATATCAGAAATAATTGCACCGATTTAAGACATAACTGGCCTCCGTCCATCTGGTCCCTCCGCTATGGGTCGCCGCCTCCAATTTATTTTCGGGACATGGAAAAAAGTTGCAAGTACAGCCTTGTTTATCAGAGCGGGGAAATCTTCAGACTGTACAAAACGCGTCTCTTGGGTGTCGCGACTCAACAGGTCCCGCTCCGTGCAACACAGGCACTCCTGTTCGGTGTCCATAGCTTCACAATGTCCGCAGGTACACCACTATTTACCCGAAGTACGAAGCTGTGTTGCCGCATTGACCACCGGCAGCTGTCTCTCTCTCTCGTAGCCCTTTCACGGAGCTCCTGCAGCTCTTGCGTCAGTATATACCAGCTCGAAAAGATAAGACCATCCATCAAACATAAACGGTTCGTCGGTTGAATAATCCGCCATCTCTTTAGTGTATCTTGTGGAAGCACTAAGTCTCTTTTTTTAATTATTTTTATTAATTTATTATTTTCTCTGTTGCCTTCAGTGCTTCTCTTATGCGCTCAGTGATTTCTTCTGAAAACAACGGATCATTTGAGATTACAAGTCACAGTCCAGCTCACTTGGCACAGCGTTCGTGGTTCGACTGGTCGAGACTGTTTTTCAAAGATGGCTCCTGCCTGTATACGCGAAGTGGACTGTCTTTATAAAATATATTCTTATTAAACTGTCTGTACACTTACAAAGTTCTCAATGCTTCGGTTTGCATGTAGGGACCCTCATTATGCTACTGTGATAGTGTTGGGCTATTTTGAGCCTTGTTAGTGGTATTAAATAGCGCTAAATATTTTCATTACGCTATGCCCTATATACTAGCGTTATAAGTTAAACAGTTTTTAGAGATAAAACTATTTATATTCGATTATCATGAAAACAAATCTCAGAGAACGATTGACTAGGTACCAAAGTGTTATTAGACCGGTTATTAGAAAGGTTCATTTTGCGCTGGACTTGTCCATTAAGATTGAGCCAGTGTAGTCACTTGGATTATTTTAACAATGTCTTTAATAACTTTTCTGGGCCGGCAAGTTTCAATCCCTTAGAAACCTATGGAGGAGTGATCCAGCTCTCAGATTTCATCAAAAAATATCTTAATTTGTGTTCTGAAGATGAACGAAAGTCTTACGGGGTTGAAACAACATGAGGGTGAGTAATTACTGACAATTGTGTAGTAATTTTCATTTTTGGGTGAACTATCCCTTTAAGTGCTCACGGAACAGATGAGTTCTCAGCTGTCTTTTGAATGTTGTCAGGGATTCTGCATTCTGGATGAGGGTGGGGAGATCATTCCACCAACATGGTACCGTGAATGAGAATGTTCTGGAGAGTGATTTTGTGGCTCTTTGTGATGGTACCACGAGCTGTCGCTCATTGACCGATCGTAGGCTTCTGGTAGGGATGTAGACTCGAAGGAGCGAGTGAAAGTAGGACGGAGCTGAGTCTGTGGTACATCTGTAAGCAAGCGTCAATGCCTTGAACTTGATACGAGCAGCGAGTGGTAGCCAGTGCAGAGAGATGAACAGAGGAGTGACGTGGGCCCTTTTGAGCTCGTTGAAGACAAGACGAGCTGCAGCATTCATTTCTGGATCATTTGTAGAAATTTAGTTGCACATGATGGAAGTTCAGCCAGAAGAGCATTGCAGTAATCAACCCTAGAGATAAGCAGGGCCTGGACGAGAAGTTGTGTTACACGCTCAGTTAGGAAAGGACTGATCTTCCTGATGTTGTGCAGTGCAAACCTGCATGATCGAGCTATCTTTGGAATGTGGTCTGTGAAGGTCAGCTGGTCATCAAATGTTACTCCAAGATTTCTGACCGACCTTGATGGGGTGATTGAGGTTGAATCTAGCCGGATAGTGAAGTCGTGTTGTAGAGACGGATTGTCAGGGAGGATGAGAAGCTCAGTCTTTGCCAGGTTGAGCTGCAGGTGATGTTCCTTCATCCATTCCGAGATGTCTGCAAGACAGCTTGAGATACGTGCAGCTACTGAGGGATCATCTGGTTGAAATGAGAGGTAGAGCTGGGTGTCATCAGCATAGCAATGGTAAGAGAAACCATGTGCCTGTATGATGGGTCCCAGTGATGTGGTGTAAATGGAGGAGCGGTCCAAGAACTGAACCCCGAGGAACCCCTGTGGTCAGTTGATGTGCTTTGGATACCTCGCCTCTCCATGCGACCCTGAATGATCTACCTGTCAGATAGGACACAAACCAGTGGAGAGGAGTACCTGTGATGCCCAAGTGATGAGAGGGTGGACAGAAGGATCTGATGGTTCACAGTGTCGAATGTAGAAGACAGATCCAGGAGAATGAGAATTGATGATTTAGAAGCAGCTTTTGCGGTCCGCAGAGCTTCTGTGACCAACAGTAATGCGGACTCAGTTGAATGCCCTTTCTTGAAGCCAGATTGGTTTATATCTAGCTGGTTGTTCAGAAACAGGAAAGATGATACTTGGTTGAAAGCAACTCGTTTTCGCAATGAATGGTAGGAGAGAGACAGGCCTGTAATTCTCTAAAAGTGATGTGTTTAATGTTGGTTTTTTAAGCAGTGGAGTTACCCGAGCCTGCTTGAATGCTGTAGGGAAAAAACAAACAGTTAATTTCGGATGTACAGCTCTAACAGAAAACCGGTTCATTGTTCAGCTGAAGTTAGTTAAGTGTTGATTCATTTATGTTGTAAAGATCATCAATTATTAATTTAGTTCATTTCATCCATAAAGCAATTCTGCAGAAAAATAGTGAAGACATCGTCCAGCTCAGTTCAGTTCTCATCCAATAGTGTCAGTGCCGTCAAATCAATAATACTGATGAATATTAAGGGTGTGTTCACACTTGGCATGTTTGGTTTGATTGTAATGAAACCTGGTACGATTGCTCTGTTATTGAGGTTTATTTGAATAAGTGTGAATGCTGCCATCCAAAACCTGGTGCACATCAAACAAACTCTAGTGCGGTTCGAATGAAATATGAGCGCAACACGGACCAAAGACATGTAAACAAACCAAAAACCAACAGGACATGTTGTCACAAGATGCGATCCTAAAAAGGACAGAATGCTCAAGCATACCTGTTTTTCTTCTCATAGTCACGATGTTGCCCATCACAATTTGGTACAGTCAACAGAACCGCGTCTCCTTGCAGCAGATATCGTTTGTGTGTGTGACAGAGCGATTCCTGTCACTGTTTTGACTCCTTTAAACATTTTATAAGCTCTTCACGAGTTCTCAGCTGGTCAAATACCAGCACATGAAGGCTACACATACAATGTGCGCATTTAGTCCAGCACACAGCATTGTTTTGGATGTTCGGTAATAAAAGCCGACCAATCAGGTTGTGATTCGTCTTTAGGTTCAGTATCTTTAGGTTCGCTGTTAAAATGCCAATGTGAACGCTAAAGCCTGGTTCACACGGGACGATTTTAAAATTGTCGGCCGATTTTCCAAACCTGAGAGACTCCACACACGGCGATAAAAAATCACGGGTCTAACAGTTTTGGTCGTACAGTGTGTGGTGCGCAGCCACACGGCAAAATCAACACATCACACACGAACCGATTTGACTCCAGAGCATTCCCAGGTCAGACGGAAAATCTCGCAAAATCCCTCGAGATCAAACGTGACTTCAGAGTAAACAATCATGGCGGACGAAGAGGATGCAGTGGCGATAGTGTGTAGTTTGTTTTTAACCGAAAAAAAAAAAACGTTATCAAAAGAAAAGGCGATAGTCAAAGAAGTGGAAACAACGTGAGCATGGACGGCTGTTTTGATTTTGTTTCCCGGTGCTTCCTCTGCGCCTCGTCACCTCGCTTTCTGATTGGCTACACGCCACAGTCCACAGGCTGCATGCTCGTTTGTCCCCGGGGGACACCACACACGAGGAGAAATCGGGCCAAATAAATCCAACATGTTGGATATCCCCGATTTGAGATCGGAGCGGTCCCGACGTCCTTCCGAGCAGACGAGAGCACTTTTAACACACCACACACGGCAGAAATATCTGATCAGATTATTTTACGATAATCAGAGGATACTTAAGATTGTCGGAAGGGGTAAATCGGGGCTAAAATCGGCCTAATTATCCTGCCGTGTGAACCAGGCTTTAGCGGACCAGGACTAAATTTTGAAACAAGTGAACCGAACACACCCTAAGTTTCCCCAAATAAGCAAGCCAGAGGCAACAGTGGCAAGGAACCCAAATTTCATCAGGTGAAAGAATGGAGAAGAGAAAAAAAAACCTTGTGAGAAACCAGCCTCAGTCAGGGGCCAGTTCTCCTCTGGCCAACAAACGAACACGGTGCGATAATGATTTAGGTTGCATCACAAGTCAGAAATCAGATTGTGGATCGGTTGCATTTAAATATTTCACCCAGTTCCTTTTGCTTGAAGATTGGATTCATCACGCCAGTATGGAGACGAAGCTAAATGCACATGCAGAAATCAATCCAACAAAATATTATCACAAATTAACACTGAGCTAGACACTATGCAGATTAATATCAGTTTCTCTCATCATGAATCTTATTACACACAAAATGATGTGACAATGAGCGACAAACAATCTTTATTTGATATATTCATCATTTCTATCGGTACCCTATACTGAATCAGTATACATTACAATCCCAGCTGCACAGGAAAACCGAAATTACAACTAAGTTTCACCCCCTGTTTATTTCACTACAGTTATTATTTTGACATTTCGACCCAGATAAACTCAAAAACCCTCCAGGCTGTACAATACAGCACGATTATGAATCCAAAACGTAAACTGTCTGCTCCATCCGTTTTTATTCACAGTCTGCCATCCATGACAGCTCATCCAATTGTTCTTCAATCTCATTTCATTATCTTCACAACAAACATTAAGTTGCTTCAGTTGCCTAGTAACACAAAACTTTGTGCCTTTCATTTGATCATAAATATATTCAGGGATCATGCCTCTCTAATCATTAATCAGCTATTTGAGGCTGGCTGTTATTAATGATGTGCCCTCTATTGAAATGTTAAGCATATCATTTCCTCAATGTCATTGTCTTTACGTTCAAAGAGGGTTTTATGAGGCGGACCGAGGGCAAACATTTGAATTCTCCATTAGCCGTGCGCTTACCATGTGTTGGTTAATCACGGCAGTTTGCCAACACATGTAAACAAACTGACAACTGAAAAAAGCACAACAATGTTACATCAGTCAGATTGCCAATTCATCAATTTGTTTGAAAGATGACAGGTATTTTGACTTGTTCCTTTTAACAATATGGGCCCACAAATCATCTGGGAAAGGAAATGGATTTGTAAGATAATTGTCTAAAACAGATCTGAATGAGGGAGCAATACACACTGAAATGTACCCACAACAAACTATTTAATTATCTATTTTGCTGACAGCACCAGAATAACAAAAATGATGATGAAGCTGACTGACATGGTAATTTGGTGCAAGAACAACCACCTCTCCCTAAAGATAAAGGTGAACATCTTTACATTTCTCACATTAACTGAACAAAAGTGTGTTTGTTTGAAATAAATTAAAGGTGCTCTTAGCGATGTCATGTGTTTTTTAGGCCAAAACATTTTTTGTCACATACAGCAAACATCTCCTCACTATCCGCTAGCTGGCACCCCCTGAACACACTGTAAAAAAATGCGGTCTCTGTAGACACCCCAGGCTCCACAAACGGCAACAAAAACAAACTGGGCCAACCCGCACCACGAAACATAACAAACAGTGTTCCAGCCAATAACCGACAAGAAGGATTTGGGGGTGGGGTTTGGGGGGTTAGTGCGCGTACACATGAAGGGGGGTGTGGAGGAGAGAGAAGCATGAAGAGGGAAGTTAGTATTATATTCTCGTTAAGTTTGATATGGGCGACACACAACCAAAGAGACGACGTTCCGATGAACAAATTGCAAAGAAGAGGGAAAAGGATAAGGAACGCGCAAAGTCCCGAATTTACATTGGGAAAGCCTTCGAAAGGTGGCGAGAACTCGTCTACTCGTCCGGTAGAAGGGCTTCCAATCCGACATTCAGGTAGCACTGTTTTTGCTGGACAGGTGGGTAAATCCATTTTATTTGTTTTTCTAAATGGACGTTCATTTTCGCCTAACCAACACAAGGGAGGGGACGGGATGAGGAGGAGGGAGGGTCTAGCTAGCCTCCGTTCTGTTTGACAATACTTCGAACATCAACAAGAAGTGGCGACACCCAACATCGCTTAGAGCACCTTTAATATGTTTAGCAAGTACGCAATTGCTCAAAAGTGAAGACATTTATAAATAAACACTGATTGAACATTCTGTGCAAAACACCAACAAACGGCAACCTGGTATTGATACCACAAGTTGGATTATTTGTGTTTGGCAGGCGTTTGTTGCAACAGTGTGAACTAGGCTTTGCAATCACTGCAGGACATTTATCAGACAAGAAGATGCTGCAGGACATCACTGAATAACTGTCATTATTTACTGAAACGATTATGTCGTTCCAAACATGTGTGACTTAAGGCGAGACACGGCAGGCAAAAACATAGATTTTTCATGCAGTGATCAGTTTTAAGATTTTGGGCTAGTTTACTCCTTTAATATGTGTTCTTTCAAGCTGCTATAAAGAAAACGTTGAAAATATACTTTAAGATGTTTATTTAATTACACTTTGTTTACTTGCGGCAGTAAGTTTCTCCCGAATTTACCAAGAAATTAGCATTCCAACAAGTCTGTGATGATGAACCTGTGGGTTATCACCATTTGAACATCAGTTCACAGTGTTGTTGTGTACATTGCTTTATTGTTTATGTTATGATTGTTTTCATATTGTTTATCTTTGATTACGGATATTATTTGTGATTATGTATCTGTTTAGATGTATATGCAAGAACACTGACATTTAATGTTTCCATAGTCAGGAGAGTTAACCGACCCCTACGGTTGGTATGACCCACTAGTGTTTGGCGGGAAAATAGCATATATAAAGGAGTGAGGCTAATTGAGCCAGGGGGGAGACGGGCCATCTGCCAAAGCTAGTACAGTCCAGTGCTGTAAGATGTGTTTTCATTGTCAGAGGTTTGTTCCTCGAGGCTGGATTTGATGCCATGTTTTGCTGCTTTCAGCATGTTTTATTTATGTTTTGTATTGTCTATTTTGAGTATTTTTGATGATTTATTTTTGTTTATTTTGAACTTGATTGGGAACACGTGTGCTGAGACAGCTGTCCTAAATAAATTCACCTCAACTTTAATGGTCTCCTGCATGGTACTCAAGTCATTCCATCTCTTCCCGGGCCTATCGGCAAACAAATTGACGCAACAACGCAGGGTAATGGTATGCAACTAGCCCTCTGACAACAAATCAGGGTGGCTTTCTGACATCAGGTGGCTGTAGTTAAAACCACATCCCGACACATGGTGGCAGCGGTGCTTCCAGGCCTTAAAAGGGAAACGAGTACACATGCAGTGAAAATCATGCTGTCCCAGCTGCGCATCGTTTAAAGGAAAGCAGCAGGGGTTGACTTCTCGTCAAAGGGAAAATGCCACCAAAAAGGCAAGATGGGGCGAGGGGCAAAGAAGATGGTAAACCAGCAGAGCAACTGGAGGCAACGAGCTCGACTTCAGGTAGTACGTCAGAGCCGATGGCTATAATGCTACAAACTTTTCTACATAGTCAACAGCAAAGAGAAGAACGGCTGGAAAAAGAAGCGCAACGTCACGAGCACAAATATCGGATACTTCAACATCAATTCGTACAACTACAGTCCGAAGTTCATCATGAAAGACAGGAACGACTGGCAAGTGGGGTGCCAACAGTGAATGACACAGAGGCTACAGAGTGGAGGTCTGATTTAAATGCGCGTCCTAGGCGGCAACAGGCACAAAGTGAAGCGACGACATCAGCAGCGGCAGATGAGGTTACAACGGGAAGACGAGATTATGGGTTAATGAGTTTTAACTGCCCAAGGATGCTGCCTTGGTCAAGTGATGAGGACATTGAGCATTATTTAATGACTTTTGAACGTATTGCTCAAGCGTGCAAATGGCCGAGTTGTGACTGGGTGTTACATCTCTTGCCGTTGTTAACAGGTAAAGCAAGGGCAGCGTATGTGGCTATGGAGCCTGAGAATTCAATGAACTATGATTGCGTTAAACAGATGATACTGGACAAGTTTGAAATTAATCCAGAAACCTCCCGGCAACGTTTCAGAGCGTACAGTCTTGGGGATGATGAAACACCACGTGAACTGTATGTGAGACTGAAAGATCTGTACGAAAAGTGGATGGTCCCTTCACGTCGAACTAAACAAGAAATTGGCGATCAAATAGTGTTGGAGCAATTTCTCAAATTGCTGAACCCAGAAGCAAGAACGTGGGTAAAGCAGAATGGCCCTACATCGTGTAAACAAGCTGCAGAACTGGCAGAGACGTTCATGGCTGCTAGGCGATCGCTGCATCAGCCGAGACGATGGCGAGACGTCCACCACAGCCCAACCGGTAAGTCTGGGGATGCTAAGGGTGGTGGTCTGAGAAATTTTGATGCTGATAGACGAACATTGCAAAATAGTTCTACTCTGAGTAACACTATGCGTGCAGGTGGAGTTAGTCAGTATGACAGAAGGCCAGTGATTATATGTCATACATGCGGTCAGGCAGGGCATAAAAGAGCTGAGTGTCCAGTGCAAAATATGTCTGCTACTCGCCTGTGTTATGAGTTAAGATCTTCGGTGAAGCTAAACGAGATTGAACTGAACACGGACACAGTAGTGGAGGTGAAGATTGGAAACACGTTGTTTAAAGCATTGGTTGATTCAGGTTCAAGCCAGACATTGGTGAGACCAGAGTGTTTGGGAAGGTCAAATGTGCTGAAACAGGATAAGCTGAGAGTTTGTTGTATTCATGGCGATGAAAAAGATTGTGATTGAAATTGAAGGCCAAGCCTATAAGTTATCAGTTGGAGTAATTGACAAATCCCCTTATCCAGTGATATTAGGCAGAGATGTACCTGTGTTGGTGGATTTGTTGCAGAGTGATAACAAGGTAGCAGATGCTAGGGTCGTAACAAGAGCCCAGGCTAATCAAGAAGAGGTTACTAAACAACTTTTGCAAGATTTACCATTCAAGGTGGTTTCTAAAAACAGGAAATCTAGGAGGGAGAAACGCCAGGATAAAGTAATGGGTACTGAAGTAATTGAAAATGTGAACCGAACACAGACGATCTCGAACAAATTCCTCATGATATTGTGCCGTTGCAAAGGCAGGATGAAACTTTGAAGCCGTTGTTTGAGAAAGCTAAGGCTAATAGTACCATGTCTGCATTAATTCAGAAAGATCAGCTGATGATCAAAGATGACAAGTTGTACTTAAGTGCTGAAGGTGAGAGATTGGTGGTACCGGAGTCTATGAGATTAAAAGTATTACAATTGGGTCATTCCGTACCGTGGGCAGGACATTTAGGCCAGCAGAAAACACTGTCGAGAATTGCTAGTAAGTTTTATTGGCCTAAGCTCTATACAGACGTTATGGATTTTTGTAAATCATGCCCAGAGTGTCAGATGGTGAGACCAGCTAAAAAGAGTGACAGAGCACCTCTTGTAAGTTTACCTATTATTGACATACCATTTTCTCGTATTGCGATGGACATCGTAGGACCTTTGGAAAGGAGTAGATCTGGTAATAAGTACATTCTGGTTGTTGCTGATTATGCTACGCGTTATCCAGAAGTGTTTCCTCTCAGAAACATCAAGACAAGGCAGGTTGTGAATGCACTGGTTCAACTTTTTTCTCGAGTAGGATTGCCTAAAGAGATAATCACAGACCAGGGTACTAACTTTACGTCTAAGTTAATGAAACAAGTTTGCTCAATGTTGCGCATACATCCTATACAGACCACTCCTTATCACCCTCAGACTGATGGTATGGTGGAGCGATTTAATCAGACCTTGAAGTCAATGTTACGAAAGTTTGTGTCTGATACAGGTACTGATTGGGACCAATGGCTGCCGTATTTGATGTTCGCTTATCGTGAAGTTCCACAGTCATCAAC
Source organism: Tiaroga cobitis (assembly GCA_030578255.1). Taxonomy (NCBI): domain Eukaryota; kingdom Metazoa; phylum Chordata; class Actinopteri; order Cypriniformes; family Leuciscidae; genus Tiaroga; species Tiaroga cobitis. The sequence goes on along the minus strand of CM060597.1, from coordinate 16,761,256 downwards.
AGGCTTCTCACCATTTGAGATGCTATATGGACGTCAGGTTCGTGGACCGTTGGATGTGTTAAAAGAGGCTTGGGAAGGAGGTAATGCACGTGAGCAAACAATCATTCTGTCATGTGTCATGAAGATGAGAGAGAAATTGGACTCAATGACCAAGGTTGTGAGGGCTAACATGACAAAAGCACAGCAGCAACAGAAACACTGGTATGATCAGTCAAGTAGGAAAAGAACACTGAGTCCAGGGCAGAAGGTACTGTTACCTTCTGTTACCGCAGGAAAAAGTCTCAGATCTTCCATATTAATCTTTTGAGGCCTTGGAATGAGAGAAAAGGCTCATGGTCAGAGCAGCTGTGGGCGAGGAAAGTGGAGGATGAAGAGGAATTGGAGGAACAATATTTTCCTGTTAATTCAAAGTCAACTTTCCCACTAATAGATCATCTAGTACCTAAACAGCAAAAAGAGTTCCAGAGTCTAGTTCCAGGGGGTCTCTTTTCTGACAAAACAGGAAAAACTACACTTCTGCATCACAATATTCGTTTGATGGCAACAGAGCCGATCAGGCAAAATAACTGCAGAGTGCCAGCACGCCTGATCCCTGCCTTGAAAGAGGAAGTGCAAATGATGCTGGAGTCTGACATCATCGAGCCCTCAGCAAGTGAATGGTGCAGTCCAGTGGTATTGGTGCCAAAGAAAGACGGAACGCTCAGATTCTGTGTTGATTTTTCAAAACTGAACGCAGTGTCAGCTTTCGACCCTTATCCGATGCCGAGAGTCGACGAGTTGATCGAACAACTAGGCAAAGCTAAGTATTTAACAACGTTAGATTTGTGCAAAGGATATTGGCAAGTTCCACTGACTGATTCTGCTAAGAACTTGACTGCTTTTCGTGTTCCCGCAGGGCTATATCATTTTAAGTATATGGCGTTTGGTCTGCACGGGGCCGCAGCAACCTTCCAACGCCTGGTGGATCAAGTGCTGAGGGGTCTGGACAGCTTTGCAGCAGCATATATTGACGATATCGTCATTTTCAGCGAGTCCTGGGAACAGCATCAGGAACACCTGACAAAGGTGTTCGAAAGAATTCAGCGGGCGGGTCTGGTGGTAAATGCCAAGAAATGCCAGATAGCCAGACAGGAAGTTTCTTTCTTGGGATACATTGTTGGAGGAGGTTCAGTGAGACCTCAAGTGGACAAACTACAAGCAATTTTGTCATGTGTACCTCCGTCGTCGAAGAAAAGTGTTAGATCCTTTTTAGGTTTGATCGGCTGGTACACAAGGTTTATACCTAACTTTGCCAGCAGAGCAGCGCCACTGACTGAACTTACAAAGAAAAGCAGTTCCACTAAAGTCGAGTGGACACCTGAATGTGAACGTGCTTTTCAAGATCTTAAGTCCTGTTTGTGTAAAGACCCTGTGTTACAGAGTCCGAACTTTGAGTTGCCATTTGTGGTACAAACGGATGCATCTGAGTTGGGACTGGGGGCGGTACTGTTACAGGGGGAAGGAGAAAATCGTCGTCCGGTTCAGTACATAAGCAGAAAACTTTTTCCCCGAGAGACTAAGTATTCCACAGTGGAGAAGGAGGCTCTAGCCATCAAATGGGCCTTAGACACGTTAAAGTACTATCTGATTGGTAAAGACTTTGTGCTTGAGACCGATCACAGAGCATTGCAATGGCTCATGAGAATGAGAGACACTAACGCAAGAATAACACGATGGTATTTATCCCTTCAACCTTTTAAATTTGAAATCCAATATAGACCAGGAGTGCTTAATGTTATGGCCGACTTTTTGTCACGTCACTCCTGAGGTCGTGACTGTTTAGAGGAAGGGGGGTGTGTGATGATGAACCTGTGGGTTATCACCATTTGAACATCAGTTCACAGTGTTGTTGTGTACATTGCTTTATTGTTTATGTTATGATTGTTTTCATATTGTTTATCTTTGATTACGGATATTATTTGTGATTATGTATCTGTTTAGATGTATATGCAAGAACACTGACATTGAATGTTTCCATAGTCAGGAGAGTTAACCGACCCCTACGGTTGGTATGACCCACTAGTGTTTGGCGGGAAAATAGCATATATAAAGGAGTGAGGCTAATTGAGCCAGGGGGGAGACGGGCCATCTGCCAGAGCTAGTACAGTCCAGTGCTGTAAGATGTGTTTTCATTGTCAGAGGTTTGTTCCTCGAGGCTGGATTTGATGCCATGTTTTGCTGCTTTCAGCATGTTTTATTTATGTTTTGTAATGTCTATTTTGAGTATTTTTGATGATTTATTTTTGTTTATTTTGAACTTGATTGGGAACACGTGTGCTGAGACAGCTGTCCTAAATAAATTCACCTCAACTTTAATGGTCTCCTGCATGGTACTCAAGTCATTCCATCTCTTCCCGGGCCTATCGGCAAACAAATTGACGCAACAACGCAGGGTAATGGTATGCAACTAGCCCTCTGACAACAAATCAGGGTGGCTTTCTGACATCAGGTGGCTGTAGTTGAAACCACATCCCGACAAAGTCATGCCGCGTTTTGTCTGTTTACTGAAGTCAGTCATGATCTTATATCATTGTAAAGCTCTGAATCTCCAGCACAACATTATGTAACCCAAATATGGGCATTTCCTTTCTGTCAGGACCAATAGTGAATGTCCAAAGGGTGATTTAAAGCTAATGACGAAATCTCGTTGGCTACTGCTGGTTTCTGCTAACGTGATTCGCTCAGACGGATCACGTGGTGTACTCTGCCAATGTTATTTCAATGAGTTACTGCAGTTGTAGGCCTTATATGCCTGCCATGTTTTTAAATAATCAGTTTTCATGAGCTTGAAATATTATAGATTTTTATTACTAAGGGCCTGAGCATTTATTCTGTTTTTGAGCAATGTTTTCCGATAGAAATGTATTAAATTCCCTACTTAAATCTTTAAATGGCTTTTTCTCAAAATGAGTTTTTTGTCATTCTCCAGTACAAATATCTCAGCCTATGTAGCACCTATGTACACCAAACTTTCCAGTTATACACTTAGCAGTGCTTTGAAGATTTTTTCAGAGGGATTTGTTAAAAAATCATTAATGGCCTGATTTATGTGACATTTTAATAAAAAAATATGGCAAAAATCGATTTTTTAAGGGTATGGACAGTATATTTTGATTTCCTAGGTAAGAAAAGCAAAACAAAATAATAATAATCCGAAATAAGTTCAAAGCTTGTGTTTTGGAAATAAGATTAATATAGCACTAACCCTAACATGCAATTTTTCACTTTAATAACTTCCTAAAGTGTCAGAAAATCAGAAAAACGGGTCCAGAAGACTACTGCCACCTTTCCATTAGGTGGATCTGGCAACACGAAGGCTGCACCCACGCCCTCACTCACAACCACTGATCTATAAAATGATATAGAATGAATAGATCAGCGCTCTCAAGCTCTCAATTGCAAACACTCATATGAGGTGGTTTAAACGGCTGATTAAAGGTAGGGTATGGGATTTGCAAAACGGCCGGCAGATTTTGAAAATACACAACTCAAAAGGTCCTACTTCTTTCCTCCAACGCTGGCCCTGACTCCACCCACTCCACCCATTCGAGGGGGGGGGGGGGGGGGTATGGTACGACCGTTTGATTGACGCACTTACAGTCCAATGATTCTAGGTTGTCTTGGAAATGATTGGCTGGAGTTTTTCCAAGTCCTGCCCGTTCCACAGATGATTAAATTGCTTAATTTTCATTTCAGTGCTTCTAACTCAGTGGCTGTAAGTGGGTTAGGAATAAGACTTCAAGTGATTTTGAAAAAATGGTCAAAAAAGAAAATCACATACCCCACCTTTAATCATTCAGAGAGCTTAACATTTTATTTTTGAATGTAAACAAATGACAGAGGTCCGGACCTCGGTGACCTCATAGCTGGCTACGGCATGGACTTGTAACGTATCGTTAGCATTGTTGTCATTGTCACCGGGCATCACAAAAAAGTTTGTTACCTTCTACAATTTTGCTAAAAACGTTTTGCTTTCCTCCCGCTTCCTGCCTTTTCAGCACCGCTTGGGTTGCTTCGCTTCATTTTTACTCTGTCTACTACTCTGTACACTCTGTCTGTCACTCTGTACACCGTCTGTCAATCACTTCTTTTTCTCCATCAGTTTTTTTGGCGCATTACAGCCTTGTCACTTTCGCAGGCAGAAAGTGAGATAATGGAATAGTCCAATGTAGTGAGGTGAGGTGGGGGGGGGCCCTCCTGTCTGCGACACTAATGATTTGATGCCTTTTTTCGCAAATGTTTTTTTAGAAATATATAATTTGCAAAAAGTATAAAAAAACAAACAAACAAAAAACAACTTAAGCATAATTTAATGGGGCATTTTGGGGGCCCCTAGGTAGCTCGGGGCCCAATGCAATGGGCTCTATGCACGGCGGTATTTCCGGTGAAGGTCTAAGGATGCTCGATAACTCGATAACTAGAGTCCAATGCAATACCGAGAATTTATATTGAAGTGTATACTCATTGGTTATACTAAAGAAACGTTAGTCACATAAACAGATAAAACAGACACCCTTCGTTGTGTTTATGCTTCTTTTTAAAATTATATTAAATAAACATAACTATATATAAAATTACATCTAAACGTATGAAAGTTTCGTTTCAAAGACGGGAGGACAGTAAATTTTGAAGACTCTGCCATAATCCCGTTTTCCTCGGTTTTTCTCCACTTTAATCTCCCCAACCGGAAACCGAAGAGCATCCTTGCGTCAAATGCGGAACTTATGCGTGCATATAGCCCATTGCCGACATTTGCCTATTGGTTAAGCCCGCCCCTGACTGTAAACGAAGCTCGGGCGCACCAGACAACACGTCAGCAGCGTCTTACGTCATCAGCATCACTGAACGCAGATTGACAACAGAACCAGAAGAGAATACAATGCTGAATAAAGTCATCGTTTTTGTTATTTTTGGACCAAAATGTATTTTCGATGTTTCAAAACATTCAAACTAACCCATTGATGTCACATGGACTACTTTGATGATGTCTTTATTTCCTTTCTGGACAAGGACAGTATACCATGTATACATTTTCAATGGGCTTGGAACGACAAGAGAGTCATTAATGACATAATTTTCATTTTTGGGTGAACTAACCCTTTAAGGTTGGGATACACTACACAACTTTTAAAATCTAAACAACAAAAGGCATCATACAATAGACAACTTTGTAAATGGTCACAGAGACAAACTATACATCATAGACTAAACCAATGAGGATCACACACTGACTTTCAGGTCGTCTTGAACACAACAAACTCATGAAGAAACATGACTTTTTGAAAACATTACGTGTTCTAAAATCATCTCAAATTATCAAACGTGTTTGATATCCTCAGACTGGATGGATTCATAGTCTGAAGCTACAAAAAACATTTGGCTGAAATCAACTTCAACTGACCTAGAATAACAAATTTCTCAACTCAATTAAAATAGATTTTACATGCATATCAACCTAGCAATGACAAAACATGGAACTTTTTAGGCCTGTTGCTCGGTAACCTTCTTGTGACAGAGCACTCTTGACCCTAAAGAAACAGTTTGGCAGTAATCTAGTCATTAACTATTTCCTGCTGCTTAAGAAAACATTGCATCCATGCAAAGTACAAAAAGGTTTGCGAAAAATAGCAGGGTTTGAATGTGAAGAACCCTTCACGACACAAACATTTCACAGCCCCAACACCAGAGATGAACATCTTGATCTCATGTCTACACATCAGTCAAGCTTTCGCCATGACAACACACTCTCATACTCAGCAGAAAAGAAAGGTCAGTGCAGATCTGGGTGGGATTTATAGTCATGCATATTACATGAATTGGGATCTGACAGATTAAACATTTCATCCTAAGCACATATTTGGAGTGCAAAGGTTCCTTAAAATGAAACAAGTGCATCTAGAGCTCACAGAAAATGATGAGATGGAGCATGGAGGTGAAGTTGTTAAATATCTAATATATTCTTAGTCAAAGCTTCAATGTAGGTTCCATTTCAGTTGTCAAGAAAAGCAGTTTTATCACAATATATTATGATGCAATGCCTTCAGTTGTCACATAAAAATGTAATTGGTTGACTAATATCTTAAATGAATGACTACTATAGTCGACTATAAAAATCGTTGGCCGGGGGTAGCAGCCCTAGATAGTAACTCTGTGAATTCTGCCTCCTGGCAGCTGGCATGTGAGGGAAAGCTTGGAAAGTCCAAGAGCTGCTCTGAGTCACATCAGTGAAAATAATGTGAACGAGCAGTACAATCCTGGTGAAGTAAAACAGAGCTGACATAATGCTCATATTCCAAACTAAGAGGTGATTCACCAGCAGGAATAAACAATGAACACTTAAATTTTTCCACCAGAACACTTAAACAAAGAGCAAAAGAAAGGCTACTTCACATTGTTGTACAAAATTCATTCAGCTCACATACGTTTATATTTACTACACAAAAGTAGAAAAATCATGTTGTAAATTTTCTACTTTGATTCTACATGTTAGTTCAAATCTTTACAAATGCAATTTTACTAAAACATCAACTAAAAATAAAATATAGAAATATTAATAATAATTGTATATACTATTCTATACCAATGATACTAAAATAACACTGGTGGTATTATTGATCCTGAAGTAGAAAAATCTTTAATATTTATACAGATTTGAATAAATTTAAAATACTTCACTTTACAATGTAATATGAAATAAAGTACATTTTCTGACCAATGCTATGTCTACACCCACGGTTGTCAAACTGGGGTACACGGTACGTGGACTGATTTCAGGGGGTACGCGAAAAAAGATCTAAGGGACTGTTCGTTTTTTATTTAAGGGGCTACCGGAGGAGTTTAGAGATCTGTAGTCAAAAAAGACTTGACTCTCCCTTCGCCAGCAATCATTTTTTCTATGACCCTCCAAAATGATTGTGAAAAAAGGCATGACCCTCCCCGATAATTTATTGATTACTTCCGTACTGGTTTGCGTTTGGCAAAGATGTTCAAATAGCCATTGTTTTCTTACAACCATGACAAACGACTATACTCCTGCTTTCTCATCTTACTAGGGCTGTAACGATAGACCAAACCTACAATTCGGTTCGTATCACGATTTTTGATTTTAGATTTGAAAAAAATCATGTAAATTGGTGAATTTAGAAGAAATCTACAAATGCAAACAGATGGCGGATAGTAGGTTTAAAACAAACTCCATCTAAATGTGGGTTTTGAAGGTTTTATTTGATGATGATGATACAGTCCTCCCTCAAATGTGAAACTAAGTCCATGTAACATGCAAGGGTGGCGCTGCCAATAAAGTATCTAAAAGCTGCCACAAAGAACCGGCATAATGATTATGAATATGTCAAATATAGCAAGGAGACATTTTAATTGTTTATTAACAGGCACGTGCACACATAGACATCAAAGGGGGCTTGAGCACCTGCCCTTTTTATTCCTGGAGAGAAAGTGCCCTTTTTTCTGGGGTGCTTTTTTTATTTTTAAAAAATAACATATATTCCGGTTTGCGCACAGCTTTCCTGTCAAACAAATATATTTATTGAATAGTGTATCTAAATATCAGGTCAGGAGTTCTGAAGCGCTCCCTCTCTGAAGAGTAAACGCGTCTACTCTAGTGAGCTCGCGCTGCGCTGCCGTTTGGACTTTGAGCCGAGCGGATAAACAGTCCGTGAGGCGCGCGCGCTTCAAATGAGTTTGGTTCCGCTTTTGGCACATAAACATTATCGAACATTTATCAAACTCGGTATTGATATCGAGTATTGACGATATTGACTCGAACTTGATATCGTTTTATCGAGAAAAAGTATATCGCGATAATGAATGAATGAGCATATCAATTTAAGACGTGGCTAAATGTAATTTATGACCTTGTATGGAAAATCCGGACGTTTTTATGACTTTTTATGCCCTAAAATTCTTATTATTAAAGTTAATGACTTGCATAGCCTACATCAAGAGTCTTTCCCCCTGAAATGTAGAAATCTAAATTGGTGAATTTAGAAGAAATCTACAAATGCAAACAGATGGCGGATAGTAGGTTTAAAACAAACTCCATCTAAATGTGGGTTTTGAAGGTTTTATTTGATGATGATGATACAGTCCTCCCTCAAATGTGAAACTAAGTCCATGTCACCATCAGGTGTATCAAATATATACTTGATTGAAACTAGTAGCATAGAAAACATGCACATTTTGGCATGGTTTCCTTTGCTGCTCTATAAACCTATGAATACTAAGGAGACCATGGTTTCTGTGTGAACTGATTATTTTGTAGACATCTTTTGAAAATGAAACAATTGCGTGAGTTTGAGGAAGATAACGTTAATGAACTTTTTTAATATTTTTTTAAATATAATTATATATATAATATAATAATATATATATAGTTTTTTTTGTTTAAAAAAGTTTTAAAAAAAAACGTAATTATGAGAAGTGCCCTTTTTTTCACTTGAGCCCCTGCCCCTCAAAATGTCTGTGCACGTCCCTGTTTATTAATAAACAAGTGTATGTCAGTGTCGGCTGCAAAGATTAAGTTGGCGATGTTGACTCGCGATCTTCGCAGTGGTGAACGCGTCAGAGAGAAATGCACATTTCATACGGATTACATAAGAGTCTGATTTCTTTCGTTTTGAATTGTTCTGTTAAAAAGTAGACATTTCAAGATTTCTATATATTTCTCAGGTCTGTGAGGCAAGTAGGCCTACCGTATACGCTGTGTTTCAGTTCATTTATTAGACGAGAGTACAGTTCACGCGCCGTCAACTCCGTGTCATGATGATCTATTTTCTACTATATTTACTTCTTATCTATTAAAACCAGGCAATTGGTTGATGAAACATTGATTAAAATTAAGATACAATTAATAAAAAACGAAATTCACTTTAAAGAAAGGCTTTGTGCTTTCTGTTTGAGGTCTCTGTGAAAGTTTTAAAGTCGCTTTCAGAGCGGTCATGTCCGTAACGGAGAACTGTCACGTCCGTAACATTGCTTTTTTCCTCATAAATGCGAACGCGAAAAATTAAATAAAAATAATATTTTATGTTCTGTGGAGGCCGACCCTCATCCGGTGGGTAGTATTACTTTTGTTTTGCGCAGTGTAGTTCATAGAATTACAAAAAAAAATTTTTGCCACCTAAAAGTTAAAGATTTTTTGTGTCACGTCACATGTGTATTTCCCTCGCATTAAATATAAAACGCATGTGTAGACTGATATTTTTCTAATGTCTGGAGCTTTATTAAGGGAGTATGGATATATAAACTTTTGATGAGATTTGTATCATATGTTTATGATTCTATTCACTATTCTCTAGAGATGCACCGATTGATCGGCTGGTGACCGGAATCGGCCGTTTTTCACGTGATCGGCCATGATCGGCGACCGGCCGGTCAGTCTGACATAATCCGATTTTATGCCGGTCAAATGCACTCGGGCGCCGCATGATTAACATCGCGCAACATCAGCATCACACGTGCACACGGAACGCGCACATGTACGAAACCTCGTGAATTACGGCCGTTTCACACCACAAGGTGCAGCGCGGTTTTTTTTTTTGTTCGGCGTGCATGTTAATCAATGAGTGCATTCACACCGCGAGCCGGAGCAGCGCGTGAGCGTCGAGCAGGAGCGTCGCGGGAGCAACAGTGAAGCGCGGGTTTCGGCGCCGAATCTATTTTTGCTGCGCTCAATTTAAGTGAAAGCACACTTTTGATGGACAAAATAAATATGATTTCATCCAAAAAGTGCCCAAAATGCAAAGAATTTGCATGTCTGGTGTGTTTTAACAAGAACTGAAGTAGGCTATGCTATGTCAGAAAGAAAATGAAGACTCAAAAATATTTATAGAAAATTTACCCATTTAAACTTGTTTTTATTATTATTTAATTGTTTCCCTGCACATGCTCCACTTGTCCTGTTTAGCTTGGCTGGACATGTGTCAGATGAGAGAAGAACTGCTTGAGAAATATAACTTGCCATTGATATACAACAAGTGATTGCAATAGGCCTGTGTGTGTGTGTGTGAGAGAGAGAGATAAATATATTTATACTGCAAGGCTATATTTATTGAATTTTTATTTGTTATTTATATATTATTTTATTGCCATTACCTGTTTTCATACAGAAGTTTAGTTTGCTAAATATATCAATTTTTTTTTTATTGGATATTGGATGTGAAAAGGAAATGGTTCTTCCATAACACTGCACTTTAGATGTGTGAGAATTTTTCACACTAGGAGTAATTTATATAGTTCTATTTTATAGCGATTATCTGTTAAAAAAAATGCTCTATGCAAAATGTTCTATTAAAGAGAAGATAGAAAATAAATATTTGTGTGTGCTGTAAAGTGGTTTGAAAAAATAAAATCGGAATCGGCTAAAATCGGTATCGGCAGGTCAAACTCAAGGAAAAATCGGAATCGGGATCGGCCTAGAAAATTGTAATCGGTGCATCTCTACTATTCTCAACAAAATTGATGAAAATAAATATTAATAAATAACTAAAAACTTGTTGTTAACAATTGGTGGTGTTGGGGGTACTCCAGAAGATCTAAAATGTCTCAGGGGGTACATGCCTGTTAAAAGTTTGGGAACCACTGGTCTACACCATAAGCGAGCAGTATAATGTGGCATGACCAAGTTAGATTGTTCCCATTATAATCAACAAAGCTGCCTGCAAATCAGGCAATTGATAGATATTATTGTGGGGTAACAACATTCATAAAACAACATCAACTATGTTAGAAATACAAAAGCTGTGAAATGAGATTAATGACCCATGCCATGATGAAAATATAAGAACATTGAGTAACGTCTCATGATATTGGCAAAAACTCTGACCAAACCAGAATTTTCAATAACAAACTTTTATTTTTACGTTTGCTTACACTAAAGCCCCGTTCACACTACAAGCGACAAAGTGACACGATACCATTCATTTCAATGGGGAGCGGGCGATTTCCAGCAACAGCGACTGGTGGGGCGTGTCTGGCGACACGACAAAGTTGAGATCTGTTTAACTTTATGCAAATGAAGACCGACTTTCGGGAGCGACAACCAATAGGAGTGAAGTCAGTGGAGCGCGTCACTCTTCAGTGCTGAGTCTGACCGAGGCAAGTTGAACGAGAAGCTCATTTTAGCAGTCAGAAACTGTCCTATAATTTATGATATATCTCCATGTACATACAGTGGTATTCACCGTACTGACTCCGTGCCTGAATAGTTTCGGGAACCCAGATAGACCGGTATTTGCCCGTTTGCTGCAGTTAAATAGCCGCGATGGCAAAGAGCACTCACTGTTTCTCATCTTTAATATTATGCATTTTATGTACTGATTCCATTTATATTTAGACTTTTGTTGTCTACTAACATTCGTGAATGTAACTCACAAACATTACTAGGCAACCAGTAGTGGGAACGCCCTCCACTGGCGACCTGCAGCGACAAAGTCGCTTGTAGTGTGAACGGGGCTTAACTTTTATGTCTGAATATGAACACCAATTATTGGACATAAAACTTCCTCACGTCTAACACTTGATGGCTGCTCTGTCAAGGCTTCGTCGTCGGTTAGGAACCTGGGTGTGCTCTTTGATACCAATCTTTCATTTGAAAGTCACATTTCTAGTATCTGTAAAACCACATTTTTCCATCTTAAAAATATATCTAAATTACGCCATATGCTCTTTATGACAAATGCGGAACAATTAGTTCATTCGTTCATGACATCAAAGCTAGATTATTGTAATGATCTAATGGGTGGTTGCCCTGCACACTTAATAAACAAACTACAGCAGGTCAAAAAAGCAGCAGCTAGAGTTCTTACCAGAACCAGGAAGTATGACCATATTAGCCAGATTGTGTCAACACTGCATTGGCTCCCTATTAAACATCGTATACATTTTGCATTTGACATTTGACATAGTGCTGATTACTTACAAAGCACTAAATGGTTTAGCTAAATGACGAGCTCTTAACGCATTATAGTCCTTCACGTCTATTGCGATCTCAAAATTCTGGCCAGCTGATAATACCTAGAATATCAAAATCGATTGCTGGCGGTAGATCCTTTTCCTATTTAGCACCAAAACTTTGGAACAGTCTTCCTAGCATTGTCCAGGAAGCAGACACACTCTGTCAGTTTAAATCTAGACTAAAAACACATCTCTTTGACCTAGCATTCACATAACACATAAACTTCTATAATTCAATGTTAGGCTGCATAGATTAGGTCAGCCGGAACCGGGAACACTTCCCATCAATCCTGATGAACTTGTTAAATCATAAGAAGAATGGCGTCTACGCTAATATTAGTCTCTTTGCTTATCCCGAGGTTTACGGCAGTCCACCGGATCCAAACCGTATACGGATCTGATGAAGGACCTGCGCCTGGACACGACGACAACGCAGTCCTGAAGTGTCAACTAGTCTCTCCCCTGTGAAGACCTCCTTCCCTTCCCTTTACCTCTGTACAGATAAACGCTGTCAAAATAATTCCAGTTCACATGGCTACGCGGAAGCGATAAATAATTCTGTATTATAAATTAAGGCCAGACAAGTAATTTGTTGAGGTCAATTTGTAAAGAAAGACAACCTGCCTGCGCACATATATATTCAAACGCGCATATCTATAGATTAAACACGTAATTCACATGTGCACGCCGTCAGCGTTTTCACAGGTTTGCGTTTTTGAAGCACCTTGAAACCTATTTCAAGGTTTGCGTTCCCGAGCCACCAGGCACTGTTGTTTGTACGAATGAGCAGGCCGGAGCGCGTTAAGGGTTTTCTGTTAGAACGGTGTCATGTTAGCGGTTCCTAAGTTAATAACTACTGATCTTTGCAACGGAAGTGAATCAATCAAGACTAACTTTAGCTGGACAATTACTTTATTCTGGAGCTGCTGTAAAGCCAAAACAATCTCTGTTACTTTGATTTCCCATTATCACTGTGAAGCTGCTTTGAAACAATCTATATTGTTAAAAGCGCTATATAAATGAAGGTGACTTGACTTAAACAAGTTAACAAAAGAAACTGTTTAATCATTAAATTACAAGCCTGCTTCTCGATCAAACTTTGACGGCAACAAATCAGTATCAAATCAGTTTAAGTTGAACTATTTTTCATTAGTAATTTTAAAGCAAATCATCCTACCAAATTCAACACGTCTGGGCTAAAGTCTCCCGGGCCAAAACTAGGTAAATGCCCATCAATGTACTCGAATTTCTTAAAAAAAAAAAAGTCCTATACACTATACAGTAATAATTTTGCACACAGCCAACAAGCAACTAATAATCATGCATTCACAATCTTAAAATGATTCTGTGTGAACAGTTTTATCCTTGTGGGAAAAGATATACACATTTAAAATGTACTTGCAGCTGTAGAAGAATGCTCAGCATTTAGCGAAATTTGCACATTAGACAGTCTATGGTTATAAAAAGAAATTAGTAGGCTACAGCTAAATATTTAAATGCTCTTGTCAAAGAGGTTCCTGACAAAGACCCCCAAAGCTAATTAGGCTGGAGGATGAAAAGCCCTCTTTTTTGGTGTGCAGTCATCTGTGTCGGACAGTGAAAGGGTTGAGGATGTTCTTTCCATGGCCACGTGTGGGGAAAAATCAATTTGCTTTATATTTAAAGGCTACAGACGTTCTGAACTTTGTTTCACAAAGTACTGCTTTGAACCCGTTTTCATTTGGTTAAGTGGCATAGAGCTTCCCATGCCAAAGGAATCTTCATGTCTTACACTGGAGAATATGTGTGGAGGGTCAATTGGGTATTTATGGAAATATACTTTATTGGTCTGAGGGGAAATATATTCAATCAAATGATTACCCTTCATAATATGTGACAGACATGCAATCAGCCTATATTGAGAGCAATACTTCACCGTGCTCCTTTGAATGAAAACCCATCATCTGCCACTTCAGTCAAAATTATTTGCAAAAAAGGAAGTTGAAAAAAAATTCAAAATCCTTCTGTGAATACTGTAAAAGCCTTTAATAAAAGTAAACACTGGCCAAATAAATGGAAATATTAGAAACTAAGCATCACAATTAAACCTCATTTACAATTAACATGACGGTCATTTTGACCGTTTTGAATTTTATATCTGCAATAACTTTGTTGAAAAAATAAATTAAATCCTGCTGGTACCTGACTTTTCCTAAAAGTGTCTGTATTTTCATTTAAAATGTTTTTCATATAAATTACACATAAGGCAAAAAAACAAATGAACATATTTACCTATTTCGGCCATAGACGGTCATATTGACCGCACTGAATTTCGCGGTATTCTTTTGTTACATTTCCCGCGGTTGACCTTTGTCTTTCTCACTGTCAACAGAATATCTAAATAAGATACTTTTAGTGGTTATTATCTTGTTCTGAGTTATGTTGAATGGATATGGCAATATAGCCTATCTGTTGTGAATATGCAATAATTATGGTAGGCTAATATTATTTATAAATGTATAATTAAACTTGTTAAAATGTACAGTTTGGTGTTGTTTTGTTTTTAAAAGATATCCTAATACAATAAATGCATTAATCTCTCAATTTGTATATTTATCATTAAAGATCTAGCGGTCAAAATTACCGCTTGTGGCAGTTTTAGTAGTTATGGAATTCTGGTCTTAACCTTAATATATCCACCATCTGTACCTCTATTACTTTACAATACTGGCCATAACAAACCAGATTTAAACAGATGATGTAACACATTTTTAGAACTTGTTAAATAAACAAGATGTGCTTCATCTGGACAAGCTTGGGTGCTTTTCTCTTTTTGTGTATACTTATTGTCTGTATGTCTTCTTAACAAAAAGTATTATAAGAAAGGTCACGTAGTGCCGTATAATGACTTGAAGTACAAGGGTTGAAAAAAACTCTGAGAGGAATTCATGGATTGCGACAGACGAGGGCTTTTATGTGAGAGATGGGAGAGTTAGTCAGCCAGATGCAGCTGAGTGACATGGCTTGGTGGGTTGGGTGGTTAATTGTAAAGAAGATAAGACTAAATCATTGGCTTTAAGCTTCAATCTGATTTTGACAGCAACAGGAAGCTAAAAAGGGCCACTTTTCATTTGCATGAAAAGGATACGTATAGTTTAATAACCCTGAAAAGTGCTGCATATTTCCTTCACCAGCAGCAACCTCGAAATCAAATGACAGGCTTTCTCTACTTTAATAGAAATACACAGCCCTCACACTCCTAACCTTATTCCTACAAATTTACAATTGAAATTGTCATTCTGGCCCTTTTCTGGACTTGGGTTACTGATGATCGGCCATTTGACTACGCACAGAGCCATTACCTCAATCAGAGCTGTTAATGTTTCACTTCATGAAGCACAGCATGCATCTTCCTCAGTGACTCACATAAGTGCTTTTCTACAGCAAAAGAACACAATGTCTGAAGAGGCTTTCGGAAGCATTTCATCCAATACTGTATAAAGTGTCCTGATTTTATTGACCCATGATGTGACCAAAATTATGGCTGTAGGAAATTTACTGTGTTAACACTGGAATTAATTATAAGTAAATGAAATTAACTAAAACAATTAGTGCAATTAATCAGGCCCCTGACATGTATGCACATTCCATAAAAAGGGATTTTCCATCAGCGCAATTCAAGCTTGAAGTACCACCTTCGTGTTTTTACACATTGCATCGTATTTAGAAAAATATTAATGGTAAATTTAGATTTCATGAAAAACTTAAAACGCTATGCAGTCAAATCATTTTCCTGATTAAAAACATGCTGTTATTTTACAAATATTATATCAAAATATGAAACGAACACAAATGTAAACAACTTACTTCTAGTCAATAGAGATGGACGCAGAATTCAAAATCCCACTCTCTGAACATATGGTCCAGCGTCTTCCGGTAAATACTCAGATACACATTCCAACATGCATCTAGAGATCTGAAGAACAGAGAAAATTATTAATTAATGTGAAGCAGGTTAAAGAAGTCAGACAGAGCACACAGGGGACTGGCCTAATTAAGAGTGTTTCCTGTTATGTACTTCCATTCCATATGGTGAGAATAATCACAGTATCAATTTCATTAAGAAGCTATACTTCTGTATACTGATATTGAAGATAATTTCATATTTTAGATAATTTTTTTTCTTGAAAAATATCAAATTTTAGGCAAGAATGTTGAATTAGATGTATGTCCCTGCTGGGGGGGGGGGGGGGGGGGGGGGGGTCTTCTTATAGGGATTGTTCACTCAAAAAAACAAAATGATATGTTATATATTATTCCAAACCTGTATGCATTTGAAAATTAATTTCATTAAGAAGCTATACTGTAAAACTGTTAAAGGTACTGAAAGGGAAATCAAAGCTATTTACTTTTTTATACACACACATATATAATTTTCTATATATATACTGTATTTAAGTGTATATTATATGTATACACACACACACACACACACATCACACATATCACTGTCTATTTAAATATAACTACACAATTATTCCAAACCACTGCCAGCAAAATAAGACCTTGTGACCAACTGTTATGCTTACCCTTTAAAACACTGTCCCTAAACACTGTTGCATTGAGTGCTTTAAATACCATTCTGTGCTATAGCCTACTGAAAAACAGATAAAACTGTTTACACTGATTTCTGTTGCCATATACAAAAGTCTAAGACTGGATTTCAATTTTAGTCAACTGAAAAATGAGAACCAACACATCGACAGCTGATTATAAGATAGCAAAGAAGGGATAATAAAACAACATTAACATTACTGTCCATCCCAGTAAATGACCACCCAAAAATCTTGAAAAAATAAAAGTAGTTCATGTTGAAAAATTGATAGCATAGCATGTCTGTAATCAAAATCAATTGCAAATCATAAAGTAATTCTGCCTGCATAACAGAAATATATAAACATACTAAAACCTAAAACATCCAAAATATACATCAAACAAAAGGAGTGTAGCCTACTCAAGTGTGAAGGTTGACAGATTGTAATTGTATAAATACTTCATAAAAGACACTGCAAAACCACTAAAAATGATGCTATTGTTTAGCATCAAGATATGACATCTCTCGAAGGGGGAGTGGCAACTGCAAGTGTCTCTTCGATGTCTGGAACATTATATTGCCTAGGCTACTATAAAAATGAACTTATTAAATGTCAAAAAGTGACTTTAACAGACATCTGTCCTTATTCTGTGTACTTGACTTTCAAAACAATTTAATTCCATCACCTTCTTTACTCATCATTAATATGACCATTTATTGTATTACAAATGCAAAATGTTCGCCTTGAAGACAGAGAAACTGGCCGAAGCCAGTACACAACATGTATTATGACAGATAGCACGGACGGAGCACGCCGAGTTTGGAATAAAGTTGATTTATTCGCTAACTTTTCAATGACAATCAGTTGTTCTTTTTAGTCTAGAGCTAAAGCAGAGAAACACTTTAACATGGTAAGTGTGTAGGCTAATTACCTAAGTTGTTTTCACGGTTTTATTAATCGGACCAAACAGAGAATGTGACGAAAACACTCCCTGCTGCCTTCAAAAAGAAAATAGTCCTAAATAACACTTTTCCTCCTTTTCAATAAAACCAACAGCGATTATAATGCTTGAGTTTAATGTAAAATTACTCAAATTGCAGCTAACATTTCATGAGATCAAGAAATGATAATCCATTTTACCTTATATGCCAGACAATCTTGTTTGCTGCTGCTGTCTTAAATGCAGTGCGCTCGCGTGCTATAGTTGTGACAATCACAAAACCAACACAAGCCACACGCACTCGCACTCAGTTACCGTAAACAACAGAAGAGAATTCGCGCGCGGCACCGGGAAACTACCGTAATGAATATGGCTGACAAAACGTCATCGTTTTCTTCTTGACTTAAAATTATAGCCTTGTGTCTAGGTCCTCATTTGAAGGTGAATGTGTTATATTGACTGTTTTTTTGTCGATAAAGCAGTCAATGAGTCAGAGTCTGCCTTTGAGATTGATGACAAAACCTTTCTAAATATAAATGCTTAGCAAAAACGAATGTTGTTTATGTGTGTTATTCATGGACAGACACTAAATAAGGCACTACATTGCAGTTTTTTCCCCCAAGTAAAGTGGAATAGATCATTAACAAAAAATGTATGGACTTTAAGTTTATAGCAAGTAACCTATTTGCTGTTTCAATACTGATATTGAAGATAATTTCATATTTTAGATAATATTTTTTCTTGAAAAATATCAAATTTTAGGCAAGAATGTTGAATTAGATGTATGTCCTGCTGGGATGGGGGGGGGGGGGGGGGGGGGGTCTTCTAAAAGGGATTGTTCACCCAAAAAAACAAAAAATCGGTTATATATTATTCCAAACCTATGCATTTCTTTCTACTAGAACACAGAGAATGACACAGAGGGTGAGTAAATTTTTCATTTTGTGGGGAATTATCCCTTAAAGCTGTTTTTTTGGAACCTGGGTTTCTGGTCTAGTTCAACGCTATCTCACGACCAATTCGTACGAATTCGTACGAGTGATTAAAGACGCCTTTCCACTGAACACGACAAACGACAGCCGTTGGACCGGAAGTCATTCATTTCCAATGGAGAGTCGTCCGGGAGCACCGGGGAGTTCCAAGGATCATATGCGTATGCGGAAAATTCGGATCCGATTTGAGCTTTGGATCCGTTGAAATATCTGAACTGCGGCTAGACCGTATGCGACCGGCCGAGGATGTGATGTATTCTAATCAAAACTATGAGCGTGAGGCTAATTACCAATATTTCAACTCTTTAATGTTATTCTGTAAACGCTATTTCTGTAAAATGTCGGTTATTAATAATTATGGCAGAAAAAATATTTTATAATTATTAAATCAATATTTATATTGATTAGCTCTGTAAAATCTATTGTTTTTATTGTAGATGTATTGAGGGTCATTTGTTTTGTGTGGATATATTCATGCATGCATTACATTCATCATTAATTTTACCATTGTGAATGGTTGGTTCACGAGTCACCATAGATATAAACACTAGATGTCGCCTGGCTACGGCAGTTCATTAAAACGAATGCGTCAATAGAGCCGCCATCTTGAAACTGGGGAACCCCTCATCAGCGTCAATAGGCTTGTTTGAGATGCGCCTTGCCTCGCCTGAAATGTAGTCGAGAGTAGGCGGCTGCAGTGAGAGGAGGAGTGAAAAAAGCGCAGGCAAGACGGACAGATCTCTCTTCTCGCAGTGGATCTGACACCTGTGAGATCAAATGCGGATATCGCGGGATTCACGGGATTCACACTCGTGCACGGTGTTGCTAATAAACTGGATGTAATTTAAGTTTTGTTGCTTGAATATGAAAATAAATATAATGAACAAGACACCCAAAGTACTTATTTAATTCCATTTTAAATAGGCCTACATGTTTATGAATCATTTTTTCTTCAATACAGATGTGTTTTTATTTTAAATTAAAAAAAAAATTACATCACATAGATTGCACTGTCAGAGAGTTTGGGGATATCCACACATAATTTATACACATAAAACATGATATCAGAGTTTTAAAATCAAACATTTTAAAAGAGAACAATACATCACGGTTGTTTAAACCAATGAGCATTAAGCTGTGCCGTCAGCAAGTCGTTTCCCATCATGCTTTTGATCAGCGCAGTCGGTGGAGAGCAACTGCGCGCGACTGCAGAATCCGACACGTGCGCCTTGCGGTCGCGAGAGTTTTTTGACATACGTCGGCATGACATCAGAGCAAGGCGGACCGCACTCGGACACATTTCTAACCGGCATGCATCTCGCGCTGATCACCGGTGATCGGTTCTGCGCAGATTTGCCTATTGTAGGAAATGCTCTAACGGAAATAAAATCACCATAAATCGTCATGAATGCGATTTTCTAGTTGTTTTGGTTCGTTCCAACGGTCAGACATGTATTTATCATTGAGTCCAGAGATATTTTAAAAAAATTACAAAATTTCACAATCTTGTAAAATGTAATCCCTTGATGTCTGTTTTTTAGATTTCGTTCGTGTGAACATCCATACGCAGCACAAAAGTCCAGCATAATCCATGAATTCAGCGTTACCTAGCTACTTCCTATGACAAGACCCCTGTTCCAAGATGGCGGCGGTTTTGACGCATGTTTAGAACCCCAAGGCGAAATCTAGTGTTTATATCTATGACGAGTCACGACCAATTTCAAAGTTCCGTGCGACTGACACTAGGGGGCGAAATGCGACAATCGTATGCGAATGTCGTGTGCAGTGGAAAGGTCGCATAAAAGGTGGCTAATTCGTACGACCTCACTCGTACGAATTCGTACGATTTGTCTAAACCCACGTGATGGGTAGGTTGGGGTCAGGGGTAGGTCATTCGTAGCCTACGAATTCATACGAATTTGGTAACTCGTAAAATTTGTACGAATTAGCAAAAATCGTACGAATTTGTGAGGTCGAATGAATTCGTACGAATAGCCACCTATAAAATTCGTACATGATTCATGTTAGTCATGTTCGCTGTTTTACCCCAGAGCTATTAAAAAATGATGATATTGGAATGTTAGCTTAATTTAATCAAAACGTCCAAGTTAATGAGATATAGCCCATATGACCTGACAGAATTCGTTCCTTGTTATTAAAGACAAAAAATGAGGACAGACAATTTAGTATAAACTGGTGAACATGCTGTTCTCAGCATAAATTGCAAGAATAGCGGTTGGGTTATGTATTTTATTGTGAGTCTGTCTTATTATGAAGGTATTCAAGCAGACTGTAAGCTAAATAAATCACTGGAATTTTCTCATTGCAGAATTTATTTTCTGGCCCTATAAGCATTCAACCGCAAGGCATGCATTTGTTAAGGAATAAAAAGACAAATCAACCCCCCAGGTCAAACAAGGTGTCTGTAAAGACGTTTTAATTGATGGAATTGGTGGACACCAATCAAACCAGATGCATAGGGTCTTTAAATCCATAGTTATTAATTCTGGAACTAAGAAAACCAAGTGCAATAACCCGCTTTGATTTTACAGCAGAGCCCAAAAAGGATGTTGAACTGGAGGCGATCATATTCTCACATAAGATTACCTGCATCCTCAGTCGATTCCTGTCACAGCTAATATCGTTGTATGTCCACAGCACCCCAGTGAAAGTCCATTTCATATTACTGAATGTTAGTTCCTCAATCTATTCCTCAAATCTTTTTGAAAATTGTATCTGAAATTGTATCTACCTCACTGTGCCCTTGTTCTGAACAGCATAAACGACTATTGCTCTTACACAAGATCCCAAAACAAATTAATAATTGTAGTTAAGCAGGCTATGTCTTGGATCACATCACATGCACCTCTGATAAAAGGCTCTCAAACAGAACAGCTTTGGCTGCGCTCCTGATTACCTCTGACCCTCATCAAATGCAGTCTGTAACCATTATGCAATCAGTCTTCTGCATTAGATTGGCCTGGCCTACTTACTTTTAGGAAAGAGGAATAACTCATTGATGACGTGAATATGTCTGAACGAATCTGTTTCAGAAAATATAAAATACTAACAAAAGTAACATCACTGAATGTATTATGACCTCAGTTAAATTCTAGCCATGTAATAGAGTGGAGTCCCAAAGAGGAAAATGGTCAGCCACTCCCCTGTTATTCTATGCTTCCCATGACACTTCTAATGGATCGTGATGACGACTTGAGATGTAAAAGTGATCAGAAGAGAAGAAACATCCTGCCACAGAAGGGGAAAGAGAACCACAGTTTATAACAGCATTTGGTTAAATTGCAAAGCATGAGTAGATAAGAGAGCAAAGAAGAAATGGACAGAAGGAAAAGAAAAAAAAACAAATACAATTAAATACAGTAACAACACTTTAGAGAGGATATTTAACAGGCTTTAGCTTTGGTTTGATTTCCTCTGCTTTGTGTCATTTTGTTTTGAAAGGTATTTTCTGTGAATTTTCCATAAAATAACAAAATGCACAATTCATGTATTCCATTTATCATTCATTAAAACCCTTGTTTAGATTATGTGGAAATATTTACTTTCCACTCAATCTATTTTTCTATCCAAGTGTACTTGGACATGGAGAAAAACATATTGAATTGAAATTCATTTGTACAACACCTGCTCCAAAAAGTTACAATTAAAAAAAAATGTGAGCATTTGTCAGGCAATTTTTTAACCCACAATCTGTCCCACTTAAAACAAGAAACCTCCCTCCTGAACACCATGAACATAATCAAAGTACACTTTAGACCTCAGCAAAAAAATTATAACTGCTACATGACTTGTGAAAAAGGATTGCAACATCCAAGCAAAAGAGTGAGCTTAAATCCACCAGTTTTAAGAGTCACAAAGGCTACACTGTATAACCCATCTCTTTACATTAACATTTTAGATTCTAATTTATATTCTAATTTATAGATGGAACAGTACAGGATGGTATCCATAGACAGAATACATACAGAATACCATCCACAGGACGGTATTGATCAAAAGTGAATTTATATTGGCTTTGCTATGTGACTTTCCTGTACTTGTGGACAATTGATTGGGTTCAGTTTAATGTATTTAAGTATTTAAGGTCATAAGAAACCAAAGGCATCTCCATGGCCACAGAAGATGCGGGGATTGTGGGGAGATGGGATGGCAGAGGATCTGTCTCAATCAGAGACTGAATATTTGTTTTCATTTATTGTCATCAAAACAGTACATTTGCTGCTAGTCGTATATTGTCCATCGGGCTGTTATATCTCCCCTTCCAGGTATTTGAATAAACAGATCTTATTTAACCACATCTGTGGCCAAAATGGTGCTCCATCTTTTTTCCATATCATGCAGACAGACATTAAATGTCAAATGTCAAAAAGTAAAACAAAGATTCCCTTTAAATATGAGGGATTAGTGCTATAGGTTAGGATACTGTAAAGTGTAAAGGGGGGAAAAAGCAACATCCGAAAAGCTGAAGAGTTTTGTCTTATGTGTTGTTTTGATAAATTCACACAATGAAGGGCAAAATCCTGCTCAGAGAGAAAGAGAGAGAGAGAGAGAGAGAGAGAGAGAGAGAGAGAGAGAGAGAGAGAGAGAGAGAGAGAGAGAGAGCAAAAGAAAATCGTCCACTTCATGTTACAATCCAGACTCCAGAGGGAAAGTGTACTCCCAGCTGAGGTATAAAATTACCTCTATCAAATGTGTTGAGACTTTCAGCTTCGAGACAAAGAAGGGAATCTAATTTCCAACTCTTGAAAAAAAATACATAAAACCCCTATTGTTGCATGCACACACGCAAATAAAGTATCACAGAGATGCATACAAACATAATAACACATTGGCAATGAGTATCTTTTGTCTCAGAGATGTCACTATTATCAAGACACAAAACACCACATGGATTTACTCGATCATTTTCTGAAAGAAATTTTGTAAGAAAAAAAAAAACATTTGGGACTACTCCCTAAGGAATAATTCAGACATAATCTTGCAATTTTGGCTTTAATGTGAACACTTATTGACAGCTAATTGATTCTGCCCGGTCAATTCTAACAACAGTGTTACGGAATATACACATAACAAGATTTCAAATTTCAAAACTGTAGAGAAAAAAAAAAAAAACGTAGAAAAAATTTTTAAATAACAAAATAGCTCCACCAAGTGGACATTACTGATCATTTTTTATTTGTAAAGACATGCCTTCAGAACGTCAGAATTTTGCATGCCATCTCAGCCATAACTGTATGATATACTGTATTGTTGACCTGACAGTATAGCCAAATAATTTTAATAAAATGTGATAAAAATATATATACAATAAAGTCTCAAAAAGTCATAAAACAAATGGACAAATTTAAACGACCTCTAGCTAATAATGAACATTAACATACATTAAATCATTCATCTATTGCAGTTATAAATTGACAAAACCACAAACTTAACTTATTCTCAGAAAATACGTTTAATTCATTTCAAATTTTCACCATTTTTATTAAGACCAGGGCACGTGTTAGACAACGATGAACATTTAACATTTCGGTAACACTTCACAATAAGGTTCATTACTACATTACCTAGCATGAACTAATGAACTGCACTTATTCACCTTTTTCACGGGACGCGAAACTACCCATCATGCTTTGCGTGTGCGCGTTGGCAGGATGCTCAAAACTTCCGGTTCGCATGTTTACGCGTTTAGGTAGGCGTTATTGGACAGCTCTAAAACAAAGGTTGTAATCCGTTTTACATAATTTTAATGTCCATAATGGCAGCAAGCAATGGTAACATTAGTTCGCGCTGGCAGCACGGGCAAGACTATTTAACGAAGATTGTAAACAACATAACTTTGTCTGTCCCTCATCCTACGAAATTGACAAGCGCCACCTCCTGGATTGATGATATGAAACAATGGCCAGCAGTCACATATGTTGACATATGCAATTATCTTGTTTTGTATGAGGGTGTCGACGGCGAGGAGCTTAGAAATTTTAAAAGCACGGAAGCATACAATTACTTACAGTAATAAAATTGGACGAATTATTTCCCATAATCACATTTATTACAATAAGTAATAAATATGTTTAATAAAAAAACAATATGTTCTGATTTTTGAAAGGTGCAGAATGCAGTGGCCAGTGGTATGACAGGGATATCTTGCACTGATGAACAGGGTAGATGGAATGCAGGGACCAAAATAAATCATGAACAGAAACGAACCAGCCAGATAACATTTAGACATCACAGAGCTGAGGAAGTATATGGTGCGTCATCAGCAAGGAAGGGAGAAAGGCTAGCATCGACACCATGCTATGACACACATCATGACTTCAGGGAGAGACTCGGTTCTTCAGATACAAAAGCTGTTTGAACTAAAAAATAGTCTTTTAGAAAAGTGCTACAATGCAAATGTACCAGAGCAGGCAGATGACATTGATAACGTAGACCTCCACCAGCCACGTGGGGAGACTTTGACTTGTGGTAAATGTAAAGCATTTTACAGCATCTACATCGTGATGAACAGCGACCAGGCAGCTGTATTGGAGATTGAAACACAAAATCAGAGGTTCGTCAGAAGTTTGGCATAGTGCAAGACAGCTAAGGATAACTGCTAGTTCAGCTAAAGGTGTACCAGTACGAGCAACAACAAATCCTGATAAATTCCTGAGAGAGCATCTCTTCCCTAGCTTTCGGGGTAATGCAGCTACAAAGTATGGAAGTGAGAAAGAGGTAATAGCTCGAAACCTTCTTGTAGAACAAGGTCTACATGTGTCCCTCTCAGGTACCAGGGTCAGCCTGACAGAGCCATGGCTGTCTGCAAGCCCTGATGGCATAATAAATGGTGTGGAACTTGCCTAAGTGCCCTATGCCTAAGAACACCACCACCTCTCTAGCAGACCATTTTACTATGAGTTAATAGTGACATCAAAGTGGTTAATGGAAAGCCTGAATTACAGAGGAATGGAGTCAGGGGCTACTACAGACAGATACAATTAGGCATGTTTTGTACTGGGCTGAGAATGGCAAAACTACTTGTATGGTCATCAAAGGAACACATTCTGATAAATGTACCATATGATGCAGAGTATTTAGCAGAGCAGGTTATGCGTCTCAGGGGCTTCTACTTCTCTGTGATGCTTCCTAGAGTAGTAGATGAATTCATTGCTGGACGACTCAAACTGAATGGTAAATACCTACATATTGTCAGAAAAGCATAAACTACTGGTACAAACACTTAACAGTTTTTTTTTTTTTTTTAAGTATATAGATCCTGACATGTAGGAGGAAAAAAAGTTCTCAAGGCAAGTTTTCAAAACCATTTAGAATTTATTTGATATTAGTTCCTGGTTTAAAGGCTTTACACTTGGCAAGTTGTGTATGGTATTTTTTTTTAAACTAACAAGTATATATGTACAGTGTACACAAAAACGGAAAACAGATTTGAAGATTTATTTAGAATTAAAAATATGAATTATTGTGACTAAATACATATTTGACTACATGCAGTGTGAGCATTCATTTTCTGCTTCACGGATCAGGTCACCATGCAGATTCACTAAAGCTGCACATACGCAGAATTGTATCAATCTTTGGCATAAGGTTGATAGGCAAGGTTTGTGACAACACCTTGTATACTTTCAGTCTCCTAATTGCACGTTCAACATGTATCCTCCTTACATTTGCAATCCTGCGACTGCACGTGACTTTTTCTTCTGTCAGCTGTGTTTGGTTGGCGAAGTGAGGAATGATCAAGTTGACTTGTCTTTAATACAATAAGTCTCTTATCAAAAAACCCCTATCCACCATCACTTCATCACCCGGTTTAAGGTTTTCAAGAATGCCAGAGTCACACGTGATAAATTTGTCACTACAGCGGCCCCCATATGCTGCTGATATGAACATTACTAGACCACAAGGTGCAATAGCCACTAAGTATTTGATAGTGTTGCAAGCATAGTAGTGGCTGTACGATTCAGACCTTGAGTCAAGGTTCTTTGGTTTTTGGATTTTTACTTTCACTGCAGTCTAAGATACAGGTAACATTATGATAATGTTACTTAAATGCCTCTGGTGTTGTGACCCTTATTGTTTCTTTGGGGAGCCATGGTATCAGATCCTTCAAGACTACAGCCATGGTGTAAATCCAAAAAGAAATGATCCTGCTCACTTGACTCACTGATATACAAAATCGAACGGCTAGGTCTTCTATCAAAAGGTTTAATTTCAGCTTCATTAGTGTGAGCAAGATTTGCTGTTCAACTTCAGTCTGGTATGCCACATTCGCATGGGGACGCAGAACAGCTACAAGCGTATGAAATGTGAGTGGGAGCCCGGTGTACAGATTTGAGTCAGAGTCGTTCATCAGAGTAAGAGGCTTAAATGTATCACACTGTGTTGACTGGTTTACATAAGTTACACTGTGTTGTATCTTGATATAGCAATGCTCCTCGAAGATGTGGTCTTCCCATTGTGTTCCAACAGAGGCAAAGTTTTTAGATGTACAGCCGTGGTCATCAACATTTGATTGCATGGGGCTTGGGACAGATGCAAGACTCTCTTCTCCAGGCCTCCCTTCGTCCATTCCAGTGTGCTCTTGGTAAACACCAGCTCCTGTAAAAACAGACAAACCATTAGAACCATATCTATAATTATCTGGGTCATTATATGTTACATTTCAAAAATAATTATTTTTATTACAAATTGTATACAATAAAAAAAGTTAGCCAATTAATAAAATGTTTTAGTTTAGCATTAATACACTTTTAAATGGCATGTATGAAGGACCAAATGCTGAGTTTGTCCTGCATTCCGTAATGAGCTTATAAACAATTACTGATAGGTATCATTTTGTTAAACATTCCTATTTGAGCGGTGATAATTTTTAAGATCTTACTGCTGCAGCTGGTCAAATGAACGAAAACCACACTCAGCTGCCAAAAAATGTAGTCAAATATTAACTCAGACCTCTTTGACTAAAGTGAAACAGAGTAAAACAACATATTAATTTAAATATTCAATATGAATAAAAAAATAACCTCAACTGCGCAGTATTGAAACTTAAAGTGGAGCGTAAAGTTGACTCATTTAAACGATTCGTCATACTGATTCAAAACACTATAACACAAGAGTGTGGGAGTCAGAATGGTTCATTTAAAGAGCCGATGCTAAAGAGTCATTTGTTAAATGAACACACTTATGCTACAAGTTAACATACTGAAGTGCTGAAGGAAACGCTAGTTTCTTAAAGACGTTTAAGCACCCATTCGTGGAAACTTGGTACTGAAAACACTGTATCCGTATCATAAGCCACATTTCGATAATTGTGCAGATCCACACGTTAGCCTTGTAAATAACATTAATGAATAGTCTCACCTTCGTCCGGACAAGTTCGTCGTCTTCTCTTCCTTCTTAATGGACGATCATATCCAAGCCAAAGTTCAGGATATGGATTTTCCGTTGTTGGCTGTTTGTCCACAGAGTGGAATGAGCATACATGGATGTTACGGGGCGGTAATTTCAAATTAAAGGGTTAGTTCACCCAAAAATGAAAATTAAGTCATTAATTACTCACCCCCATGCTGTACCAACCCCGTAAGGCCTTCGTTCGTCTTCGGAACACAAATTAAGATATTTATGATTAAATCTGAGAGGTGTATCACTGCTACATAGGCTGCCTAAGGGAATGAAACTTGACGGCCCAGAAAGTCATTAAAGAAAATGTTTAAATATTCCATGTCGCAACAGTGGCTCAACTATAAGTTTATCAAGCGACGAGAATACTTTTTGTGCGAAAAAACAAACAAAAATAACGACTTTATTCGACTATTCCTTTTCTTCCTTGTAGGCCTGAAACGAGACTTCAAGAGATTTCCACGACGCATGCGCGAGAATTGCGATCTCCTTCAACTACTTCAGTTAAGTTCTCGCACGTGCGCGTCGTGGAAATCTCTTGAAGTCTCGTTTCAGGCCTACAAGGAAGAAAAGGAATAGTCGAATAAAGTCGTTATTTGCCACTGTTGTGACATGGAATATTTAAACATTTTCTTCATTGACTTTCTGGGCCGTCCGGTGTCATTCCCTTAGGGAGCCTATGTAGCAGTGATACACCTCTCAGATTTAATCAAAAATATCTTCATTTGTGTTCCGAAGACGAACGAAGGTCTTACGGGGTTGGTACAGCATGGGGGTGAGTAATTAATGACTTAATTTTCATTTTTGGGTGAACTAACCCTTTAAGTGCTGCGAGCCATTGTCTTTTGCCCTCGTCGTCGGATGGCATCCTGTGCAATTTAAATGGTTTCGGGCATTTACATTCTGCTCTTGTTGTTGGCTTGTGGTCGTAACACTCATTATCCAATCATTTTTTTAGCTTTCTGTAGCTGTTGTGACAGCCTTTAACGGCACAAATTCTACCAGAGCCTCCACTATTTGCCATCACCTGTAACGTAACGCCGTCGCCTAGCTGATGACAATTACTAAACGGAAGTTGAGAGCATCTTACCGGAAGCCCCCCACGGAGAAGTGAGGAAAAAGGTGAATACATATACAATACATTGTTAATGTTAATTTCAACATTTACTACATTATCTTGCTAACATTAGTTAATGCACTGTGAACTAATATGAACAAACAATGAACAGCTGTATTTTTATTAACTAAATTAACAAAGATTAACAAATACAGAAACAAATGTATTGCTAAAGTGTTACCAAAATTTTAAACCTGAAGCTCTCAGGTTAAGCTCTCACTTCGATTAATAGTGAAACGTGTCATTTCTGCACCACTAAACAAACCAGAAAAAAAATCATGTTTTCACACAAGTCTCAAACACAACTATCTGCCAATATTTAGCACCATGCTATTTGAAGAAAGGAAATAATTTTTGTGTGATTGATCTGTATATGTTTGATATTGTCATTACATGGTGTAAAACTGAGGACATGTTTAAAAAAAAATACAAATAAAATACAAATAACAATGCTCAGACGAACAGTTTATGCATTTAACTTATTTTAACTGTAAATGAGGATAATCTTGTCTCTCAAGCATTTAATCATTTCACAAACAAGGTTTAAGACTAGTCCCAGACTGAAAAGCATGTTTGAGCTGTTTTAACTGAAAGCAACTTGCACTGGCATATCTTAAAATATGTCAGTGCCTTTGTTTTGGCTAAAGATGCACACCAGTAGTGTTTTTTTTTTTCTAAGGCACCTTCATAAAAGCTACTTAAATGCTCTAATTAAACTAAGGCCTAATCCTGGCTTGATCTAAACCATGTCTGTGAAACTGGGTCTTAATTTTTCACTAATATTGAGATCTCATTAATACTTAGTAAATCTTAGTTTACAGTAAAAGGAGGCTTGTGCAATTATAGCAAAGCCCATATTGCAATTACTTGCCCCAGAAAAAAGACAATGAACTGTAGCCTACTGAATGAGAACTTAAGTGAGACCTGCTATGTACCTGATATATATCCAATAAATAATATTGATATTAATCAATATTGAATTGAGATCGGAATCGAAACGCTGACTTGAGTCGAAATCAACTTAAATCGTGAAATGTGCAATATCTAGCCCAAAGATAAAAACAGTGTACCAACAGTGAATAAGAAAAACAGTGTAACATGTTGTCAGTAAACCTAATGAAAATATGTTCAGTATGCCTACCAAATGTTTTGACAATCATTCACAATAGTGTTTGTAATAATTCCAAGCTGAACTCATAGTTGTCAGATGGACTCATCTGACGTTACATCTCATAAGATACTAGTAATTAACTAGTTATTTTGCTATTCAGGTTAACTTTTTAGTTGAGAACTATGCCATGTGTAACGTTACCACAAATAGGCCTACTTATAGTCTAAAATTCTCATTTTAAGGTTTGACAACGTTCTCCAACCTTATAGTTTACTTTCATTGAAGTTATCCATGCAAAAATATTTTCGAGCTATCATACCTTATCTATTGCATACATACCTGATGATAGTTTACTAGGTTAGAAAAGTCGTGCTTTTGTCGCAGAAAGAGTCCAAATAATAAACCCAGTAAAAACTGTAAGCTACCAGCTAGAGCCGTTGCCTCGGTTAAATCTCAAAGCTTTTATCGACTCGTGTTTGCAATGTGGTGGAATTATGAATAACTTATTGTATGATGCTTGTACCTGTGCGGAATTCATGTAATGTGCTGATAAATGCGCATGTTGTGTGGCTGAGCAGGGGGGATGGAGTGAGCTATTTATTAGCAAGGGAACTAACGTGGTGATTTCCTCTGGTGGTGATTTCGGGTTAGCATCCCCATGGTTAGCATTAGCAGGCTATACACACTAGCATGCTAATGGTGCATTCACGTCTTGTCGTAAAGATCGTATTTACGAAGCCACCACAAACGTCATAAATACGAGTGAGAAGCTGGTGAGAAGCTCGGTATTTTGTTTACGATTTGGGGGCGTGTTCGTGAGAAAAGTGCCGGTTTAGTTATCAGATGTCAGGCTGTTTTATTTACAACAAAATAAGCAAATTGTCTGCACAAAATATAATAATATTGAAATATAAAAATATAATACGTAACTATAAAGTTTAATGTGTTTTCATATATTTATTAAAAACATAAAAAAGCAAAACACAACTGATGCACATTCATTGTTCTTCATTTTCTAGAAGTAAAGTTTAAAAACTTTAATGTATTTTTGTGAAGTTAATTAAGAGAAGGGAATTCCCAACTCATAAAATATGAACTTAACCGAATGACTTAAACATTGTTATTATCAGCAGGTTTCAAATCAACGTATAATCTGATGTAGAATATTCAAATCTAAAATATGTGCCTAAAAGGGTTGTAGAACAATATGTATGATAAAATAGACCCAGCTTTATTTTTGTAAACAGCAAGTAATAAAATCAATGATTTTAATCAATGAATATTTCCGTTTAAAAGATTGTGTATGTGTCAACAAGCCATTCTTTCTGCGATTCATTAGTATCTAACTGGGCGTTGTTTTGTCAAAAATGTAATTGGCAAATCCATAATAGACCTCATTCCCTCTAAATGTTGATGCCAGATCCAGAGTTAGGCCTATAGTATAAGATAAACTGATTGATTAAAAAAAAAAAGTCACTTCCTCTAATACCACATCTACAGGGGTTTAGCTGATCTGCTGCCTTTGATCCTAGTCGCTAGTGAAGGTTTGGCCAAAAACTTTTGCGACTTTGGTTTGGCCCAGTTCACCCCTGCTGGCAGATGCCATAACCACACCGACTGGCTGCATAAACTTTTTATTGAAGGCCATTTAAATGTAGCCATTCTGATTAAATTCTTTGTCTATGAAATGCAAAACAAAAAAATATATATTTACACTGCATGGCATTATTTAAATAATTTGCTATATGCTATTGGTTATATAACAAGGGACGAATCCTTCAATACACCCCTGCCTATTTTCTGTTTTAATAGGAAAGAAAACTGTGATCATCAAGTAATTTTATGGGGTTTTTAATAATCAGCAAAACATGCAGGAACCACATGATTTCTCCCTGTCATTACAATGAATAAATACAAAAGAAGATTTTAATATCTTAATCTTCTGGCCAGTAATCCAATTAACCTTACAATATATAATATAATATGTAATACACATAGGCAAGCACCATTTTTAATGAATTGCTAAAAAAAGGATTAATTCACATTTCATTTAAAAATTCGGATACTGCAGTAGAAGGTCTTCACTGTGTTCCTTGGCAGTCTGAAAGGGAAAAGATAACAAATGTAAACAAAACAGAAATACAAGATCACAAAACAACAACCTGACTTAAATGTACAAATAACTTTGTTTAAAAAAAGATGACTATGAATGTGACTTTCTTTATATAATTTGTCACAAGCAGAAGAATCCAAATGTAATGTCAAATACATGTTCTACTGCAATTTATGGAATATAAGTGTTCTCTAAATGGTAACAAGGCATCTTCAAAGTTCACTTAAGTTCACTTACTAAGATGGTGTTGGTCATTGCCTTCAAGCGGTTCCAGAGGTCTCAGAGACTTTTATCTCCTCCTCTAACTCATCCACGCCTGCCTGAGTCATGAGATCAGAGATGTTCTTCTCCAGGTCATCGATTCGCGTACTCATCTCATCAAGTATTAGAATTAAGACAAAATCGTTTTTGAATAACCTATCATCTCATAATCAAGCTAGGAAGCATGAATCAGATTTTAACTGTGTATAAAACATAGCTAGTCTATTCCACTCAATTAAGCTACAATTAGGTCTGAGCAATTATTATATGCAAAAGGATATTTCGCCCAATGATCTGGTCTGACATGGTCTGGAACTTGTCCTGCATCTGCTGCAGCAATGTCTGTACCTGAATTGAAGAAAAGAAAAAATGTTAAAGTAAAAACGAAACAAGCAATCAGACTAAACTTGAACAGTTTCACTAAAATTGTGAATGAACAACTAGCATAAAAGAAATATCTAGAATCGTGTGGGTTTTGCGTGGGCTTCCCACACAGGAGTAAAAACAGCAGTTTAAGGGCATGCTCTCCCCCCACGCATGGAACTGAAACCATAGTAACAAGGGAAACCTCTCAACATCATCGTGTAACTGTAATCACACAAGATACCTGACATTGAAATAAAGAAAGCTTTCATAACCCTCCTGATAAGATATTCTATATACAAAATAATTACAGATTGATGAAGAAAGAAAACATTTCCTTTAGGAACTCATTAGATTGATCTGTCAGTACGAGTTCAAAACACAACGATTAATTAAGTCAGGCAATCACAACACTTAACACTTTTCAATATTATACACTAATTAAACTATAGCCTACTTTGGCTAGTGGAGTAAGCGTGACTAAATTCTAGGCGGCTGTAAAAGTGCGCGACCCTGCATTGTAGCTCGGTGAAAATCAAACACTTACCACAACAGTCAGGTCCTGCGATGGTTTAAGGTCCTTCTCTGACATTATCTTCTTCAACAATTATACGTGCCTTTGCGTGTGATCAAGAGCCCTGTCAAGGCAGTACAGTACTGTCTGTGTGAAGCATTCGAGGTGGAAACTGTCGTGGAAGCAATAGCTGATTTCGTTGTTAAGGGGTTTGGTCAGTGAACTAAAATCAATAGAGCGGTTTATGCATCTTTATCTGCAATAATTTATTTCCTGCAGGGGGCGCTCGGTGGCTCAGAAAGACAGAAATAACAACTTTGCATCAAAAACAAAGATTAAAAAGAATATTATATTACATAAATCTGAGCAGCTGAAATGAATAAGGATTAGTGCTGGCAATATAATTACAAATAACTTAACAAAACCTTGATTTTCAGCCTTTTGATTATATTTTATAGTAGGTTTCATTAATTCATTTTTAGACAAAAAAAATTACAGTACTCATAAAAGAGTATGCTAAAAGTACTACTTATTCCGGCAAGATTTTGAAGTGTGCATGCGATGGACACTTTACTATCCCATGAGGCCACGGGAGAGGATTCATAACAAAACCACAAAACTGACGCTGGTAGGTCACATGGCAATAACAATATGGCGAATGTAGCACGTCCAGATTACATTCATACCTCTGATTCATACTAGAACATATTTTTTTTAGCGGTCATGAAGTAATTATTTATTCAAAATGAGTACCTACTCAAGAGAGTATGAGACGGAGTCAGAGCTTTTGCGTTCTCTCGCAAATGTTTTGTGTCCCCACAAGAAACTTTGCATTCATTTCAAAAACCTTTTATGAGCTCTTTATTGCGAGCGAATAAAACGTTTTCTCTGCGGAATGCAAAAGTTTTCGCGAGGGAACGCAAAGTTTATCTGGGGAACTCAAAACAGAGAGAACGCAAAAGCATTGACAGATGTTGCTTTCCTCCATTTCATATTTTTTTCCTTGGTTGGTCCTGAGGGCCACTGTCCTGCAGAGTTTAGCTCCAACCCTGAAAAAACTCACCTGATTGTAGCCTTGGTGATCCTGAAGACATTGATTAGCTTGGATGTGTTTGATTAGGGTTGGAACTAAACTCTGCAGGAGAGTGGCCCTCCAGGACCAACGTTCCCCACACCTGCTTTAGCTTTTCAATAAATTAAGAAGAATGTTTATTTATAATTATTAGAATTGTCACTCTTTCCATTTTTAAGTTTAATTAATTGCTCCACAATGATAGCATTTGATACTTTTTATGCTATTTAAGACTTTTTATGGCCTTTTGACATTATTAAGTTTTAATATTTTTTACCGATATGCCAGCGGTCACTTTCATAAAAACTTAAAGTGACATTTAACATCAAACTTAAGACAAACAGATATTGGGGAAAACATATAACAGATCTTACATTGTACAGAGTAAAACATTAAATTCTACAAAATATTTTTTTTTAAATATGAGATGTTTTTATGCACTTCTTATTTCTAGTGATTGAATTCAATGAGTCATGGAATATTTTAAGATCTTTACAAAAGAAATTAAAGGAGGGTGTTATAGACATTATTTTAGCTTTATGTATATGCAACTTCCCAAGAAGAATTATTAACTTTAATGTGTTATCAATTATATCTGAGCCAGAATTACAATCCAAGAAGATCATAGCCTCATCTATTCTGATTATTTTGTAGAATGTATCAAAAACCATCATAGATACCTGCTTCCAAAAATCTTCAGAATATTTACAATTACAAAACAAATGTATGAGAGTTTCAGATTCAAAATTACAAAAACAACATTGTGGTGAGAAGTCTTTTTTAAACTTATTAAGAAATGCATTACAGGGATAATACCTGTGTAGTATTTTGAAAAGAGTTTCCTTGACCTTATTTGGCAGTAAAAATGTATTACTTGCAGACCAGATTGTCTCAGAAGAGGGTATAGAAGAAAAAAATTGTTTCCATTTCAGAATTGCTTTAGGGTAGCAACTGATATCTTGATTAAGATACTTTCTGATGTAAGAATTATTACACTTCATATCCAAAATGTTAACACCTCCAATAACAAGTTTAGGAATCTGCCGCAACACTGAGTTGTAACTGAGATGCTCTTTCACAAGTTGAAGCAATTTAATGGAAATGTTTTTAACAATCATATGGTAATCTAAATCTCTACATGTAGATTCAATCCCTGAGAGAGCAAGAAATTGTTGATAATTATAAATCTCACCATTACAATTTAATAAGTCGGAAATAAAAATAATTCCCTTATCAAACCATTCTTTTTTATATATACTTTTCTTTTAGATAATACATATTGGTTATTCCATAATATGTGTGAGGGGAGAAATTATGTTTAAAGGATATTTTCCATGCATCTAGTGATTGCTTATGAAAATTAGATAATTTTATGGGAAGTTTACTACATTTAAAGTCACATGATAATAAAAAGTTTAATCCACCACACTTTTCAAAAATCAAATTGGGGATATAAAACCATATAGAATTATTATGGGCCAAGCAATGTTTTATCCAGTTGATTTTAAAAATGGTGTTAAGAGTACTGAAATCAAGAATGTTGAGCCCACCCTCCGAAAGAGTTCTAATAATCGTTTTTCGCTTTATATATTCAGTCCTGTTTTTCCAAATGAACTTAAATATGGCCCTGTCAATATCTGTGCACATTTTAGAGTTAACATACAAGGAGAGAGCAGGATATACCAGCCTCGAAATTCCCTCAGCTTTGGAAAGCAGAACACGTCCATGGATAGACAGGTTTCTCTGAGACCAGCAATTAAAAACCATTTTTGCTTTATGTAAACACGTAAAATTATTTTCAACTCTTTCATGTGGAGATTTATTGATTATAATGCCAAGATACCTAGCCTATTCTTTTACCTTAATGCCACATATATCTGGGATATCAGAATGATGAATTGTCATAATCTCTGATTTACTCTGATTAACAAAAAGGCCAGAGGCATTTGAAAAATGTTTTAATGCCTCTAATATAATGGGGACTTGTCTTTTATCCTTCAGGAAAATACATGTATCATCTGCCAGTTGACTGGTTAAAATAGTGCGGTCTGCTATTTGGATGCCTTTGATATTTGAACAATTCACTATATAAAGGTTAAGAAGCTCTGCAACCAACAGAAACAAAAAAAGAGAAATAGGGCAGCCTTGCCTGATGCCTCTCTCAATGACAAACCGTGGTGAAGTCCCATTAGACAAGGATACATTACTATTGATGTCTTTATACAGAGTCTGAACAGTTTTCATAAATTTTGGACCGAAGCCAAATCGTCCTAAAGTATCATACATAAAGGCATGCTCTACTGTGTCAAATGCCTTGTAGAAATCTAAGAACAAGATAAGTGCATCATCATTAACTTACTCAGAGTAATCTAAAAGATCTAAAACAAGACGAATATTATTTGAACTGTGTCGACCTTTCATGAAGCCAGATTGTGTGAGTGAGATAACTTCTTCTAAGCAGGGTTTAAGTCTCCTAGCATATACTGCAGCTAATATTTTGTAATCAGAATTAAGCAACGTTATAGGGCGCCAATTATCTAAAAAAATGTTTATCTTTATTTGGTTTAGGGATTAAGGTAATAAGACCTTGCTTCATCGATGCGGATAATTCCCCCCGATCTAAACATTCTTTGAAAACATCTAAAATTAAATATTTTATATCCAAATGATCTAAATTTTAGATCCAAAATGATCGATAAAATTCAAACGGTAACCCGTCAGGGCCCGGAATCTTATTAAATGGGGTCTTTGTAATTAGAATGTCTAGTTCTTCCACAGTTATCTCTCCCTCACAAACAGCTTGACTATCTTCACTTTTAGATGAAATAAAAGGATCCACCTCCAAGAAAAATGTATTAGAAAATTCAGAATGAAAAGAAGAAGTATAAAGTCGTTGATAAAAGTCAGATACAAACTTTGAAATTTTGCTTTCATCAGAAGTGAGATTACCATTAATATTAAGGGTTGAGATCCTTTTTAACTCGCCTCTTCTTTTTTCTAAATAAAAAAAAATATGTAGAGTTCTTTTCTCCAAATTCTAGCCATTTTGCCCTTGATCTGATGAATGCACCTTTGGCCTTTTCTGCATAAAGAACATCAAGGTCTTCCTTCAATAAATACAACTTCTCCCTGTCCTGTTCACTGGGAGATGACAGACATAAAATATTATTTATTTCCTTTATGATCGCAGAGCTACCAGTGACTCCTGTGCAACCACCAATTACATTTCTTCTTCTTCTTCTTCTTCTTGTTTTTATGGCGGTTGGCAAATAACACCAATTACATTTACTGTTTACAACAGTAGAAGAAGAAGCGTTTCCTGTGAACCAATGCTTTCTAAGCGCCCTAGCGCCCCCTTTCCATGTAAAATGGTTATTTCAAAGCAAACAGCTTCTTAGCCATTCCTCTGGTAAAACGTCATTGGCAACCGACAAGAACAGGAAAGTAAAGCCTGTCTAACTACTGATCTTACTTATTGATTGAAATGTCCACATCTGCATAGAAGAATGATACTTTATAAATGTATCACTATTAATTTAATCATGTGCACAATGCAAACACAAACCATAAGGTTTGCAATAGATAGACTCAATTTCCCATGAATACAGCGACTAGCGCAATGAATCATGGGTATTGTTGTTTATTTGTCATTGCATTCAGTGCAGTCTTTCGGAAAATCTCATTGGTTGAACTACATTCCCCATTAACACTTATAGGACAATTTTTACATCGCAACGGCAATTTCACCGCAAGGGGTTTGTAGAGTCAGTTGACATCGTCGACTTTGGTGAGGCGCGCCGGAGGCGACACGCACACGTAATTTTCTTTTGGGAACTTTGATCGTTTTCCCCCGTCAAAAAGGATAACAGCCCGAACGCAGAGTTTATATTACTAACATTCGTTTGCAAAAAAAAAAAATGTTGGATCCTTGGTTTTATTATTGGTTCTTTTTCACTTGGTGGTCCGTTAGGTAATAGAAGCTGGATTATTTTTGCAACGCTACTTGCTGACCAAAAATAAGTTAATTAATCCTTCCTGGGACTCAAGATCCAGCGATATTCCATTGGATCAGTTTGTAAAACGAGGTAAAATCGTCGTACAAGTCATTCTGATGCCCAGCTAACCAGACTATAGCTGGTCAGCCGGGGCTTGCTGCGCCCAAGCCGGGCGAAGATTGACGCTGCTCGGTGTCATCCAACTGAAGAGGATCGAGTTTATTAGGCGACAATGCTTGAAATAATGTCCGAGCACCAAGGTAAGGAAAAATCTTGACTTTGATTTAAACTTTAACCATGTTGTGATAAGCATCAACGATCAGTTTTAGCAGAGTCAGCTAACAGTTAGCAACTTTAGCAGTTAGCAGCTTTAATACTGTAGTAATTTAACATACTCGTTAGTTTATAAGTCTGATTTCTCTAGTAAGCCTGATTTATTGCCAGTCACTTTGTAGTGTATGATCGTGGTAAATTAAATTAATGTAGTAGTGGACATTTTACTTGCGCTGACGAGCTGGTTCATACAGGGATTGGCCAAGTTGCTATCTTGTGCAATGGAGTGAAATTAGTCGAGTTGATTGTAGCTAACTTTAGTCGTTAAGCAGTTACTCGTATGATTCAAAAGCATTCCTGATGTCCAACCACTGTTTTCTGTTTAAATTATTTAATATGCACGTTTCCAAAACCACAGTTCGCATCGTTGCGCATTTTGTCTTCGCCAAGTAACGTAACGTAGTTGCTGCTGTTGATCATTTTTAACCCGATTCCAGTTGAATGGCTTGACAAAAATGTTGCCTTTTAATACAGGTCACTGTATTGTGCTTAGCGTTGTAGTATTTCGGTGCCTGACTGTAACCCATTGTTTTGCCGCGGTAAATCTATTGTCGATCGTGTCTGATCTCCTCTTAGCACTTATTGATTTATTTGTTGTAAATACTCAATAATCAACCATATATGAGTTTATAAGAGTTTCCACACCAGTGAAATTGTCTTGGGTTGTTTCGACGTCGAAAATTAAGGCTTAAGCCACATGCTGATGCTGCTGCGTCCTTGTTCCTTTATCGCCGGTTTAGCTTACTGTGTGTGTCGCTAAATTATTCTAGTTTTCACAACAGTTTAAGTCCCTCAAACCGTGTGGATGTTTGGATGTAAAATGGTGCTTTTAGCACTTGAATTTTACGCCTCGATCAACAGGGGGTAGCGAGGAATAGCGCACATTTAGCCAGTTAGCTTACCATCGAAAACGCACTTTTTACTAGGTTTGTACCACTGAAAACGGCACGAATCAACTCCGTGCAACGCTCGCTCGGTCAGACCTGTTGTTTAGGCACGAATTAATATTATTCTTTCCCCTTCTTTTTGTTACATAGATTCATTACTGAAGTGCAAAGCAGAGACTCTGGTAAGTCGAACAAGGAAATACAAAATTTCACCCTACAGATGGCAGTGTCCTAATGCTAATGATTGATGTTCATGTCCAGCCATCAGAGAGAAGAAAAAGGACAGTGGAGGACTTCAACAAGTTTTGCAGTTTTGTTCTTGCATATGCAGGTTACATCCCTTCTCCAAAGGAGGTAAGAATGGAGCATTGTTTCACAATTATGTGTGGTTTTATGTATTGAAGCCCTTGCAAAAATTCATGTTCCCAAAGACCTCCAAGTGCTGCAACATTTTGACATCCATTTCAGGGCATGGAGCCTGTACTTAAAGGGTTAGTTCACCCAAAAATAAAAATTAAGTCATTAATTACTCACCCCCATGCTGTACCAACCCCGTAAGGCCTTCGTTCGTCTTCGGAACACAAATGAAGATATTTATGATTAAATCTGAGAGGTGCATGACTGCTACATAGGCTCCCTAAGGCAATGAAACTTGACGGCCCAGAAAGTCATTAAAGAACATGTTTAAATATTCCATGTCGCAACAGTGGCTCAACTATAAGTTTATCAAGCGACGAGTATACTTTTTGTGCGAGAAAAAAAAAAACGACTTTATTCGAGTATTCCTTTTCTTCCTTGTAGGCCTGAAACGAGACTTCAAGAGATTTCCACGACGCATGTGCGAGAATTGCGATCTCCTTCAACTACTTCAGTTAAGTTCTCGCGCGTGCGTCGTGGAAATCTCTTGAAGTCTCGTTTCAGGCCTACAAGGAAGAAAAGGAATAGTCGAATAAAGTCGTGTTTTTTTTTTGTTTTTTTTTTTTTTTTCGCACAAAAAGTATTCTCGTCGCTTGATAAACTTATAGTTGAGCCACTGTTGCGACATGGAATATTTAAACATTTTCTTTAATGACTTTCTGGGCCGTCAAGTGTCATTCCCTTAGGGAGCCTATGTAGCAGTCATGCACCTCTCAGATTTAATCATAAATATCCTCATTTGTGTTCCGAAGACGAACGAAGGCCTTACGGGGTTGGTACAGCATGGGGGTGAGTAATTAATGACTTGGGTGAACTAACCCTTTAATGTACTAGGTAGGGTTGCTCCAGCCATTCATAAGTCTCTCGGGTAAAACGAGAGCTTGTTGGTGCAGTTCAGTAAATCTGTAATTTAATTCCAACCGTTACTACTGGTCTAAGGCTTCTGTAAAGTTTATTTAGTTTATACGTAGAGTTCCTTCAACTAAGTTTATTAGTGCAATGCAAAAATATTTAGTCACTTGATCCTGTAACTTTGTGCCTCCTTGTCAAAACTAGGCTCAGTTGTAACTTGTGCACAGTTGGTGCAACCAGCTCCTTGATTGGTAGGGGTCAACCTATACTTGTTTTTTCAGATGATAACTAAGTTGGAAAATCTAGCAGATAACTGATTAATTGGCTGATAGTTTTTAAAATCAGGAGTTTAAAAAGACAGTGCTGAATTTTTATGAAATTAACAATGATGACCTGCAGATGATAACAGTGATAACCTGCAGATTTACCGAGTGCAACCCAGGGGTGTCCTGTCCTGCTTCTGGAATGCCACAGTCCTGCAGAAATTGGATCCAACTCTAATTAAACACATCTGGACCAAGGTAATTAAGGTCTTCAGGATTACTA
The DNA here is from genome assembly GCA_030578255.1 of Tiaroga cobitis. Taxonomy (NCBI): domain Eukaryota; kingdom Metazoa; phylum Chordata; class Actinopteri; order Cypriniformes; family Leuciscidae; genus Tiaroga; species Tiaroga cobitis. The sequence continues at coordinate 16,719,740 of CM060597.1, read as the reverse complement.
TAATCTTCTGGGCAGGTGTTTTGGGACAAGTTGGAGCTAAACTCTGCAGGATGTTGGACCTCCAGGATCGGGATTGGACACTCCTGGTTTAACCTGTACTGTCAATGTACAATTTCCTTTAAATGTCCTCTTGAACTTTTGACTGGTCTTATGAACCTGTATTTCTAGATGTCAGTAACGGCTTTGGTGTTTTAATACCAAATATCATCCGATCCATCCAGATTGAGATTTGTGTGCCTGTTTCTGTCGTCAGGAAAGGCCATGGTCGGCAGCATCCTCCAGTTCTCCAAATAACTCTGGTGCTTCAGGAGAAGGCAGTGTTTTAGGTGGAGCGAGTTCTAACATGGCTCCCAGCTGGAGTCACGGCACGTCGGACTTGCACACCATCCACACCTTCGTTCGCAAGGCTCGTGCCAATAAGAGCAACAAGAGTATGCGGCGACTCTCATCTGACAGTGCCGTGATGGACAAAATGCGTTTAAAAGACTCTTTCTATGAAGACCAAGTGGCCAGCAAAGCTGAACGCAAAAAGGACAAGAAGCTGAAGCGTCTTTCTCTAGGTTCAGGCGCTGGCAGTAGCAGTAGCAGTGGTGGCGAGAAACGTGCAAGGATCAAGCGCAGTAAAAACCCCAAACAGTCCAAAGCCCTTAAGAAGCTTAAGAGCTCGACCCACAGCGAGTCAGACTCTGAGAATGGTCTTGGCCATGGAGAGGAGCATTCGGACCCGGGAGCAATGACTGAGCGCAGACTACAGGCACAGGTGAAAGAGGAGAAGGAGGAGGCCACCCAAGAGGCAGATATGAGCTCCAGTGAAGGCGAGACTTGGATAGCGGATGAAGACATAATGGTGGAGTCAGGTTAGTTTATTAGGGACAGAGGAAGATTTAGATCAATTGTTTGTGTGTATGTATGTATGGTTGTGTGTGTATATAAATAAAAATATATATATTAGTGTATATATACACACACACACACATAATTTATTTTTTTTATGTGTAGGACTTAGTTTTTCTTTTGTTTTTTATATATATATTTTATTTATTTTATATATCTTTTCCTTACAGGGGACGATTCGTGGGATTTAATCACCTGTTACTGCGGTAAACCCTTTGCAGGACGGCCCATGATTGAATGTAGTCAGTGCAGCGTGTGGGTGCACCTCTCTTGCGCCAGAATTAAGAAGTCTAATGTGCCTGACATATTTAATTGCCACAAATGCAGAGAATCTCGGCGGTCAAGTCAGAAAAAAGACTCTTAGATGAGGGTGTTCATTCCCTCCAAGCTCTGAATGTTCCCGGTTCTCCAGTTTTGTATCCGACACCATTTTCAGTTTCAAAATCCTTTTTCTTTTTTTTTCTACTTCCTTTGCATTTCTAGTTTTGGCAACTAGTTACCCATTACGTTTTGCAGTCAGAGGTCTCAAATACAGATGGAGAAATCATGTTTGAATTAATCTCTTACCTCCTGAGTTGGTATTTGACCATGAGTAGTGTGAATTCTGTTTAGCTCAAATGTGACGGCTCGTTTGTAAACTATCTTTTGTCACATCAAATTGACATTTGTTTGAAATGATTGGCTTGCATATTGGGTAATTGGCACTATTTTCCTTTGTGGGAAAAGTTAGAGGGCACCGTTTCCACCCTACAGTTTCCACAAATGTATGCTATATTGGTTGTATTGATATACTACAATTTAAAAGAGACTACTTAAAATTAAATAAAACTATACAAATTACAGGAAAATGTTGTCATGAATTTGCCAAAGATATGAAATGAGAGATTGTTGACACCACTGCTATTAGAAATTTAAAAAATTAGAAAACTGTCCAGTTGATAATTTTTTGTTTAATTTGGATAAATGGCTTTTTTTGAAGAATAGTAGATGTATTGTGTTAGTCTGAATGCCTTTTCCTGTTGGTGATCATACACCTTTTTAATTGCTGTTTGTCACACCCAAATGAACTTCAGTCAGCTAGCTATATTAGATCAAATATAAAGAGCTATATGAGTCATTTAAGCAGGGAGTCCTTTCAGTTGCAATTATTGATATATCAAACATTAATTTCTTCTAACTCTACTGGTAATGTACAGTATGTTACCCTTGTACTTTGTCAAAGAATCTATCAGAACTGTTCAGTCTTTAATCACTTGCACAACATAGTGTTATTTTTTTTCCCCAATGTGTTAAAGAGATTTTTGGAAGATTTCAGTTTAATAAGATGTGAAGGCTAGATTTAGGAGCTTTGCTGATGCTGTCCTGGAATGGAATGGTTGTAATTGTTTTCAGGAATTGTTTGGGGGTTTTAAACTCTGAGAACTGGTGAAGATTACTCATTTGAATTAGTTTGGAGACTATTGTTTGGATTTTTTTGTGAAGCAAGGGGGACTGGAAATCCCCATAAACTGAACATCTCTTGCTTAATGTTTCAGTCTGTAAATAGCACAGATTTTGAGAAGTGTACATATGTGAAAGTGAAGAGAAAAGCAAAGCAAAAGGTATATTTTTTTTGCATCTGATATCGTTTTCCTTAACTACCTGAAGAAATAAAACTTTTCTTTATTGGGCTTTGAATGTCTTATTTTCCTAATCTAGCTTATTTTAATTCACAGAGACATGATGCATTTTAACATGAGTTGAACGAACATTAGACAAGACTAAGTAGTTTATCCATGAAGGTTTTATTTTGCAGCAACACCAGTACAGCGTCTGTCAGTTTGCACCCCACTAGAGGGGGCTGATAAGCTAATATTCATAAAACATAAATACAAATAAATAAGTCACAGTTCATAAACCTGAGATGCAATGACTTAATAGAAACCAAAAAAGAACTAAAACTACACAACATAATAAATTTTCATATGTAATGGTATATGTCTGTCAGCTTGATCACTTTGCGTCATACTCCTTAAAATCTCCAGGTTCCTCCTAAGGGGGGAAAAATATTTTAACATTGATAGTCTTTACTTACAAATGTATGCAGCCAAGCCACCATGGCTTTCTCTTGTCTGAAAATACCTTTCTTTTCCAAGTAGACAAGTGGGAACTACCAATGGGGTCCAGAGGAACAGTGATCCTCCTCCTAATGGGGGAAAAAAATGTAGAAAAAGTGTGAATTTGGGCTTAACATCATAGAATAGCTGCTACGGAGAACTAAGAGTTCCAAAAAAAACGTATACATTTTTACGTAAATTATTACAAACGTATTACAAATTGCCAAATAAATAGAGATTGAAAATAATTATATATATAAATATAACAAAATGATTTCAAAATGTTATATTTAATGGAATAAATACTTAAAAGAACTGCGTAAAGATTCCAACTGACCTCTTATCCTTGTTTTTGTGGCGGTTGCTGTTTGCCGGTTGCACGTTGATATGTTCCAAAGGGGAAAAGAAGGCAGGAGACTTAGCCGGATTGGGATCCCAGTCCCGAGTCATTTCACCTTCATTTCCTGGGAACAAGTCTGCCAGATCAGAGAGCTCATAGATGTGTGGTGACATCTCCTGATCCGACCTGTGATTGCTCTGCAGGAAATTAGATGCATTTTTAATATATCTGATATATTTTAAAATGCGTCTATTTCAATGCTGTATTAAAACACATCAGAACTGTATATAAATGTGTATTCTGTTGAGAAGAGGATAAATGAAGCGTATAAGTAATGTGATATTTACTCTTTTCATTCGCAGTCTGTCTGGTATCAGGAAAGCATAAAGCTCGTCCATCAAGAAGTAGACAACCAGAATAAGTAGCAAACACCTGGAGCACGTCATCTGAGGGTACAACATCACACCAAATACTATATTGAGGAAAATTGTTTAAAATATTTGCTTTAACGATAACACAGTGAACACAACCAGCTGATTGGATTAGGACAAAAATTCAGAATCTAATAAAAGTATATTGTGTTTCTGATATTTACCTTCTTGGTGAATTCGTCTGTCCTTTAGAAGGTTCTTCAGGGGTTGTTTGACAATCCTGCTCTGTCCTGTCTTGTCTGTGTATGTTGCCTTGGCGTCCTCTTTGTCAAGGGCATGTGTCTTTTGGGTATTTGTAGACCTGAAGCTGGGCTGGGTTTATATAGGATGACCAGGAGATGGATAAAGGGAGTCGGTGTGTCTAGCATGACTTCACCCACCCTCCAAAAAGATTAGAACATGATAAAAGCATCATTTTGGTTGTTGTTAAAATGTTCTAGTTCAAACTCAGGTTTACAAGTTGACAAGACCATATCTACTTCGAGGGCACCCAGAGAATATTATAAGACACTTAAAAGTCAGTATTTCATAATGACGACATGTTTGGGATAATCTTATGTTTCATAGTATGAACAATACATAAACTATTGATTCAAATTGTATATACATATTTACATATTGCCTTGAAAGGTGTGTAAGGCTTTAATTTAGCTATATTGTGTTAACTCCTAATTAAACAATTCTGTAAGTAAATGTGACAATGTGATTTCTGCACTGGTTTTCAAATTCTGATTGACAGAAAACGTTTAAAAGGGTTCTGTCAGGCACTTCATATTACCTTTTAGAGGTTCCAATCATGGCATAAGTTTTTGGATTTCATTTTAATTAATTAATAGAGTTTTGATTCATTTCTTTATTTTAATTACATTTTATGAAGTAGCTAATAAAAATACTTCAAAAAATAAATTTCAAGAATCAATAGAACCCAATAAACATGCAGCATTATTCACTCATTCAACACATTTCTCCATTGAACCTATTGGGCATAAAGGGTTCTTCAAAATTGAGTCAAGAACTGTAGGGTTCAATGTTATGACCAAAAACTGACAAATGGCTGATATTAAAAATCTACCATATATTCTTGAAATAAATTAATGAATATTCACAAAATAAATTAAAAATAAAACATTAAAAATTAAAATTAATGATGTGCTACAAGTAAATTTAGGCAAAGTGGACATTCATTTTGAGATTTTCCAAAGATTACATTTAATACTGTTATTAATTAGTGTTTTTAAAGAATTTTATTAGTAATTTTAAAATGTCAAATTTTATAATTGATTTTTTTTAAGAGTGTTAAACGAGTAAATGTAATCCAACGGTACAAATGTGAGAAACCAACATATACAGTTAAACACGTCAACCGATATAAAATGGATATCTAATATCTGCTAATAATGGTTATGGTTCTGATATAATGCATCTCTAGTCATTTTATGAGACAACATGCAACCCTGTGCATTTTAGCTAGTTGACATTCATACAAATTCAAAGTCATTTGGAGACTGTGTGTGGCCTGTTCAGGTATCAGATAATCTTGTCTCGCCCAATTTCAGTTTCAAAACACTGGATTCTCATCCACGTACACCGGTCTCTGTCTCATTAGGGATGGCCGTAGTATTAACAGAGGAAACACACACACACACACACACACAGAAGCAAGTAGAAAAAAAAACGAGGAAAGGCCTCTGTGGATGGCCTACCAGCAGTCTGACACGTTTTCTCTTTTCCTCTTTTCCCTCCCTATCCTAATTATCGTTATTTCGGGCAACTGGGGCCACCAGACATAGACTAGCTGTTGACAGACAACCCATGGTGAAAATAAACTACCTTTACTAAACAGGGTCGCTGCAATCCGCCAAGATGTCTGTCAACAGAGACTGGGAACAAATTGTGGCCACTGATTACTCTAATTAGTGTAAAATGAGTGTGTGCGCTCATTTTTGACAATCCCGCCTTCTCGTTTCTCCCCTATAAGTACCTAGAGTTCCAAATTTAGAACAAAAAAATTCTAAAGAGTCCAGTGCCAGCACCAATATAAGCGTTTTTGTGAAAATTATTTGCAGAATCAATTATTTTTTCTTTTACTATGCATGTTATTTTAGGCTGCGTATTTTCATTGTATATAACATTTATTGTAGACGGAGTAACGTTTTGGAAAAACGTTCAGATGATAGAATGGGTGGTTCATTTTCAGCACTTCATTTGGTTATTCAGTAAAATCTTGAGTAATATGCAGAGTCCATTTTGCACTACTCTGATTTCATCCAAGGTATGGATCAGTTTTTTTCTACAGTACTGCTCACTACATTTGCAATACATTAAATTGAAAATATATTTGTCTACTGGTTTACAGCCTGCTCTCAGCTTTGTCTTATGGATGTTGAGTAGGTGAAAATTGCATGCTCTTTTTTTCTTTTTCTTTTAGTGACTACTGTGTGTACATACAGTCTACTAGTTATTACAAAACAAAATGCAGAACATTAAACCAAACATTAAATTTAAACCACAGACATGACAGGGCATAACAGATAGAAACTAAATTGTGGAAAATGCAGTCTTTTAAGTTGAAAACTGAGAGCAAGATTGAAGATTTGGAGCTGTTTTACTGCATAGTTCTTTGTAATGCTTCGAAAGACAATGTTTATCTGTGTTTAGTATTTTATGGTGAGTTTTTTAAAAATCTTTCTTTTCATTGTTTTCAAATGTTTCCAACATTGTTCTTATTTGTAAGTGCAATTTGTACAAACATGTGCATGATTCTTTATTATCAAATGTCAACTGGTAAAAAAAAAAAAAGAGAAAGTAATTTCAGGTGGTACTATGACAAAAATATTCTTGTAACAAACATTTGACATTATCTCTGCAATGTGCTTAATTGTCTTGAATTCTCCTGTCAACAAGCAAAAATAAATATATTTTCCAAAACATACTTTATTGTAATTTTTTGCTAAATATAATAATTTGTTATTAATGTTTTGTATTTTTAGTATTGTTTTACAGTGAACTGTGACCGGGCATACTTTTCAGTCTTGACATTCGCATATTCAGATCAGATATACAAATTCACCGCCCTTTCTTTTATAAACGCTGTGTCTAATATGTGTGAAAGGGTGATTAAAACAGCCAGTAATCAATGTCAGAATGGATGAGATATTTCACAGAATCTGCTCAGTTGTGCCTCCTATTGGGGAAGATAAACAACATGGTAAAGCAAATGTTTGTGACTAAAACTTCAAGTCTCTCCGACTTGCCAACAGGATCAAAGGATTTACCATGTTTGACCAATAAAATATGTCTTGTTTAGTGAACAATAATAGTTTTCATATATCATTTAAGTTATGAAAAGCTTTTACTCAAAATACCTTTTTTAAGACAAGGTCATGGTATGAGTATTGTACCTCATTTCGGAGCAGATTGGAGGTGTTGGTGAAGGTTATTTATGTATTTGGGTGTCATGTGGTTTTCATGCGTGGGTCTGTCAGGAAATAAATTCAGACTGCGCACGTTGAAACCCTAGACTGGTTTAAACAAGCTATATTAGGGATATTAATCGATATATAAGAACAAAATTAAAAAACATTCCCAAGTTCTTCCCATTTCTTTGTCGTTTACTGAACACTGCAATAAGCGCAGAATTAGTCAAGTCAAGTCAAATATATTTATATAGCGCTTTTCACAATACAGATTGTATCAAAGCAGCTTCACAGTATCAATCAAAACAACTTAACAATGTTTGTTTATTACTGGAAAAAAGACATCTAAGTTTGGTAGAGCTGATCAATGGTATGATTGGTTAATTAATTTGAATATCCCCAACTGAGCAAGCCAAAGGCAATTATCCTCTTTTTCTTTTAAAAAGTTAATCTAATAGAAGTCTCGTGGGTTTCTCAGGTTTCTAATCGAATGCGTCATAAAAAGGGGGGAGGAGTCTGATCCATAGTGAAAACAAATGCTTCATGTTTGGGCGTAGTGTTAAAGCGATACAAACAGTCTTTTTATTTTTAGCAAAAGTGTATAGCGAAAGTGAAGAAAATTATTTAAAACTCTTCTTTCCATGAATCCGAATAATCACTGCGACAACAATAACTACTCTGTGGAGATTTTTTCCCCTAAGGTTTGTTTGAGGAGTAACGTTATCAAGCCTGACCCAGGAGCTAAGATGTAAGTGAGAGTTTTTATGGTGGATTATATATTTATTTTTATTTTTTTTTACCCTTTTTGAAGCCTCGGCTATACAGAGTAGGCTACGTTTCAAAGGAGACCCTTTTGCAATATATTTTTGCTCGCTAAATTGTTCATTGGCTATATATAATAAATTATCTTAATTCATTTTGTTTAGATGGCTCTCGAATAAGAGACTATTTAGGGTAAGGATTTTGGATCAGTTTCTACATTTCGTTTCCTTTTTCGCCATTGCTTGGCAATTTTTGCCGTTTTCTTTTGTGAGGTAGGCTACTTGACTCATACGATAAACACTATCTAATATGTCGCCAAACCCACCTGACGTCATAGTATTATTGCTTCAGTGTGTTTCTCGCCATCTAACAAAAAAAAAAAACTAAAACTAAACACGATAGTTATGGTTAAATGTTTGGCTCGAATCTTGCCCACGAATTTCCTTCAAGATCCGCTTAGGTTTCCGTATTTCCTCATGTAAACCTGGGTCTTTTCATTTCAAGTTGAGCTTCTGTTTTTTTTGGGTTTTTTTGGACCTGTTTTGCTTGTTTCCAGCGATTGTATTGCTCACAACACAACTTCCCTGCATTTTCTTCGCCCACTTAGTGATCGTGGTGCTGCTATACAGGCGTTGGCTCTGAAAATCACACATCTGTCTTCAACATGTCTGGACCAGGTAATGACAATAATCTGTTTGTATTTTCCTTGAAATGCAACAGCATGTTTGTGGATTTGTAGTTTAGGAAATGCAGCAGGTAATGAGTTAAACAACCAGTGAGTTTTGCAATAGCTGCCCCTCAGTACCCACCTGCTGTAACTCATTGTCAATCGATTGTGCTGAAAACTGTCCACACTGTCTGTTTACATTTTTCCTCAAGTGTGATTTGTGCTGTTTCAATGAAGGTGTGAAACTGAAGGTAAAAACATTTTCAGTGGGAAAGGAATGCAGGAAGTGTAGCCCTACAAAAGTGGCTGTGTTCCACATTTATACATTCCACAGGGAATGTGGGGGATTTCTGTGATCCTACACCAGGAAATGGCTGTGGCTTTAGTTTTACCTAGCTATTTTTTCTTAGTGTACAACATGTTTGTCTGATCATACAAAACTGATATCTGTAAATATGAGGTCTCTTCAATGCCTGTTGGCCATCATAAAATGTAGAAAATCAAACTCAGTTTTTAAAATAAATGTATGTGTAGTCATAAGGTGATCTAAAATCAGTCAATGCACAGTGTATGAGCAAGAACAAGCTAACATACTATAGGTTTATCAAATAAAAAACTACATGGTCTTTAAAACTGAAATTTTAAAAATATGATTTTCAACAACAACAAAAAAAATCATATTTCCCTTAACATTCTGCCAGTGACGAGGTTGACCACATCAAATTTGAAAGATAAAATTGTTAAAAAGAGAGTTAAAATAATCAAGGATCTCACTCACTTGCCCAAATTGTTATCCCTTTAAAGAAGTGATGACTGCTTTATGATATGATGTAATTACATTTTTTTAAACTTTCCTTTCAAGGGAAAATTGTCAAAAATAACAGGCTGGACAATAAATTGAGGGACAAGCTAAAGACCGATTTAGCGATTGTAATCGTTAAAATAAATTTAATAAATAGTAAAATAATATACATTTGAGAGAATCATTACTGATATACCCAAACGATGTAAAAAAGAAAAACAAAATGGTGATAATATGTGGTGGTTCAAAATGCTGTAAAATATATATATATTTTTTTATCAACGTCAATATGCTTAGAGTTCATTTGGTGTTATTTATGACTAAGACTGGTTTAAAATTGATATTGTTCATTATTTTAAGGCAGTAAGATCATGTTCTGTACGGGGCAAAGAAAATGCACTGAATCCCGGAAATGACCAAGCTCTATAATAAGAGTAAATGTATCATGCACTTAATTCAGAGCAGATGATTGTGTTCTATCTTTCTTACTAAAAAATATTCCAAGTCCCATCTACACCAGACTGCATTTTGCTGCTAAATCGGCAGTCAAGTGATTCCTTAACCCCATTAGGAGTCGTTCTTTGGAGCAACTGTGTTCTTAACAAGCTGGGGAATTCAAGCTAGCTTCACCAAGCAGACTGACACTATTTAGGCCATGTTAAGAAAGTGGATCTTTCTGTTGCAAAAGAGCTTGCCTCATCCATTGTCTTGGTGAATTACTGAAGTCAAGAAATGTTTATTTAAGTAGCACTGAAAACAGGAATGGCAAGAAGGGAGTGTTTAAAAAAAATACAATCACAAAACAGTGATGTCATTGTCTTGCAAATGTCAATGGTTTTATTAGGGACGGTCAAGGATTATTTTTATTTATTTATTTTCAAGGGACGGTCAAGGATTATGCTGTCATACTATGCAGGAAGTCTGTTTTGAGGAGTGAGTTGGGGGAGGGTTGTAGCAGTGCCACAGAAGAACTATGTTCTTCATGGAACCATCGAAGGCAATAAATAACTTTTTATTTTTAAGAGTGTACGCAAATTTACTTATGATTCTCTTTTCATTTAATTGGAATAGTGGATGTCTGAAGGCAATTTATTGAGCTAGTCTGAATGATAAATGACTTGAGAGTTTTTCCCCAGCACTTAACATAATGCTTTGTGCAATGGACATGTGATTCATGAACGGTTAGATAACATGATGGAAGCAGGTTGCAATTCCATGTGGCAGGTCTTGAGAATCAAATTAGTAACGATTGAGGGCTTAGATTAAATGTGAGCTCAGTTGGTCTGCCAGACGACCCAGAATGCGCCCCTGCCATTTATCAGTAAGCTTCATAACTTCACCAACAGGCAATGTGTCATGAATGCTGGCCACCACATTGGTGCAATTTCTAACTATTACTGGTTCAACAATCTCTTAATTCAGTGATTCCACTGTGTGAGTGGTCAGGAATTGTTGGGGAAACTGCATATTAAAATAACAGTAAATTTACTTTAAATAAACTACACTTTCTCCCCTTAAGCAAAATGTCAACAAGCCTGTTTTGAGGACCTCAGGCATATTGATGCACGCCAGGGTCTTCTCTCTGCTGGCAGTGAAAGGCACTGTTGTTTCTTTGACCCATGGCTGTCAGTCTTGAATTGACACAGTTGGACACATTGAATAGTTTTTGGGGTTTTTTTTGCAGTGATTTGCATTTTTTTTTTTTTATATTTATTTTTTGCATTTTGTCTAGGTAGGAAATATAATAATTTGTGATCATGCATGTATGATTGTGGAGGTACACTTAATAGACAACATCCTTGATGCTGAGTCTTTAAAGGCTTCTCTCAATGGCCCCATAATGTTGGATAGCAGATGTGTGGTTTAGTTTTAGAAGTCAGCAATCTATCACAAAGCCGGCACCTTTCAAATAATGTCCAATGATGCTAAGGGTTGTGCCTCAACAACACCTGAATGAGAGACCATTGTGATGAAAGAGCTTTATTCCATTAAAATTCATTCCACCCCCAAAAGGCTGGTGAAAGATTTCCAGAAAGATTTCAAAAGCTGAGCTTCTTCGTAGGAAAATGGCAGGTCTGGATTTGTTCAAGGGGAGGGTTAGACGTGTCAAATATTAAGCTACACCTGCAGTGTTCACTTCTGAGATACACTACCGTTCAAAAGTTTAGGGATGGTTTTTGAAAAGTCTCTTATGCTCACCAAAGCCACATTTATTTGATAAAATACAGCACAAACATTAAAATAACTGTTTTGAATTTATTTATTTATTTTTTATATCTGTAAGTGCAAAGCAAATTTTTGCCATCAGGAGCCAGTCTTCAGTGTCATGATTCTTCATAATCATTCTAATATGCTGATTTAGAGCTCAACAAACATTTCTTAAAAATTTCTTAAAATGTTAAAAACAGTAATATTTTTGTGGAAACAATGGTAAAAAAAAAATCAGGATTCTTCCATAAGTAGAAATTTCAAAAGAACAGCATTTGTTTAAAAAAAAATGTTGTAACAGTGTAAAAGTCTTTAGTGTCACTAAATAAAAGTATTTTTAATTAAAGTATTAATTTCTCAACAACAACAGAACTTTTGAGCAGTTGTGTAGAGGCAAGGAAAGAATTATCCTCTATTTGGCTCAACATTGCTACATCATTATCAAGAAACCAACTACAAGATTTGTAGAAACCAACAGTTTGCTATCTGGTAGAGAGATCCAACTGGACGTGAACTGATTTTCTGATGGGGTTCTTTGATGCTGGTGTTCAAAAGTATACTATAACTTATTCTCAAAAATGATATTATATAATTTGAGGTTGTAATACTTTTGCATGCAACCTGTATTACTAACTCTGAGAAACTGGGCCTTCAAAACAAACAAAAAACATCAGAAAAGGTACTTTGTATATTAGATGTTTTGCCATGGGTCTCCCTTTATTATAAATGATAACGTTTTAAGTGTTGCAATTTGAGATAATGATTTTTGATTAATTATATATTTTAATAAAATAAAGTTTGTTAGACAGAAATTACATATTTGTCCTAATTGCTGACACTCAGTTACTGCCTCATTTTCATCTTTATATGTCTGAAAAAACATAGTGTGGTTGTGGTAAATAGCTGATGTGATTAAATATTTACCATCTTCTCTATTTCACAATTACATCCATTGTTCATGATGTTCTTATAATGACTGCAAATAGTCAATATTGTTACAATGAATTATTCATGACCCTTTCTGTTATTGGTGGCTATTTTTGTTTTTTGTTTCCATTGGAATGCCTCACATGTACGGTCTAAAATAGATCCAGTCCACAGAACATGGGAGGCCTGCATTAACCATCTCAAATCTAATCACACAGGAATTACCCTGCATACATGCATAATTCTGTGTGTCTGTATTTATTGATTGAAAGAGAATAAATCAGTCAGTTGTTCCAGTCATTTTACTAACCACTGCATACCAACTCCGATCATATCCCAGTGATTAGGCATGGTGTTGGGATTTTCATTGACAGCTTGAATGGAAGAATACATTCCAAGTCTTCAGGACTTTCTACAGCATTTCAGGGGGTCTGTTTATGATATAAGACTAAAAAGAGGCTGATTTATGCGAAGTAACAAAGTACAGGTGGGAGTAAATCAACAACAGAGTAGCTCAAAAACTATAATATGTAGAGTTTCTGACTTCAAGCCACAATATTAAAGAGCACGAAACCAACTCCATAATCTGCTAGATTTGTGCCGTGTTATGTCATTAATGGGGATGGTTTTGTGCAGAGTTGCATGTGCCAAATGTGTGATTCAAATAAACAAAAAGCCAAGACCAGATACTGTACCTTATGATTTTAACTTTCTTCCCTCCTGATTTTTACATCATTGCTTATTATTTCTTTTCATAGCAAAGCTAAATAAGCAATATACTAACATTATGGTTTTCTCTCTTTGCATTCGAAATTGTTAAACCAGGCTACCCATCTCCAAACCAGCCTCCGTATCCCATGCCCCAGCCAGGCGGACACTCCATGCCCCCCTATCCCGTGGGAGGTTATGGAGATCCGGGATATGTGGCCCCACCTGCAGGGTTTCAAGTAGGGTACCAGCCAGTTCCAGATCAGCCAGTTATGTATCAGCCTGGTCCGGTTGGTCCAGTTAGTCCAGCATCGCAGCAGGGCCAGCCGTATGGAGGTAAACATGTCTAATTTGTACTTAAGTTACAAATGCATTTTTAAAAAACGGTGGTAGGTAAAAGGTTAATGTGTATACTATTATCCTATTAAATATACATTATATATTAGTATATATTATATACTTATATATACATACTACTATAATATATCTTAAGTACTTAAAAAGCTATTATTTACAAATCATTGCTGAAATCATTTTTAATAGTTTTTTTTAAATCCACACATTCTAATGAACTTTAATACTATGAAGACAATGCAAAGCATTTTTTGCATTATGCAAGCTGACTAATTGTGATGTGCCTTTTATCAACCTTCTCTAGCACCTGTAGCTGCACCAGTGACAGTGCCTGCTGGAGTACCACCTGGTCTGGAGTACCTCACTCAGGTAGGCCATGTCTGTGGTGCATTAAAGTCATGTCGGAAAGATCGTATTTACGAGTTGAACTCAGAACCATGACATTGTGGTGGCATTCATTGTGAGAGGGAATCTTGGGATTTTTTTTTTCTCTGTGCCAAGAGTTTCTAAGTGGGGAGGCGTGTCGGTGTGAAAGCATGGTGAATGCAATAGATGCTGCGTCTGTAGTTGATGATAAATTATTGAAATGTATGAAATTACTATTTTATTTACAATAAAATTTGCTAAGTTGCATGTACAAAAAATATGATACTATTATATTACAAATATGATACCTTCAAAAATTGAATAACTACACAAAACAAACCTGATGAGCATTCATTATTCATCTTTTTATAGAAGGGGAGTTTAAAATTTTTTTTTAGGAAAGGTACATCGCCATCTTTCTTGTTTCTTGTTACTAGTATATTCTTTGCATTTCAGATTGACCAGATCCTTATTCATCAGAAAGTGGAGTTGTTAGAGGGTAAGTCTTTTTGTTTATTATGTATATGTAGTTGAAGCTGTTTACTATATTTCAGTGCAGTATGTGCATTAAAGCACATGCTGCCCGTTTCTATTTTTTAACCCTGAGACAATTTTATTCACTGTTGCTTTTTTGCTACACTTTGTTTAAACCAGAGACTTGTTTTAACTCATAGTTTAATTGTAAACTTTTTTTCAACTTCTCTGCATACTTTTGCGGTCCTCTACAGCATTCATTGGCTTTGAGACCAACAACCAGTATGAGATCAAGAACAGCCTTGGTCAAAAGATCTTCTCTGCCAAAGAAAAAAATGACTGCTGCACACGCAACTGCTGTGGTGCCCTGCGCAGCTTTGACATGAAGATCAAAGACAACACTGACCGAGAGGTCATACGACTCATCCGACCGTACCGTTGTGTCTCCTGTTGGTGCCCCTGCTGCCTGCAAGAGGTATGGCTAGCAGACAAGTCATATCAAAGCTAATGTAAGGTTAACCCCAGATTGCATAAAATGGGTGTGTTGAATTATGACTCAACACAGTATTTTTGGATAAATGTTTTGTCAATAATAATGTAAGGGAGTTAGTTAGGCCACATAAAGAGACCAGTATGCTCAATGAAGACCAGAAGTCAAAGTTGAAGTTCAATCATTTGACAGAAAGTTCACTGAAGACAAAGTTTTCCACACTTGCAGAGGTCATAGAAAATGAGTAAGAGGACCCAGCCTCGAACTAACTTAAGATACAGAAAAATTAGTACTTATAGCAGTAGTTCCCAAAGTGGGTGTCATGACAACTTGCTAGGGGTGCTGCAGAATCTCAGCTTTTTTCCAACTTAAACAGCCTAAAATAACTATCCTACCATATAATAACTTTTTATAACATATATTAAAAAAATATATCAAAACGCCAATATGTGAGCATGTCCAAACAAATATAAATAAGTGAAACAACAATTCAAATATAACCTATTTAGAGTTTAGTTCCGCTCAGCTCCTCCCTCTGTACTGGTGCGCGCTCAAAATTATATATTTCACGCAGAGATTGACAGGATAGGGCAAAAATGGAGCTAGCGTTCTCATCCCTGGCATACGTGAAACCAAAAAATGCAGCGCCTGTCAGTAGAGCACGATCTACGAATTGCACTATCCTCAATCTACCCCCGTATCAGGAGGATGTGCTCGCAAAAGCAGGCACATGTATCCCATTAAAATGCCCGAGACAGTTCCATGCACAGATATTTTAGTTTCATTTAAGTTATAAGGTCAGGTTTAAACAAAGCAATTGAGAAACTAAAGAAAAAATTTAAGTTGGTTAGCCTATTATTATTTAAAGGGGTCATGACATGTTTTTTTTGTTTTGTTTTATTATGTTCCCTTAGGTGCAATTATAGTATTACTATAGTTTTTTGTACAAATTTTTTTAAATAAATGTAGTGATTTATGACCTTTTCCCACCATATTTCTCAACCTCTGATGCAAACAGTCTGTTTTGGAGGTGTTTCCCCTTTAAGAGTTCAGTGTTAACGCCCACTGTTATGATTGGCTAACGTCAGTGCTGCTTATGCATAAATTATTAACGTTAATCATTTTGTATCGCATGTAGGCTACACAATACTCCATCACATGAAACTTTGGTCTTCGATCTTTTACCATCGTGCCAATTCTCAATTGATTTTGATTCATATGCGCGAGGGAGGGAGAGAGAGAGAGAGAGGGAGAGAGAGAGAAGGACAGTTTGAAGGTGCGCACGCGGCCCTCTCTCTTTCTCTCTTTCTCTCTTTCTTATATCTGCGTGGTATCGCAGTCATCTTGTAAACAGGCCCAGTCAATGCACGACAGCGCATGCGAAATGAGGCGTAGTTATCCTACGCTGGAGGTGGTCATATGCAAACGACTGGTACGTCACTTCGTACCGTGACGTCACTAAGTTCAGAGGATCTAGAACGAGCTGTATTTAGAGCTTGATTAAATAAATGCTTCGTTTATAATGGGGAGGACGTCTTAAGCTATGAAACTTGCAGGAAGTTTTAATAGTACATAGATCTCTTATATACCAAAAGATCGAAGCAAATTTGGTTTCTCATGTCATGACCCCTTTAAAGAGTTAAGTGTCAATCTTGAAATGTGTTTTATTCCAATGATTCCCACATAAAGTAGGCTAATAATTGGTTCAAATCACTTACTGAAACAATCATTGTCATAAAATACACTTCTCTGTTAACAATGAGTTCTTGTTCACTTTTATTTATTTTGAAGGTAAGGTGAAATGTTGCTTTCAGTACGGCTATAAAATACACTCAAAATGATATTCAAACTCACACAGATGCTTAACATTAAATAAAGCATATAAACAGTACCTGAGATTATCATACTTCCTGTTGTTGTTGCAGCCGCAACCTCTCAGATATAGAAATCGTTTCTAAAATAGAATCATCGCGCGTCTCGTCGCGTCTGGTTAGGACAAGGTCTTACTATGTCTGTTGTGATGCATTCATAATAAATTCATGCTGTTGTTCATGCTTCATCTAGTGAGCATCGCACACGCTGCTCAGCTAACTTTAGTGGTTAAATGACACAAAACTAAAATATATATATTTTTTTATATTCTTATTTTTCTCAACAAGTTCTTTGATAAAATAAGTCAAACAAGTACACATGTACGTTTCATTTAATTGGGTTGGGGTGTCGTGGGGAAAAATGCTACAAGGGGTGCCATGCTTTCAAAAAGTTTGGGAACCACTGACTTATAGTCATATGGATAATCAGTTGACTTCATTTTACAAGTTCGGATAGGTTAACAATACTATTTCAAAGTGGAGAAATAAACATGTTTGATATATTAAAACATTTGTGAATCATCAATTATTTCTTTAATAGGACTAGAAAACCATTGATTCCAATATGGGTTGTTTTGACCCGCTTTATGAATTTGTGTGGGTTTTTTTGTTCATGCATTATAGGTTTTAAAAAATGCATTTAGTTATGTTAGTTAAGTCTCAAAAACCTGAAATGTTTCAATCTAATCACTGTATAGGGTCTGATCTTTGTGTTGGGTTTCAGCTAGTGACCCTAAAGGACATGTTGTGTGATCTACTACTGACAGGAACATGTGTGTGACTTATGAGTTATAAATAGCATAGAGTCCGTATGGACCTAAAGAATGAGTCTGACAGTCTCCAGTCAACAGTCACACTGTTCATTTAGTTTACATATACACTACCATGCAAAAGTTTAAGGTCAGTAAGCTTTTGAAAGAAATTAATTCTTCAGCAAGGATGCATTACATTGATCAAAGTAAAGACATTTATATTTCAAATAAATGCGGTTCTTTCTATTTATCTAAGAATCCTGAAAAATGTATCACAGTTTCCACAAAACTAAAGCAACACAGCTGTTTCCAAAATTGATTAAAAAAATGATAATAAATGTTTGAGCACCAAATCAGCATATAAGAATTATTTCTGAAGGATCACCTGACACTGAAGACTGGAGTAATGATGCTGAAAATTCAGCGTTTCCATCACAGGAATAAATTATATTTGAAAATATATTCATATAGAAAACGGTTATTTTACAGTGTAATAATATTTCACAATATTATTAGTGTTTTTGACATATTTTCAATGCAGCCTTGGTGAGCATAAGAGACTTATTTCAAAAACATTAAAGAACCTTACCGGCACACACAGCCATTAGCTTAAATTATAAATGTATAGCAATACCCAAATAGATTTTTATGTACTGTAAATAGCGATGTCTTCTTTTGAATATGTCACCTTCAGATGGAGGTACAGGCCCCCCCTGGAACGACCATAGGGTATGTGAAGCAGGACTGGAACCCCTGTTATCCAAGATTCTCCATCCAGGGGCCCAACAAGGAGACTATGATGAAGCTCGAGGGACCCTGCTTGGCATGCAACTGCTGTGGTGATGTGAACTTCGAGGTAGCTATTTAGAATTGCATTGAAATTGAAATTCAAAGGCAGACGTTATTATGACACCAAGCCAAGTCTTGCAAATCAAGCAAAAGCTGGTGGGTTCTCACCATAAAGTCTTATTTCTTTCTTTAGCTCAAAGGCAAAGACGGCAGTGGGAAGCCTATCGGTCGAATCAGTAAGCAGTGGAGTGGCCTGTTAAAGGAAGTCTTCACTGACACTGACAACTTTGGCATTCAGTTCCCTCTGGACATGGATGTTAAGATGAAGGCTGTACTTTTGGGCACTTGCTTCCTTATTGTGAGTATTAAACTAACAACACATTTAATGATCCACACATTATATGGTAGTCTGAAGTGCTTGGTAATGCCTTAGAGGGCATTCTAGTATGCATAAGAGCACAGATCGTTTACCATTATGCAACTACGATCAATATAAAATAGAAATCCCATGGACTATAACACATTCTTCCCCGCTGGATATCTGTTCTGACTCTTTGATTTTGCTCTTTTTCTTTCCATAGGATTTCATGTTCTTTGAAAAAGTTGGAGACACAAACCAGCGCAATACTGTGTTCTCTTAGAGCTCCTGAAAAGTTACTTATAAAGGAACATATTTTCAACTAACTCTCATTACTTCACAAACATTTAAGGTCTTTTTTTTAAACTGATGAAATTCTCACAGTCTGTGGATGGCCTCTAAGTCTGGACTTCCTTTATTTCCTGTGTGTTCTTAAGTAACCAAACCTTATAGAAAGCTGCCACTGCAGTGAACCCGAAGGACATGTTCATGGTCATTTTATAGTGCTGATGAAGACCTGAGGGTCAAAACGTTGCTTTTTTTTTAATATAATAAAAATTTCTGGAGCAGTAGTTTTCAGTGTGCGGACTTCACACCTTCTTATTTCATTTTATAGTGTTCACATGACCAGCAATATTTATAATGACTGCCGAGGTATCTCACTGTTGCCTTTAAAACAGTCATTGCCTAGAATAAATCACTGAACAAATCACTGTTACAGCACAAGCAGCTAACATTTGTGTGTTTTTGTTAACTTTTTTCTTAGAAATAAACCATATGCATGTTTTTTTTTTATTCTCAAAGTATATTTTTCTGTCTTTTAGAAGGAAATTCACTTTTATTGTGCTAAATGCAAAGCATTTTTGTGAATGTACACAAATGTTCCTACACAGCCAAATAATCCATGAAGTCGGCAGTACAAAACTGGTAGAAAGACAATTTGTATTGACTAGTAGGGTTTTTTTCAGTGTGTGAAGAATTAGTGTCCTACAAGGGGCGCTTGGAAAACCAGCCTCCCATTGAACCGCTCTTAAATATTACATGTTTCCCAATTAAATAAATGAGTAGCATGAAATACAAATTACAATTTAGGAAATTATTCTAAAAACTAAGTAAACAAAACTACTAAGTCAGTTTTCTGTCGTTACATAACATATGGCAATGTTTTTGTCCTGTTTTGCTATGTGACTGGCCTTCTATCAATATGGGAATATATTAAATTAGATAACAATATAAAAATATGCAGAGTTTGGAGTGTTAACACTTTTTGTTTAACGTCTGTGTTTTGGTCACTATTTTGCTTAAACTTTGATATTTTCTCACATTATACACTGCAAATTAGAGTTGATCTCTAAAGTAAGTAGGCTACCTACATTGTAACAATAATAGTAAGACATCAGTTTAAAAATGTTGTACACAAATTTTCTCTGTTTTGCTATGATTAACATAGAAAATGTATAAATCACAAATGTTCTATGTTAATCATATTTACCAGCACGGTAGCTAATTACTGATTGGTTCAACTGACAGTTACAAAACTCCCTGGTCTACCATCCATAATCAATATACATGTGTCTTTTTATCTGTGTTTATATTCATTTCTATAATGTACAATATTAGTGTAACATTATACATAATAAACGTATAATATTATGTTGGTGATTTTTATGACTGGATCTAGAAAAAGTTCTAAAACAGGCATATTGTTGCACTGTAAAAAAAAAACTAATTTTACAGTAGCAGTGTATTTTTTTCTGTATTTTTGAAATGCAGTAAATATTAATCAAATTATAAAATCGACTGAAATATTGTCTAATGTTAAACAATAACTTCAACACTGCTTTAGTGTTACTTTAACATTCTGTAGTGTGCACACTGAGCAATGTTCATTTAACACTGAGGATTTTTATGGGGTTAAGATAAAAAAGACGTAAAAATCTGATTTTAATCTGATTTTAAATCTGAATTACAGATTTAATAATCTGTAAATTCAGTTTATGGATCTATTAAAAAAAAACGGTAATCTGTCCTGCAGCAGATTTTCCAGAGAATGTCTGTTAAAAAAAAGAGAAAAGTAGTTGAATTAAAAAGATAAAAATTTACTTTCAAACAGCCATATTTACTAAATTAAACGAGTGATTTTTCACTCAACTATTAGTGAAAGTTTATTGCACTTACTAGGATAGTTGAACTCAATAGAGAATAAATGTTGAAAGTTAATGTTTTTGTATTGAACAGGAGGGAGATCCGTTAGTGTTTTGGTTTCATTTTGGTTTATTTTTATTCAGTTGAGTTTCAGATATATTCAGCTGTTTGAGCAGTGTTTAATTTTATATTAAGAAATATTCTTTGTTTGAACTCAAATGAAATAATTTCACAATATACTCGCATTACTTACACAGTATAGATATTAGTTTTTAAACTTAGCTAAAAGGTTTAAGGCAATTTTCAGTGAAATCACTGTTTTGTTTGTTTTTTTACAGATCATCTATGTTTTTAATTCAACGACTTTTTCTGTTGTTAACAGACATTCTCTGGAAACTGCTGCCAGATCACCGGGTTTTTTTTTTTTTGGTTTTTTTTTTTACAGTGTGCAGAACCCATGTATCTAAATAAAGGACTTTAGATGTCAGCCAAAGCTAAAATAACTAACATTTACAATTTTACAATACCTTATAAAAACAATCATCTGTGTCAATCATTTTAAACAAAATGAGGAATGAAGCATTACCTAAAATGAATGTTACTTTAGTTTTACCTCTATACACACATACATACAAACACACACACACACACACAAAGACTACAGGATAGACAGTGCGACAACATTTTTTGATGTCAACAAGATGCTCTTGTTATTGTACAACCAGTTTACCTTTATCAGTCGATCACAACCTCATTGTTCACAAATATCTGAAGCCCCACCACACTCACAATAAATATTTTAGAGCTTGGCATAACTAGATTAGATTATTATAATTCTTGTTTCGTCTTATTTGAAATAATTTTAAGTCATCTTGAGGCCCCCTTGAAAGGTTGTTGAGGCCCCCTAATTCGTTAAGAACCACTAACCTACATTACAAGTGCGTTCCCAGGTTCAAATTTTAAAGGATTAGCAAAAAATATTTTTTTTTAAACGGAATAATTAGATAAATCATTTTTGTAGATTTGGGTATCTATTTTGACCAAAATCAGGTGCCAAATTTAGATTAGATCAACACTTTGTATTAAATTACATAATAAATTACATGAATGAATAGATGGAGAAGTCTGATATGAAGTTAACACTTTAGATTAATAACTATTTAGATTACTTCATTAATTTTGTGGTGCTTTGTGCATGCTAAAATCTGTTATCTCACATTTTACCTGCTAAGACTAGTAATGTGAGGCATGAGGGTAATAGGATTAAAAAGAAATCTTGCACCTTTCTCAGGTTGTTCATTTGAATATGTAAGAAAAGGGGAGGGGATACTATAAGAACAGAAAGTGCAAGTGCCACAAACATTTTTCTTTGTATCTGCGCTAAATGAAAGGTAATCACAAAATAGTATTAATTCCTTTATCCTAACAATCATTCCAACACCAAGGAACATCTTTTTCGTGGAGCATCCTAAGAGGTAAGACCTTGTGCAGAGTTTTAATAGGTGATCATTTACCATTGGTCTTTATAGTTGTTGGAAATCATACTACTGTTTCTGCCTTAATTTTTGACACAATTTTGTGTAAAAATGTATTTTATTTTCCCTCCATCACCACAGAGTTTGTGCTGCTTCTATAACAAAAGGTGATTGTGCAGTCCAACAGACTTGTCTTCAAAATGTCAGAACCAGGTACTGACGTTTTATTTGTTTTAAATAATAAAGGTAACACTTTACAAAAAGGTCTCATTTGTTAACATTAACTACTGCATTAAGTAACGTGAAAGTGAACTAACAAGGATCACTATGGTTTTAACTTTTATTAACCTTTCTTAATGTAGCCCTAAGTTAATAAAAATGTTCACGTTTATATTAGTTCACATTAAATGTACAACTTTTGATCTTAAAAATGCATTAGACTAAGACTAATAAATGCTAAAGAAGTATTGTTCATTGTTAGTTTAACTAATGTGATTAACTAATGTTAACAAATAAAACCTTGTTTTAAAGTGTTACCATAATAATAATAATAATAGTAATAATGTCTTTATTTAGTTAGCAGTCACAGTTTTACTGTGCCATGTGATTTGTCTTGAAGTGAATTGTCTTCTTTGAATTACATTTTTTCAGTCTAAACAACTGATGGCAGGAATAAAATGCACATTAACCAGTTTTGGCACATTCTATGGAATACAACGTCCTTATGTGTTTGTGTCTTGTCTGTCAACCGTGAGTGGCTTCAACGTTCTTTTTTCTCTGCAGTATATCTCACCTTCTAACTTCTAAGTTCAACATCCTAAAACCAGCCCATATGACAGCTTTCTTTGATGAACAGACCAAAGTGGTTATTCACTGAACATCTTACCACCCACTGTAGCTCGCCTCAAATCCCGTTCTCACTCAGATTCAGTTTTGGTGTGTAAAAATGGATGTCTGTGATCTGAAACTCAGAAGATGTCTTGTCATCCTAAACTAGGTTGTCCATCCCTAAATGACCATCCAAATCTCATGCCTCAGCCTGAAGGACCTGCACCAGCTCCTCCTGCAGAGCTCTAGCAAGTGAACCAATCAGCTCCAGTTCAGCTGGTCATGAATCTAACTGATCTAAGCAATCCAGCACCTCACCAGGTTCAGCCATATACAGGTAAACATGGAATAAATGTATAACTGAGTGTTATTATTGTCTCAAACTTGGCTCTCCAGTCTAAAACAGTCTTCCAAATCTCTTGCCTGAAGGTCCTGCACCGTCTCCTGAACCTGCAGGGATCCAGCTAGTGAACCAACCAGCTCCAGGTCAGCCGGTCATAAATCCAGCACCTCACCATGGTCAGCCATATGCAGGTAAACATAGAATAAATGTATATCTGAGTGTTACATTGTTTTAGTTGAACATTTGCACATCTCAAAGGCTCCACTTTCCATATACAATGAAAGTTAATATTTTCAAATGTACTTTGTTGTCTCTTTATTGTCTGTTCATTCAATGATCCAGAACACAAAAGCACATTAATACAAATAGTGGCACACACTTTTTTTTTATTGTCTCAAACTAGGCTCCCCAGCTCAAAACAGTCTTGCAAATCTCTTGCCTGAAGGTCCTGCACCGGCTCCTCCTGCAGAGGTCCAGCAAGTGAACCAACCAGCTCCAGTTCAGCTGGTCATGAATCTAACTGATCTAAGTAATCCAGCACCTCACCAGGTTCAGCCATATACAGGTAAACATAGAATAAATGTATAACTGAGTGTTATTATTGTCTCAAACTTGGCTCTCCAGTCTAAAACAGTCTTCCAAATCTCTTGCCTGAAGGTCCTGCACCAGCTCCTCCTGCAGAGGTCCAGCAAGTGAACCAACCAGCTCCAGTTCAGCTGGTCATTAATCTAACTGATCTAAGTAATCCAGCACCTCACCAGGTTCAGCCATATACAGGTAAACATAGAATAAATGTATAACTGAGTGTTATTATTGTCTCAAACTTGGCTCTCCAGTCTAAAACAGTCTTCCAAATCTCTTGCCTGAAGGTCCTGCACCGGCTCCTCCTGCAGAGGTCCAGCAAGTGAACCAACCAGCTCCAGTTCAGCTGGTCATTAATCTAACTGATCTAAGTAATCCAGCACCTCACCAGGTTCAGCCATATACAGGTAAACATAGAATAAATGTATAACTGAGTGTTATTATTGTCTCAAACTTGGCTCTCCAGTCTAAAACAGTCTTCCAAATCTCTTGCCTGAAGGTCCTGCACCGGCTCTTCCTGCAGAGGTCCAGCCAGTGAACCAACCAGCTCCAGTTCAGCTGGTCATGAATCCGCCTGGTCCAAGCAATCCAGCACCTCACCAGGTTCAGCCATATGCTGGTAAACAGAATAAATGTCTATATGCGTGTGATGTAATATTTAGATGTTCAAATGTTATTTATTTTAAAGCCATAAGGAAATTGTGTGTGGAATGGATGTATTTAATGATCAATAATACTGTAAAGATAATGCAAGGCTAATGATGATGTATCTCTATCCTCCTCTAGCACCTGCAGTTCCACCGCTGGCTATACCTTTTGGAGTCCCACCCGGTCTCGAGTACCTCATTCAGGTGGGCCTCTCTCTCTCTCATTCTATCAATACATTTGTCTTAAAGTGTGATGTCTGGCTACTACCTGTTTTGTTTCGTTTTTTGTGCATTTCAGATAGACCAGATCCTTATCCACCAAAAAGTATCGTTTATAGAGAGTGAGTCTTCTCCGAGCCATGTTCATGTTTCTTGTTTAATCATAGAGCACTGCCAATGTTTAAAAGCATTTTTTGTCCTCACCTTGATCATTTCTGGTAGATTGCATACTTTTACATGTGCCATATTTAAAGGGATAGTTCACCCAAAAATGTTGTCATCATTTACTCACCCTCATCTTGTTCCAAACCTGTATGAGTTTCTTTCTTATGCTGAACTCAAGAAAATATATTTGAAAGAATATGGGTAACCAGACAATTGACGACAGCCATTGACTTCCAACATATTTTTTTTTCCTACTTTGGAAGTCAATTGATGCCGTCAACAGTTTGGTTACCCATATTTTTTAAAATATCTTCTTTTGTGTTCAACAGAAGAAAGAAACTCATACAGGTTTGGAATAACTTGAGGGTGTGTAAGTAATGACAAAATTGAAATATTTGAGTGAACTATCCCTTTAATCTGATAAACTTTGATCATACTTTTCTACAGTGTTCACCGGCTTTGAGACCAACAACCAGTATGAGATCAAGAACAGCATCGGTCAGGAGATCTACCACGCCAAAGAAGAAAGTGACTGCTTCACACGCAATATCTTCGGTTCAGCGCGCAATTTTCAAATGCAAATTAAAAACAACGTGGGCCAAGAGGTCATACGGGTGAACAGACCAATGCGCTGCTTCCTGCAAGAGGTATACTTTATCAGTCTCTTCAAGGGTTATGCAACATCTAATTAAAATGTCTTAAAGGGTTAGTTCACCCAAAAATGAAAATTAAGTCATTAATTACTCACCCCCATGCTGTACCAACCCCGTAAGGCCTTCGTTCATCTTCGGAACACAAATGAAGATATTTATGATCAAATCTGAGAGGTGCATGACTGCTACATAGGCTCCCTAAGGGAATGAAACTTGACGGCCCAGAAAGTCATTAAAGAAAATGTTTAAATATTCCATGTCGCAACAGTGGCTCAACTATAAGTTTATCAAGCGACGAGAATACTTTTTGTGCGAAAAAACAAACAAAAATAACGACTTTATTCGACGAGACTTCAAGAGATTTCCACGACGCATGCGCGAGAATTGCGATCTCCTTCAACTACTTCAGTTAAGTTCTCGCGCGTGCGCGTCGTGGAAATCTCTTGAAGTCTCGTTTCAGGCCTACAAGGAAGAAAAGGAATAGTCGAATAAAGTCGTTATTTTTGTTTTATTTCCGCACAAAAAGTATTCTCGTCGCTTGATAAACTTATAGTTGAGCCACTGTTGTGACATGGAATATTTAAACATTTTCTTTAATGACTCTCTGGGCCGTCAAGTTTCATTCCCTTAGGGAGCCTATGTAGCAGTCATGCACCTCTCAGATTTAATCATAAATATCTTCATTTGTGTTCCGAAGATGAACGAAGGCCTTACGGGGTTGGTACAGCATGGGGGTGAGTAATTAATGACTTAATTTTCATTTTTGGGTGAACTAACCCTTTAATAGAGATATTGAAATGAGCTCCAACATAAAAGGCTTTAGACCACAACAACAAATCGACGAGGATGCCATTGGCACGAAAAGTGACATTAAGCAGAATCAATGAAACTTTTTTTTTTGTGTGATAATTTACAGAATCGCTTAATAAAGATGTTTGTATAGTTGAGTTTTTAACAAGAGTTACTGCTTTGTGAAGGAATGTTTTAGTACATAAACTACAACGAGAGATGTAAAGTCTCACAAACCTATGCATCACAATTCCCGGTTCATTTGAAAAAATGGTTCAACTGAAATGACTGTGAATTCGGTATCGGCTTTAAGTGATTCAATGACAGTCTGTTTCAAACCAATTCTATTATGTAACTACCTGTAACTGTAGGTGCCTCAAATAACTTTATGTGTCTACTTATTGTACACATTTCACATACTTTCCTTTCTTATTTATTACTTGATGTAAATTTTCCACCCTCAGATTGAGGTACAGGCTCCCCTTGGAGTTACCTTAGGCTATGTGAAACAGGAGTGGTCCTGCTTTTTACCAAAATTCTCCATCCTGGGCCCCAACAATGAGGTACTACTGAAAATCCATGGGCCCTTTATTCCTCTCAAATGCTGTGGTGACATAAACTTTGAGGTAACCTTTATTTCAGGCAATGCTACTGCTAGAATACTTTTTTTTTTTTTTTGACTCAAACATGAGGTGTTTTGCATTTTGCGTACCAATGCATGTTTTGCACAACTAAGAAGGTCTGTCTTTAGGTAAAAGGCATGAATGGTGGGAAGTCAATTGGTCGAATCATAAAACAACGAAGTGGTTTCTTAAAGAAATGCTTCACTGATGCCACCAACTTTTGTATCCAATTCCCCCTGGACATGGATGTTAAAATGAAGACTGTATTATTGGGTGCTTGCTTCCTTATTGTGAGTATTAAGTCAAGGATTTCAGTGATTCACTGGACATCTAGCTGTATATGAAGACTTCAGATGCAAAAGCCTCTAAGTGCCATCTGAAATTTACTTCTAAAATGACAATTTTTATCAAGCTCGTATATTTAAAGGGATACTCCACCGTTTTTTTCATATTAAACTGTTATTCCCTTAACTAAAACGAGTTGATACCTCTCTCGTCTCAGTGCGTGCACTCAATCGCTCTGGCGCGCTAGACACTTATATAGCACTTAAAGGTATTGTAGGTAGGAATTTTATAAACACTTTTTTCCAAATTTGTTTAAACTTTCTGTATATATCAATGCATAATTAAAATGTAAGTACTCTGATAAAAAGAGTATAAAAATCGAGTGACTCTAGACCGTTTAATCTGCACTAAACACAGCTCATTATTTACATTCGGGACGAAACACAGAATTGGCTTAGGCGACTGTCACTCTCTCGCAACCATGGCAACCACCCTTTTGCCACACAGGACCTGCCCACTTGCGCGCGCATCCGTTTGATTTGAGGAATTCAAGAGGCGCGGAACCTAGGAATAGCAAAACAATGGCAGAGAAAGACCAACCAAAATTCACATATGCAGTTCGCGAAGGCAAACCAGGCAAAAAAAGGAAGACAGTAACGTTACTAGAAAAGGTAATGAACAAAAAGTCTTTGGATAAACAACAAAATAAAACGCATGTCAATATCGGCGTGGCTTTCCAGCGATGGCGAGAACTGAGAGACCTCAAGGGGCTGAAAAGTGACGCCTGGATGGCTATGTTTCTGCTGGACAGGTACATCTTTCTTTTTGTATTTTGATCATACATATTTTTTTCTTTATGTTTTCATGAAGCATGTGTCATTAGCACACGTAGCTGCCTAATATAGCTAACATAACATTACTTAGCGAGCCGTAGTAGAGATGATAACTAATATATATGCCTAGCTCAAGATGATAGCTATAGTGTTGAATTGTGCATAATTTTGCTTTAGATAACTAAATACATGTTTAACAGATAGTAGGCCGATCCGCATCCAGGAACTTTTCTTAGAATTATATTTACCCTCTGTCTAACTCTTTTACCATGTTCATCTGGAAGTTTACCTGCACGTTTTTTCGCCTTTGTTTTGTTTTTAAACAAAAAATCCCTCGACCCCGGATCTGTCCTCGAGCTGACGATGCGGTACTTGTCTCTGGAGTGTAGTCCTCATCAGAGTCAACAATGCTTTCATTATAAACTCTTACATGCAGAACACCATATATGTTATGAATGTTACACGAAATTCATCTTCATCACAGTGTAAATGATGGCAATGGAAAAACGTGTATCATGCAACCTGTTTTTAGCTTTGCCTTATAGATAACTAGCTCGTTAGCGAATCAATAAATATATATTTTAAACTTTACCAATATCAATATGCTGATAGTGAGTAACTTACTAAAATACATCTTATTTGTTTATCTTCATAATGATAAAGTTAGATTTTTTTATTACATGTGATTCTGACATGATGTCACTACATGCACTGCGCTCCTTCCTCTCCGCTCGTCTCAGGTAAATAATGCGTCTTCAGCTCAGCGGTCGGAGTCGCGCGTTCATGTGTTTTGGAGGCTTTGGAAGGAGCCCAGAAGGGAGGGGGTGGAGTGAATGGAAATAATGAGCTGTCTTTAAAACAGTCGTGAGAGGTCTACAGACACTCGATTTTTATACTTTCTTTTTCAGAGTACTTACATTTTAATTATGCATTGATATATACAGAAAGTTTAAACAAATTTGGAAAAAGTTTTTTTTTATACAATTCCTACCTACAATTCCTTTAACTTAGCCCAGTTCAATCATTGGATCCAACCAGAGAAGCGACCAAACACCTCCACGTTTTCCCTATTTAAATACAGTTACACGAGTAGTGTAACTCGACCAAGAATGGTGACACAAAATAAAACATTGCGCTTTTCTAAGCGTGTAAAGTGGATAACTATAATGTATGGCGGAATACCATAGCAAGTGCTTGGGAGCACTTCGACTCGGCGCATACATATCAACGCATTCTTATATCATCACTCCGGAGAGGGAGAGGATTTTTCACGAGTGATGATATTACTGCGCCGAGTCGAAGTGCTCCCAAGCACTTGCTGTGGTATTCCGACATACATTCTAGTTATCCACTTTACACGCTTAGAAAAGCGCAACGTTTAATTTTGTGTAAAATTAAAATTATTTGTGTAAAATTATTTTGTGTAAAACTTGTAAAAATGTATGGATATCTACTTTTGTTATCCTGTAAATCAGATACTGTCAATAGCCTTAAAATTATTTGTGAAAAATTATTTTGTGTAAAATTTGTAAAAATTTATGGATATCTACTTTTGTTATCCTGTAAATCAGATAGGGTGAATTGCCCTAATGTGGGACATTTTTTGCACTTCAGACTTCTGTGACATATTGTGATGTGTAACCAAAACATTAAATCCACACCCAATACCATTTTAAAAACCCCAGTATGTGTCCTAATCAAATCAAAAGAGAAAATTCAGATAACCCATTCATAAGAGAAATTATAGACATATTAGTGCTCTTATTGCAAGTTGTCTGAGACAATCTGCAGCTTCCTAATGTGGGACAGTTCTGCCCCCAATGTGGGACACTGAAAAATCTATGATAAAATACCAAAAATCACATTGATACATGTAGAATAGTAAAATCTTATTTTATTTTAGATTCTCTCTTAAATCTTAGTTAGTAATTTTCTTTGTTATGAATGAATGAAACATGTAAAATAACAAAATCTTTTGTTATATTATCCATTTCCAGTAAACCGCAGTATCATAATCCATAAACAAGACCATTATATCAGTTATAGTGATGCATTTGTAAAACACCTAAAAAATAAACCGATAAACTTTGGACCAAAATAATTTGGTATAAATACAACTAAAAAATAAATGTACAATTGTTTCTGTTTCCTCTTTACCAAAACAGCATAATGGAGAACGCCCTTCTTTAAACTTACTGATAAAATCATAACTTGGATAATATCTTTTTTTTTAAAAGTGAGTTTCTTTAACTTATTTATTAGGAATTACATATTTATTCATATCTGACCACAGATTCTGAAAAAGGTCATGAAAATCCTGTTTCCATTCCATCAATGCCTTAGGTGAAACAATTTATTCTTTAGTTAAGATTTGTCTAGTATAAACATTATTGATATTTTTATTAAAATAAAATAAAAAAATGTTTAAAACATGCCCCACCAAACATTTTTGACTCATTGAAGTACTGTCCCACATTAGGCTGATCATACTGTCCCGGATTTGGAAAACACATTTCCTAACGTGGGACACTAGGAAATTTGATAAAAATATAAAATATATAGTTCATACACATAAAGTTACACTATTTTTTGATGAACAAACATTTCATAAGCATATTAGGGTAAAAAGTAGCAGGATTGCTTTGTTTAAAATCTATTTAACTCCTTAACGTCAAATTTGTTAAAACTCTATGTCATTAACCTTCGGATGGTCTTCACACAAGGTGTCTCCTGTTAGATGATTGCTCCACCCTCAAATATGATTGGACATTTGATAGGTCATGTGATTTTGATCACATGACACAACAGCTTTGTCTAACCCATAGTTTCACTGTCATTCATGTATTTATGGGGGACCTACAAACACTAGACCTTAGGTGTCCCACATTAGCCAGTGTCCCACATTAGGGCAATTCACCCTACTGTCAATAGCCTTAAAATGATTTTCGCCATGTTTTTTTGGAATAAAATGTTATATAGCTAAATCAGTCTAGGAATAATATATTTACAAAGCCCTCCCGTAAATGTCTTCATGCCCATCCCCCCCCCCCCCCCCCCCCCCCTTTTACTTTCACGATTGGTTGCTGATAAAAAGTAAATGACCATTTGGATCCGACAGCATTGTACATGAGAGAGAGAGAGAGCTTTTAACGGTGTATGTGATGCATTATGTGATGACAGGCTGCAGTCAGATCGCGATGTGCGATTAATTTATATACAGACGCAAACAGACAAAGTGTAGTAAAATAAAGACCTAAATGTGTATTTAGGACTTTTTTTCACCACAAGTCTGAAAGAAGACATGTTATTGAAGACAAATATCCCAAAATCTCAAAATTGGCCAGTGGAAAAAAAAAAAACGATGTTTTTGCCTGCCGTGTCTCGCCTTAAGTTCAGTAATGTCACTTTAATGACAATTAATAGGTAGCCTAATTGTCATTGCCATTAAAGTGAAATAACTGAACATAAACATACAAGCTTGATAAAAATGATCATTCTAGAAGAAAATTTCAGATGGCACAGAGGCCTTTGGATCTGAAGTCTTATATTGTACCTATGCTAGATAAGTTAATTCAGATCTGGCATTTTAAACTTTATTGGAAATTAATTGTGTTAAAATATATTGGGCCTGATTTAATAACAGTTTGCGCTACCAGAAACCCTCTTTTGCCATTAAACAGTCAGGATTTATTAAAGACGCGCAATGGAAAATTAGCGCTAAAAGGTGTGGACACAATTATTTTTGTGGCTGACCGCAAAATGTAGCTATGGGAGGAGAGTATTTAAATATTTAAATCTGGTAAAAGGCATGTCTTGATCCATTTTGCGTGTATTAAATCTGGCCCATATTATAGTAGTGATTTTAGTTTGGACTAATCTCATTCATTATCTTTCTTTCTTCCTCCTCATAGGACATCCTGTTCTTTGACAAAGGTGGAAATTTATTTTTAAAAGTATTAAAGGCATCATGAAATGCTTTTTTTCTATTCATAATAATTTCCTTGAGGGTCACTTGGTTTTTTTGTTTAGTTTTTTTTTTTTTTTTGGCTACCATTCTCTATCCCATCCCTATAGCACTCAGACTGAAAAGCTGAGTTTGAGGGCACTTGCCCATTGATTTAACTTCAAATGTTGTGGCTTTAAAAATATTTGCACCATTCTCATCTGTGTTCAAACGTAAGCATTCTTCTAAATGTACACTACTAATTTTTTTTTTGAAAGACATTAACAATTTTAATTCTGTAAGGATGTGTTAAAGTGACTGTATAATGTTGCAAAATAATTAAATTTCTGTTATTTTGAACTTGCTATGCTTTAAAGAATCCTGGGGGGAAATGCTGCATGCTTTCCACAAAAAAATTTAAGCAGCACATCAATAATAATAAAAAAAAATGTTTCTTGAGCACCAAATCAGAATAATAGATTGGTTTCTGAAGGATCACGTGACACTGACGACTGGAGTAATATAAATAAAAAATGTTATTTTAAAATGTAATAATATTTTGCAATATTACAATTGTATTGTGTTTTTGATCAGATAAATGTTGGTGAGCATAATATAGCATAAGGGCCTAAATTAATTGAATCAACCTCAAACTGGGCAACGTCTCTTCTCTGTCATAATTAAATTTTAAGTCTCCGAGGAGCCAGTGTGCAGTCTTTCAAGATTTTAAGCATTAATAAGGACATGATGCAAATCCACATTTTATGTCTGCAAACGATTTGATGGTTCTGCTTTCCGTTTGATGAAGTGTGCTTTTCAGAGATCTTCTTTTCTCTCGGTATTATGTATGTGGTCTGAGTGATGGTATGATGACAATATAGGCCATACTGATGTTGTCATAGAGAAAAATGCAGAGCAGGCAACTTTTGTAGAAACCCACCCAGTAAATGGACTCATGGGGCCTTATCTGTCCACTTACCTTCATCATCAGTGAATTTCAACACTAGTGTGAAAGCCTATGCATTGTTAAGGAAATATTCAGACATGTGTTTTCCTTTAACTTGGTATAGTTACATTTGTACAACAGATATTAACCAAATTTACTAAATATAATCTCATTCGGTCGTGTTTCTTGAAAGTGTCAGTTTATTGTCACTCTTTTTCATATTTAGTATTTAGCTTTCATAATCAGATTTAGCTCTCCAGACAGAACTGACGATAGACTGTTGCCAAGGCACATAGGAATTGGAAGTCAAAAAGGTGGCATGGGAAGTCAAGATATAGCCTACTTGTTCTTGTCTAGCCAGTTTACTTACATTTATAACCTTTCCTGGAATCATATTTTGCAATGTTCAAGGTTAAATAATTATCAGATAAATGTCTAAATACATTATATAAATTAGGTTATGTCCTTCTAAAGTATTTTAGTAATAATATCCAAATTCTCCAGGAACATATCCATAATCGGACAAGCTTGGTCAATGCCACTTGCAAGTTTTAATTTCGCACTGATAATGAATATGCGGGATTGATTGGTAAATTCAACATAGCACTAAAATGACCTAGGCCTACTAAATAAAAAAAATAAGTTTTTATTTTCTAGTCACAAATTAATCAGTTACTTTACCTCAAAGTGTCTTCATGTCTGGGCCAAATAATCTATTTAATTAAACTTTTAAAAAGCAGTTATATTTCAATTACCATTCATTCACTTTCCTATTATTGTACCAAAATATGCTTTAACTTTTCCCAATGGCTTGATATACATATAAGAATTAATTTACACTAACGTTCAAACGTTTGGGGTCGATAAGATTTTGTTTATCAAAAATATAGTAAAAACAATA
The DNA here is from genome assembly GCA_030578255.1 of Tiaroga cobitis. Classification (NCBI taxonomy): domain Eukaryota; kingdom Metazoa; phylum Chordata; class Actinopteri; order Cypriniformes; family Leuciscidae; genus Tiaroga; species Tiaroga cobitis. Next base: position 16,685,658 of record CM060597.1, on the reverse strand, counting down.
TTTTTTAATATTGTGAAATATAATTGATTACAATTTAAAATAACTATTTTCAATTCCATTATATAAAAAAAAGTTATTTATTAAGGTGATGGCAAAACTGAATTTTCAGCATCATTACTCCAGTCTTCAGTGTCACATGATCCTTCAGAAATCATTCTAATATTCTGTTTTGGTGCTAAAAAAAACACTTAATATTTTTTGGGAAACTGTTTTGTTTTGTTTTTCTCAATGAACCGAAAGTTCAAAGGAGGAGCATTTAGTCCTATTTGAAATAGAAATTCACTATTCTCATACTATTTTCAGAGAAGATAGCAGAAGTGGAATGCAGTCATATGGCAATAACATAACAGTAGGCTACTCAAAATAATGACTCAGTAAAGATTATTTCATTCAGTTCATTCATCACATTAGAAAGGTCAAGTCGAATAAATTGCAGACTGCAACATCCAATGTTGGCTTGGCATCTTGTCTGCTAAAAATGATTTTGGGAAGTTTTGGAGACAGCAAGGTTTCCTTGCGGTATGGTGCCACTATATAGTCTTACAGAACATATATTTACAGTATGGAAGTAGCTAGGCCTACATTTATAACTCTTTGAAAGACATTTGTGATGACACATTGTGTTCTGGGTACAGCAACTCTTCTTTTCAGCCTCGCACTTCCCATTCAAGTATTGATGTAAAATTAATAGGACATTTATTTGTTAATGAACATACTTGTATCATATGAGGTCTTGTTTTAATGTCACAATACAAGCACAGGCTTAAAATGCTTTACAATTGCAGAAACGATAACGTATTGGTAGTTTTCTGTCAGCATTTTATGGCACACTTTGTTCTTGTGATAAATATAGGCTAACTTGGTACTTGTGTGGAAAATGTTTGTTAAAACACTGGTGAAAAATCGAGTCATCTCTTTATGGAAAATACAAAGCATTTTATTTTCCATAACCTTGTAGGTTTTAATTTCTAATAATTGTATGAAAATCTGCAAAAAAGCAAGTTTTACTTTATTAAACATATACAAATATTTCTAACATTCCATAAATCATATACATTTACACTGTTTCACTGAATTGATCACATACACATATCAAACTATTTGAATACAAAAAAATTGTAAATTAACAATAAGCAGTCACAATGGCAACTGGAATGGCATCTGTTAAAAAAACATTGTGCATTTAATACGAACGATTATGCTGTCTTTCCAAACAGATGTAAAATAACAACTGATATCACCAGTTTATCCATCAAGCAATAATACAGTCACTATAGATAGTTTCACGCAATAATACAGTCACTATAGATAGTTTCACGCAATAATACAGTCACTATAGATAGTTTCACATTGGCGATGAATGGAAACTTGATCAGGGAAGAAAAACAGAGTTTTTGTGTGACCTCTTGACAATTCAGTGATATCACAATAAACTTTACATCCTCAATAATTATGAACAATCTTAACGCTTGACATTGTCTTGCGTTACATTCTTTCTCCTCGTCTATCCAGTGCAGTTCTTTCTCTGTCTTTAACCTGTCGGATGACGTAACGGCTTGCCACATGCAGGTCCCAGTTGTAGCGGGTGAGGATTTTTTGACATTCCTCACGAGAGCACTGATTCATGTAATAGAGCTGGTCTGTCTGATGATGCAAGGAAAACCCAAAAGAATGACAGTGAATGACATAGAGAATCAAAGTAATGTATGCAATTTATAAAATCATTTACTTTGAACAAGTGTTAATTCTCTATTACTTTAAGCTGTTGTTCCGCCCGTGCAGTATTCCAGTCATTGCGATGCAGAGCTCTCTGAGCCTCCTCAATGGTCACTCCATGCACCGCCTCCTGAACCTGATGACAAAAGAAAATTGTATTACACAAAAAAATAAACAAAAAATATATTTTATAAAACACATTACTTCTATGAAAAATTTACTTTTATTTGTATTTCGTAGTAAATTTATAAGTATTGTTTTCCCATTCATTAACTGACAGGTCTTCTGTCCTCGTGTTGTCCTCATGTTCTACCGGCAAAATGATATTTATTTATTTATTTAAACCTTAATGACCACAAACTTTTGAATGGCAGTGTCTGAATATATATATAAACTAATTATATATAATAAATATATCTCTAAGTTCTTTATTAAATTTTATAAAATAGTACTGAAATCACATTCATAATATAAAAATTGTTGAACGTGAAGAAATCTGCATACCTGCGCTATGACTGCTTCCTTGTTAACTTGTGGTGGATACCTCTCCCTTCCCTTCTCCCGCTCTCTTTCTTTCTCTTGCTCTTTCTCTCTCTCCTTCTCTTTCTCAAGGCCATCATCTAACTGAGGGCTTGACTTGGCCAGATGTGCCATCCTGACAAGGTTGTTAGTCCCTAAACACTCCTGCTGTGGTTGGAATTGGAACGGTGTCTGTAGCTGTGGATGAGTTTGAGGGGTCCAGCCAGCTGGGTTTGCTGTTCTCCGATCATGGAACATCATCTGGGGTTTGAAGCTGGTGGTTGGTGGGCTGATGCATTTGAGGCTGGGGGGTGGTGGGCGTGGAGGTGGGATTACAACAGCATCACTAAACCTGCGGGGATCTCTTATCAAATTACTCTGCATGAGTCTGTGTGGGTCGGGTCTCTGAGCTCCATTTCCACCAGCACCTTGACCTTTGTCCTGTGAAACATCAAGGATGGACTCCAGGCTTATCGATATGCCTGAAGATTGAGAGCAAGGCACAGAATGGGATTGGATACACTATCATTCAAAATTTTAGGGTTGGTGAGATTGTTTTAATGATTTTGTCTCTTATACTCAGCACGGCTGCATTTATTTGATCAAAAATACAGTAATATTGTTATTACTATTTGAATATATTTGAAGATATTTTATATTTTATTCCTGTGATGGCAAAGCTGAATTTTCAGCATCATTACTCCAGTCTTCAGTTTCACATGATCCTTCAGAAATCATTCTAATATGCTGTTTTGGTGCTCAAGAAACCTTTCTTACTATCATCAATGTTGAAAACAGTTGTTCTGCTTAATATTTTTGTGGAAATCATGATACATGTGTTGCAAAATTATTTGATAAATAGAAAGTTTTTTAGATTTTTTTTTTATAACAATGTGAAAGTCTTTACTGTCACTTTTTGATCAATTTAATGAACCCTTTAGGAATACAGGAATTGATTTCTTTCAAAAATCTTGCCTACCCATAACTTTTGAATGCTAGTGTATGTGTACAAGACAATAGCCTATTTTGTAGTACGTTCAGGCCTTCAATAATACTCAAATAATAATGTAAGAAGTTTGTTACAGTATATTTTAAGTTCTAACCTGACATTTTCTTCAGATTTGAGCATGCCTTCTCTCTTGCTAATGGAATCCTCCAACGTCTGGAGCTGAAAAGTTCACATTAAATGGCAAAAGTCACATAAACAGTCCCATTAGAGTGACATTGTACTCTTTTAGTAAATTCAACCCTAATAGTTTATAACTTCATTTAAAATGTCACTCACTCAGCTGTTAGTTTAGGTGTGGCCCAGCTGCGTGTCGGACCAGACACAGGAGCTGCTGCTGTGAGAGCAGGGGCAGCTAACACAGGGGGGAACCAGCCAACACTTAGAGTTCTCTGATTTTGCCCCTTCCACTCACAAAGTTCCAGCCTATGAGGAAACAGAAGAGCATAGCATCGTCAGTTATATAGCATCTAAGATGACTTCCACAAAGCCCTATTTGGTTTCTCTACTTTTAATTTACAAATACATTTAGATGAATAATCCACAGCACCTTCCCTTTTCCGTCAAGTCTTGGCCTGCTTTAACATCTGTGTTCTTAATTTGCACTCCAAACTTCAATATATATATATATATATATATTGGGAAACCTATCTGCCAAATGCATATTGCATATGCATATTATTTAAATAGTATCAAATGTCACTAATATATACTGTATCTAAAACTGTTTAAAGTCATTGGTACCCATTGGTTTTGCTGTAATTATTAAATTATAAGGAATTTGTTCTGTCAAATTCAACATTTGTTGAATTTTTGTACTGTCCAAGTGTGGTTTTCAACCCAGACAAAAGGGTTGAACTATGAATGGAATGCTACTAAGTCAAAGGGAGGGGAGACAGGTTAATAATTACCCACAACGACCTTTATCAGAGTCAGAGTCAGCTAAGATTTATTGGCATGACTATTAACAATACTGCCAAAGAGCATAAGGTAAAGGAAATAGACAATAGAAAATAAACGAAGGACAATATGAAAAATAAACAAAAAGAAGGGGGTAAATAAAAGAAAGAAAGAAAAATACATTAAAATATTGTTTGTCCATGGGCTCTCTTACCCATGGTCTATTACAGTCACTAGATCATTCGCCTGTAGACAGAGTTTTCTGGGATCTATGAGATCTTTCACGGCACGAACCTCCATTGGCTGTGCCTGAAAATACATTAAAGAGAGAGAGAAATTAGAGAAAGAATACATCCTGAGTTTAGATACATCTTTTGTAATATCAATAGCACAAGTGGTGCTGTTCAAAAGATTGGGGTTGGTAAGATTATGCTCATCAAGGCTGCATTTATCTGGTAAAAAATATATACTTACTGACCCAAAACTTTTGAACAGTAGTGTATATTAATGCGATCATTTTTTTAATGAGAGGCAGAGGCTTAACACTTACATCCGCTACCATGGTGGTGAGCTGTGAGAAGGTCGGTCGGTCAGCAGGACTGCAGGCCCAACATTTGCGCATTACAGAGTACAACTCCTGCGGACAGTCTGGAGGTCTCTCCAACCGCTCACCTTCCCGCTCTACACGACACATAATCTACACAATACAACACGCATCCATTAGTCACCAATGGAAAGAGTGGCGTTTACAGCTGCACTTCATAAACAGAACACATAATTTTTTTTACAGTTTAACTGCATCAAACCAACTATATACCTGTCTGCTAGACAGTCCCAACCAGGGCTCCTCACAATAAGTGAACATTTCCCACAATGTGACACCAAACATCCAGACATCTGAAGCATGAGAGAAAGAACCCACACGCAAACTCTCAGGAGCACACCTACAGAAAGGAGGCTGGAATTACTTTTAATTAAATAAGTGGGTAATGGTGAAACAATAAAGCTCACTGTTTCTACTCTTTGCTGTGCTTAAATTCAGCTTCTCACCATGCGAAGGGGATGCGTTTGTGTGGCGCCATGATATAGGGGTCTTTGTTCAGATTCAAGCCTCTCATTAGTCCGAAGTCTCCAATCTTCACTTGCTCTCTAGCAGCCAAGAACACATTCCGGGCGGCAAGGTCTCTGTGGATGAAACGTCTGGACTCTAGGTACTCCATACCTGCAGCAATCTGTGTGCTGAAGAGCCAGAGTCGTGAAAGAGGATATTCTCCCTGCCGTATACGCAGAGTGTCGTATAAAGAACCAAGAGGAGCCAGCTCTGTTACCTGATAAAAAAGAAAAAGTGTAATTATGGCACCCATCTTAGTATCACCAGCACTTATGATTATCAAGGCTTAATATTTTTGTGCAAACCATGATACATTTTTTTCAGGATTCTTTCTTTGAAAAGAACAGCCTTTATTTGAAATAGAAAGCTTTTGTAACATAATAAATGTCTTTACTGTCACTTTTGATCAATTTAATGCATCCTTGTTTATATATTTTTTTTCTTCAAATTAAATACCCCAAACACTGACCCCAAATGTTTGAACAGTAGTGTACATCTTTAAACAATATCAAATTTATATATTTTATCATTATTATATTTGTTTTATTTTACTCCACTATCTAAGAGGGATTACAATAATGTAAAATAAAAAAACGAATGTAAAGCAAAATACAAATAACCCGAAAAGTAATGCAGTGTATGCTCCAAGATGTTATACTAATATAAAAATGTTATTTTGTATTGTACTTTCTGCAAGTTACATTGTTGCGCCAGTATGTAGTGAAAAGTTATTCTCTTTATGAGTGAATTACTGAATCATTGAATAAACTGTTTCGTTCAGAAACCGCAATTAATTCAGGTCTTTACAAGCGAGTCATTGAATCATTCGTTCAACAGATTCGCTCAAATACACTGATTCATTGAGGAATGTGCAGTGGTTTATTCTGCTTTAATTTGAAGCTTTGTTTCCTTAGCGGAGCACAAAAAAAAGTAAATGGAAATATTGTATCTAAACTGTATCTTAACTTATTTATTGAACTGTTATATAAAACCCAATATCACACTCACATTCATGTTTTGGTCTGAATGTCAGCAGAACTGATACAATAAACAGTAAAGTTACAATAAAACAAATATAAAAAAGGGAATAAGTCGTTTATAGGCTATGTATATGCATACAAAGAATCAAATATTAGTAAAGAATATGATTTTAGATGAAAAGTTATGTTTACCATTTTAAGAGGATGAGTAAGGACAACACCATAGAGGTGTATAATGTTGGGGTGGTCCAGAGACTGCATGATATTAACTTCCTGGAGGAACTCAGTCACCATGTCGCCCTGTCTGCACGATCCACTCCTCAAGGTTTTCACAGCTACAGGCAACTTAAAAAGAGGGAAACATGACCATTAGGGTGACATTCATTCCTGTGTTTAAGCATCTTAGTAGACAAAAAGAGGACATACGTAGATGGTCATTTTTGGTATAGAGTACTCACCACTCGTCCAGTCGGTGTGTGCCATTCTGCTTTCCTAACTACCCCAAATGAACCTGAGCCTAGCCTGTCCCCAAACATCAGTTCACTGTTCTGGATAAGACAGGGGAACGTGCGGCCTGCCTCTGGCCCCTGGCCTGACCCAACACCATTAGGCTGCTCACTTCCCCCAGGGGTGCGAGCATTGAAGGGCTAGCAGAAAACAGACAGTGATTATCACAGGTAGGCTAAGTTAATGAATAAACAGAGAGGGTATGTAAAGATGTGAAATACAACAATACCTTCGTCATCCACAACCTTGGTCCCATGTTGGTTTTGTAACGTTTGACGGCTACCCATAATCGTCGCTGTCCTTTTGACACACACACAAAAAAATCACAGGAAAACCCCAATAAATACAAAGCTAAGAAAATAATTCAAAACAAAGAACTAACAGACACACAAAACATGTTACAAGTTAGAAGAAAAGGTTATATAGAATTTTAAAGGGTTCTGTCATGCACTTAATATATAGAACCTTCTAGGGGTTTCCATCATGGGATCAATTTATGGATTTAGTTTAAATTCATTTTTAATTTATTATTTTTTTGTAAACATGCTTTATCACTGACTAGAATTTTGACATCATTTAAGACATTTCTTCTTATATAGAACCTTTTTAGCATAAATGGTTCTTTAAAATTGAGTCAAGAACCCTATGGTTATATCGAACCATATGGCTATAAAACCCGATTTAAACTTTATAAGAGTTTTTTAAAGAGTTTATACTAGTTTTTCACAATTGCTAAAACACTAAACCCCATTCTCTGAACCAAATGCTCAGTTGCCTAAACATATTTGTCAAATATTTCAAGTTCATGTCCAAAAGGTCAAAGAAAACTCTAAATGAAAAGCATGTTACAGTACACTCAAAAGAGTTGTGCAACTACAAAATCAAGGTCAAAGAGAGATTCATTCTTCCTCAGCATCACGTCTTCATGCTGGGTTCGGCCTGAGAATCTTGTCCACATCACAGGCAATTATGTCCCTTGCCAGGCAAAGGAAAAAATCCTCTGGTGTGCCGGATCCAGTCTTGACAACACTCCACACCTTGCTCTTCCTCATCCTCATCTTACTTGTTTACCACCTGTTACACATACTCTTCCTCCTCTCCCTCTCAGATTGTTTCCTTCCATTGTTGGTATCAACATTCAGTGCACCTGTGCCACCTGTGCACACTGGCTTATATTTTGGACAGTTGGTTTGATCACATCATTACAAACAAGTGTGAACAATTTTGGGCCATTGTGTGTAAACAATGAAAACTGTGTGGTAGTTGTGTTTCACTTTTGCCACTTGTGTTACAGTGCAAAACGTGTTTTATTGAGTGAGAATGTTTAGAGTTTTGCAAAAAGAATGCATGAGATTTGCAAATGGTGTCTAACCGCATGAGCTTGTTTAAGGTTTTGAAGAAAGAGCGTTTTTTTTGACAAATTGGTTTTGGCAATTGAGAATTAGATTCAGAGGAAAGAGTTTAGTCAGTGTTTTAACAATTGTGAAAAACTGTACTGGACTGGATTTTGCTGTTTAAAAAAAACAAGATTGTACTGAGGCTTTTCATTTAGTTTTCTTTGACCTTTTGTAGTTAGATTACTGCATTTTTACAGTATGCAAGTGCTGGATATAGAGCACTATACTTGCAAAATGCATACAGTGTACAATATATTCACCTTACCAAGTTGTGATTACTATACTTTTTTACGTAATTGCAAAATGTCTTTACTTTATACAATATAATTTATTTATTTTTGTAACTACATGCTCTGGATGCTGCTATGTAGTGTCTAATGAATGTTCTGTAGTGTTTATATATTGACTGATGTGTGTATGATCTGAAAGCTTTGATTTTGAGAACAGGTGAAATGGTTTTGAGCCGATTGTTTGATTTAGATTTTTTCCAGAAAAGTCAGGGGTTTTTTGTAATTAGTTTGAAGATTTGGTTTTGTTTAATGTTGTGAGAAAATGAGTCTTCAAGAAATGTGTCTTAGCAATTGTGAAAAACTGTAAAGGTAATAATGATATCAGAAACATTATATTTTGCCCTGAAAGAGATTTAAGTACACAAAACAAATCAAAATAACATGATCTTCAAATAAAAAACTGCTTTACAAGACAAACCTGGTTTACTAATACCAATCTGTTCAAGATCTGCTTCTTTAACGTAGTTCAGGTGTTCAATTCGTGTCACGTTGAGTCCATCTCGCATCCTTAGGTAGAATCTCTCTAGCTGCACTTCAGCGAGGAGCTGGTACAGCCACTGAGTGTCATGATCCATCATTATTAGACTGTCCCAGAGCAACTCTGAGAGGCAAACAGAACAATGAGTTGAGATCAAAAAAGGAAGTACGATAAACCTAAAAAATCTGAGAGTGTGGCTCGATTGAAAGAGATTCTTTATTTTTCTGGTTAGCACTTTCCAGTTTTGTATTTATTAGAAACTAGATCTATACACCTAGAGTACCATATTTAAATATCTCTTCTGAACAGACACCGCATAGCTGTTAGAATTAGAGGTTACACTGGGTTGCTATGGATGCCTGTTGGGAATTTGCAGCCAGCCAAAAACACAAGAGAGAGCTTTGTTGAGAAAGTCCTCTTAAAGTGCAAGGTGCTCTAATCCTTTTTTACTTTATTCAGTTTAGATTTACAGGGATGGTGCACATAACTCATTTCTGAAAATTTGCCAGTTTGAGTTCATTTTCAACTGTAGTTAACTGCATGTATTATCAACTAAATAAATAAACTAAATAAAGATTTATATAAATTAAATTTATATAAATTAAATTTTTGGTAGCAAGTTACAATAAGGTAGCCTGGTCCCACCAGACTCTCGTACATTTCATTTGTACAGAGAGTCTGGCCTCGCTCCATTGACAACTTCCTTGAAGGAGGGTACTCTGTTGAAGTTTAAAACTATCGGATCTGCCCGGATGCTTTGAATGCTCCCGTGTGTATTCGTGTAAGCGCTCTGTGAAGAGCTTCAAAGATTTCTATTTACAATGTGTTTTCGAAGTGTTGATCATTGTATCCAATCACAGACATACCTGTTGAGCATGTGAACGCAATGGCCAATCAGAGGTGTTTAAGTTAGTCAGAATCTGCTCAACACAGCGCAAAACACCAAGCTTCAGTGATTATAAAAGGAGCGCTCTTTGCTCGTTGTCTGTTTATAATCCATATAGAATTTGAATAAAGGTTTTTGTTTTTCATGCTGCAAAGTTTCTGGATTTACAACTCTATCCAAAACCGCAATGATTGACAGTGATATAACCATAGCAACAGACAGGACAAAACAACCTGATACTTGAACCAAAGGGAGCAGAGAAGTTTATAAACCAAACAAACCACTTTTTTCAGCAGATGCAAATGAGGAGAAAAAAGTATGTGGGCAACCACTTCAGGCATGTGTGTCTAAAAGAGAATGATTTACCTGTTAAATACAATTAAACTCATAAAGCAATTATGCTATGAATGACCACTGAATACCTCTCTAAAGTATTCTAACTTGTTTGTATTGGCAAGGAAATCCCCCTCTAACAGCTTCATACTGTATGCACAAGTGTGCAAAGCATTGTTTTAAAGTTATGTGCAGAATAGGATGAAACCTCAAATAAATACTATTTGGCCTGTTCAGCACTGTCATTGCCTTCACGTGTATGTGAATTCTATCAGCATGCGTACAAAGAGAAAATGAGAAACTCTCTGCACTCTTGTGTTTACAGAACTAGGACAACATACAGACCAACTCAGACACATGACCTTTAGTGAATAATCAGCCAGTATACTTGAAGAGATCACTCTAAAACTATGGGGGCTTGTCTGAGCAGGTAACCTGAGAGCGTCAAAATAAGATTCTAAGACTACACACCCAAAATCCACACCCCGAATGACAAGAGAAAAATGATCTTCAGAGGACACTGAAAGATTATCACACAACAAATCCTTTCAGTTAACAAGTTGCAACATTCAGGCCTGTTTTCCTCTAGCCAACTTGATGAAGCTAGTGAACTTGGTTGTTTCCCGTTCACATTTCATAGACTCGTCTGAAACTGGGTGTGAACTGATAGATCAGACAGATCCTACAGCATTACTGTAATCAAATATGTTTCAAACCTTGAAAGTCTTGAAAGCAGAAAAGAGTGGCCATTTACAAAGTTATGAAGGAGTGTAAACCCAGCGCATTGAAACAAATGACAGCTTCTGTTTGTTTGCCATTTTTTGTCAAAAGGTGTGACTTTAATCCTTCAAAAATTATAGAATTGTGTCAAACATATTCAGGTGATTTATGACCGGACAGTTGGTCACAAATAAATATGTGGGTCATCCTACATATTACTAATTTTCCAATTAACATTGTAATACTACGTATTATATCACAGTTATTTGAGAGATTTGTTGTAGTCTTTAAGGTTGCCTGGCCACTCAAAATTCAGAATGAGTTCTGGGATTTTTTACACAAACATGAAATAGCTAAACAGATGACAGCATTAATAATACAGCATTAATAATGTCAGTTCAGTTTTTTCTTTTTGACAAAATGTGTAATAGGCCTACAGTGAAAATGAAACTACACACTGTAGGTAGGAAAAAACTGCATAAAGATTAACATTTTATATATATATAGCCTATCCCATAGACTAGAATAAACTACAGAGGAATTATTATACACCGATACAAAGGAACGTCTTTAATGTAGCCTCAGAACGCAAACGTACATATAATAATAGCCTACTCATAGTTTCACGTTGTACTATAAATTAGCCATTACAGCAGACAAGGGCGACTAGATACCTAGATACAGTGCCCGAGTGTTTGAACTTAAGCATAACAACAAAGCGGAAATGACGTTTTTTCAAAAATAATTCCCTAGTAAATCCTTAGTTTTGTAACTTCCCTGAGCTGGTAGTTATGTACAAGTTCTGCAATAAAAAAATAAAATAAAATAAAAACAGACAGTCTCAAAAAAATCCTTAGTTTTGACCAACCAGTTTAGACTCCCGTGCACTTTGATTAAATATTACTTATTTCAAGATATAATTCACTTGTTGCAGAATAAGAATGCTACTTAGTAAACAAAAGCGTATACTTACAAATAAACGATCGACGTTATTGTCCACAATCGAATCACTTCAGTTCTTCTTCAGCTCGTGTCAAATGCACTCCTGGTATAAGATGCCTTTAAGTCGTTCATTTTCAGTGAGTTTCACGTATGTTTATATTGGTATAATCCGCTATACTAGAACAGCCTATAAAAAAGTAGTATTCTGACTATCATTTATCTGAAGTTATAAGAGTAGTTTTTAAAATAAGGACAGGTGACTGCGTATGACGTCTCTATGTGATTTTAAAGCCTTCGGTTCGGTCTGAGTTCTCCCTCACTCCGCCTCCTCACGTCGTCCGCCCTTCACCAATACTTCCCCCTCTTCACCTGCTGGATTCATACCTTTCTATTACATCATACTAATAATGATTGTTGTTTTCCTTCCCAAATTTGACAGTCATGTAGATTTTGTAGATATTTATCTACTTCCTTTCCCCGTTCCCCCGTTTTTTTTTTCATGCGGCATGATTTCAAAAATCTACTTTTAAAAAAGGCACTATACTTCCCCTGTATGAAAACCACGTTATTGTTTTTTTATTACCCATCATAATTAGGCTATATAAAAAACATTATTATTTCATAGGCTACTCTTTATAATAAATAAAACTTTACACTGTGTCTATTTGTGTCTGCAACTTATCTTGTCTTATTTATTTTGAATATTAAGTAGTTTGACAACATCATGGTTTTCCATTTATTTACATTTTACCAATAAATGATTTTAAACGTGGTGCTATAGGCTACATTGAGTTTGCGGTAATAATGGATAAAAGCAATTTTCAAAGCAGCAACGTGTTCAGCTGTCCAGGAAATATGGGCTTATTTCGTGTTATAGGCCTAGGCTACATTAAAACGATTAGAAGTGTTGACATAAAAGGTATCAACAATTGTTTAATGACAAATGAAAATAAATGGGTGTGACAGGAAACTTGGGAGTTATTGTATTAGTACACTCAGCATGAAGGAACTCTCACATGTGGACTATAAAGCCCGGCATCATAAGCACTTGAAAACAGAGACTATTTCCCCCAGTGACATTTTCAGTCATGCCTCTCTGATCCTGTCTTTCCAGTTCGACTGGATATTTATGGACTTTCTTCTTGTCACAAAGACACACACACGCATACATATGCAAATGATCACGTGAAATCATGTATTACATTACCCTTAAGGTAATCACCCTTTCGGATAAAAAAAAAAAAAAAAAAAAAAAAAAAAAAAAAAATTCACTATACGGTTCTGTATTTATAGGCCTACTGTATATATCATATTGAAACATCATGGTTTGTCCATATTAACTTTACCAATAGAAAAATGATGTATACATGTTTTCTTTTTATTATTATTATTTTTTGTGATCCATAAAATATGTATGACCCACTGGATTCTATAAAACTGCAACTTCACTGCATGGAAATCTGCTCTAAATATATGCAATCATTGCAATCAACCAAACTATTCACCAATGAGCAATAATTTAATCTGTCAATAACCAAAAAGTGGAAACCTTTGTAGCTATATATATAATAATGGATCACATCAGATATTTAACAGCTGAGTTCTGGGAAATCCCATTTGCTGTGAATCTGTTGAGTCTGTTGCAACTCAAAGGACTCGTCATCATTTAGCCAGACTCATTTAGCCAGACTAGTGCAATTTTTTAAGTTCTTCCTTCCCATCATATTGTGACGCCTAGAAATATGCAGCATGTTCTTAACCATATCTTACTTCAGGCTGGAAACATGACACGATAGGCTAATGACAGCATAGAAAATGATGACTAACAAAATAGATGAGTATGAGACAAAGTATTTGAAGGATAGCCTTTTAAATTCAGCTACTGAAAACCTACTAACATTTTATTTTGAAACCTATTAAATATCTAAGTAAATTCTACATACTTGATTCAGAAAAAAATAGTATTTAAGAAGGGTACAAGGGTGGAAGAAGAAGAAGAAGGGTGCACACCGTTCTTCCATTTAAAACTAATTTTTATTTTACTATTACTTCCTTCATCACACGATTTAATCCAATATTTCTCAGTTAACATGGTGCAAGTATCTTTATATGACATTATGAGTATGATTTTTATGCTTTATTTTGCAAGGGTCTTTAACGCCATTACACGAGGCCAATGATGTCATCAGTTGCGCGCAGCAGCTGTTCATGGTTTCGTGCAAAGACCGCGACTGTATTCATTGATTGAGGTGGAAATCCTCGTAATGCACAATCTGGTTTCTTTGCCCCAAATTCATTGAAATTGAAGGCAAAGCTGCCGCGTGTGTTTTTAATTTACATTGGTTTAAAACTGCACGTAAAAGGTGAGTGATATGTGGGTATAAATCAAGAGACTATTTGTAGCTGTTAGCTAGTCAGCTAATTAGCGAATTTGCACATGCCAGAGATCGAAAACTACCTAAGCAACCGTGGGTTATTCGGCTTATAAAGACGTTGCAAAACACACAAAAGATGTGTTGTTCTCTAGATATGAGAACTACTGTTCTCTCGACTATTGAGATGCTTTTAATAAGGCATGCTAGATGTGAATCTGTATAATATGTTCTTCGCTCATTTTGTTGTTGATAGTTGCATTTTACCATTGTGCATGGATATAAGTGCAAATTTCATGAATCATGTTTGATTAAACGCGGAGAAATTGTTAAATTATTGTGAGAATGTATTAATTCTAATACTTGCTTTCTGTCTGAAGTGTTTTGCTCTTTTGTATTTGATCCTTTTAAATAAGACTAAATAAAAACAGAATGTTATATATATATATATATATATATATATATATATATATATATATATATATATAAAATATTGTATATCTAAAATGTAGAATGAGGTGTAAGATGTCTAATATGTACTCCACTTTGACAATCACCATATATTATATAAGACCTGTTATCAGTCAGTTATAAAAAATACATCTGTATTATGCAAATTGTCCACCTGCATCAGAAACAAAATTTAGGGTACTGAATTTACCCCAATTCACATTTTTTCACTCTTGCAGACGGCAAGCTGGCGCAGGTAGCAGGTTGCCAGTGGACTATGAGAGACAGTGGTGGAAGCCTGGCCCAGAACCGCTGGCAAGGGGAACTCTCCTTGACTGTGAGCCAGGAGGCCAGCAGCATTGGGGGCATGGGAGATGATCTAATGGATCCAAACTCCCCTCCCAACACCACCAGCCCCATTCACCTCAAAATAGCTCACAAGGAGCGAATCTGGACTGGAGAGTACATAGAACCGGTAGAAGTTGATGAAGAGCTTGGATTTGATGAGAATGAAGAAGAAGAACAAGATGAGGAAGAGATTGATTCTGAGTGTGCTTCCTGGGACGAGAAAGATGAAGTGGAAGACTGGCAAATGCCATTTGAATCTCAACCACAACTCATGCTCGCTAACAATTATCGGCAGCAGATGTCCTCACATGAAGGGGAGGCCAAATTCCAAGCTAGAGACTTTCCCGAGAATCTCTTCCAGATTCGACTTCATGGACTTAGGCAGCAAAGACTGAAGCGCTGGCGGAGACTACGGTCTAGTGCAAGGTTACGCAACCGGCTTGTGCAGAATTGGAAAACGTGGAGACAGCGGGCGCAATGGGTTGGCAACTTAGGGTATCGACGGGCAAGGAGGTGGCGCCGGTATAGCCTTTATGCCAGCAAGAGACAAGAACAGGGATGTGCCCCCTTGGGCTCATCACAAATAGGTTTGGAGACAACAAGTGGAGGAGAACCAGGTGAGATTTTTCCTTTTCCCATTGTTATTTAGAGCAGGGGTTTTCAGACTGGGGTATGTGGAGCCCCAAGGGGCTGCAAGGGAGTACTAGGAGGTCTGTTGAAAAGTTTATAGAAAATATCATTACTTTTTTTTCAATAAAATTAAATATATTTGACATTTATAAATACAATAAATGTCAAAATATAAAAATAAAATGATAAATTTTATTGAAATAAATCATAAATCTAACAATATACATTAAAATGATATATCTGCCTTTTAAATTTTAGGACGGGGTCTCTCGCATTAGGATGATCATATTTAGTGATCTGTGGCATCTAAAAGATTGACAACCCCTGATTTAAAGTAAAGAGAATTATAACCAAAATTGCATTATATTAATGTTTGTTCTCTGTCCACAGAAAATCCCTTTTTTGGTTTCAAAGGTTATCATGGGGATTCTCAGTCAAATTCAGTAGTGACTGGGGTTCGGGAATATCTTTCTATACCTGTGAAGCCAACCACTCAAAAGATGGAGATGGTCCTAACAGAGGAGCACAGGGCTTATGTCCAAGGTAGAACTCCTGTTGTCTAGAAGCTGCAGAAACATACATCCTATCTAATATTGGGCCCTATCTTGCACCCAGCGCAATTGACTTTGTACACCGACGCATGTATCATTCGTATTTTGCATTTTTTAAGCGCGCATGCTTGGCCATAATACAGAGTGTGAACAACGCGCATACACTGTAGATGATTCTCATCTACACAGATGCATTTTACTTTTTGCAAATGATACATTATTATAAGGAAAAATATTAAAACAGGAGGGAAATCATTGTTGTGTCCAAGACGATGGGAAAAATTGGCATAAATTGGCACATTTACCCAAATTATTATATGCATGTTTAACCAAAGCTAATTTGGGTGGGTTTGTCCCATCCCCAATGTCACTTCTCTTTCTTTTACGGCCCTGACGAGAACATCGATCTCCTCGGCTGTGAACCGATTCTGAAGCGCGCCTGGTAAATGCGCTGTTATAATAGTATTGCACCATGGAACAGGCGCACCTCGTTCATCATGCTCTTAAAGGGAATGTGATATGACGCTCTTATTGGTTTGTTTCCCGTTACGCCCAAACCACACCTATGAATAATGAAGCTACTTCAGACCAACCGTACCCCTTTTAGATTTGCGTCGAGCGCAAGAATCATTTATCCTGCCGGTTAAATAGCAACAACGCCGTGATCCACCCACAAAGTTACTTGCGCTTTGCGCTTGACACTTGCGTTTTAGATTGTTAAAATAGGGCCCTCTATCTCTTTAGGTTATGATATGGAAGAATGTCCAGCATATTTAGATAATATAGGGTTATGCCAAGATTGCAGGCCAAAATGAATGTAATACTCCTCCTCGGTCCTCACAGATCTTGGTGTTAAAATGTGTAAAATCCAAACTCACTGGTGGTGGTACCTCATGCATGCATGCATTTATTCATTTCTCAGGTCTTCTTGATGAATACCTTCGAAAGTATGGAAGTCTAATTCCTGTACAATCAGATGATATTGTCGAGGAACTGCAGGGCATCTTCAATGAGGACTTTTCTCAGACTCACAGGTCTCACTTATGTACAACCTCAAATACACTAATTTTCTTTTAGTTCTTTGTCTTTGAGCATCTATTGTGTATCACATAGATCTTTAGAAGGCTAGCCAAAGTTTTTTTCTTTTCTTTACCATGTGCCCACAGGAAGATTGTGGTGCAAAATTTAATTCAATCCTACCAGAGGTCATCAGCGACTGCCATGTTGAAAGGGTTCCGGGTGAATTACAAGCGTCATGTTCTCACAATGGATGATCTTAGCACCCTCTATGGACAGAATTGGCTCAATGACCAGGTCAGTTTTCAGTTATACATGATACATTAATGATTTAGTTTTTCTCAGGCCTGCTTAATACACACCTTGTTATTTCATCTGATTTTTTAAGATCATGAACATGTATGGAGATCTTGTGATGGATTCAGTGCCTGAAAAGGTGAATATTCTTTTCTTATTTCTCCTATTGAATTAATTCTTTTCTGCTATACAGTTCAGTTGTATTCACTTGTGTTCAGTGGTTTCTGTTATATCTAATGCCATCTCATTTACTTTTAGGTGCACTTCTTCAACAGTTTCTTTTATGACAAGTTGAGGACCAAAGGTTATGATGGAGTGAAACGGTGGACAAAGAATGTAAGGATACTGTAAACTTCACTACCTCACAAAAGTTCACTACCATTCAAAAATTTTGAGGTTAAATGTTTTTGAATGAAATCTCTTATGTTCATCAAGGCTGCATTTATTTGATTAAATAAATAAAAAAACGTAATATTATGAAATATTCCTATTTTAATATAGGAGAATTTTTTTTATATATTCCTTAATATCTAAATTTTCAGCATCATTACTCCAGTCTTCAGTGTTGCATGATCCTTCAGAAATATATCTGATATGCTGATTTGGTGCTCAAGAAACATTTCTTATTATTAATGTTGAAAACATTGTGCTGGATTCTTTAAAAAATAGAAAGTTCAAAAGAACAGCATTTATTTGAAATGGAAATCTTTTCTAACATTATAAATATCTTTACTGTCACTTTGATCAATGTAATGCATCCTTGCTAAATAAAAGTTAATTTCTCTAAAAACAAATCTCACTGACCCCAAACTTTTGAAGATCATATGCATGTACACATCTGATGATATTTTGGTGGATCCATTCTTCAGTGCTAATCCTTAAAGCAAATCAGCAGAACTTTTCTTGTTCTTGCTTTTATTAACACGTTCAAACATGTTTCAGGTGGACATCTTCCAGAAGGATCTTTTGTTGATTCCCATTCATTTAGAAGTGCACTGGTCATTGGTCTCGGTTGATATTAAACGGCGCTCCATCACATACTTCGATTCTCAGCGAACTCTTAATCGCCGCTGCCCCAAGGTATAAGCCACATAAAAATATAGTGTTTTATGTGCTATATAGTACAGTCAAAATCTTCTCCACAAACCGAAATTTCTTTAAACCTGTGTGCAATGTCTAAAACAATATAATAATTAACCTTTGTGTTTGTAACTCTAATTAGCTAAGTGACCTTTTTTCCCCTCCACAGCATATTTTTAAATACCTGCAGGCAGAAGCCATGATAAAAGACAAGAGAGATTTTCTGATTGGGTGGAAAGGCTTTTTTAAAATGGTAAGTCCAGACACTGCAGTGAACATTTCCACAAATTGCTACTTGTTGTGACTGCTTTTCTTTTTTTTTCTAATGCTGTTCAAATGTTTCAATGACGGTTAATAAAGCCTCTTTTTTATGTTACAGAATGTTGGCAGACAGAATAATGACAGTGACTGTGGGGCATTTGTCCTCCAGGTTTGTACATACACCATTTTCAAATAGCTGACCATGGTCTGGGGTTTTATGAGTGGTGGTTGATAAGATTTAGATTAACTGACACAATACTGTACATTTATAACTGTTTATCTAGAGTAAAAGCCATTCAAATAGACTGTGGTGGGTTGAAGTTTTTTAGCCTGGTAATACCAAACTCTGCTACTTCGCTTTGCTTCGTAGACAGAGTCTGGAATGGCATAATTGAAAAGTGTTTTCTTTCTCGCGGGGGGGCGCTTGTCTTAAAGGGTTAGTTCACCCAAAAATGAAAATTAAGTCATTAATTACTCAACCCCATGCTGTACCAACCCCGTAAGGCCTTCGTTCGTCTTCGGAACACAAATGAAGATATTTATGATTAAATCTGAGAGGTTTATGACTGCTACATAGGCTCCCTAAGGGATTGAAACCTGACGGCCCAGAAAGTCAATGAAGAAAATGTTTAAATATTCCATGTCACAACAGTGGCTCAACTATAAGTTTATCAAGCGACGAGAATACTTTTTGTGCGAAAAAAACAAACAAAAATAACGACTTTATTCGACTATTCCTTTTCTTCCTTGTAGGCCTGAAACGAGACTTCAAGAGATTTCCACGACGCGCACGCGCGAGAACTTAACTGAAGTAGTTGAAGGAGATCGCAATTCTCGCGCATGCGTCGTGGAAATCTCTTTCATGGGTGTGAGTAATTAATGACTTAATTTTCATTTTTGGGTGAACTAACCCTTTAAGTATAAAATCATTGGTTACCCGTAAGTCAATCACATAACGCAATCACCTCTCTCTCCAACTTAAAGTCCCTGTAAAGTCAAAATTAAGTATGTGTTCTGAGTTTGTCACACCACAGAAAAAATGTGTTATTAGCCACCCAGCCAAATTTGAATGATAAAAAAGACGGCAAGTACATCAAATAAGCTATCAAAATCTTGAAAATCCTGCGCTCACTCGCGGGAAAGCTGCCGACGGTGATTTTAGGTGATACTGCTTTCGGGACGGGGAGATGAAGGCCAAGGCGGGAGATAGTCGGTTCGGCCCCATTCACCAGTAACAGCGGATTATCAGTGAATCCCAGTTGTCTCAGACGACAGTTTATAAAACTATCCTGTGTAAAATGATCACGACAGAGGCGGGTGTTGGCGGTGATCCTCAGCTCTCCATCAAGGTTGGCTCTTCACAAAATTAATCTACCTCTTCTTGATGTGTTCGTTTTAGGAAATTTAAATAAAGACACCGATCTGTTTTGTACATGATCGCATCCAGGTAGTAGCCTACGCATTCCTGTGACAAAGGCATAGCTAGCTAGCAAACTGTAGGCTGTAGTAACTAATAGTACTGACAGTAACTCGCAATTGAGCGCCAAACTGATGCGAATGTGCTCTATTGCTAGGGGAGGGGCCAGCCTCAGTGGCCTCAGTGCGTCATCAAGTAGGGGCGTGTCCACGAGCTCAGGGGCTCCAGTGCGTCATCGAGCCCCGTTTTAGCCCCACCCAAAAAATCCGGAAAATAGCAATGGTGAAAAACTGTTTAACGGTCTAACTCCACAATTCAGTAATTCACAGTCTTTGTAATGTTTTAGCAATACATTTCTAACATGTATGATGGGTTTAGATTTTTTTTTTTTAGAATTGCCTTTACAGGGACTTTAAACATCACCTCCATTCAAAATGTTTAACAAAACACTCTTCTTGTTCGGGCTTCAGTTTGCAAATGCCGGGAATATTCTCCACAACAGAGCGAATTGCATCCCGTATCTCCATATCCACAGTCGTTTTCGATTTCCCTAACCTAAAATACAATCTTAAACTTGGCGCTTAGCGTCTACGTCATGGCTCTCAGGCCGCCCTCTGTTCGTTGATTGGCCGGCTGTTTTCAGGCCGGAGGAAAACTGAGAGATAGGTTGCTATCTCAGACTGAGTACAGAAGCAAACTGAAATTGAGCGGAAGTACGAAGTCTGACGTAGTCGGGCTAGAAGTTTTTAACATGCTTCATCCAAAATGCGACAAACTGTACTCCATAAATTCACAGAAAAATGTCAGAATATGTGTTGTTTGATGTCTTTTCCTCAGTTCTAAGCATAAGATTGACCTTTTATTTCTCTTTATTTATCCACCTCCTCTTTAGTACTGCAAGTGTCTCGCATTGGGTCAGCCCTTCAGCTTCCGTCAGCAGGACATGCCCAAGCTGAGGAGACTTATGTACAAAGAACTGTGTCATTGCAAGCTCTCACTGTGATATTTGTATTTGTGTGACTGCACAACCAGTGAGGAAAGAGATACATTTGTCCAAAAAGCCTGAGAGACTTCACAATGAGGATATTTCTTCATCACTCACTTTTATTTTTATTTTGTATAACCTTTTCAGTTGGTTTCGTACTGGAGGCCAACATCTTGACTGAGAGATCTGAGGTAATCCACGGTTGACAGCCTGTGTTGCCCTTGTGACATACTGCCTAAATGGAACATTCTGTTTTGGGTTTTGTATTTGTTCTGTGCATAAAGATGAGAGTAATTGTGCCCTGATGCAAGTGATGAATCATGTCTGCAGTTTTGTTTTTAATAAATCGTCTTATGAAAATAACGATCTGGGTAATCATCAGAACACTTAAATTGTTATTCTGTTAGTCACATTGTTATTATTAATTTTGTATTTTGAAATGGCCAAGATTTAATATGGTAGTATTCTCATCATGTTACTTAGCATTGTTCACTCTTATTCAAACTAGAAAATGTAATCCTAATAAGCTGTTTTTTCCCTCAAAGCATATTTATATCACATATTAAATTACCCACTATTTACATTAGCTGTGAATAATAGATGACTCACTAGCAACATTTATGTACTGGAAAACAGCTCTTGGGTAATAAGGGAAGCGTTACTTCTGACTATATTCTGGAAGAGAGCAAAACGTTTTCATTTCATTTTACTAATATAAAATGAGGCATTTATCATTTAAAAAATGTAGATGCTAGAAATTTAAACTTCACATTTCTTAAAGAAAATAAAAAAAGTTGGTTCATATAGCAATTTTTTTTTCAACTTCCAGCTACGATTTTGTTCTCTTTTTTTCGTTTCGTGACGTCTTTAAACAGGCGCTTATAATAGGGTGATACCAATCGTTTCTTGACCAATTGGAAAACACAATGGGCGGTCTATAATCTGATTGAACGAGAAGTTGTCCAATCAATGGACTTTGGTCGTCGTCACGGTTTAAGTATTTGCGCGTTTCCGCCAGTCTACAGTCCTTTGTAATAATGTCGTCTGAACATGAAGATAGGTAAGAAAACGTGCTCGAAGAATTTGTTAATATATATATATGTAAGTGCTGATCGTTTTACGGAAAATGTTTTGTCAGTGTTATTGATTTCACATGGTTTGTGGAAAATATAGAATATTTGTCTTTGTCATCAGTGTTTTAAAAGCTAGCATTATCAGCCGATTTGGCACGTTCGTCCTCCCCGTTCCCGCCTCGTAAAAAATACCCAGAAAAGTTTTTTTCACCAGGTAGCGTAACTACCATGTGGTTTACTTTAGATTATACTCGTTATGTTTATTGGAAAGTCTTTTTCAAATGATTTTTTGTAACGTCTATTCGACGTTCCGTTAGAATGCCGGTTTTTGTGACGCAACGTGTCTCACGCGCTTGTTCAGTTCCTCGTGTGGCCGGCGCGTCCATGCGGCACATGGTCACTCCCTTATCGTTTTAAACCGATTATCTACATTAACGTTCATTTTAATGTACTTATCCAGATATTTCCGTATCAGGTGTCACTTAATAGAAAATGTGTTTTGTTTCCAGATGTAGGCCTACAAAGGAGAAAATATGTAGGCCATGTGCCTTTCCTGGGCTAGACAATAGAGTGTTCTTGCGATGCAGGCCCAAGGCCAATCCTCACAAAGGCCTCTTATTAAAATGTATAAAAGTGATAAAGATCCTGATTATTCTTTTAAAATGTAAAAGAAAAAGTGAAACTTTGTCGTCGGTGAAACGATTAACTTACTTGAATGCTTTGGGTCTATAATTAAATCAAATGTCTAACGTTACATGGATTGGTATAATCCGGAGTTGACGCACGATATTATTTTAAACCGCTTTTATAAGTGAGAACATTGTAATTATAATGATCGATGGTTGTTTCCGACGAATTACTGGAGCCACGTTGTTAATGGCGCTGACTGAAAATGGCTGCCTCTTGGTCATATTCTTAATTTACGATGTCAGTGTCTTAATTGTAAAACATCGCTGTTTTATAAATAATCGTAATCCAAAACCGTGACTTTTCCGTGGAATGCTAAAGGAGATATTAGGCAGACTGACAGCACTGGTAAACCGTTCACTTTCGTTTTATGGAAAATGATCCAATGCAAGCGAATAGTGACTGAGGCTGTCATTCTGACTAACTTTTTCTTTTCTTTTCCCCCTCAAGTCATCATGAGTCTGAGTAAGTTTTCGTTTTTACTTGAACTAATTAAACATTTAACAATATATGAATAAATGTCTGGGATGTTTGTGTGTAGATAAACCCCAACACTATAAGGGGGACCGAGTGACTGAATTATTGGGTTAAATCCAATCAATTTCTATGTTTAGTCCTTTAGCTGACTTTTCACATCTCAACACTGGAAAATGAGAAATGAGTTTTACATCAAAGCTGTACTAATTACAGCCTCTCATTTCAGACCCAGAGACAATGGCCCTGAGGGGATGGAGCCAGATGGTATCATTGAGGTTGGTGTCTAAGAGCCATTTAATTTGTTTCTATAATTATATTGATATACATTATCGTATGTATATATGCGCATCAGCATAAACTATACAAGTGTTTGTTTTTCAGAGCAACTGGAAGGAGATTGTCGATAGTTTTGATGATATGAATCTCCGAGAGGCTCTTCTCAGAGGAATCTATGCTTATGGTTTTGAGAAACCTTCTGCCATTCAGCAGAGGGCAATCCTCCCTTGTATCAAGGGTATGTAGAATTTTATTTCTGTCTATTTATGCTTAGTCATTTTATATTATAGGATTGTAAATTCAGTTTATTCATGCCCTTATTAATTGGGCAAGGCTGTGTCTGTCAGTGACACTGACCTATATCTGGTAAGGGCAGATGAAATAAAGCCCATATTCATCCCAGTCAACTCAAAACAGTGAGGCATAGGCTGTTTCATGGTATGGGCACAAGTGCTTTCCTTAGTACTTTTAACATTAGTCAGTTTGAAACTCCATGTGATTGAATGGCCATTGGTTAATATTCTGCAGTTTTCTGTCTGTAGGGTATGATGTCATTGCACAGGCTCAGTCTGGCACAGGAAAGACGGCCACGTTTGCCATCTCCATTCTGCAGCAGGTTGATGTGGAGCTGAAGGCTACTCAAGCAATGGTGCTGGCTCCTACCAGAGAGCTGGCCCAACAGGTGAAAAGTTTCACTCATTCAGGTTCTGTCTTTGTCTTCTGTGTCTCCAAATGAAAAAGTGTGGAAAGTTTAAGCATGTCCCCTATCAACTGGGCAAGGCTGTGTCTGTCAGTGACGCAAAGTCCGATATCTGTTAGGGGAAGAGGATATTAAGGCCATATTCATCCCAGTCAGCTCAACACAGTGAGATGAAGACTGTTTCATGCTATGGGCACAGATACGCATCATTTTATAACATGATTCACCATCCATTTTGTTTCTTGTACAGTGATTCAGGAGGACAGATGTGTTTTTTTATTTATTATTATTTTTTTATTATTGCTAAACTAACTTTGACGTCTTTAGATTCAGAAGGTGGTCCTGGCTCTTGGAGACTACATGGGGGCATCTTGCCATGCCTGCATCGGTGGCACCAATGTCCGTAATGACGTTCAGAAGCTTCAGGCTGATGTGCCCCACATAGTGGTTGGGACCCCTGGCCGTGTGTTTGACATGCTTAACCGCAGATATCTTTGTAAGTACCAATTATGGGCTTTTTTTTTTTTTTTTAGCAGACTGTCTTGTTTAAGACCTGCCCTAGCATTCATTGTTTTCTCAACTACCTGTTCTGTTTATTGCAATGGTTCACGGATTAGTATTCTGCATACCTAATGTCTTTGAAATGACACTTATTTTCCTATTTCAGCTCCTAAATATATAAAGATGTTTGCGCTGGATGAGGCAGATGAAATGTTGAGCAGAGGCTTCAAGGACCAAATCTATGAGATCTTTCAGAAGTTGGCCACAGATACTCAGGTAAGCTAATACTTTTCAGTGAACAATTTTCTTGGTGCCCACACCAAAGTTCCCTCTCCTACCAGCTTCCAATGCTGTATTGGGAATCATGATCTTTGGTAGAGAAATATTTCTGCTCTCCACTATGATTGGGCTCTTGGGGTCCCTCTTCATGACTATTAAGCAGCTGACACTTCATACCTTAAATTAGTTTTTAATTGCTGTGCAGTTTGTTTTAACTTCAAAATAGATGAAAGCTGGCTGAGCATTAACCCCTGGTTTCTCAGACAAGGCTTAACCCTAGTCCCAGACTAAAATACATGTTTGAGTTTTAACTGAAAGCCACTTTCACTGACATCTTAATGTCAATGCCATTTTGTCTCAAACATTATTGGTGTGCATCTTAAGGCATGTTTATAAAATGCTTAAATAGCCTAATTGAACTAAAACCTGATCCTGTCTTAATCTAAGCCCTGTTTGTGAAACCAGTCCATAACTTCCTCCACACCATGATCAGTTAGAAGATTACTGTAGATTTGACCACGATGACTGTACAATTGTTAACCTAAAGATGCCTATAACATGAAAAGGTGTGGTTAGTGTTGACTCGTTTTTGTAAGCTTATGCATGGTTTTTCTTTTTCCCAGGTGATTCTTTTGTCTGCCACCATGCCTCAGGAGGTGCTGGAGGTGACCACAAAGTTCATGAGAGATCCTATTCGTATCCTAGTTAAGAAAGAAGAGCTGACCCTTGAGGGAATCCGGCAGTTCTACATCAATGTTGAGAAGGAGGTGAGTGAGTAATAAATATTCCTTTCTCTTCCTTAAAATCTTTAAAGATGTTAATTTGCAGTTCTAGTTTTCAGTTTGTGACTGAATTTGTAATGCTGTTTTGTGATGATCCCCATGCGTGTCAACTGATCCCAGACTATCTGCAGTGCTCAATGTCTGGTAAGCGTTTTGCTTGCCAATGCATTTTGAGCCTGTAGGACTCTGGGAACATGATCTTGACTTAAGTCTGAAAACAGCCCCACCTATTGGAAGAGCAGGGTTTTGTCTATCTCCATTTGCTAAGCTTTTTTTCTGTCTTTCAGGAGTGGAAGTTGGACACATTGTGTGATCTTTATGAAACCCTGACCATCACTCAGGCTGTAATCTTCATCAACACTCGCCGGAAGGTGGACTGGCTGACCGAGAAAATGCATGCGAGGGACTTTACGGTTTCTGCGCTGGTGAGTGACAGTAACGGGTTGTGGTGTTTATATAGTTTTCCTAAATGCCTTTGTGGTTCTAACTTTTTGCACTGACTTCATAGCACGGTGACATGGAGCAGAAGGAGAGAGACGTCATCATGAAAGAGTTCCGTTCTGGCTCCAGTCGAGTCCTCATTACTACCGACCTGCTGGTAAGCAACCTTTCATCTTCCTCTTTACCCACAGTTCAGAGATGTCACACCAAGGATCCCTCTTCCACCAGCATGCTGTGCTGTGATGGGAATAAAGTTCTTTGGGAGATTATTCTAACTGCTCTCCACAGTGCCTGGGTACCCAAGTCCCTCAACACGACTATAAAGCAGTTAACATTTACAATTTTCAAACGCACTGTTGCTTGTAATTAACTTGGGTTTGCTAGTTGACTACTGTTTGTTTTTCAATCCGTTACCATTCCTCACAGTACTCGTTTACTTTTAGGCAAGAGGCATTGATGTGCAGCAGGTTTCACTGGTTATCAACTATGACCTTCCAACCAACAGGGAGAACTATATTCACAGGTGAGTCTAAAAGCTTTTTCTGTGATGGTTGTCTGATTTGTGCATTTGTCCCTGTGTACTAACAGTGCTTTATTTGTGTAGAATCGGACGTGGTGGACGCTTTGGCAGAAAGGGCGTTGCTATCAATATGATCACCGAAGATGACAAGCGCACGCTGCGAGACATTGAAACCTTCTACAATACTACTGTAGAGGAAATGCCCATGAACGTTGCTGATCTAATCTAAGACCCCTGCCCCAATCTTTTCTCCTTCCCTACTTTTTTTTTTTTTTTCTCCCCTCTACTCTCATTCCAACCCACATCTCTTTTCATGCAAATCCCTCACAAATCAAGTACTGTTGGTTCTGATGGTGTGATTTTTCATAAATCCAGTTTGTTGGCCACATTGAATACTCAAAATGAATACAAGATTCATAACGCTCATTTAAAATGGTGCCATCTAGTGATCAAGGTGTTGCAGGGCTTATTTGCATGTGTGGTGTAAATGTTAATGCACTGACTGGCATAATGGATTGGAGACATACCCTGCTTTTCTTGATAGTGTTGGTATAACCATATTTGAGATGTGACTTTACATTGGAAGAATTTTTTTTTTTTTCTAGCACAGGGCAAAGGATGTAAACTATATAATGATTCATGTGTTTTATATGGAGGACTTGGACTTTTATTCCAAATTGGAAGTCACTGCCATTTTCCTTTTACAGAAGCATCCGAGTAGGTTAAGATCTGCTTGATTTAAAAAAAGATGCTTCAGTTCAAAAGGAAGTTGGTTTGTGGGAACAAATCTGATTCTAGAATTGAAAAATGTGGTCAAGTAATTCTCAAACGGTCCAATTCTTCTGTTACATCTTGTGTTGTCCTGTGTGCGTGGCTGTAGCTTTTTCGGTTTTTGTAAATAGGCTTTACTGTGGCGGGATGAATGGCTGAATGCATTAGAAATGAATTTGGAATGGTTGATATGACTGGATAACCCACCATTGTATTGCCTCAGATTTTCTCTGCATCAAAGTCCTATTGAGGAGTTTTGCTCCCATAACCTACCTCACCAAACTGTGTTGGAGAGGTCTAAATATGTAAAGGACCAAACTGCAGTAGTAGAGTATATAGAGATCATTATGTCTTCGTATTGTTAAAAAAAATGCCTGTCTTTTGTTGGGTGGGTTTGGATGTGGGGTTTACATTTGGGGTGGTTAGGGCTATTTTTTTAAACAAATTTATTACAAATGTGATGATTATTAACCTTTTTGAGACAGAAGCCATGTATTAAGTCTTTTCTACATTGGATTCTGTATAGTATTTATTTTAATGGTCTGAAATAAAGGTATTTCCCATTTTTAACATGCTAAGTTGTCTTACTTTTTATTGTCTATTTTTTTTTTTCAATAGACCTGTTAAAAAGACAAGTGAGAACTTTTAATGTAATGCATCTATGGGTCTTGCCCTGGTTGAGCTTGTATTTTATTATGAAGCTAAATACACCATACCCTTTCCTATTTGTTTCTTTATCAACATTCCAATCAGTGTTTCTGGCTGTTTGATCATTTTTGGGATTTGATAGTACAGTCGTGCTCAGAATTAATGGTACCCCTGGTAAATATGATCAAAACTGGCTGTAAAAAATAAATTGCATCGTTTATCCTTTTGATCTTTCATTAAAAAAATTGCCAAAAATCTAGCCTTAAATTGAACTCAATTGATTTTGAGAATTGTTTTTCTCAAACATGTTGGCCACAATTATTGGTACCCCTAGAATTTTTTACGTATAAAATATCTTAAGTATATTCCCATTAATATTTACCCTTTTTCGCGCAACAGGAAATTGTCCAGCCATGACTTGTTTCACAGAAGTTAAAATATGAGCAAACACAAAGGCCAAATTCCCTTAATCGTCCGTCACAATGAGTAAAACCAAAGAATATAGTTCTGTTGTGCATCAAAAGATTGTTGAGCATCACAAAATAGAAAGTGGCTTTAAGAAAATAGCTAAAGCATTGAAAATCCCCATTTTGACCATCAGGGCAATAATTAAGAAGTTCCAATCAACTAAAGATGTTATTAATCTGTCAGGAAGAGGATGTGTGTCTATATTACCTTAATGCATGGTGAGGATGAAAGTTTGAGTGGCCAAAAACTCTTCAAGGATCACAGATGGAGAATTGCTGAGATTAGTTGATTCTTGGGGTCAGAAAGCCTATAAAAAAAAAAAGAAATCAAACAACCGCTACATCACATGTTGTTTGGGAGGGTTTCAAGAAAAATCCTCCTCGCTCATCCAACAAACTCCAGCAAATTCAGTTGTCAGATATGACTGGAACTTCAAACGGCACAGGGTTCTGTGGTCAGATGAAACAAAAAAAAAAGAGCTTTTTGGCACCAAACACGCTAGATGGGTTTGGTGCACACAAGGATAAAAAGTACCCCATGTGTACAAATTAATAAACTGTTGGATCTTTAATGTGGGCATATTTTTCTGCTGGAGGTCCTTGACTTCTTGTTATGATGCATGGCATCGTGGATTCTATCAAATATCAACAGATAAAAAATAAAAACCTGACGCCTTCTGCTAGAAATCTTATAATGGGCCGTGGTTGAATCTTCAATCAAGACAACGATCCAAAACAAACATCAAAATCAACACAAAAAATTGTTACAGAGCACAAAATGAAGCTTCTGCTATGACCGTCCCAGTTCCCTGACCTGATGAGTGGAGTGAACTGAAGAGAAGAAGCACCCACATAGATCTGGGAATCTGAAGGATCTGGAGAGAATCTGTATGGAGGAATGGTCTATGATCTCGTCAGTTGTTCTCCAAAATCATCAGGCATTATAGGAGAAACCTCAGAGCTGTTATCTTGTCAAAAGGAGATTGCAAAAAGTATTTAATAAAAGGGTGCCAATAATTGTGACCAACGTGTTTTGGAGAAAAACATTTATTTCATAATATGATTTCCCCCACTTTCAATAGTTTTTGGCAATTTTTTGAATGAAAGATCTAAGGGATAAACGATGCAGCTTTATTTTTTACTGCCAGTTTTGATCATATTTACCAGGGGTACCATTATTCTGAGCACGACTGTACATGATAAACATAGAGCAACAACTGCACACGTCGTATTGTTACAGACAACAGGAATGATGACATCTTGTAACGGTCACTTTGGCTGCGTTCGGAATCGCATACTCAATGAGTAGGTACTTAATTTCAATAAGTACTTACTTAACGAGCGCTAAAAGAGTAGGTACTTTATAGCCAAATCTCGTTGAGTATGAATGCGATCCGGACATCTGCCAGTTGACGTTATCATGTGACCCACGACGCGTTATCACATGCGCAACTTAAAATATATGAACGACACGTTTAATTCATCTATCTGTAAATATCTTGATATTGATGAAACTTGCTCATTTTGTGGTAGTATTGTTGAAGAAACAGCTGCCCATTTATTTTTTTAATACATTTAGGGTTGATTTAAGTTGTTATATTTTATGTGACCGACAGTTTTATCCTATAACGATATAATTTTTTATTGAAACCCCCAAATCGTCACCGCGTTAGAGGGCACGAGTGTGGGCTCCAACATGGACTCGGAGATCGTCCGCATCCTGTCCAAGGCTGTGGAAGACCTCGGGCTCAATTGGTCTTCCCCGGAAGAACCCGCCCGCAGCCGACTGGACGAGTGGTTCCTGCAGGGGCGCCGGCAGGCCCCTCGACAAAGGCCCTCCCCTTTCTTCCTGGAAGTTCACGACGAACTCATGAAGTCGTGGAAAGCCCCTCACTCCGCTCGCCTGAAGCCTTCTTTCTCTTCGTCGCTCTCCTCTGTGGACAGCGCGAAAGAAAGAGGATACGAGGGAACTCCGCCCCTCGAGGAGGCTGTGGCCAACCACCTGTGCCCACCCTCCACCGCTGGATGGAAAGCCAAAGCTTCTCATCCATCGAAGCCCTGCCGGTCTACCTCAGCTCTTGCTGGTCGCGCATACGCCGCCGCCGGCCAAGCTGCGTCAGCGCTTCACTCCATGGCTGTCCTCCAAGTTTATCAAGCCAAACTTCTCCGCACCATGGACGAGTCTGGACCTGATCCTGAGGCGTTCAAGGACCTGTGCAGCGCCACCGACATAGCCCTGCGAGCCACAAAAGCCACCGCCCAATCCATCGGCCGTGCTATGGCTAACCTGACTGTTCTTGAGCGCCATCTGTGGCTGACGCTAACAGAGATGAAGGATGCAGATAAGGCGTCGTTCCTTGATGCGCCTATCTCCCAAAGCGGCCTGTTCGGACCGGCGGTAAGAGAGTTCGCTGAGCGCTTCACCGAAGCCCGGAAGGATTCGCAGGCTATGCGTCACTTCCTGCCCAAGCGCTCCAGCTCATCGCAGAGCCGCCAAAAGCCGCCTCAGCAGCAGCGAGTCAAGACGGCACCTCCCGTCTCTCAGCCCAGACCTGAAACTGACTTCCGACGCCGCTCGTGCTCCGCCAACAGGAAGCAACCGCCCGAGCGACGGGGACCTCGGCCCAAGATTGTGCTGAACCCGGAGCCTCGTAAGTCTTCCTAGCTATAGGGAGAAAAAGAGAGAGCGCGTGTCTCGCAAAAGCCGGACCACTCTCTCCAAAACGTTTAAATCATTACCCAGTCCCCTTACAGGCGGCTGGAAATGTCTGTACAGCAGCCAATGGGCCAGCCGCACAGCTCGCTCACCTGCAAACAAATGACGTTTTAACGGCGACCCACAGAAATCACATAAAGAGTCATTTTCTGCGTGTGTCATTAAGGGGTCACGTGTCCACACTAAAGTGCGCATTCCCACATATCAAAACTGTCAAAGCAGTGCCAAATGCTTCCCCAGCTCAGGCTGGACGCCCCATAAATGTAGATCGTGTGCCCACTGTCATGTATGCACCACTACACATAAGCACTGTTCCCACAGTTATAAACACGTCCCCAGTAAAAGCGGAAATTCTATCAAGGTAGCGCGTGTGCCCGCTGTAATGCACGCACCCCTACTCACAAACACTGTTTACATGGCCAAAAACCTCCCACCACGAGCGGGAAGTTTTATGAAAGTGGCGCGCGTGCCTACCACAGTTTATGCACCCCCACCCATAAGCACTGTCCATACAGTCTTAAACATTTCTCCAGCCCACGCTGTGAGCATTACAGATGTGGCGAGCTATCCTGTAATCTCACACGCACCCCTGCACTCGGCACTCAACAAAGCTGCTCAGCGCGCGCCCGCGCCTCTGAGAGCTGTAAGCTCAGTGTTAGCACAGAGCGATTCGCCGGCGGGAGCCATACGTCACTGCGACACGCCCCCAGCCAGCATTCAGCCCATATCTGTGCGAGCGAAAGCTTGGGAAAATATCCCCGACAGGCCGAAATGGGTTTTGAACATAATAAAACATGGTTACTCGCCTCAATTTGCTCGCAGAGCAGGGTACGCTTCTCAGCGGTGGTCGAGACGAAAGTGAGAAAAGATGTTTCACATGTTCTACGCACCGAGGTGCTCAAACTGATAGAGAGGGGCGCTATAGAAACTGTTCCTCCCTCTATGAGCGAGGCGGGTTTTTACAGCCGCTATTTTCTCGTCCCGAAGAATGATGGTGGTCTCCGCCCCATCCTAGATCTCAGACATCTGAACAAAGCTTTAATGATTCGCTCGTTCAGAATGTTAACAACCAAAAATATCCTCGCGCAAGCTCGCCCGGGGGATTGGTTTCTATCAGTGGATCTGAAAGACGCTTACTTTCACATTGCGATATCGCCTCATCACAGGCCATTTCTGAGATTCGCTTTCGAGGGACAGTCATACCAGTACACAGTACTACCATTCGGCCTATCACTGGCACCCCGTACATTCACGAAATGTATGGATGCAGCACTTTCCCCCCTGAGACAGCGGGGAGTGCGAATACTGAATTATCTCGACGATTGGCTAGTCCTAGCACAATCAGAGAGTCAGTTAATGACACACAGGTCTTGGATCTAGAATGCCTTCTCAGCCATCTAGAATGCCTGGGTCTAAGAATCAATTTTGCAAAGAGCACGCTATCTCCCAGCCAGAATATTTCTAGACTCAGTGCAGATGACGGCGCGCCTCTCATCAGAACGCGCTCACTATTCGGCGCCTTGCAACATCGTTCAGAGCGGGCGCGCGCCCCCATCAAGCGATTTCAAAGGATGCTCGGTCTCATGGCCTCGGCATCAGCTGTACTCCAGCTAGGATTGTTGCACATGCGTCCTCTCCAACGCTGGCTCAAAAGCCGTGTCCCCACTCACGCGTGGCGCTCGGGCCACTTTTTAATCAGAGCGAATCACGGCTGCATAAAAGCCCTGACGCCCTGGGAAGCTGTCGACTGGTATCAGTCCGGTGTGAGTTTGGGCGTGAACACAAGGAGAAAAATGATCACGACAGATGCCTCCAAAATAGGTTGGGGGGCCCTTTACGAGGGCAGGCCTGTCTCCGGCTTGTGGTCAAACCCGGAGAAGCGCCTACATATGAACTGTCTGGAATTGAAAGCGGTCGCTTTGGCTCTCAGAGCCCTGCTTCCGTACCTGAAAGACGAGCACGTCCTGGTCCGAACGGACAACATGACGGTAGTCTCATATATAAATTGCCAAGGTGGACTCAGGTCGTGCTCCCTGCACTCGATGGCCAGGGAACTCATCCTATGGTCCCAGTGCAACCTGCGCTCGCTGAGAGCAGCACATGTGCCAGGTGTCCTGAACCAGGGAGCGGACATGCTGTCCAGAGACAAAGTTCTCCCAGGAGAATGGTCTCTCCACCCCCTGACGATTCAGTGGTTATGGCAAAACTTTGGCAGAGCAGAGGTCGACCTCTTTGCCTCCAAGGAAAATGCGCACTGCCCTCTCTTCTTTTCAAAGAGCACAGACGCGCTCGCCCAAGTCTGGCCGAGCCGCCCATTGTATGGCTTCCCCCCGATCGTGATGCTACCTCAGGTCATCAGTCGGGTCAAGGAGGAGAAATGTGCAGTGCTCCTGGTAGCCCCACTCTGGAAGAACCAGACGTGGTTTCCAGAACTGATGCAGATGATGCAATCTGCCCCATGGCCGATTCCGCTGAGGCTAGACCTCCTCAGGCAGGCCAACGGGATGATCCTCCATCCCCGCCCCGATCTGTGGGCCCTCCATGGATGGCCCCTCAACGGGTTCCCGGGAACCTCCCCAGTGGAGTGTTGAGAACCATCACTGAGGCGCGAGCGCCCTCTACGAGGCGCTTATATGCCCAGAAATGGAAGGTGTTCAGTGACTGGTGTAAAACCAGGAACCTGAATCCTGAGACATCCGAGGTACCGAGCGTGCTCGCTTTCTTACAAGAGCTGTTGGAGGCAGGCCGCACCCCCTCCACGCTCAAAGTATATGTGGCTGCCATAGCGGTGTCACACAATCCTGTGGAAGGACGCACACTAGGGAAAAACTACCTAGTTGTTCGTTTCCTGAGAGGCGCCAGGAGGATAAATCCCCCACGCCCCCCCTCAGTGCCGATCTGGGACCTGGCCACGGTCCTGGACGCACTCAAGAGTGCCCCGTTCGAACCTCTACGAACTGTGCACCTTAAACAGCTCTCGCTCAAAACTGCTCTCTTGCTGGCTCTCGCCTCAGTCAAGAGAGTGGGCGACCTGCATGCGCTGTCATCAAGCGCTACCTGCCTGGAATTTGGACCTAACGAGAGAGTTGTCTGCAGAGTTGTCCTTAGGCCAAAACACAGGTATATTCCTAAGGTGCTCTCTACACCCTTCAGAGCACAGGTGATATCTCTGGCCGCGCCATTGTCTCCAGCAGACGAAAGCGACGCTAATTTACTCTGCCCAGTCAGGGCGCTCAGAGTATATTTGGAACGTTCTGCCCTGTTCAGACAGACAGAGCAATTATTTGAATGCTTTGGCGGCCGCACCAAAGGTCTCGCTGTTTCAAAGCAGAGAATATCGTGCTGGATAGTTGATGCTATAGCACTGGCTTATGAAGCCAAGGGCCTTCAGTGCCCCTTGGGCATCAGAGCTCACTCTACGAGAGGCATGGCCTCCTCGTGGGCGTGGTCGAGTGGGATACCCATTCAAGATATTTGTGCGGCAGCAGGCTGGGCCTCACCGTCAACATTTATCAGGTTTTATAACCTACAGGTCCCCTCATTGCATTCCAACATACTGTCGGTCTAACTATGTATAGGCTGGAGTGTGTATATGCTGAGCATTATCTCCTCCCTTATAGGGTCCGTCTCTGACTGACTTAGAGGGCTTTTTATGCATATCAGTACATAAAATGTGCTTGTGTGTTTTTCCACTGGACGCCCATTGGGCCGTTCTACATTGTCCCTTATAAAGCCCGCCTTCGGCCGGCTCGTTGGATAATTACTTTGCTAAAGGCTCAGGCATCGGCCTCTGGCTATAATAGAGCGAAGTCAGCACGCACGGCGTTTTACATGGTGTTCCCATAGCGTAAGCTACTTACGCAATAGGAGAGACCTCTCGAAAGGGAACGACTCGGTTACTAACGTAACCTCGGTTCTCTGAGAGGAGGGAACAAGTATTGCGTAAGCTGCCGTGCTTGTGCTTGGTCAGTTCGCTTCAGTCGATTGAACCTAAAGAACTCAGACGACGGGGCACCCAATATATAACCCTTGGCCACGCCCATCTTGGCGGGCTCTGACGCGCGCGGGCGCGAAGCACGCTCATTGGAAGCGTGTTCAGAGTTGCCCCGTCATAGGTTCGTGCAGTTGCCGCAGCACAGCCAATGACCGAGCTGCCTCGCTCACTGCTGTATGCTGTGCAGCTGCAATGCGTTTTACATAAAGACTTCAATATTTCTCGAGAAAAGGAGTTTTCCCATAGCATAAGCTACTTACGCAATACTCGTTCCCTCCTCTCAGGGAACCCGAGGTTACGTCAGTAACCGAGTCGTTTTGCACCACTGTTCTGATGAATTCACCAGAGGTGAGCCGTGCCTTTGTGCCAGAGCTTGTTGCTGTGCTGCGCTGGGGTTCACAATCTGAGGCAATAAGGGCAGGTGGAGTGATGGAGGGTCTCGTAAGGGCAGGTGGAGTGATGGAGCATCTCATCCATGGCACCACTTCCAGGATTCATTCATGGCACCACTTCCAGGATTCAGCTCTGGGCTCTTAATCCTTAGTGCTCACACCAGTCTGCAGACTTCAGATCCTACAAAAATGCACAAACATTATACAAAAGCAGTCATTTTAACAACACAATGTCATTTGATTTATGTATTAAAATAACAAAAATGACCTTTATATTTGAGTAAAATCCCTAAAAACTTTTTTCCCCAACAAATGCTGCCATCATCTTTCCTTGCAGGTCCTGCTCCACCACAAAAGCTCTGCAGCAAATGCACAGAAATCAAGAATCAGAAAAGTGCTGTAATTTCTATGTTTGAAATTACAATAATTCAAATAAACTCCAATTTAAGATTTAATAGATGTTGTTATCCATTTCTGTAGTATACTCACTCAAAGCCTTTGATGACAGCATTCAGCATCATGAGCCTC
The DNA here is from genome assembly GCA_030578255.1 of Tiaroga cobitis. Taxonomy (NCBI): domain Eukaryota; kingdom Metazoa; phylum Chordata; class Actinopteri; order Cypriniformes; family Leuciscidae; genus Tiaroga; species Tiaroga cobitis. Next base: position 16,649,213 of record CM060597.1, on the reverse strand, counting down.
TCTCCACCGGATAAACACACGCGTGTTCTTCTGTTCTGTCCCTGTAACATACAGACAAGATTCACATTAACGTTACCTCTGTGATTTATAAGCTCAATACTAGCCTACATGCTGGTTTTGTAGCTGATGTGTTAACTCACTTTTTATCCAACTTAAATGTTTCTCAACTTATCAACAGTAATAAGGGACAAATAAAATATATAACATGTTCAGTTACTTTATAGATTTGTTTATTTACCTTATTTATAGCACATTTGTCTAATATAAACAGTATTGACAACAGTGAATTATCCTACATAATAGCACACACAATGTTACATCACTCGAATGTCTTTTTCATGTTGTCATGTGCTCATCTGCAATACTTATACAATATTTTCCTTTCAGATGTAAATAGACATTTTAAATAAGCGTGTTTAAGATTTATATGGTTACGTAAATCCACTTTAGAGACGTATAACGTTACGTGTGCTTAATGGAGCTCCCCTGGCCTGTATACATAATAAAACATGTTTTTACAGCAAAATCACAACTGTACTATACTGTCTATCTCCTTTACACCTTCAACAGTTAAAACGTTTACTCTACAGTAGTTTAACACATATGATTTAAACACAAGGAACCGTGTTTACTCACATTTGAAAACCCCCGCGTCGCTGATCTCCGTGATGTTTGATAATGACGTATCCTCTCGCGTGGCCTCCTGGGATAGAAGAGTATCCATCGGACGAGCACTCAAAAATCTGGGCTGAAGCAGTAAGCCATCCGGGAACTTCTCGCCTACTCTTTTATGAATACTGATGTTTCGAACGTACTGCTTCCTTCACGTACTGTTGAATATAGTAGGAAAGTCGGCATATTCAAACGCACTAAAAGTATACGTACGTCCGAATCTCGCAATAAGTAGTACGTCACCCAGGAATTTCTTGCCTACTTTTTTATGATTCGTGCATACTTTTCGCTCGCCTACTCTTTTCCCCCTACTATATTCGGCTTATTCACCTGGCGGCCATTTTGAAAACTCGAACGCCGTTGAGGGGTACACAAACCCGGAAGTTTGACTCCGACGCAGCAGCACCAGCAATGGAAACCTCTGTGTGGACCACCAATCTTTCCATGTATAATTGTATTGATCAGACTCAATCTGACTCCTGTACATCCTCCTCCTAGCTAGGAAAACTGATGTGATGTATCCCCTAGGTTAGCTTGTGACTAGAAGCTAAATACCACACACCGATCACGGCCGCGCCTCTCTCTCTCTCCTTCCCTCACACACACACACACACAGAGTTCGATCGCGCCCGCGCCTCCATTTTTATACCGTGTAACGTTATTGTCCGTGTAAATTCGTGCACCGAAGCGTGACGCCCGTACCGTTTTGGTTCAATACGAATACATGTACCGTTTCACCCTACTCAGAATATGCTTATACTAGTGAATCTGTGGTGGTAGATTTTAATAACATACATACTACTGATCTTTGGGGAAACGGTGAAACGTTTGTCCTCTGTTGGATTTTTTCCTGTGTGATGAGGTGCAGCGGTGAACACAGCAGTGAGGCGCCATTGCACTGAAAGAAATCGCGTTGTGAGAACTACCGGAAGTGGTAAGTGTACCCCTCAGGCTCGATGGAACGTTCGAGGTGAATAAGGCGAATAGTAGGTAAGTATGCGATTCCGAACGCAGCCTTTGTGTTTTACGGCAATCTGAGCTAAAATGAGAACTGCGCATGCGCGTGTCTGTTAGTTTTGACAAGTGAGGAGAAGAGATAACGTCTCCGGTTACTTACGTAACCTCGGTTCCCTGAGAGGCAAGGAACGAGACATTACGAATGTCGTATATGGGAACTCCTCTCATCCTTCACTTCCGCTGAAATCTTATAGGCTAACGCCAGCAGAGCTGGCCAATTGACGCGAATATGCAAATACTGACACCTCGTAGCAGTATATATGCAAGGAGCGCCAATTCCTTCTTCAGAATCGAACAAAACGCTAAAATCAAAGCGAACACGGCGGCGAGCGTAATGTCTCGTTCCTTGCCTCTCAGGGAACCGAGGTTACGTAAGTAACCGGAGACGTTCTCTATCAAGGCTACGGAACTTCGACATTACGAATGTCGTACATGGGAACAGTATAGAATCCCGCCGTGGTAGCCAAAACAAACCACTGACACAGATCCAAAACCCCTCCCAGCATGCAAGCTTCCGATAGGCTGAGATTGGCCAATAGCGAACCTCTAACCTCTGATAGGCCCAAGGGGACCTATCACAAGCTTACAAAACACTGCCAGAATTTGCATATCCCGAGCATTATAACCGGGGAAAGTTTGCACTGAAGATCAACAGGGCAACAACAACAGTAAAAGAAGGCAAACGCATAGCGGTGGCAACGGTAAAAATACACAAAAACACAGAACAACTCATGAGCAAAGCGCAGAGCAGCTCTCTCAATGCTGTGTACACAATGAACTCACCGAAAGCACTCGAGACGCTACAGAGGGCAAATCCAACTTATAAAACCTGGCAAACGTGTTCTGAGAAGACCAGCCAGCCGCCAGACATAAATCCTGAATAGACATCCTTTAGTCCAGGCCCACGAGGAGGCAATCGCCCTAGTCGAATGAGCCTTGACGTTAAGGGGACATTCCTGCCCCAGGCGATCATAAGCCAAAACAATAGCGTCCACAATCCAGTGAGCAAGCCTCTGTTTAGAGACTCCCCGTCCCTTGTTGCACCCACCAAAGCACACAAACAGCTGGTCCGATTTCCGAAAAGCAGCCGAACGAGAAATGTATTCCCAAAGTGCTCTGACTGGGCAAATAGCACTCTGAGCATCCGAACCCTGGGAGGTTGATGGCTCAGCAGACATTGCCGGCAGAGAAACTATCTGCGCTCTGAACGGGGTATTGAGCGATTTAGGGACATAGCCCGGCCTCGGTCTGAGAGTTACATTACAGTTTCCCGGCCCAAAGCGAATACAATCCTCACTTACAGAGAAAGCCTGTAAATGCCCAACCCGCTTCGGCGAAGCGAGAGCGAGAAGCAGCGCCGTTTTGACCGAAAGCTCCTTAATGGCAATAGAAGCTAAGGGCTCAAACGGTGGTCGTGACAATGCTTCCAAGACCAAAGCTAAATCCCACGACGGCACCGAAGGCGGCCGTGCAGGGCGTAATCTCCTAGCTCCCCTGAGGAACCGAGTCACCGACGCATGCCTGCCGATAGACTGTCCATCAACATGGGGATGAAACGCTGCAATAGCGGCCACGTATACCTTCAGAGTGGATGGAAGGCTCCCTTCATCCATCCTGTGCTGAAGAAAGAGCAGAATAACCGACACAGAGCAGTTCGTTGGGTCTATATCGTCATCCTGACACCATTTTGAGAAAACACCCCACTTCAGAGCGTACAGGCGCCTGGTGGACGGAGCTCTCGCTTCCGCGATGGTATTCAAAACTCGCGCGTGCAGCGCATCCCGCCCGCTCAGCGACCCTGCAGCGGCCACACATGAAGGCTCCATAGTCCGGGGCTGTGATGCCAGATCGTTCCGCTCGCCTGGGACAGCAGGTCCTTCCTGAGCGGAATCTCCCATGGCTGCCCTGCCAGTAACTCCACCAAGTCCGCGAACCAAGGCTGATTCGGCCAGTTCGGGGCTACCAGAATCACCAACGCCTTCTCCTCCCTGATTTTGCACAACACCAAGGGCAAGATTTTCACCGGGGGAAAGGCATAGAGACAGCCTTTCGGCCACCGCGCAGTTAGTGCGTCCGTCTCCCGAGGGGAACGGGACAGCGAAAAGAACATCTGACAATGCGTGTTCTGACAATGCGTGTTTAGAGCTAGAGAGACCGCTTCCAGCTCCAAGCGATTTATGTGCCACTCCATCTGCCTCTCTGACCACCGACCCGAGGCGGGCTAGCCCAAGCAGACCGCCCCCCATCCGGTGGACGAGGCGTCCGTCAGGACCTCCACGCGCCGCGTCACTAAACCCATAGGGACGCCTGAGCTGAAGAGGTCGGGGTTCTTCCACGGGACCAGGGCGCGGGCGCATCCGCGGGTGACCATGATGCGCTTGTGGCCGGAATACCACGCACTCGGGGGAACGCGCGTTTACAGCCAGTGTTGAAGCGGTCTCATATGCAGCAGCCCCAGGTGACACACTGAAGAAGCCGCTGCCATCCGTCCCAATAGTCTCTGAAATTCCTTCAGCGGGACGAGCCTGCCAGGTCTGAAGCGACCGAGAGAAGAGCTCAGAGCCTCCGCTCGCTTGGAGGAGAGACGCGCTCTCATTCTCACCGAGTCCAAGCATGTTCCCAGGAAAGTGGAAGTCTAACTCGGTGTGAGCACACTTTTCTGGAAGTTCACCTTCAAACCGAGCATCTCCAAGTGACGAAGGAGGACTTCCACATGGCTGACCAGCGTTTCTTTCGACTGCGCGAGAACCAGCCAGTCGTCCAGATAATTCAAAACGCGCATCCCGCTCGATCTGAGGGGTGAAAGTGCCGCGTCTATGCATTTTGAAAACGTTCGAGGAGCGAGAGCTAGCCCAAAGGGAAGCACCGTGTATTGGTACACTGAATTCTCGAACGCAAACCTCAGGAAACGCCTGTGATGCTTTACTATCTGGATATGAAAGTAAAGCGTCCTTTAAATCCACCGAAGCGAACCAATCCCCGGGGCGAATTTGCGCCAGGATTTGCTTCAGTGTGGTCATCCTGAAGAAGTGCTTGTGAAGCGCTCTGTTGACGGGTCTCAGATCCAGTATAGGGCGGAGACCCCCTCCCTTCTTCGGCACTACGAAGTAGCGGCTGTAGAACCCGCTCTCCCGCTCGCTCGGGGGGACGGGTTCTATCGCTTTCTTCTCGAGCAGGCTGCACACTTCTTGTCTCAGTACGTGAGCACTTTGGGGCAAAGTTAATGACTGAATTACGCCGCGAAAGCGGGGAGGTCTGCGTTTGAACTGAAGTGTGTACCCGCGCCGAATTACGTTCAACACCCACGGCGAAATGCCCGGAATAGCTTCCCACGCTGTCTGGAAACGACTGAGTGTGGGCTGAACTAAACCTGCGCGGGCTCCTCTGAGCCGGCCTCTTGTTTCCCGCTCCATGCCACTGGCCGCTTCGGCCTTTACGGGCATCCGGGCGCGGCGCTGACTGGCGGGGCTGCGGCGGCGGAGGCATCGGCGCCCTCCGAGGAATCACGTGACTCATCGTCTTCGCCTTTTTCTGCGTCTCGGAGTATCGCTCGGTTACCTTTTCCACTGCGTCTCCGAACAGGCCTGCAGGGGAGATCGGTGCATTTAACAGCGTCTTCCTGTCCGCCTCCTGCACGTCTGATAGGGTGAGCCACAGGTGCCTGTGGAGGACCACCAGATACCCCATCGAACGGCCAATCGCCTGGGCCGAGCGCTTCGTGGCCAGGAGCGCGAGGTCCGTGGCCGAACGGAGATCCCGGATGGCGTCAGCGTCGACAGAGGCGGCGCCATCCAGAGACTTCAACTGCTTTGCCTGCAGCACCTGAAGAACGGCCATGGCGTGTAGAGCAGAAACCACCTCCCCCGCGGCGCCGTAGGCCTTGTTAGCCTGGTGAGCCGTAAACCTGCAAGCTCGGGACGGCAGGCTGCGGTCCGAGCCCAGGGCGGGAGCCGACGGACAGAGATGTGCGGCGATGGTCTCCTCGACAGGGGGGATGCGGAGGTAGCCGTGGTCTCCCGCCTCGTCCACGGGGGCAAACATGGCCTGGGTTGAAGTGAGGGTGCGCGCCGATGGAGGGGCCGCCCACGACTTCACCACGTGCTCATGCACGTCGGGAAAGAACGGTGTTCCTCTTCTCGAAGCGGCCTGACGGCGGCTCGATTGGAGGAACCACGTATCCAGCTTGCTCTTTGATGGCTCATCGGGGGCTTTCCACGATAAATCCAGTTCCTCGACGGCCTTCGAGAGGATACGGAAGAGCTCTTCCTGCAGGTCTGCCGGGGTCTCTTGCTCCGTGGTTGCCAGAGGAGCGGCCTGTTCCGCACCCCAGTCGTTCTCCGAGGCCGACAAGGACATAGAGTCTTCCTCCTCACTTGCCCCGAAGGACACGAAGTCGGCGACCTCGCGAGGGGGTTGAAAGGAAGGGTCAGAGAAATTCACCGGGGGTCGAACCTCGACTCCGCGGTTGGGGGGGCCTGCCAGCGGCTCGGTGGCGGCAGCAGGCCCAATCCCCGCAGCAGCGCGAGCTTCGTCCCGCCTGGCCTTGAGGGCTCGGAGGGACATGTCCGCACAGAAGTCGCAGGACCCTCCATCCCTGAGGGCTGACTCAGCGTGGGCCAGCCCCATGCACGCGACGCAAAACAGGTGCATGTCTGGGGGCACTATGGGGCCCGAACATAGGTTGCAAACGGTCGCCATCGGATGCTGGAGACAGTTCAGGTATCTCCAGCGCACCTTCAACGACAGCGAGTTGATCCAAAGTTTGTTGAGTAGTATCAGCTTTCTAGCACACGATTTGAGCGTGAAGAGAGAGATTCTGAAGAAGGAATTGGCGCTCCTTGCATATATACTGCTACGAGGTGTCAGTATTTGCATATTCGCGTCAATTGGCCAGCTCTGCTGGCGTTAGCCTATAAGATTTCAGCGGAAGTGAAGGATGAGAGGAGTTCCCATATACGACATTCGTAATGTCGAAGTTCCGTAGCCTTGATAGGGAACCGCTCTGCCAACTCTCTTTGTATTCTTTCTTTTATTTCCTTTTATATTGTGACCAGAGTTGGATGTTTGTTTGTATACTTTTACTCACTCGATCCCCATGTATGCGGACGAATGTGACGTTTAAGTACTTTTATTAAACGCGGGGAAAATACGTCACCTCTCGTCTCTCGTGGATCTTTTCCTCCGACACCTGTTGTTTTCTCTGGGCAACATCTCAACTTTGCGTTACAATCTGGAACTTGAATGTTTTGAAGTCTTAAAGGCAGGGTAGGTAGAAATTTCCAAAAAAAAACAAATTTGTTTATACCGTCTTTATATATCAATGCATAATTAAAATCTAAGTAAAGAAATCATATAAATCGAGTGTCTGTAGTGCTCTCAGGACTGTAATAAACACAGCTCATTATTCCATCCGGGACGAATGAAGTGATTGGCTGGGGCGACTGTCAATATCCCTCGCTACCATGGCTCCTACCCCCTGCTGCAACAGAGCTGCCCACATGCGCGCACCCGTTTGAAGAGGCATGGAAGCTCAAGCTAGTCATAACAATTATGGCAGAGAAAGAACAGTCACAATTCTCAGTACCTGCAGTCAGCGAAGGCAAACAAGTAAAAAAAAGGAAGACAGTATTCGAAAAGGCTATGACCAAAAAGTCTCCGGAGTGTAGGCCTAGTCCTCATCAGAGCCAACGGTGCTTTCATCGTGGAACCTCTTACATGCAAAACACCGTATATGTTATGAATCTTACGCGAAATTCACCTACATCAGTGTAAGTGATGATAACGGAAATGTATCAATGAAGCTATTTATAGCTTTGCCTTATTTTACAAGCTCGTTACAGAATCAAACTCAATATATTTTAAACTTTACCAGTATCGATATGCGAGCTTTATAGTGAGTACTAACAGCCATGTTAGTTGTTTATATTTATAATGATAACGTTAGTTATTTTATTACTTGTGATTCTGACATGATGTCACTATGCACGGCGCTCCTCTCCGCTCGGCGCTGGTAAACGCGTCCTCCAGCTGAGCGAACGGTCGGCAGCGCACGTTCATGTGTTTTGGGGGCGTGGCTTTGGAAGGTGCCAAGGGAGGGGGTGGGAGTGAATGGAATAATGAGCTGTGTTTATTACAGTCCTAAGAGCACTACAGACACTCGATTTTTATCATTTCTTTTCCAGAGTACTTAGATTTTAATTATACATTGATATATAAAGACGGTATAAACAAATTTGGAAAAAAGTTTTTGGTGAAATTTCTACCTACCCTATCTTTAAATCCGTTATAAATATAAGACATTATACATTTTGCTAGAATATTTGATGCATTCAAATATTTAGGTATAGCCTACTTTTATGATGTAACTGCATGGCTGTTTGAATTATTTTAAAGCATTAGTTCACCCAAAACTATTCATTAATTACCTTCATGTCGTTCAAAACCCGCAAGACTTTCGTTCATCTTTGGAACACAGATGAAGATCTTTTTTTATGAAATCTGTGAGCTTTCTGTCCAGATTGACAGCTACGCAACTACAAGTGCCGAAGTGATGACGTCACTTTGTAGGACAACTCGGAAGCTAGCGGCGCATGGGTTCTCTCGATGGGTTCCCAAGAGGCTTGTTCGACTTCATGCAGCTCTGCGCAGACCGATCGGTGGCTGACTTGAAGCAGTGCACGCCGGTTAGAAATTTTGTCCGACTTGATGCAACGCTGACTCCACGCGACTGTGACGTATGCCATCAAAGTACCGCGAGAGCGATTCGAGAGTAGCCGGAGGATTCAGCCAGCGCAGTTTCTCTTTTTTTTTTTTTTTTCAGCGCAGTTTCTCAAGAGCGGCAGCACTATGGCGAGTGGATATATACTGCCACAGATAACTTAAAGGTGCTCAAAGCGATGCTGGGTGACGTCACTTCTTGTTGACGTTCAAAGTATTGTCAAACAAAACGGAGGCTAGCTAGACCTTCCCTCCTCCTCATCCCGTCCCCTCCCCCTGTAGTTTTACTGATACTTCTTTCAAGGTGTAATGTCGCCAAGTGAGATAAATGCTTTCATATAATGCAAAAAAAAAAAAAAGGAAACATTACCAGAAAAACACGATAAAATGTTTCGCCACCTGAGGTTATAACTTTAGCTCCCATATACCAGGACGCAATAATAGCAAGATAACGTTAGCTTCAAATTTAGTCAAAGTTGTCAATAGGCTATGAATGAACATTCAATTTCATAATAAATAGTTGGTGAAAACAATCATTCACACAAACTGTCGCCCTACTGTGAGTTTGCTTGATTATTTACAATAGAGATCGATAGCTAGCTGATAGAAACCTATATGTTGTATTCACCAAAGTTAGCGCTGACTGCATTGTTCAAGCTAATTATATCCTTGTGTTTGTTAGGCGAACATGAAAGTCCATTTAGAAAAACCAAACTGGATTTACCCACCTGTCCAGCAAAAACAGAGCTAACGTTACCTGAATGTCGGATTGGAAGCCCTTCTGCCGGCGGAGTTCTCACCACCTTTCAAAGGCTTTTCCAGTGTAAATTCGGGCATGCGTTCCTTCTCCTTTTCCCTCTTCTTTGTATTTTTGCAATCTGTTCATCAGAACGTCGTCTCTTTGGTCGTGTGTCGGCCATATCAAACTTAAAGAGTTCAAATTATAACTTTTCTCTTCATGCTTCTCTCCTCCACACCCCCCATGTACGCTCACTAACCCCACCCCCAGGCTGGAACACTGTTTGTTTTGTTTCGTGGAGCGGGTCGCCCCAGTTTGTTTTTGTTGCTGTTTGTGGAGCCTGGGCTGTCTACAGAGACCGCATTTTTTTACAGTGTGTTCAGGGGACAGGCAGCTAGCGGATAGTGAGGAGATGTTTGCTGTATGTGACAAAAAATGTTTTGGCCTAAAAAACGCATGACATCGCTTAGAGGACCTTTAACAAAGGAGACTGTCGTGTGACAGCTACGTGTGTGGATGTGGATAGGGTACTCCGTCAGTGCACAACGTCGTCGATAAGCCCATCGCCATCAGCCTTGATTTTTTTTTTACTTCGACTTCTTCTTCATTAAATATTACATTGAGTGTGTTTTTACATTTATTCGTTAATAGACTATATCTATAACTTAAACTAAAAACTAGCTAAACAACAAGCTACATGTTTTATTTACATCAATGTTTTCCTCATATTTGATGCTGCCATAAATGTTTTGTTTTTCAATGGTTAACCATTTTAAAAACACAGCTTGAGAGGCAGTTTAATTGAGTGCTGCAAATTCAAACATGAGAACCAATTAAAAGCACCAGAACAGCAACAAACTTTACTAAACAACTGTGGCTGGAAATGGCAAAGGAAGACAATGTGCATATGAAATACACATAATGCAACAAAAAGAATATTATTCAATAAATCGCCAAGCTTATTAAAGAAAATATTCATATGGCATCTTAAACATTTTCATAAGAAATTGTGATTGAATTACATATTTTATCAGTAGGCCTAACTGTAACAGATAACACATTTACAGTATGTTGTAATTACATTTTTTGACTAAATTGCATGTATGTAGTTAGCCTAATCCCCAACACTGCCTGTATGTTTGTCTACAGTTGAACATTAAATGGTGTTCTTCTAGGTATAGAATCATGGGAGCTTTATATTATGAGCATTAAGTGAGTCGGAAATTACGTTTGTATCATTGTATAATAGTATGCTGGTTTCTCTAAGTGTAGCATCCCGATGGAAAATGAAGAACTTCACTGAGGGTCTTAAGATTTTTAATTTGCTGTCTTGTACTTCAAGAACAATGTAATTGCTGAAAAACAGACATAAAGCAACATATATCTTATAACTCCTTTAGGATTACATTGATTAGTAACGCATTTGCATGATCAAAATAATCCAAATCATTATGCGGAAATATGCATGTAAAATAGGCCTACTTTGTTGCCAATAAAATAACCAAAGGCAAATGCCTATAACAAATAGCATACAGTTAATAACAGAAATTGAATGAAACAGCTCTAATACTTTTTTGATTAATTTTATAAGTAACTGTAGACCTAATACAACCATTTTCACATTGTGGGGAAGTGAAAGCAGGGGAAGTGGGGAAGCTGTTGGCACAGTGAATCCAAACAATAAAGCACAACACATGAACTGTGTTATGAACTGCTACTCCAGAGTTCCCAGTCGCCAGAGGAATAAAAGCATTTATAACAGGCTGTACAAGACATGGCTTGAATTCACTCAATAAAGTTAAAATAAAGTTACACTGACAATGGGTACTGGTGGCGACGTACTTAGTGACGACGTGTGTGTCACACGGCTTTGAGGTATGGAAGGCCATTAGGGCCAAAACGTGTGAAACTGTCGTGTTAACGCGTAATTACGCGTTAACACGTCATTTACGTGTTAACGCGTCATTTACGTGTTAACACGTAATTATGCGTTAACACGTCATTTGCGTGTTAACACGTATATTACTGGACATTAGCACAGCACCCCCTACTGGTTTTTTTATTTGCTCAAACACACAGAACTTTAATGTTTTTCATGTGTAAATACATGTTGAACAATGTCTATTTTCAGTTTCATAATTTCACAAAAAGTTTCATAATTCATGCAAAACTAATCAATAACCAATGCAGGACAAATGACTAGCACTACATTAACATTTTAACTGCTGTAAACGAATAGACAAGGTTGTTTACATTATCAATATGTAATAGCATAGCAGACTTATGATTTGTGAAAGCTGTTAATAATTGCCCTATGCTGTCTATTTATCAACTGAATAATTTTAAAGAAACGGAATTTTAGTTGTCGATACCTTACTTGTCCTGTAGCCAATTTTCCGGCATTCCTCTGGACTGGCATTGAATCAGAGTCATGGTGACGACTGGAACATGTTGAGTTATCAGCCATCCAAATACCATATACAGTGATTTTATTATTTAATACCTCCCAAAAACATATGTTTTTATGTTTGTCTCCTAGCTCATATATATATATATATATATATATATATATATATATATATATATATGTGTGTGTGTGTGTGTGTGTGTGTGTGTGTGTGTATATATATATCTTGATTAGAAGATGCTACACTTTATTGGCTTTTTATTAGTAACTACTGTAAGAATCATGGTAACAAACTAGTCATAGCAATTACTAATTATTTTTATTCTAAAGTGAATTGTTACTTACTAAATACTTCTAAAGACATTTTCTAAAAGTAGGCCTACTATTTAAAAAAGTTCACCAAACATCTCAAACGCTTGAAATGACTTTTGTGTTTGGTTGCACAAATCATGACTAGATCATGTAGTAACACTTGATTCATTACTAGTTAGTTCCCATGATCTTCACTTTAGAATATGGATCCAAATAATTAATTCCCAAGTATGAAGTACCACTTTCATCTGTGGTCTATTAGCTTACTAATTCGTTAATCTATATGTTAATCGTTATATTGTTAATAAACTTTTTCAGTAGTTCTCTGGGACGCATTAAAAAAATAGTTATTGATTAGTTAATAGTGAACTACCACTTTCATCTGTGCGCTATTACTTACTAGTCAGTTAATAGTTTCTTGTTAGTTATGTGATGAGGTTAGAGAGGACTCAAAAGCGAGAGTGACAATCACAGTTCTTTAATAGAATCAAAATGTCAGACCACAGGTAATCCAAACTGAAAGTTCAATAATAATCAGCAACCGAAGAAACCAGTAGAACTGGCAAAATCACATGAACATAAATCTCCTCTGTGGGGTAGGGACGAACAGAAGGCTGGTGAAGCAGCGGTTCTCGTAACTCACGGAGAAACAGATGGAGCTGGATACAGGTGACGAGCACGGAGCAGGTAATCAGCTTCAGCCTTAAGCAGGTTCTGTGGATGTACAATGACGAGCACAGAGTAATTCCAGCAGTAGAAGTTATTCCACAGGACAGGACAGGACAGGACAGGACAGGACAGAGAAAGACTCTGGTAAATGAGTATCTGAGACATCAACCAATCTGACAACAAGACAGGGAAAGAGAGGGTTAGAAGAAGCCAAGATAATGAGAGGAGATGAGGAACAGTTGGAGAGGAATGAGCATAATGAAAAGTGATAACAGCTGTCAGTATGAAGGTGAAAGCGAGATGTGTGTGTGTGTGTGTGTGTGTATGTGTGTGACTAGCAGAGAGAGACAGAGAAGGAGACATGACAAGTTAATAATAGTTAGCTTGTTAATATTGTGTTACTCATTGGTTCTTGTGTAGTTATTCATTAACGAAGGAACCGTATTCTAAAGTGTTACCCTATCGTTCTATCGTTCTAGTCTATAAAATAAAACTATAAAAATAATATAAAAATCAACACAATAAACTTTTGTGACCAGATTAAACCCATTTTCTCTTTTAAGGACTTTTTTTTACATCATTGATATCGATAGTTTAAATTATCTTGTTTTAAATAGGCCTACCATATAACATATATTTTTAATATGGGTTAAGACGACATTCACTTAGGCTAGCCAATGTATAGCTATAACTCGCTGTTAACAGTCATATCACATGGGGGGTTAAATGACCAAATATGTAAGTCCAAGATAATTCATAACTCTCTGAAACAACATCAATTCTTATCCAACGGCATCCGTATTTTGATTTATTAGGCTACTACAGATGTATGGCGGGCTGTCGCGCTAATCGCGAACCAACAAACTCATGACAAACTTAAATAAAGTAAAACATAACTATTTCCAACGTATAATAGCCTACAACCCACCGTAATGTTTAACAGTGTTTATTAAAACCGAAAGTATGCTATGTTTTGTGCGGTTTGTTTTTCATACCTGGAAAGAAGTAGGCTATATTCCCGTCTCTGTATTTAGTCTACTAGCAGCAGTACTATATGAAGCGCATCACGGGCGCGCACCCAACTGAAGATGCCTGGTGACGTAGGCTCATCGTACCCATTAGGTAAGCGCTCGTTCAAAATCTCATGAATAAGTACAATAAAACGAAGGTGTGCATCACCACATTAATAGTCATGAGAATGATTACAAACAGTTACGACAGGCAATGTCAACGTGACACAACACCTTAATTCTATTTTAATTATTCACGATAGAGTGACCCAAGCACTACGCTGCGCTTACCTCATCAGCCATCATAAGCCAACGACATTGACGGAAGGGTAACCTTGCAGGAAACTGAATATTGTTGTTGTTGTTGTTGTTGTTGTGTGTGTGTGTGTGTGTGTGTGTGTGTGTGTGTGTGTGCGTGTGTGTGCGTGTGTGTGTTTGTGTGTGTGTGATAGATCACGAGTGTAATAGCACTCCAAATCTATCCAACATTTTGGTGAGAATATAGCATAATTTCTTGTTCTGTAATGTAGGCATATTATCAAAATATATTTTAATAATTGTTGGTCCTATATTCATTGAATAATTTCTCATTTGAATATCCATTGTAAAATGTCATTATAAGGCAGAAGTTCTGTCTGATTTCAATTATTAATATTTCAAGCCACTCTTGTTTTTTATTATTATTATTGCATATGTTTGTCCTTCACAGATTATTCACCCTGTCGTGATTCACAAGCATGAATGGACGGCCTATAATAATTGGATGGCCTAATAACGAACAGTGACCGAGAGGCTGTATGCCTGTTGAGAGAATGCGATACTTGAACAAAGTTGTTTCCTATGCATGCATGCTTATTCTGTCTTCTATTGCCTGTATACTGTTGTATAAAATAATAAACAGCTTATATATATATATATATATATATATATATATATATATATATATATATATATATATATATGTGTGTGTGTGTGTGTGTGTGTAATGTAATATAATGTGTAAAGTGTAATGTGTGTGCCAGTATATTGTTGTATAAAAAACAGCTTATATGTGTGTGTGTATGTGTGTGTGTGTGTCTGCGTGTGTGTGCGTGTGTGTGTGTGTGTGTAATGTCATGTAATGTGTAAAGTGTAATGTGTGTGTGTGTGTTGTAATACATGTATATATATTTATATAACTTCTAAAAACACTGCAAAACAATGATTCAAGAGGCTTAAGGGTGCCATAAGGGGCTCTCTAACAAATAATGTTAAATTATTTTGGAGAAATGTCTAATTATCCTTACACAATTTACATTGTGATTGTGAAAATAGACATTGTTCAACATGTATTTACACATGAAAAACATTAAAGTTCTGTGTGTTTGAGCAAATAAAAAAACCAGTAGGGGGTGCTGTGCTAATGTCCAGTAATATACGTGTTAACACGCAAATGACGTGTTAACGCATAATTACGTGTTAACACGTAAATGACGCGTTAACACGTAAATGACGTGTTAACGCGTAATTACGCGTTAACATATGGCAAGCCCTTTTAACATTTAAAAGCTAAGTTTGACTATCCGGAATTAACATTGTAGATATCAACAACGTCTTTCTGACTAGTCATAATTACATTTTGGATAGTTTGTATTATCATTTAAGATATCTGTAACGTAATTGTGACTAGTCGAAACGACAGATAGAGATATCTGTAATTCAGTTTTGACTAGGAAAAACTGAATTACAGATATCTGCAATGACGTCATTGAAAACGACATTCAACTCGTCACACATCTTAAATGACAATTGCAGATATCTGTAATTCAGTTTTGACTAGGCAGAATGAAAGTTAAAGATATCTCAAACGTCATTATGACTAGAGCAAATTATTTTGCATGAGCTTGCTCTATTTTAGATATCCATGAATACATAATTTCCCCTCCCCGCCAAATCAAAGAAGAAGTTGGTTAATTTACTTATTTCTATGAATGGAAGGAGAAAGAAGCAGTCATGGCATTGGCTGTAATCGAAAAGCACCAGAAAATGTTTCCAGCATGACACAAATTGTATTCATTAGCATTAGCCTGCGGGTTTCTCAAAAATATTGGCAACATGCAATGTTTGCCATGCATTTCTATGTTATGATGATGCTTAAAATTACCGTAGGTTATTGTTGATGTAGGATTTACGCATGAGAGAGATTCACACTAATTCACTTTAATGCTTACATGCATGCTGTATTAGCTAACAGCATTAAAAACATGCTCTGCTGTTCCCGCCTAAAGTGGGATGCGGGCCTAATTTGCATACAGATATCTGCAACGTCATTTCGCCTAGTCAAAACTCTAATTCAAGATATCTGTAATTACATTTTGACTAGGCAGAATGAAAGTTACAGATATCTCAAATTTCAGATATCTCTAATCAAAATTAATTTCAAGATATCTATAACTTGATAATAGATATCTACAATTAAATTATGACTATCCCTAACTCCAGTTTGAGATATCTACAACGCCATTTTGACTAGTCATAATTCCAGTTACAGATATCTACAACGTAATTTCGCCTAGTCAAAACTTAATTTAAGATATCTGAAAAGGAACATGTAGATATCTTGAATTGAGGTTAATTAAAGATATCTTGAACTGGAGTTATGACTAGTCAGAATCAAATTGTAGATATCTCAAACTGGAATTACAGATATCTACAATTCAGTTGCAGATATCCGTAATTCACAGAGTGGATATCTCCAACTGAATTGTAGATATCTGTATTGATAAACCCCATACAAATGAATGGCAAAAGTGATGTCATTTGTCCTAGGAAGAATGTCTTTGTGGATATCTGAAATGACAATTATGGATAGGAAGAATGTAGTTGCGGATATCTGAAATGTTCTTTTTGACTAGGCAAAACTGAATTACAGATATCTGCAACACATATCCAGTCTAGCTGTTAAATGTTAAAATGGCTTGCCATATTAACACGACAGTTTCACACGTTTTGGCCCTAATGGCCTTCCATATTGAGGCGACGTACCTAGTTCAGACGTTGTTAGTAGGCGTTATTTTTTACTGGAATTTTAATATACGTCGCCGTGACGTCGCCACCGGAAGACGTTCCTCCTGTGACGTCGCCGCCAAGTCGCCGCTGGTCTCCCGTCGGCAGTCCCAATCAATCCCATTCAAAAATCCACACGTTCTGGCGGCGACGGCAGGGTAGACTTCTCCTTCTCCTTCTCCTGGTAATCCATGATTCGGCACTAAATACTCGCCATACAGCACAAGCTCTGATGACGACACAGATGTTCCACGATTCGCCGGATTCACCGCATGACAACGATCACGTGCGTGTCGTGTTTATTCTCACACCTTTAGTTCCACTAAAGTGCACAAATCAGTTTTTATAACAGTAAACAGTCTTTTCATGTAGTCGCGATGTTATATTGAGTCATCTTTATCAAAATAAAACTGATTAAAAAACGTTGACTCCACTTCATTGATATGCTTATTTTGAACTTTATTCTAGTTCAAACAGATGCTGTATGAAGCAGTAAAGTGTTGAATGAAAACGTGTCTGAAATGTCTGTGTATTTGGCAAATATTGCATTTATTTCATTTCAGCTGTGGTAAAGTATGCAAACACCACGTGAGAGGTCACTACGGGAAGCAGAAAGTGTCCGACTTCACGTCTCCGTTTGCAGCTCCTCCCCGCCTGCACGCGGCTACTCTCGCCGATCGCTTACATCCAGCCGCAGCCGATGTCGAACACACCTTACGACTTCACGTCTCCGTTTGCAGCTCCTCCCCGCCTGCACGCGGCTACTCTCGCCGATCGCTTACATCCAGCCGCAGCCGATGTCGAACACACCTATAGACTTTTGGAAAATCGCAAAAAATAAGACCTGTGTTTAACAAAGAGTTGTGCCCCTTACACGTTTTGTCTATCAAGATAATCTTTACAAGTTAATCCAAAATGTATACATTTTGAAGCCTATATAAAGTTTTTAAAAAACAAAAGCAGAATAGAGGGAATGCATTAACGTCACTTTCCCGCCGGAACACGCCCCCCTTAGCCGGATTGAGTGGCAAAAGAGCTGCTGCGTGACTGGAGTTAATAGGGGAAACTGCGAAAACGCGAGTAAAACAAACTATTATCAGTTTAAACTAGAAGTTGGACTCGATATAGTGTTCCTTACAACTTATCAAAGATCCAGTGATCCATGGATATTGACATGCAGCCAGGAATCGTGTTTCTTATATGTGCCTGATTTCGACACCGGAGAAATAAATTAAGAAACTTTGCCTGTAAACGTTTTAAATACAATATAGATAGGTCTAAATCCGAGTGATCACTTACATTAATGTTATACTGTATATCATCATATCGTCCAGCCCTAAAACTTGTAGTTTTTTGTCAGTGTTTATTTAAAAACATCCAATTATGCAGAATATAGTCTGTTCAGTAGCTTTTCTGCAGTCTGTAAAATTATAAAGTACCTCAGATTTCTGGTCAAATCTAGTACAGTCAATTGCAAAGCTCTTTTCCGTTTTAGATGTGTTTTGTGTGTTTTTCACGGCATTCACGCTGAAAACAAATGCTGCCGCTCAGTCTTTTTGCCACTTGTGGGCGTGACCGCATTCACTCCGGCCGACGGTGACGTCATGCGCATACCCTCTATAAAGTTTAAAAAACCACAAGCAGGTTATAACTGTGTGTTCTATGGCATAGATCAAAACGCGAAAATATTTAGAGGCTTTGTTCACCACAGAACTTATTTCAGGCGATTTAGCAAAAACCCATTCAAAAATCCCATAGACTTTAGAGCGAGGGAACCGGGAGTGCTAAAATGCTAACTCACTTCTGCGTTTTGGCCTACAGAGTGACGTCGTAACTTCGGCACTCTATTTGGATTCGCTCTGGGGAAGTATTATCTGGTGACCTCTAGTCATTTGTAATAATTGCGGGGGTTCTCTGTGATCTTAATCCCGTGTGAATCGGCCATGTCTGTATTTTGTAAAGTAAAAATTCCCCCGCATGTTTCGCCGAACACCGAGGTCCTGTGATAATATTAGTCCCGTGCGAATCGGCATCTCTGTGATTTGGCGGGGTCGTTTATAATTTTTCCAAGGTTTTTGTTTCCTGTGTGCTTTTTTATCCATATTTCGCGAACAATGGAGTGTTTTGATATTGTGGGTGCTGGGTCATATGTTATCGCACCATACAACTACAATTTACAGAAAAAGAAAGCTGAAAACCATCAAAAGAGCAAAAACAAAAATGATTAGATAGAGATGAATGACATTTAGGCCTATAGCAGCAAACGTGCTGCGTGACATAAGAGACTGAACCTCATGGTTCTTACAAGCAGTGGCGTAGCCACGAGGCATATCTTAGCTTGAGCTTCCCTCAGATTTCTGATTGCTGAAAAAAAAAAAAATTAGGAGGCAAAATATTTTTTTAGTGATTGTGAATTAGTAGGCTACACTGCGCAAACCAAAGTAATACCCACCGGATGAAGAAGGGTTTCCTCTCAGTCTCCACAGTACAATATTTATTTAATTTTATTTTATTTTTCGTGTTCGCATTTATGAGGCAAAAACAATGTTATGGACGTGTTTTAGTGGAAAACAAAAAAAAGCTCTGAAAGCGGCACTAAAATGCTAAAACTTTCACAGACACATCAAACAGAAAGCACAAAACCTTTCTTTAACCTGAATTTCGTTTTGTATTAATTGTATCTTAATTTTAATCAATGTTTCATCAACCAATTGCCTGGATTAAATATAGCAGACGATATATAAGAAACGGAGGCGCCGGCGCGTTAACTGGAGCGCGTCTCATAACCAGGGATGTAGTGGAGGCTAAACGCACGTAAACGCCGTTTACGCACCTCCCAATATTCGGAAATAGCGTTTACCCACCTCCAAAGTGCGTTTATCCACCTCTAAATAGCGTTTATCCACCTTTAAATAGCCCGTAGTTCCTAAGACTAAGGTTGCGCTGTTGACGCTCGGGCAGCCTCTCGAGGAGAAATCTACACAAATGAGCGCACACACACACACACTCAGTTAACCAGTTAACAACATACTGCCTATAAAAAATCTAAATGTGGAGTTTTTATATTTTTAACATTAAGCAACCTCAATTATTTTTCCTGAACACCATCACGATTGAAAATGTGACATTTCCTACAACAGTTCAATAAACAGTTAAAATTAAGTCACTTACATTTTAGATGCAATATTGGCAGTTTTTGTTCTGTTTCACCAGCGAAAATAGTTCCAAACAAAAATCACAGCAGAACCACGGCGCATCTCACAGGAACACTCAACCTGTTTTCATTACTGAATGATTCAGCATTTTGAACGAATCGATTGAGTCAAAGATTCAATGACCCATTCATAAACATCTGTCTCATTCTTGAATGAATCAGCCGTTTGAACGAATCGTTTGTTTGTTTGATGAATGAATCAATGACTCACTATTAAGACGGTCGCCTGCCGCCACTTACTGGCGGTTTAGTGTTATGTTTAAAAGTATGTTTTGTATCATTCTTTCCAATGTTTCTTATATGTAAATTTAAATAAATTTCATAACATTATTTGACACAATTGCCATTTTTCAGTGTAAATTATTTAATTTGATCAGCCCCTAGGGTAACAGCCATATAGTGTCTTATTATTCTAAATAATTGAATTTATTGACCAAATTTATGAATTTAAAATGAAAGATGAAGCATACATTTAATGATATTGGGGGAGGGGATGCCCTTTAAAGGTGCAGATATTACAATATGCCGATTTAATCAAAGCTGATTGAACACTGATGAGAATAATCAGAATAAATGAGAATATTGTTTCAGAATAAATTAACACACACACCAAAAAAAAAAAAAAATCCGGACGAGCAATTTTTTTACTCAGACAAGTGAATGACAGATTTACTTGTCCGAAGGACAATTGAAAAGTCTTAATGAGCAACGTTAGCAATGTTAGCAATGTCATCAGGTAGGCAGTGGCCCGCCTTACCGGGTGACCACGTCGTGGTCCACCAGAATTGATAGTTTACCCACCTCTTTTTTTTACCACTACACCTCTGCTCATAACTGAACAGAAACTCAGCATATAAAATAGTCTACTTGCCTCACATGTCTACTTTTAAACAGAACAATTCAAAATGAAAGAAAACAGACTACAGACTGCTCTCTGCTTATGCAATCCTTGAAATGTGCATCTCTAATTCTCTCTGGCGCGTTCACCTAGGATAGCTAAACTTTAGGATAGCTAAACTTTAGTCTAACTGAAGTAAGACTTTAACAAAGAAATGGTCCCTTAAACTATTGGCTTCAATGACCCCTTTATGTTTTAACACTTTGGAGACCTTTCTCGAACAAAAAAACAAATCCCTATTTAATTTCTGGAAGCCGGGGTAAATAAGCAAGCACTGTTACTGCATTTAGATATCAAATACAGACATTAAAGAATACATGAAGAGAACATTTCAGTAATCACACTGGTAATTTCTATAACAAAGTAAAATCTCACAAGTCTAGAGAAGTCATTCAACTCATTTAATATGTAGAAGGAAAAATATTGATTAATACCTTGATTATAATTACTCATCATTGCATATACATTGAAGCAGCAGTGGATTTCAGACCACCCCCTTCAGAATGAACTTCTGTTATGGCAATTATTTGCACTGCGATCATTGAGTAAATGTTCTTTTAAATCTTATTTGATGTAACTATTCCCATTTGGGCAAAACTGAACTTTTGCTTATTCAACAAGTTCCCCCGGTTTCACAGACAAGGCTTAAAGGGAAAGTTCACCCAAACATAAAAATTTTGTCAGTTGACAGTATGCCATTGACCAGAAAGCAAACAAACAAAAAAACACTATGTCAATGGCTACCGTCAACTGTCTGATTATCAATATTCTTCAAGATATCGTCTTTTGTGCTCAACAGAAGAAAGAAACTCATACAGGTTTGGAACAATTTGAACTGTTGATGAGCTACCCCCTTCAAGCCTAGTCCCAGACTAAAATGAATGTTCTAGCGGTTTTAACTGAAAGCAACTTGCACTGGCATATCTTAAAATATTATGTCACTGCTATTGTTTTGTCTCAAGATGCACCCCAGTGATGTTTTTTGTCTAAGGCACGTTTATTAAAGCTACTAATTAAAGGTCTTGTAGGTAAGAATTTTATAAAAAACTTTTTTCCAAATTTGTTTAAACTTTCTATATATATCAATGCATAATTAAAATGTAAGTACTCTGATAAAAATAGTATAAAAATCGAGTGACTTTAGACCGTTTAATCTGCACTAAACACAGCTCATTATTTCCAACCGGGACGAAACAAAGGATTGGCTTAGGCGACTGTCTCTCTCTCGCAACCACCCTTTTGCCACACAGGACCTGCCCACTTGCGCGTATCCAGATCATACCTGTTCACATGCCCTTGTTTGAGCTTGAAGATGCAAAACTGGAGCAGGTCCTCTTGTCCAAGAAGTGCTCCTTGCCCTGCACTTCGACCACCCCGTCCTCGGCCTCTACTTCCTCGGACCCTAGTTGCATGGCCTCTTGCACGACCTCCTCTGCTTCGCCCTCGACCCCGGATCTGTCCTCGAGCTGACGATGCGGTAACATGACATGACTTTTGCGTAAACATACACGCCACTTTCAAGTCTTTCAAGTATAATACGCATTTTGAGCTATCCGCGTACATGTATGTGTGTATGTCTACGCCGTTAAATGTCCGAGCGAAACGAAGCAAAATGTAGATCTACATCTGGGGAGCGATATTTTTTTTCCTATGGATGGTAGGGGAAGACTCATAAATCCTATTAACCCCACTGTCCTCATCAGAGTCAACAATGCTTTCATCATGGAAACTCTTACATGCCGAACACCATGTTATGAATCTTACACGAAATTCATCTTCATCACAGTGTAAATGATGGCAATGGAAAAACGTGTATCATGCAACCTGTTTTTAGCTTTGCCTTATAGATAACTAGCTCGTTAGCGAATCAATAAATATATATTTTAAAATTTACCAATAGCTTGATAGTAAGTACTAAAATACATCTTATTTGTTTATCTTCATAATGATCAATTAGATTTTTTTTATTACATGTGATTCTGACATGATGTCACTAAATGCACTGCGCTCTCCGCTGGTCTCAGAATGTCTTCAGCTCAGCTGTCGGAGTTGCGCGTTCATGTGTTTTGGAGGCGTGGCTTTGGAAGGAGCCTAGAAGGGAGGGGGTGGAGTGAATGGAAATAATGAGCTGTCTTTAAAACAGAGAGGTCTACAGACACTCGATTTTTATACTTTCTTTTTCAGAGTTCTTACATTTTAATTATGCATTGATATACAGAAAGTTTAAACAAATTTGGAAAAAAGTATTTTTTATCAAATAAAAAATAAATCCCTTTTTATAAAATTTCTACCTACAATACCTTTTAGACCTAATTAAACTAATCCTGGTTTAATCTAAACCCTGTCTGTGAAACCAAGCCTAAATTAGATATTTAAGTACTAAATGTTCACATATCATTATGCTGAATCTGGTGCCCATTTTTCAGTGAAAAACTCCTGAGAAGCGCACCTCTTGAAGCAAGAGTCAAGAGATAGACCTAGTACAGCTCCTTTAATGGCAAGTTCTGAGTGCATCCACAGGAGGGCAGATCTGTACACCATCTGTATCCACAGGAAAGAAAGGAGCTTTCAGCTGTGCCACAAACTCAGGATGCACACCAATCCCATTGGACTTGTCATTCCAGCACATGGGGATGTATTAGGAAATGTTTTATTCACACATATGTGCCAATAGTTATCCGAACTCTCTGAAGGCCTGTGTCATTACAATTCCACGGCTGCAACTTTTGATCACTTCAGCGAGATCGCTTCACCAACATCCCCTGACATAAAGTGCGGGCCCTCATTCACCTGTCCATCACGCAAACACTATGTTAATTCCCGCATCATGTACCCCTGTCCCACGTCCCCTTCATTCAATTCATTGTACCAATCCCCTCTCTTTCCTGCCCTTTTATACCCACAGTCTTCTTTTCCAACATTCTTCCTCCTATCACAGCCCTCCACTGGAGGCATAACAACCTCTCCCCTCCATCTCGCCCAGGGCTATACACCTTATGAGAAATGTTTTGATTATGTATGCTCAGTGTAGGTGGCCCTCCGAAAAACTTTCACTGTCTGCATGGTAACACCCCCCCCCCCCCCATTCCACTTCCCCCTCTCCCCCTGCTGGGCGCATGATTGTGGGCTCAGGGATTATGCGAGCAGGAGGCTCGTAAAGGGCCTGCCAGGGTCTTTCTGTGCAGTGACGGATGGCTAGGAGCCCCCATTTACATAAGAAGGGAGAGAATAGAGGCCCCATTCACTCGGTCTGTCAGGGAGGACTCAGGGACAAACTGCACTCTCTCCAAGTTGCCCTCTTCCCCTCTCAGTCTCTCTTTTCTTCTTTATCTTTGCCATTCTCCCTTCTCCTCAAGCTTTTCCTCATCCGTCCTCCTTTCTTCGAGCCATTGTACTCAGTCTCTTCATTTTTGGGCCACTTAATTTTACTTATTTTTTTACTCTATTGGGTTTCCTATTTCAAATCAAAATGTCATATTTGTCCCAATGAATTACATAGCATTTAATGTTTCATTGTTCACAGATTAAAACAACAACTCCAAAAAGGGATTACACTAATACACTCTAACTTAAAAGGATATTAATGCCAAATATTGTTTTAAAAAGCCCCATCTGTCTTAAAGGTAAATTATATTCTAAATTGTATTTCAAAAAAAAAAAATATATATATATATAATGTGTAACACACACATACATATACACACACACACACACACACACATATATATATATATATATATATATATATATATATATATATAAAGCTATATATAATGTGTATGTGTGTTCACATTTATATAATTTGTTACTTACAACTAAGATATTTAATATAACTTTATATTTTACAGAACTCTACTAACGTTACATTTTAGCATAGTATCCATAAATACTCAGTTTTTGGTAGCGTACAGTGATTGAAAATAATTGTTTATTAGAAAGCGAAATATTATTTGACCATTTGATTTTTTAATCTGCAATTCAAGGGGGAAAAAGCATGCACACACTAAAAGAAAAATCAAATAAGCGAAAACTGTCTAGATGCTGTATTTATTTAGTTCAGTCATAGAACTCATGTTGATTCTCCTTTACAGGTTCATTCAGGTATCCGTGTTTGAGCAGCTTAGAGCCCATGCAGCTGAATGGGTGGTTATCTTTTGTGTGCGCTTTGGAAAAACAACTGTGTTGTAACTTGTTTTGGACATACATATTCAAACCCATGAAAACACTGGTTTTAAAAAGCAAATCAATTGTCAAAGAGAGGCATGTGGAGCACATGTGTATGCAAACATGAGGTCTTTGAGCTATCTGTGTTTGTAGGGGGTTACACTTAACATTTCTGAGAAATTCTCTGAGCTGTCTTGGTTCTGTCTCAACCAAATGGGACAAAGAAACAAAGGACGGCAGAAAGAGTCAGGGACTTCCATAAAGAGGTTTACTATTTGTCCAAAAATCTTTTCTGGACATAAGAATGAAGCCCCACAATTTGTGGTTTGATTGGCATTAAGGCGTAACTGTCAGTCACGAACAGAAGCTGCTTGCATGTCACAAAGCACCTGCAAACTCACAGCCACTCACACCTGTGCCTACAAAAAGAGCGAAAGAAACAACATAAAGCTTTGCACCCACACCTTTTCTCACGCAATTATAGAAGCAATACACACCTTTAGAAGTTTCTGACATTCGCATGTCATAAATGGTCATCAAAAGGGAGTAATGGCACATTGCTGTAATTATATATTGTGTGTACTGTAATAATTCACATTTCACACAAATTTACCCTGAAAACACAGCTCAATAAACGCTCAAGATTTAAACAAACTGTTCGTTTTCACTGAAAATTGCACATGACCCCACCATGACAGGGTTAAGAAATGACAATAGAAGAGACAGAAACTGTAAAGGTGCGAAGTGAAGTTAATTAAGTCATAGAAAGTGATTCAAAGAAATCAGGTCTAAAATTAGCTACACAATTTTTGTGTCTAATTTTTAAAGGCTTGTTTGTTTTGAAGTGTATAAAAACATGTGACATGACAATTTATGCTGAAATATGTAATAATTAACAGTAATATATATTTAGAATTGAATTCTCTGATCAATAAAATTTGCCTCTAGTTGTCTCTGCGTGCCGCTTACCTACTGCAACAAGTGATCCACACCCCTACAATTGTTATGCAAATGAGCAAAGGGTTGCGTTGAGCGCTGATTGGACAGACGTGGAATACAATTATACAATTGGTTCAGTGTGGACTGCAAACTATTTCTGCTCAATAAGTGGTTTGTGGATAGCGTTCAACAGAGTTAGAGAGAGAGACAAACAGCAAAGATTGAGAAACTTTTCCAGACCTTTTTACTTTATTTTTGTTTTTAAAAACGTGCTATAAATGTTTTGATTAATCGGTTTCTCATTGCTCCTTTTTTTTTAGTTTAATTTAGCGAGACATTCCCGGCTGTAAAGAGACTTCACCTGCGCCGGATTTGTTTGACCTGATTAGGTTCGCTTGGAGAATTTTAATTGGCTACTTTAAGCATTGAGCGGTTGAAACTCAAAGTGAGTAGAGGCATGATGTATAGCATGATGGAGCATGAACTGAAGACCGCGGGTCAACCTCATCCCCACCAGAACAGTCCAGGGATGCCTCCTCCGGTCAGCGGGGTTGGAACTGCGCACCACGGATCAAAAACTTCTTGTCCACCCGGCGGGGACCCTATGGACAAAGTGAAGCGCCCTATGAATGCGTTTATGGTGTGGTCTCGCGGTCAGCGGAGGAAGATGGCACAGGAGAACCCCAAAATGCACAACTCTGAAATAAGCAAACGCCTCGGAGCGGAATGGAAACTTTTAACAGACGCGGAGAAGCGACCGTTCATCGATGAGGCCAAACGTTTGCGGGCTGTACACATGAAGGAATACCCCGATTACAAATACAAACCTCGGCGTAAGACCAAAGCTCTCATGAAGAAGGACAATCACGTCGGCAAATATCCTCTCGCACCCGGCAACCTGTTGGCTTCAGCCGTGGCACAGGGACAAAGTGGCAGCCCGAGAATGGACGGCTATGCCTGGGGTCACGCCGGTGGTTATATGGGCATGCAGGGCGAGGCACTCGGATACCCGCAGCAACTGCACCGCTACGACCTGTCAGCTCTCCAATACCCGCCGGCACAGACGTACATGAACAGCGCCAGTCCTTACAGGTTTGTTTTATCAAGAGATTTTAGTGCAGTTAAGTTACAGTACTAGGGAAGCTTGACAAATTGGGGAACTAGATAGAAAACTAGTTATGTGGGGCGCCCGCCCACATATAAATATTATGTTAACTGATTCAGTTTTCGTCGTGTTTAACTGTGAAAAGTTGAAGATTCAAACATTTGTGAACAATTCATATATTGGTCTCTTTACATTTGTTTTATAAAACCAAAGTTGATTTTTAAAATATTAATTGTAGTAGGCTCTATAAAGGTAGTTTCTTTTAGTTAAGTTGTTTTTGAAGTTGGTAAATTAATAAGCAATAAATGCGTTTATTCAGCATTTTGACGATTTTTTTTTTTCATCAAAACTGCATATTTATTCATAATATGCTTATAGATTTTCTTATCATTGCCCATATTTATTCAGCATTTGCCTATAGATTTACTCAGATTAACCACAACTAAGCTGACTTAACCTGTATAGATCTGTTATTTGCTTGTCAGCATTACTTGGAACAAATGCAGAGATGTTTTATATGTGGAAAGATACAGATTCTCAAAGCTGTTCATGTGTCTGATGCCCTGATCTTCTTTTGTCGATCACATTTTAATGGCTTATTTTGTCCCTTTTTTTGTCCACAGCCAAATGTCTTATAGTGGCAGTCCTCAGCAGCCCAGTCCAGTGATGTCTATGGTTAAACCAGAACCCCTATCCCATTCACCTACTGGAGTACCAAACCACCACCGTGGTGCTTTCCAAGGGGACCTGAGGGACATGATTAGCATGTACATTCCAGGTGGGGATACCAGCGATAGCTCAAACCAGAGGGCCTACCCTGGTGTCCAACAGCACTATCTAGGCGGAACTGTTCCCCTCACTCATATCTGAAGTTTGGGACTGTAGTGCCACACATAGACTGAACACTTCTGATTGTTTACTACCTCCTTGCTTTAAATGATCTAAAGTTGTCTGCTGAAACTGTCTTGAAACTTAGCTTTTTCAGTGTCCCGTTTGCTTCCTTTATTTGCAGCCATCACACTATGAGCGATCACCTTTAACTTCCTAACTCATGGCATTATGGACAATTAAAGGGGTTAGTTCACCCAAACAATTGTCATTTACTCACCCTCATGTCGTTCCAAACCCATAAGACTTAAGTTTATCTTCAGAACTCGAATGAAGATCTTTTTAATGAAAACTGAGAGCTTTGTCCGTCCATTGACAGCCTACGCAACTGATGCTTTCAAACCCTAGAAAGGTAGTAAAGGCATAATTAAAATAATCCATGTGACTCCAGTGGTTTAACCTCAATTTTATGAAGCGATGCGAGTGCTTTGAGCAAAAAAAAAACATAATTTACCTCTTTATTTACAAAATATTAATCTCGTTTACGTAACAACGTCCACTTTCGTGTCAACACAACACATGCGTTGTGGTGCTCTCTTGAACACATGTTGGAGATTAATATTTTGCGTCACTTAAAATTGAGTTTAAACCACTGGAGTAACATGGATTACTTTAATGATGTCTGTGCAATTACCAGTCAAGCCCCAGAAAAGTAGTATAGGCTGTCAATGGAGGGATAGAAAGCTCTCAGATTTGTGTTCCGAAGATGAACGTCAGTCTTTCAGGTTTGGAACGACATGAGGGTGAGTAATTAATGACCAGATTTTCATTTTTGGGTGAACTAACCCTTTAAGTCTGCTTTTTTTTCCCTCAATTCCAGAAAACCCTGATTCCCACTTGTATGCCCAAACTGGCTCAGCACGTGGAATAACTGAGTGATTGGCCAAGTTGACCTTTTAAGTTTCTTTAAATTTGGGTATTAATATAGTAGTGTTTTGGACAATCTCAGGGCTTTCTTCAAATAAATATCATGAAAGTGACAGTATCGATCAGCTTTGACATTGCCTCATTCAATTAGAAATCTTTGAAACTCTTACCCAATTTGTAATGGAGAGGAAAGTCATTCAGTCACTACATGCTTTTTCATACATTAATAATAACTGAAAATGCATATGTACCATACCAGTGTGCACATACGTTTGTGAATATTTTTTTTGTGTGTATGTAGTCTCTACAATGAAATTGCACTCCTGTAAATGGTCAATATTTTAGCCATATTTACAGATGGCTAAATGTTGAGTTTGTTTTGCCTAGCATTCCAGCATTTCCCTCTTCTGGGTCAAACTCGAATGCACTGATCTTCGCTGTCAGTCGATGCACTTCGTTAGACTAGAAGGTTCTCCACCTCATCTGGTCTTTCTCATTATACCACAGCATTAAGTTTGCTTTTGCCATTACAGTATGGTTGACCAGTGAGTTCAGTGGACTTGACTGAAATTTTCTGTTGGGCACTTGGTCCTTTGACAACAAAATGCAAAGTTATGTCAAGGTCTTGAGGTTTGTTTTGAGTTCAACGTGTGTGTAGGTGGCATTTTGTGGCAGTCCAAAATTAAGTTGGCCGCCACAAAGCTTGGTTAGTTACTAATATTTTGGTTAAATGGTGATTTAAGCACAATGATAAACAGTTTACATTGCCATTGAAGTGAGTTTGCAGCTTGCTGTTTAATTTTTTTTTTAAACAATTTTTTTTATAAATTTAACTTAGGTTGTAAATACCTTTTTTGTACAGTGTATATTTCTTGTTTTTTGTGGCTCTTATAAGGGCCGTTTTTACAGAATAAAAAATTTAAATACAACATCTGGTCAAGTTTTCTCATTTTGAAAAATATTTGAATCTAATTGTTTATTTGATTCCCAAGTCACATGCAAATGGAATTTGATGCACATTATGGCAGTCATCTGGGACCTTTAGCATAACTGGGACAAAAGTTCTGTTACCAATCCCTTTCGTGGTAAATACTGTTTGCAGTCAGCATAATCAATTTGATGAGTGAAAATGTCTGATAACTACCAAGATAAATAAGTATTTGTCAACATGGTGGCCTCTAGGCTAGGACACACTAGACTATTTTCACACCTTAAACTGTGGGAGACCACAGACACAAGGGCAGTTTCAACCGATCGATTTGGCGATTTCAACTGCACACTAGAACCGCACACTAGAAGATTCGTCCGGACCGTGAGACCACACACCTGTCGATTGTAGATTAGCGAGATCAAAATGGACTTGAGGAGAAAAACAAATGGCGGATGATCAACGTTGTCAGCTGGTTCTCCCTATGTGAGTTTTGTTTTAAGGGGAAAAAAACAAAGGAGAAAAAAAGAATATGGGTATGAATATTCTTTCTTAATACTCCACTTTTTGTTTGTGCCTGCCAATTTAGGTATGGAAGCAAGCAACATCCAGTTGGTGAAGCTTGCTCGCTCTCATTGGCTATCGCGGGTATCACGTCAGATGCAGCCCGATCATGAGTTTATAGGTGTGTTCGACTTCATGCAGCTCTGCGCAGACCGATCGGCGGCTGACTTGAAACAGTGCATGCCGGTTAGAAATTTTGTCCGACTTGATGCAGCGCCGACCCCACATGACTGTGACGTATGCCATCAGAGTACCGCAAGAGCGATTCGAGAGTAGCCGGAGGACTCAGCCAGGGCAGCTTCTCAAGCATAGACATAATAAATAAATAGACGCCCTATTGGCCGCTGGAGCGTACGTCAACGGCACCGCCATATTGGGGATGGCAACTTTCCCATACCTCTCATACCGGGAATTGAGAAAAAAGCCTGTTTTGTGCGCTGCTTGGGGCTGTAGGCCTACACATCGCCACATAATTGAAAACAGCTTTCGAGGAATTACCTTTCACACGCAAGACTGAACATTTGTTTTTGGTTGTATTTGGTCATGATTTAATTAGTAATAGTAACGTTCAGAGGTTAAATTTAAAAATACTACTGTTGTGTCACGAAATGTGGTTTTAATAGTTTTTCAGTCGACAATGTAGTTGTTTAAAGCTCAAATATGTGGTTTGTTGATAAAGATAGCGCCTATTTAAAATTTTGATCTGAAGTTTTCGGAGTTGTAAGATGCGCTCAGCGCTCTTCTACCCCGCCTGGAACAGCCGTACCTCGGCTAGTGCTTCTGACGTTTGCCGCTGGCTCGGATGTCTCTAGTAGTGGTTAAACACGAGATATAATTCGTCTTATGTATATCTAACGGGCGATCTTTGGTCTCATTAATCTATAAATGGTTCCCTGGTAAATCGTTTTGGCTGAGGGCAAAGTGAAGTTTCATAACTTACGCTATTTTAACGTTGTATCCTGCTGTATGTTTGACTGAAGCTACTTCTGTTATAATGGCTATTACTGATCAATAAAACTGAAATTTAACAAAAAGAGTTCAATATTAAATATAAGTCACTATTTAACTTATTTTTTATTGTGTATATTCTGTAATTGATATTTCTTATTATATTGCTATTATTATAGTATTATTAATAAACTATATGCTATTATCAATATTTTTATGATTGTATTATTGTACTTATGATATTATATAATTATACTATTATTCATTACCATTTTATTTGCTATTTGTTTATTTTATTGACTAAACTATTTACTATTACTTCTCACTTTATGTTCTATTTACCATTTGCATTGCACTGTAGTTGTACCATTTTTTTTTCATATATGTTATTGCTAAAATCTGATCAATCACAGAAAATGCTTTTTCCACAATAAGAAAACTTAAATTATATCTCAGTATGGGGGTCTTCACCATTCTTATCCAAGAATAAAAAGCCAAATACATGACAAGCCTGAGCTTTGACCATTCTTTATTAAGAAATTTGTTTTTACAAGTCTAACTATCGAGATTTTAAATAACTAGAGATGTAACTTTTTGTACACCACATACAAACCACTGAAATCGGTTGATAAATGTAAAAACAGTTTTTATCCAGATAAAACGCAACTCACCCGTTTACTTGCATTTGATTACAGTGCAGTCTTGCCCTCCGCAAAATGGCGGACCCGTTGACGTATCGCAGCAACGTTCCAAAGCGGCCAATAGGGCGTCTATGTATTTATGTCTATATTGAATGAAAATGTGTCTGAAATATCTGTCTATGTTCTCAAGAGCATCTGCACAAGCTCTGATGACGACACAGCTGTTCCACGATTCGCCGGATTCACCGCATGACAACTATCACGTGCGTTTCGTGTTTATTCTCACACCTTTAGCTCCACTAAAGCTCACAAATCAGTTTTGTATAACAGTAAACAGTCTTTTCATGTAGTCGTGATGTTATATTGTGTCATGTTTATCAAAATAAAACTGATTAAAAAACGTTGACTACACTTCATTGATAAGCTTATTTTTAACTGTATTCTTGTTCAAACAGATGCTGTATGAAGCAGTAAAGTATTGAATGAAAATGTGTCTGAAATATCTGTCTATGTTCTCAAGAGCATCTGCACAAGCTCTGATGACGACACAGCTGTTCCACGATTCGCCGGATTCACCGCATGACAACTATCACGTGCGTTTCGTGTTTATTCTCACACCTTTAGCTCCACTAAAGCTCACAAATCAGTTTTGTATAACAGTAAACAGTCTTTTCATGTAGTCGTGATGTTATATTGTGTCATGTTTATCAAAATAAAACTGATTAAAAAACGTTGACTACACTTCATTGATAAGCTTATTTTTAACTGTATTCTTGTTCAAACAGATGCTGTATGAAGCAGTAAAGTGTTGAATGAAAACGTGTCTGAAATGTCTGTGTATTTGGCAAATATTGCATTTATTTCATTTCAGCTGTGGTAAAGTATGCAAACACCACGTGAGAGGTCACTACGGGAACCAGAAAGTGTCCGACTTCACGTCTCCGTTTGCAGCTCCTCCCCGCCTGCACATGGCAACTCTCGCCGATCGGTTACATCCAGCAGCAGCCGATGTCGAACACACCTAAGGTGTTCAACGTTTTTTAATCAGTTTTATTTTGATAAACATGACACAATATAACATCGTGATTACATGAAAAGACTGTTTACTGTAATAAAAAACTGATTTGTGAGCTTTAGTGGAACTAAAGGTGTGAGAATAAACAGGAAACGCATCGTTCTCTTTCATCATCTCGTGTTCGAGATCCACCTATGGAAGGGCATCCGTACCTGACCTCTGCAGAAGCATCCAATTGCACCAAGTCTGGCTAGACAGACAGAAGCGCGCAGCCAATGCCAGGTGAGGCCACACCCCCTCACCTAAGGGCATATAACATCTGGGCGCGCTGCTATTCCTCAGTTTGACATTCGCTTCTCGCGATCTCTGCATCTCACAGCTCGGTTGATTTTTTTTACACTGCTCACCTCGTGTCTTCAGGAGGACATATCGACCAGATCAGCCTCCGCCGGACGTGACAGTTGTTTAATTTTCAACTATTGCTGCGTTGCATTCGGAGCCGCCCACGCTCTAGCTATTTTCACCGTTTCTCCTCACGGCTGCCCGCCACGGATTTCTCCGTTTTCTTCGCTGGTATGTCACTGTCTAAGCCTGCAGCCTCTCCAGGGGATAGCGTATCACGGGCCTGCCCGGCCGCGTGTGGTGCCCTTATCGCGGCTAAGGATCTTCATCAGCTTTGCGTGGTCTGTTTGGGGCTTAAGCACGCTCGGGAAGCCCTGGAGAACCCGGAGAATTGCAGTTTCTGCCTCATGCTGCCTAGGAAGCTGCTAAAACGCCGTCTCAAGGTGGCAGTGACACAGTGCACCGGGCTCAGCCCTTCTGACTCGGACGGAGGACACGGTGATGTCGACGCGCTACCGGGGGCCTCCCGGAGCGCATCGTCTCTCGTCTGGGCTGACCAGCCCAATCCCGCCTTCCCCGAGGAAGACATCTTCGGGGACAACCTTGCTCTCGTCCACGAACTGCCCGGTTCTGGCGAAGAGGAGGATGCGGCCATTCTTGGGGTTTCAGAGGACGAGGAGGCCATCCCGCCCTCTGGTGTTCCCCAGGCTACCCACGCGGTTCTGCCTCAAGCCATCCTCCTGGAGGTGTGTGAGCGAGCGGCCGCTCGTCTCAACATCGAATGGCCGGCGCCGCAGAGCGCCACCGACCAGGAGAGGGATATTTATGATGGGAAAGTGCTGGGACCCCCTCCCGGCCCGAGGAAACAACTCTTCCCCGTCCTCCCGGCGTGCGCGAAGCACATGAGAAATTATTGGAGCGACCCGCTCGACTTCAAACACGGTCTCACGGGACTCGAGGTTAAGGACATGGCGGCGCACGGTATGGGCGAACCTCCCACCGTCGAGCCTTCCATCGCCAGGCACCTTAACCCCGCTCAGGGCGGGCTGCTCGCTCCCCCCAAGCCGGTCTTGCCCAACAAGATGGACCGTTTTGCTGCCTCCGTTCACCAGGCAGCTTATAAGTCCTCGGCCGTGGCTGTCAGGGCCCTTAACGTTTCTTCGCTCCTCTCCGCCTACCAGGCGGAGATCCTCGAAGAGTTAGGGCAACAATTGGAAAAGGGAAATCCTTCTGAGGCCCTGTGGAAGGAGATCCTCACGGTGAACGACCTCGTCCTCCGCAACGCTCGGCAAGCCGTCCAAGCTTGCGGGCGCTCCATGGCGCTTTCCGTGGTCGGAGAGCGCGCACTCTGGCTGAACCTGTCGGGACTCCCTGACAGTGAGAAACGGCGCATCGCGGGCGCGCCGGTGGAGCCCGGCCGGGCTCTCTTCGGCCCCGCCGTCGCACTGATGCAACAACGGTGTGACGATAAGAAGAAGGAGGATGAGGCTTTCAAGCTTTGCCTTCCCAGGAAGTCAGTCCCACGCCAGGCGCCCCCTGTGCGTTTGCCCAACCCACCGGCCACGGGACGACAGTTTCATCAGGGCAGAGAAAAGCCCCGCAACAAACCACCCCCTCGGCAACATAACCCAGCACCTGCACACAAGCACTGGGGTAAGCCCGCTCCCGCCGCGGCCGCGGCCGGGAGACCTGCGAATTCCAACCCCACCGACTCGAAACGCAAGCGGCCTGCCTGATGTTCAACCGATGGGGGCTTCGAGTCCATGTTCACGGGCCGCAAGCCCTTCGGACTCCCCTCCTCTTCTAGGACCCCCATCCAAAAAACCCAAGGGGTCCCGCGGATGGGTCAGCGCTCCGCCTGTAAACGAGACTGCCCAGCGCGTGTGTTCGAGAAATGTGTGTTTTCCCCCCACGTTCAGGGGACCTCTTGTGAGGGAAAGTTTAAGCTCAGTGTCACCACACTGCCCACACTCTGTTCCCCTCACTCTCTCAATAAAGGCTTCGGCCCCAGTGTTTGCCCAGCACAAAACACACAAAACACAAAAAAATACGAATCAAATGAATTCGTTTCGGAGGGAAAACCTCTCTCCGCAGAGAGAATTCATCTCACTGCAGAGAGAGGGAATCCCTCCGAACCCCTGCATGTCGCCTCTAGTGTGCCCACTAGATGGCGCCATTGCATCACAAATAAACCTGTCGGTCTCACACAGCTCCGCTCTGGCCCAAGCGGGAGCTCTCGCGAGTCACGAAGCGGCTTGGCGAACCGTTTCAGCTCCCGAGTGGGTGATGCGTACAGTAATGCAGGGTTACAGATTGCAATTCGCAGTAAAACCCCCGCTTTTCAACGGCATTCTCTCTTCTCACACGGAAGAGAACGCCTCTCACATTCTGAAAGGGGAGATTTCATCTCTCTTAAACATGGGAGCGATTCAGGTGGTACCCCCCAATCTGATGAACCAGGGTTTTTATTCCCGTTATTTTCTGGTCCCGAAAAAAGGCGGCTCTCTCCGCCCTATCTTGGACCTTCGAGTGTTGAACAAACATTTGAGGAAATACAATTTCAGAATGCTGTCACAAGGCGCACTCGCCCGTGCCATAAAACAGAACGACTGGTTCACATCAGTCGATCTGAAAGATGCTTTCTTTCACATAAGCATCTATCCTCCGCACAGGAAGTTTCTTCGTTTCGCCTACCAGGGCATATGTTACGAATTCACAGTTCTTCCGTTTGGGCTCAGTTTGAGTCCCCGCTCTTTCTGTCTGTGCGCGGAGGCGGGCTTAGCACCTCTGAGAATATCAGGTCTGAGAATCCTGACTTATATAGACGATTGGCTCATCATAGCCGAATCAAAGGAGAAGGTGTTGCAGGACACCGACCGTGTGCTCGCGCACATCACATCGCTCGGGTTCCAAGTGAATGTGAGCAAGAGCAATTTCACGCCCAGTCAGAATGTCATTTTCCTGGGCTTGGAGTTGAATTCGGTCTCCATGCGAGCGCGCCTCTCTCAAGAGCGCGTTCGCTCTCTGATGAACTGTCTGATGCAGTTCAGAGAAGGGGCGAAAGTGCAATATCGCACATGTCTCAGGCTACAGGGTCTCATG
The DNA here is from genome assembly GCA_030578255.1 of Tiaroga cobitis. Lineage (NCBI taxonomy): Eukaryota > Metazoa > Chordata > Actinopteri > Cypriniformes > Leuciscidae > Tiaroga > Tiaroga cobitis. Next base: position 16,613,010 of record CM060597.1, on the reverse strand, counting down.
GCTTCATCCACCCAAGTTGTGCCATTGGGACTTCTGAGGATGAGGGCGTTCATGAAATGGGTTTTGTCACTACATTTCAGCCCGATTCGCGATCTTTGCCGCTCGGTAACAGTGACTCGCGCCTGCTCGGCAACCTTGCGCCACTGGGAGAGCGAGAACTTTTACGCACGGGGAACCCCGCTGGGGGCGGTTACGATGCGGAAAGTTGTGACGACAGATGCGTCCTTGACAGGCTGGGGTGCCACCCAGGAGGGCAGAACGGTGAACGGTCTGTGGCCAAACGGACTACGTTCAGCGCACATAAACTATTTAGAGCTCTTAGCCATTTGGAAAGCTCTGAATCATTTTCTGCCTCGCCTGCAGGGACATCACGTCCTAGTACGGTGCGACAATACCACGGCTGTGGCTTATATCAACCGTCAGGGCGGCATGCGCTCGTCGAAACTCCACGCTCTAGCTTACAAGCTTTTGGTGTGGAGCAGACGGGTTTTCCTGTCGTTACGCGCAACTCACGTTCCGGGCATTCTGAACAGGGGTGCGGATCTGCTATCAAGGGGAAACCCAATCTACGGAGATTGGCGTCTTCACCCTCAGATAGTGGAGATGCTATGGATGAGATTCGGACGGGCGAGCGTAGATCTATTCGCCTCGCGCGAAAACTACCATTGTCCTATGTTCTTCTCTCTAAGGGACATGGACGCGCCCCTCGGGGTAGACGCACTGGCCCACCCATGGCCCAGAGTGCTCCTGTATGCTTTTCCTCCCCTGTGCCTGATAATTCCCTCATTGGCCAGGGTGAGAGAGCAGGGCCTGTCTCTCATTCTGATAGCACCCAGGTGGCCCAAGGCACCATGGCTAGCGGAGATAATTCCTCTGTTATACGCCGAGCCGTGGCGCCTTCCCGTTCGCACGGATCTATTGTCCCAAGCCAACGGGGAGATTTACCACCCCCACCCGGACAGGGTGGCTCTCTGGGCCTGGCCCGTGAGAGGACGAACCTGAACGCACTTGGGCTTTCGCCGCGTGTGGTCGCCACTATTCAGAATGCCAGGGCCGTCTCTACACGGTCCTTATATGGCTGTAAGTGGCACGTGTTCGAAGGGTGGTGCGATGGGCGCGGTCTCACATCTTATCAGTGTTCAGTTCCTGATATTTTGTGTTTCCTTCAAGACCTCATGGAAAAAGGGAGGTCTTTTTCCACCATTAAGGTCTATTTGGCTGCGATTTCAGCCTGTCATGTGGGTTTTGAGGGCTCTACTGTCGGGCAGCACCCGCTAATCCGCAGATTTATGAAGGGTGCACGCCGCTCGTTGCCAGTCATCAGGAGAACTGTTCCGGAATGGGACCTCTCCATGGTGCTGGAAGCACTGTCTCAACATCCTTTTGAGCCCCTGGGGAGTATTTCCCTTAAGCTGCTGTCCTTCAAGACAGCTTTGCTCTTGGCCTTGGCATCTGCTAAACGTGTCAGTGAGCTACATGCACTCTCGGTTCACCCCTCGTGCACTAAGTTCTCCCTCAGTGGAGATAAGGTTTCCCTTAAGCCTAACCCGGCCTTCATGCCGAAGTGCTTCCCTGCGTTCGCTTCGGAGGTGTTGGAGCTGTCCGCTTTTCACCCTCCACCTTTTACCTCTCTGGAGGATCAGAGGCTGAATGCTTTGTGTCCGGTCCGTGCTTTACAGGCTTATATGACCAGGACCAACGCTTTCCGGAAGAGCGACCAGCTCTTTGTTTCATGGGCCCCTCCGCACAGAGGGAGTCCCATATCGAAGCAACGCCTCTCACATTGGGTTGTGGGCGCTATAACTATGGCGTATGAAGCAAAGGGAGTGCAGGCCCCGAAGGGCCTCAGAGCTCATTCCACAAGGGCCTTAGCCGCCTCTTGGGCTTTGTTTAGGGGAGTGTCACTGCAGGACATCTGCTCCGCTGCCAGTTGGGCTTCTCCTCATACCTTTGTGCGTTACTATCGGCTGGATGTCACCAGAACCTCGGTAGCGCATTCGGTTTTAGGGGTGGGGTCGTCTTAGCTCTCCCCTGTACCCGGTTAAACCAATAAGAGTGAATGGGCCGGCTGGTCATGTTCATTCTTGCCACCTAACATTTACTTCCCGTTATGGGTATGGTTTATGTGCCTTGGTGGGTTGGGGGTACTATCATGTATGTGTTTCATGCATGCTTCATGTCCTGCTTGTCCACAGCAGTCGGTGTGGCGTCACCTTTGCAGGATCATGATTATTGGACGTGTCAGGCACCGCCTCCTCGAGGTGACCGTCTTTCTCTGGCTTTCAGAACCTCACTGTGAGTGTATTGGGCAATCGGGGAGCTGTCCATGTCTCTCCCATAGGTGGATCTCGAACACGAGATGATGAAAGAGAACAATAGGTTACTATCGTAACCCCGGTTCTCTGAAACATCGAGTGGAGAGATCCACCAGCTTTGCCCCGCTTGTTGCACGAGAAGCGAATATACTTACTGAGGAATAGCAGCGCGCCCAGATGTTATATGCCCTTAGGTGAGGGGGTGTGGCCTCACCTGGCATTGGCTGCGCGCTTCTGTCTGTCTAGCCAGACTTGGTGCAATTGGATGCTTCTGCAGAGGTCAGGTACGGATGCCCTTCCATAGGTGGATCTCTCCACTCGATGTTTCAGAGAACCGGGGTTACGATAGTAACCTATTGTTATCATGCGGTGAATCCGGCGAATCGTGGAACAGTTGTGTAGTCATCAGAGCTTGTGCAGCTGCTCTTGAAAAGCTGCGCTGGCTGAGTCCTCCGGCTACTCTCGAAACGCTCTTGCGGTACTCTGATGGCATACGTCACAGTCATGTGGCGTCGGCGCTGCATCAAGTCGGACAAAATTTCTAACCGGCATGCACTGCTTCAAGTCAGCCGCCGATCGGTCTGCGCAGAGCTGCATGAAGTCGAACACACCTTTTGATATTTAAGATTTGGGATCGCGTGGGCTCCGAGGTCGGTTGCAGTAAAATAATCGTAATAACAAAACAGGATTTTTTGGACAAAAAGTCGGTTGCGAGAAGCCTCAAATCGGGCCACACTCCCCAGATCATTAAGGGTTTCAAACCAAGCTTAAATTCTTTAAGTGTATGACCAGCCTAAAGGCCCTTGCACACTGAGTCCAACATTTTCGTATACGTTTTTTCGTATTCGTGATTCGGTGGCTCTGAATTGTCAAAACACCACTCAAAATGCTTGCTACGGATGTGAAAACGCAGAAAATCAAACCCGATCCGATTTTTTTCATGACAGACGCAATTTTCGGAGGCAGTGTGCAGGCGTTATTGACATAATGTGAGGTCGTATTTATTTTTTAACGTGATTTTCAGACGCGAATTTCGGACTCAGACCTTAGGGACCTTAAGGGTCACACAACAGCGTTTTCAACTAAAAACGCAAAATACTTTATGTTTTTGGCTGTTCATTTACAGGACAACAGTGTTTTGGGGGCCTGAAAACGCAAAGTTTTGAAAAAGGGTTTCAAAGTGCAAGTTTTTTTAAAACAATATCGTTGATTATTGTCTGTGTAAACCCCAAAAATGTGAATTTGTGAAAACAGTGACGTCATGCGTATTACGTGTTCAGGCGGTAGTTTTTCTTTACAAAGTGACATCGCCAATAAATGGCCTCGCCGCCTGACATGAATAATACAGCGTTTTTAGTTGTTTCCACAGATCGTGAGAACAGGGATCATTTTGACAGTATGTGAAAGCACAAAGGAAAAAGCTTTCCGTTTTTATTACATCGTCGTCATGTAAACATATACCCTTAGAGGTTAACCTTACCTGTTACATGTAAAAAATTAACTTTTTTTTTAATTGCCACAATTATTTATTTGCAATTTACAAACAAATTTAAAGTCCATGATCTCATGTCTGCATCTCATGTGACTGCAAATGTGTTTTTTTTTAATTGATCAAACTTTTATTTTGTGTTAAACATTTAAGCCATATAATTTACTTTTAATTAAAGCAGTTATTTAGTTTTTCTTTTGTATTATTTATTTAATTTTAATAATACATCTGTGTCGTAAAAATATATGAATACCGGTAAATATAAAGAAACAGGCCAAATGGAACGATTTAATGGCGAAATCATCTACTCTGCCCCCAAATTCACTGTCCACCTCAACATAACCCTCTCTCTCCAGATTGAAAACTGGTTGTTGTCTCGGTCGTAATTGGCCGTTTCGGAGCCACATTGTCCGTCGCTTTTGAGATCGCAGGTGTACGTAGTAAGCCACTGAATCCGGAGAGGCTCCCTTGGACCACTTTGTTCCCTTTTCTCGCTTCCCGCTGTGCGGAAAATTAGCGTTGCCGTCGTTTCTCTCCGTTTTCTTCTCGGGTTTAACCCCCTCACCTCCTAATGTCATTCTCATGAAAATGTAAAAGCTCGCCGCGGCTAATCGGAGGGCGAAGGGAGGGGGGCTGCTGGGAAGAGCGCGTACTTTCATTAACCTTGATAACAGTTCAGGCGTGTTCCCAAGTTAGATGCAAGTAAATCATTATCCATTACCAATTTTTTAAGTGTTTAAAGGGAGAAAATCAAGCCCACTTTGGTTTCAAAAGAGCTGCGCTTATCGTCAGACGACTTCTGACTATACTGGGGGTTAAGAGGGCGAATGTGGGGGTGTCGAAAAGAGGGTGGGGGACTGGGGGTGTTGAATTTTCTGGTGAGAAACATACCATCACTTAGCAACGACCACTGAGGCTTAAACAAACTGTTACCATGGTTTATTTTGGGTTGCCAGTTTGCAGATTAAGGCCAAAATTCGAATGAATGAAATTAAATGATCATGATAATATTTCTTCTTCTTTTTTTTATTCGTTAAGCCGCAATTTTTTTTTACAGTCTTTTTAATTTCGTTGACAGCATGTTACTATTTCGTCATAAACCCGGAAACGAGATTAATGGTTGCTCTGGAAACTAGGGGGTGCGTATTATTTACATGCATTCCGAGGGAGCCGCTCCCCTCCTGCACGCACACACACTGCACACACACTGCACACACAGGCTTCACTGCCTAACAGGTGAAATAAAAACAGAGAATGTTTAGAACGTGGTGATTATGGCTATGAATTGACCAATTTAGCCTACTCTGAAATATAGATATCCCATTGTATTTCCAATTTTCCTGTGTAAACAAGGAAACACAATGTAGGCCTAGACCTTAAAGGGTTAGTTCACCCAAAAATGAAAATTAAGTCATTAATTACTCACCCCCATGCTGTATCAACCCCGTAAGACCTTCGTTCGTCTTCGGAACACAAATGAAGATATTTTTGATTAAATGTGACAGCTGGATCACTCCTACATAGGCTCCCTAAGGGAATGAATCCTAACGTCCCAGAAAGTCAATGAAGAAAATGTTTAAATATTCCATGTCACAACAGTGGCTCAACTATAAGTTTATCAAGCGACGAGAATACTTTTTGTGCGAAAAAACAAACAAAAATAACGACTTTATTCGACTATTCCTTTTCTTCCTTGTAGGCCTGAAACGAGACTTCAAGAGATTTCCACGACGCGCACGTGCGAGAACTTAACTGAAGTAGTTGAAGGAGATCGCAATTCTCGCGGATGCGTCGTGGAAATCTCTTGAAGTCTCGTTTCAGGCCTACAAGGAAGAAAAGGAATAGTCGAATAAAGTCGTTATTTTGTTTTATTTCCGCACAAAAAGTATTCTCGTCGCTTGATAAACATAGTTGAGCCACTGTTGTGACATGGAATATTTAAACATTTTCTTCATTGACTTTCTGGGACGTCAGGATTCGTTCCCTTAGGGAGCCTATGTAGGAGTGATCCAGCTGTCACATTTAATCATAAATATCTTCATTTGTGTTCCGAAGACGAACGAAGGTCTTACGGGGTTGGTACAGCATGGGGGTGAGTAATTAATGACTTAATTTTCATTTTTGGGTGAACTAACCCTTTAATTCAGAGTAGCGACAGGTATGAAAGCGAGGCTTTGAGGGATATAGGCTGTTTTCAATGGCATCTGCTGTAAAAAAAAAAAAAAAAAAAAAAATTTGTATAAAGCTCCTAGATCACTGATAATTTTCCATCGCTCGTGTTGTCTACAATCCACTGAGGAGATACCTAAGCATCATGTCTATCCCTCACAGCCTCTTTCTTTCCACTAAAAAATCAAAGATGGTGCTGCCGTGAATAAGGCCTATATAGGCTATAGGGCCTACTGTACATTTATGAAAATTCACGAGCACGTATGTATGCGGTCCACACCAACAACATGCAACATTTTTGTCCCATACAAGATAAAATGTTTGATGTAAAGGAATATTTTGCTCCAAAAAGAAAATTATTTCATCATCTCACCCATCTGTCATGTTCTGGCTGCATTTATGTTGTTCGGCGTGTTTTGTTTATGCTCATTAAAGTGTTGTTCTCTCTACAGCGGAATTTCCTCAGTATTATAATAATTTTCATTTCTGTTTCACAGAAAAATAACAAGTTGAAAGACAGGGCGAGTAAATAATAACTAGCCTATGTTTTTCTTTCTGAGTGCGCTATTTCATTTTCAATCTGTTCACAGGCCTACATCAAAACATGTTTCATCGCTCACTTGTGTGATGGCTTGTCAGTCATACCTTAGACGTTGTGTATGCACAGGTGAGTGAGTGGGCGTACATTTTTCTTCCCTTTTTTTTAAACAGCCGCTACGGTTGGTTGAAATGCCACCAGGGCTGCAGACACGCATGTGTGTGAGTCAACTTAGACGAGCATTGCCTGTCACGCAATAAAGGGGGTGGCCAGACTCATCCGATAACATTCTGTTGTGTCTGTCATTTGTCAAATGTATGGCTAATTTTATAGACAAATAATATGAAACCTGTTTAAACAGAAACATATGTATGTGTATTACAATACCTCATGTGTTTTGTGCACAGACAAACATTATAAAAACTAAAAGGTAGAGCAAAACAAGATATAGCGACAAATCTGCACATTGAGGCAGGATGTTTCTGCCAAATCTATCAACATCCTATCTTGCGCTAACTTTTTTTTATTATTAGCAAGATTTGGATGCTATTCTAAGCGGGAGGTGTGTAGCTCATAACTTTTCCCACTTTATTTATTCAGAGCAAAATAAAATGAAACACTGATTCCTGTTTGTCAACAGAACATCTACATCAAAAGGCTGGCATGAGGCCAAAGCAGTAGTCGCTGCTCTTACCTCATACCTGGCAATGAGGTATAATGAATTGTTCTGGATGACAACCATAATGTCCCCTAGAAAAGTTTTTTTTTTTTGTCATAATGAATTTTAAAAAGTTGAAGAGGAAGTTGTATATGGTACATTTAGTGTATCAACTTAGTACTTCAATGTAGTCTCTCTGCAATTCTATACTCTTTTTTTAAAGGAGCTAGTTTCAAACAAACAATGCATTGATAAAATAGAAAATGTTCTATAATATAGACCCCAGACGTCAAAGCCCACCTTTCTGAGCATCTGTTGCACACTTTGACAGAGCATGTGTCCATTTCTGTCAGGTTAATGTGGTTAATAGAGGAAGCATTTGCACAGCAATGAAAGAGTGATTGACAGCTAACACTAATGAGTGCACCACACCCTGGGCAAGACTGGTCTTGCAGCAAATCGAAGGAAAGCAAGGTGGGGTGAAACAGAGGCAGAGGGAAACAAGATACGCAGGATTACTATTTCCAAAAAAGATAATGCCATCACCTGTGATTTTATGCATGCAATGTTAATTGATGTAACTACACTAGCTGAGAGCTAAATATCTTTTAGTCTCTGACAAACCGGTCTGACACATGAAATCTTCCGTTATAGGCTGGATAAGATATTTGTCAAGCACCCTAGGTGAGGAGGTGGTGGTATACGTAATGCTGATTAGATACAGATATGGGAAACTGTCTTCTCCTCAGGTGAGGTGAGATAAGAACATGGGCTGTACTTTAAGACCTTTCCAACAGACCTGAGGGAAAAAAAACAGATTGCGTAATCCAACATTATGGATTATATTAATAAATTCAATAAACTGTCAAGAAAAAAACAATCCTGACCACTCTCAAAGAGTCAAAGTAAAACTCTTTTCCTTATTCCATTTATATAAATAAGTTATATACACTAATGGTCAAAAGTATATTTCTAATGTTTTTGAAAGAAGACTCTTATGCTCAACAAGGCTGCATTTATTTGTTTAAATTACAGTAATATTGTGAACTTTATTACAATTATTCATCTGATGGCAAAACTGAATTTTCAGCAGCCATTATTCAGTGTCACACGATACTTTAGAAATCATTTTAATATGCTTATTTTGGTGCTCAAGAAACATTGAGTATTATTATCAATGTTGAAAACAGTTGTGCTGCTTTTTTGGGGGGGGGGGGGGGGGGGGGGGGGGGCATTATTAATGTCTTTACTCTCACTTTTAATCAATTCGATGCATCCTTGCAGATTTTTTTTTGTGATAATACCTTTAATGATGATAATGAAAAAGGGTCTGCACAGAAAAACAAAACAAATTAAATGTACTTAATTCTTCTTTTGGAAGTTTTTGCATGCAGATTTTTAAAGTAAATTCTGAAATTTGGAATTAAGTAAAATTAAAGTTTTTTTTTACTTGGCCAGTTGAAATTTGAGTTGTTTCTACTTTTTACTTTGCAATACTCTGTTTCAAGTACATTTTACTCAAACAATATAACAATGAATTAAGCCATGATTTAAAAGTGTATGCTTTACTTCTAAGTAAATAATGAATAGATATTGTGTAAACAATCTGCATAATAGAAGTAATGTGATACCGATTCAACCACAGAGATCTCAATACACAATAACGGTATTCAATTGATCATTTTTGAGTATGAATGTATCATTTTGAGTAGAAAATGAACTCCACATATCACAAAACAGCAAGTTACTAAACCTAAAGCAGTGTAAATACAGCTGGAAAACAGTGGAAATGCAACCGTATTAATTATTCATGCCCCATGTGCATGATGGTAACACTAGTATCAGAAAGTTGAGTTGGTTTTATATAATTTCCTAACATTGATATTTACGCTTTAATTTCTACAAGCTTACATTGAGTAGCTACTGAGATAGAGTTTACTTTGTTTTTTTCCCCCATTCTTGCCTGAACTTTAAATTTTTTTCAGTGTGTGATGAGCATTGACAGTAGGTGTGTTTGACACAAACTATGCTTAACCTTGCTGATAGGCAAGAATAGCCGGTTGCAGTTGGAGGTGGAGTTGAGAGCCATCAAGTAGGATATTTCTGCTTTTTTTTGTAGAGTACGGGAAACACGCTATCTATAGGAAAGCAAACAGAATGCTGTTGAGTTGACAATAAATTTAATTAGAATGTGCAGTCTAAATTGTAAGCAGTTAATTAACCATCAGCATGTGAGCACAACCAAAGAAAACAGACTATGAAGATGCCTTTAAAGGACCTTACAGAGGAGCATCACTTTTACGCTTACATATATGAAATCTCTGTATAAATAAACTCTAATATACGAGTTTATGTACAAAAGACAATTGTTCCCTGTTTCAAGTCTAGGGTTTATTTTAATGCTGCAAAGATATGGAGCAATTTACAGAAAAACTTTCCTCCATTGACTGTCTTTGTGGCACTCTATTATTATTTTTTGTTATCTGTTTTTTTTTATATATATATATTTGATTTGGAGAGGCCACTACCCTACAGAGGATGTTTTGTTTTGGAGGTTGGATGGATGAATGATTTGGAGATTATTTTGTATTTTTATTTTATCCTTTGCATTTTAAAATGATTTCTAACCTCCTGTTAATATTGATTTTTTTCTTAAACATCTCACATCAATTTTTAGTTCAATTTTAATCTCAGTTTTATCCTGCTAAATAATCCTTATCCTTTTATCCTGGTAAAATAAAGGCACACACGTTTTGTATGGGACCAGAATAATTATCAGTTAAATTACTGATAATTAATCATTATCAGCTTTTCGATATTTAGATAAACACTCTCATTAGATGCCTGTAGCTCATCTTTCTGTCACTTTCCTGTGCATGATTACCATTGTTCAACCAAATTGTAAAAATGATTATTCAAAGTTGTAAATATAACAAAGATAATAGTTTCAAAGTAAATCAAAGTACTACATCATTTTTTTTCAGTCTTGTTTGAACTCTGCTTATTTCTGTCTGCTCCCTATAAATCTACAAGACAGAATAAGACTTATTAAAAAGTATAATTGAATGATCAGTAGAAATCACATCCAACTGGACAGGCTTCATTCGGCAACATTAAGCCTAACTGGAGGTGGACTTAATAAAATTGCCACTGAATGCAGAACTAGTACTGCCAGTACACTTTTCTGTGCTATATACTGTAGACTGTGCTTCTCTTTAAAAAGTGATGACGAATGAAGACTAAAGGACTGGCAAGTCATTAAAAACAGCTAGTAGGGCAAAGGGTACATACCGGTGCACAAAACTGACATCGATTATATTTTTACCAACTCTTTGCCTCTCTCTGGTGGTACATTCATGTATCACAGTCCATCACTTCAAACTACCCATAATGGATAAATGAAAAAACACAACTTTAAAATAAACTGTTTTATTCTTTTCTTCTGAAACTGATTGTGACTTTAAGCCTATTACACTAAAATAAATTCTTTGTGAACAGTGAGTAATAAACACTACAAATAATGGAAATGTTTTACTCAACGGTCAAAAGTACATCGCCACTTTAGATTTGGAAAAACCGTAATAATCACAGCCATTTGTAAAATGTCATTCCTGAAATAAACCAACAATGAACAATAGATGTTCACATGCAAAAAAGGAAAATTAATTCACGTGTGCAAATATTCAATGTCGATCAATCAAATAAAATTTTCCTTTTACCTGTAGACAGCTTAAAAACAACTTGCATTTGATGGGTGAACACTACCATCTGGAACAAAGAAAAAAAAGTGCTTTGTAGTAATTTTTTCTTATTGTACCCAGTCCCCTTTACATCATGATGACACTCGACAACACGGCTACATGTACCATTGCATGGCCATTGCAAGAAATACAGCAGCAATTGATTTACTAGTTTCCATGTATTACCTAAAGAAAACCCTTTATTTTGTCAAACGCCAAAACATATTGTGGGGTGTAAAGCAACATGAGCATTTCTAGGTTCTGGAAGACTTTGTAAAATAGTATCCATATGGTGGGATTTGTATACACACAGAACAAAAAAAACAATCCCCTATGAAGTTCTAGTAGGGCTGCTTTTAGCATATGATGACACATATATGTGCTTTTTTTTAAAGTATGCATTTTATGTATTTATTTATTTATTTGGTACAATTTGGTCATTTTTACAATTCTGGAATTCATGTTTACAAAAACCTTGGTAGACGTTTTTTTTCACAGATTTGTTGTTGAATTCAAAATGGCTACTTGGGTTTTAGTGAATATGCAGTGAGCCCGATTAACGGGAGTAACAAGACAATACTCTAAGACAGGATGGCAGTAATTATACATGAGGATTTAGTGCATACAGTATGTTTGTACATTTATGGTTGAATGCAAGAATACTATGGACACTACTCCCTTCTCTGAGCTAAGACAATGGTCCAAAAATTGCCTAATTAAAGTACCCACTACCATAAAAAGGACGCAGGAAAAGATCTAAAGATCTAAAAGAATTATAGAAGGACCCCTCACCATACTGGCTTTTTTTGTCCAATTAAGGGACCTGGAATACATGAATGTGTGAATTTATTCAGTATTCATACCTGCCTCTCCAGTAAGCGCTGATATGTTAACAATAAATGCACTTAACAACTGATCAAGGGACAGTGTTCAATTTTACAAGAACCGTAATTTTGATAAGGATACATCTGATCCTCAATCAGCTGTCCAGTGCACTTAGTTGACTTGAATGGTCACTGAATTCGTTCAGATCTACTCAGTCTTCTTCCTGAGGGCAGGGCTGCTGTTCCAGTAGTAGAGAACCTGAGCTGTGATCACACCATTACAGCAAGAGGAGATGATGTAGGTGACAGCCATGAGGGAGTCTCCTGTTTCCTGTACAGGGAGATAGGACACATTAAAATGGTCACTTCTCAATTAACCCATTTCAAGTCAAGTCATCTTCATTTCAAACAATGAGCATCATAAATAAGTTACACTATCATTCAAAAGTTTCGGGTCAGTAACATTTTTTGTTTTGTTTTGAAAAACAGATACTTTCTTCACCAAGGATTAATTAAATTGATCAAAAGTGGCCGTAAAGATTTTTACATCATTAAAAAAAAATTATTTCAAATAAATTCTGTTCTTTTACACTTTTTACTCAAAGAATCCTAAAAAAAAAGATCATAGTTTCCTTAAAAATATTAAGCAGCACAACAGGTTTTTTAGAAACATTTAGAAATATTTCTTGAGCACCAAATCAGCATATTAGAGTGATTTCATGTGGATCATGAAGACTGGAATAAAGATGCTGAAAATTCAGCTTTGCCATCACAGAAATAAATTCAAAAATATTTTGAACACCGCCCAGCCCCCCCCCCCCCCCCCCCCCCCCCCCCAAAAAACCCCCAGTATTTTTAAATTGAAATAATATTTCACAATATTACAGTTACTTTACTGTATTTTGATCCCGTACATTTTGTCTTGAGCATAAGATACTTTTATTCGCTTTAATATGGCATGATAGCTCTTTACGGTGGTGTTACCTGCACTGTAGTGAATATGCGTGCTAGAGAGCCAGCAAACAGCAGAAACACTGAAATAGCTGACAGCTGCCCAGTGTGGCCATTTGTGTAGTTGGTACCAGCCTGAATTAACTGAAGACACAGAAAATCAGATAAATACATTTCTGCTGGTTCAGCAGTTGAACAGGGATGTTTCTTTTGGCTTAGCTTACCCGTCCAAAGATGATGGCTGGCATATTAGAGGCTTGCATGGTAGTGACAACAGACATAGGGATAATGGGAGAGAGGAGCACTGCCAACAGTCCAAAGTAGACTGCCATAAACCCCAAACCTGCACATCACAATCAAAAGGTAACGATTAAAAACTGACTATTAAAATAAAAAAAATGCAACACAGATTTTTTTATTTTTTTTTTATTAATAAACATGTGGAATTGTCTTATTACCTTTGACAGTGTTTCCTCCATAGTGCTGTATGAGGAAACCAATGGTCACAGTTTGAAACATGAGAAAAAGTGCCTCACCCCAGGAACTGTCAAAAATATTCACAGGCACATGTTTTATAGCTTTGTTTCTAGTAGCCAGTTTTCCACTTTGTTGTTTGACATTTATAAATGCATTGTGTGTGTGTGTGTGTCTGGACAAATGTTTACCAAAATGGTAAATAAATATGAAATTAGACTTTAACATATTTATGAAAGAGCATCACTATTAATGTACCTGAAAGGGAAGCTGTTGGCAATACTGTAGGCCATGGTGCCTGTGATCGCAAACAGCTCTAGTAGTACAGAGTTAAAGCTTAGTCCCTCAGCACTTTTAGCACCAATCAGCTTTAGAATCTGAGGCAGCTTTACTATGAAGAAACATGCACAAATCATCAGTGTTAGAGGAAATTGTCTTGGCTTTTTATGTTATAAAGATGGTGGAGATGTTCCTTACCTAATACAGAACCAAGGATGATCCCAATGCCTAGGCCTTTGCTGATTACAATCTTGAGGCAATCCACTGTAGAGATTCACAAAGAACTTCAATAGTCAGACTTCAATATGATTGGCATGTAAAAGTTGACCTACAAGTTTAACATAAGCCAAACAGATAACACGTTTAATACAGACATTAATACTTTTTAAGCATATTATAATGCAGATGACGTTTAACATATTAACATTTATGTTGTATGTATTATAAACTGAGAACATCAAAACTTAAAGAGTCCTAAATTGTGACAGCATTTACAGGAACCTCATATTACTACCGAAGACACTAGACCCAATAAGAAATTGACATGTGTATAGTTTACAGTAGAGATATCCTTTTTGTCATTGAATCGTTATACCAGGAAATAATCTTTGAAATACCTTTCATTTATCTATAAAGATGCAACTAAACAAATAAAACGTGAACCTACCGTGCAGAAGATTGAACTGTAAAAAGAACTCGTCATAACATCTTTCTGGCATTAAATAATTAACCAGAATATCTTTAAAAGGATCCATGAATGATGTTTCTGCAACTGCTTCTGATGCCGCCATGATGCAAACGTCAAATGATCACGTGATGTAGTACTTCCCCTTTATTTATGAAAATACTTCTAGCAGCTCATGTTCCGGCGATCTTACTTGCGATTGAATAGAGAGGTCACACAAAATATCACTTAATTGAATTATTATTGCTATTATTATTATTATTATTTGTGTTTATAAAATAATATTTGTGTTATATTCAATTTGCCTTGTCCTCTTTTACTGTCTGCTTGTCCTTCTACCAGCAAAAGGTGGCGCGATTGTACCATAACGCCAATATCAAAAATTTCCCCTTGCTAGTTTGTCCTTAGTGACTTTCCGTAGAAGTATATGAAGCTATACTGAAAATAACGTTTCAGTTTTTGTAAACTTTTTGTTTCTTTCAATTATTATCCCGATTACTCAAGCTCAAATGGAGATGCATCGCTCAATAAGAAAAAGTGAATCTGGCATTAATTCCAACATTTCAGGCCACCCGTATTGCGTCTCAGTATTGAAAGAGGGCTACTGCACAGCTGAGCCAGACGGCTCGTTTAGAGCTGACGGTTCCATTTCTTTAATTACCGGACCACAAAATATTCTAGTAGACACCGGGGGTCCTTGGGACCGAGACTTTCTCGTCGAAAAACTAAAGGAGAAGGGTATGACGCCAGAAAGTGTTGCTATAGTAGTCGGAACCCACGGCCACTCTGACCACGTGGGAAACTTAGGGTTGTTTCCAGACGCCAAAATAATTGTGGGATGTGACATAAGCGTGGGGGATCGATATCTACCAAACCAGCTGGCTGAGGGACAGCCACACCCTATTGATGATTTTGTAAGTTATTCATATGTCATATAGTGCCATAACTAGATTAACAAAGGGAAGTAACTTCTAATATATATAATTAGTAGACACTAATTTGGTAATCCACTTTATCCACAAGGTATCCGTCATTCCAACACCTGGCCACATGGGCAGAGATGTCAGTGTCCTGGTAAAGGGAACATCAGAGGGTACAGTCCTTGTCGCTGGAGACTTGTTTGAACGTTGCCATGATGAAGACTCCTGGAAGGAGCTGAGCGAGAACCCTCAGATACAAGAGACCAACCGACAGAAGGCGTTACAGATAGCGGATGTAATAATTCCTGGACATGGGCCATTATTTAGAGTGCACAAGCAATCATGACAATAGCCGCGTTTCCACTGCCGGGCCGAGCCGTGCTAGTGCGTGCCAGGGCCAGTCTCGTGTCCCCTGTCACTTCAGGGGCTTGATCTGGCTCGGCTCGGCTCTCTGTTAGCCCTGGCCCGGCCATAGCCCGGCAGTGGAAACGCGGCTATTGATATAATCTTTGAGTTATAGACAGAGCAATTATGAAACAAAGAACACATTAATTTATATCACCAATGTGGCACAATAATTTCAAAATAGCAGTAGTAAATGAGTAGTAGGCTAGTAAATGAGGTCAAGGTTTGATTGTACTTCCACAATATAATTTATAGATGGAGATTTTATGTGTGCCATCTTAATTCTTTATATGGGTAATACAAAATTAAGCACTTTCTGTTGTGAATGTTTGTAATATTAAACAGAAAGGGATAGTTAATAGAAAGGGATAACATGTAAATTCTGTCATCATTTACTTACCCTCAAGTTGTTCCAAACCTGTATAAATTTCTTTGTTCTCCTTAACACAAAAGAAGATATTTTAAAGAATGTTTGCAACAAAACAGTTGTGGGTGACTATTGACTTGCATAGTATTTTTTTCCCCATACTATGGAAGTCAATGGTGCCCCACAACTTTTTTATTACAAACATTCTTTTAAATATCTTCTTTTGTGTTCAGCAGAACAAAGAAATGTATACAGGTTTGGGACATCTTGAGGGTGAGTAAATGATAACAGAATTTACTTTTTTGGATGAACTATCCCTTTAAGTAGAATCATAATAGGCAATTAAAAACAGTTATCAAGTAATAAAAGACCATTTACACGTTTTTTTATGACCTAAATGTTAATGCATTGCATCATAGCCTACTGCGATTTGCTGTAACCCATCAAAATATATGTTTTATGATTTATCTGTGTCAGTATAAATGTGAATTATAGCATTTTCATGTGTTTTTCTTCTTATCCTCAGCCCAAATCATCTTTAGGACCTGAAAACATCAGCTTCAGAAACAAATTCCTATTCAAGCAGTGTATTAGCACATTTACTCCATTAGAGTGCTGTCAGAAATAATGGATGTAAATTGATCGTTGACGGAAGTGGTGACTCGTTAGGCTATTGCTGTTTTGTGCAAGATCATGCTTAACATTAAGGTCAGATAAAGTTTATTCATATTAAATGTTTCTCACAGTGGTTAACCAAAGAATAATGTGCCAGTCCCAGCACAATTTTTAGGGCCCAAGCCTTGAAAAGGCGAAGGCCCTATTGTTTTCCTAAGGATTATTATTATTCTTCCGCACTATTATTATTATTTTACTACCTTTTGGGCACTTAACGTGCTCGAAAACTCTTGAAACTTTGCACACGGGTCAGAACCCTCGGCCATCAGAGCCGGGCTGAAGCTGGTACCCGGGCGTGGCAGGGGGGCTCGACAGCGCCCCCTGGAACGAGATTCGAACACTTGTCCATATATCAAACATGCTTGCATGTAATAATATGAAACTCGGTACATATTTAGATCTCATCGGGCCGAACAACTTTCGTGCTCTAAGTTTTACGACAGCTCAACAGGAAGTCAGCTATTATGGGTTGTTTGGAAAATGCATGCTTTTATTTTTGATATATGTCTCCTAGAGAATTAATCCAAACACCACGAAACTCGGTCAGCATGAAGTCAAGACATTGAGGATGCTAAATTGCGGACGGATTTTTGATATCTCGAACGGTTTGGCCGTGGCGAGGAAATGAATTTTATGACTAAAAAAGGACACATAAAGTGTGTTATAACTTTGCTAGTTTTACCTACAGTTACAAAACTTGCCACGAATTTTGTTCTCATCAAGACGATCAATTTTCTAATTTAAAGTCATTAGCTCTGAGCAACAGAAAGTCAGATATTGTAGTTTGAATGGATTTATTGTGCCCCCTGCCATTCTCTGTGAGTGTGTGTGTGTCTGTGTGGGAAGGGGAGGGAGGGTTGATGTCTGTGTTTATGTGTGTGTGTGTGGCTGGCTGTATGATTTTTCCTGCATTAAAGGATAAAGAAATCTCTAAGTCCTTGTCTTTTTGCATACTAATTTTGCATTTTTTTAATGACAAAATATGCATATAACCCCCATCTTTTAAATGTATATTTTGCTTTAAATAAAAGTAAGATTGTATTGGTAATTGAAGCTGAATGAATTTAAAATTCATGTGCTATATTTAAATATATTTGTTTTCCTTTTGTAATTTTAAAACACTATCCTCATTCTCATCTGAATTACAAATATATATTTTTTCTGTATAAAATAATACTCTGATTAAAAAAGAGACATCAAAAGTGTTTTTAGTCAATGTAGAATGTGTAACTTAAAAATAAACAGATTAGTGCTCTGTTTGAGGACAATCCTGTGTGGGGAGGTGGCAGGGGGATTTCTCTATTGGGTGAGATTTAATTTAAATTATTGTTTTTCAAGGTAGCATTCTAATCTGGTAAAGCAAGTAATATTCTTTGTATCTTTATATAAATATACACATATATATGTGTGTATATGTAACGGTCACCAGCTGGAGTGCCCTTGAGAGCCACCAGAGGGCACTCCAGATAAGGCTATTATCACTCACAAACTACATTTCCCATAACTCACTGCCCGGACTCACCATCACTGATCACATTCACCTGTACCTCATTCACTGATTGCATTCACCGGTCTCATCATCCTGTTAGTCTGTCTATTTATACCATGTTCATTCATTCACTCACTGCGAAGTCTTGTTTTAGTGTCACACTGCAATTCTGAGCATTCTCCCCGTTTTCTTGTCTCTTGGTCTTTTTGGATTTCTTGCCTGTTTTGGATTACTCTTTTGCCTCTGACCCCTGCCTGCTTTGTGTGTTTGTTTGTACGGACTGCCTACCTGTGTTTGACCTTGCCTGTTTTGGATTACCCCTTAATAAAACTGCATTTGGATTCTCCACCTTCGTGTCTCGGAGCAGTTTCGTGACAGTATGTATAAATATATATATATATATATATATATATATATATATTATATATATAATGTGTGTATATATATTTATAGCTACGAGCAGCGATTACAGGCCCAAGCCGGTGGCACCGCAACCCCGGTTATAGCGCCACCAACTGGCAGTAGGAAGTGTGTCACTTTCTAAATGTTTTTGACAAAAGTGGGGGGGTTAGTTTTATCTATAGTAACAAAACTCGATATGTATATTGTACTCTTCGAGCCGGACAACTTTCTAATTTACCGTAATTAGCTACGACCAAAAAGAAGTCAGATATTTTGGTCTGAATGTGGATTTTTGGCTAAATCAGCCTCTGATTTTTTACCCACTCCTCTTAAGTGGTTTATTTAATTCCAACCAAACTTTTTCAACATGATGAAAATACATTAAAGAAGCTAAATTGTGAATGGCTATTGAATATCTCAAATTGTTTTACTATGGCGAGGGATTAAAGTCATGTCAAAAAAGTAAACACTAAAAGCCTCATATCTTCTAAAAAAATAATTATACACCATTTATTTCTAGATAAATTTTTACAAATATCAGAACTAAACCCATTTTATTCTTGTTTTCAATTTAAGAATAATGTACAAGTTTAAAAACAGCCAGAATGCGCTATTCAGTTAAAAAATAAATACATCAAGTAATACATAGGGCTATACTGCCCTCTTGTGTCCAAAATGATATCAACTCAGTAGCCTACATACAACTTTTTATTAGGTATGGCTATTGTAATTCAATATAAATATATTAGGTATGTGGCTGTGAGGATCTTTTCCCACCGGTTGATCGACGTGTGACACCAGCGAGGGCTTTTAAATCGCTAATATAAAAGTGAAAGTAAAGGACGTCCGCACGGACATTTATAGTGGTGGCGCTCGCAGTGCGCTCGAATGAATTTCTATGGAAGTAGAAATGAAAAAACGTTCGCTCTGTTTTGCTCGCTCGTCGCCATGGACGCGCACCGTTATGAATGCCAGTGCAGCCGCATACTTTTTAGTGTCACGACTCACTTTAAAATTAGCGCCATATCGGGGGCCGATTGCTTCCGGTTTTCAGGGAAAACACAACAACAAAAGAGTAAATGACAGATTCGCTTAAATAGGCGCTTTCACACAAAATATTTCGTCATCATTTTTTTTCAGTCAGCCCTTCACTCTAGTGATGAATGAATTTTGACTCCTGTTGCTGATCTTAGCTGCAAATTCCGTTTTGCCCACAATTTAGTAAGCAAACACGTTCAAGTTTAAATTGTAGTGACTAAATGATTTTATTATACACACACACATCAAATTGACGGTGGGGGGCCATGGTATATTTAAATCTGCATATTGTAATATCTGCAGGGCACCCCTAGTCTAGTCTTATTAAATGTATGCTTCATCTTTCATTTTTAATTTGTAAATTTGATCAACAAATTCAATTATTTAGAATAATAAGACACTAAATGGCTGTTACAGGTAGGGGTGATCAAATTAAATCGTTTACACTGAAAAACAACAATGCATTAAATAATGTTATGAGATTGTTTTAAATATGAGTTAATTAACAATCGTTGGAAAGAATGATACTTTTAAACAACACTAAACCGTCATTAGGTGTCGCCAGGCGACCGTCTTAATGAGCGAGTCATTAATTCATTCGTTCAAACGATTCGTTCGAACGACGGAGTCATTCATGAATGAGACAGGTGCTGCGTCCCAATTCGCCTACTTATAAAACGCCCTAAAAGTATGTACTCTTTTTGAGAAGAAAAAGTACATACTTTTGAGTGTGTAGCAAAAGAGTATAGGCAAGCTTTGGGACATACTATTTCGTCATCTTTAACGGACAGCTCAGTCGCGAGCATCTGTCACCGTAAACTGCCGCCCTGTCAATCATCTGATCTTGTCACATTTAAAATCCTCCATTCAATCTAATTTCATTTCTTACCGTTTCGGAGAGAAATGTTGTCGCACGTTCATTTGCCAGTCGCGAGTCTTTCATGTGGAGACTCTCCTCATGTGTTTGCAATTTGAATATAATGATGCATTTAAAAGTTAATGGCTAAACGCTTTACAAACGTTCACAATGCTACTGCAGATGCAATATAATGTAGCCAACATTGAATAAATACATTTTCGTCAGGTTAGATACTGATAATTAATCACTCAAACCCCATTATCTAAACCACTATTAGATAATACCCATTATCTAAACCACATAACCGCCGGACTCACGCGTTCTCCATGTCTGTAGTTTTTTTTTTAACACTTTTCATTCGTGTTTGTAGTTCTAACCGAATCCTCGTCCAACGCGCGATGGGTTGTGGGCAATAACAGCCGTTAGAGTGTGCATCAATCTGCACTTCGGATTCTGACCGGATATAGTAGACCATCCAGGTCTCTTTGGAACACTCATTTCAACATACTACGATTTGGGACGTACTAATTCTATTTTCGAATACTATTTAGGACGGATAGTATGCGAATTGGGACGCAGCTTATGGATTGGTCATTGAATCTTAGAGTCAACCGATTCGTTCAAAATGCTGAATCATTGTGTCTGTTACAGTGACAAGAGTTTAACCCTTGTTCAAGTTTAAGGCCTTGTCTTTTTGGATATATATTTTTTTTAATTACAAAATATGCATACGACCCATATATTTTAAATGTATTGTTTGCTTTAAATTAAATTAAGATTGTATGTTTGGTAATTGAACCTAAATAAATTTAAAATGAATGTGCTATATTTCAGATTAATATATTTGTTTTCCTTTATTTTAATCAACACTAACTTTATTCTCATCTGAATTATAAATAAATTATTTCTGTATAAAATAAAAAATCCCGAATACTCCAGACCAACCGTGCACTATTCCTACAACATCATCAGTGCTGAAGCGGAACTATCAGAGCCGTTCGGCAGATGGCGAGCAGATGCAGCATATGTGTTGTAACGAGGCAGGGTCAGGCCAGGGGAATCCATTTGCAGCTTTTTATTAAGAATGGTGAAAACAGGAAGGGTGAGCAATGGCAAACAGGGCAGAACAGAAAAGGCAGAGACAAACCAGGTTGACAGGCAAAGGGCCGAGGCAGGCAGCAAGAATCAGAGTCCAATAAACAATCCAGATCGGGGCAGGCAGAAAGTAGTCAGCAACGGTAAACAATCGGTCAAATACAGAAATCGAACATGGGAAATGATGGCCGGGCAAAATCCATGTAAGTGGCTTTTGTGGTTCACGATCATAGGCCCTGTCCCAAATGGCACACTATGAATTTTCAGTCTTGTGTACTTCATGTGTCCGTTAAATCCATGATTTAGGGTAGGGTGTCTCATTTTTCATTTTAGGTTTCAGAAGGTTGCTCACACATACTTTGTAGTTGATATGTGCCCTCGATGTGCACTTTTGCAGAGCCCACACTGATGCAAGCTCTACAGCACACTTCTTTTCGACAGTCAAAGCAGGGTTACGTTTTTGCACGTCGTGCACAATAACCATAAAGGCACCAGGGTGGCGGTGCCACCGGCTTTATATATATTATATATATATATATAAATATAGCTGCGAGCAGCGATGAAGGGCCAAAGCGGCGGTACCGCCACCCTGGTGCACCAGGGTTGCGATGCCACCGGCTTGGGCCCGTAATCGCTGCTCGCAGCTATATTTATTATTCTTCTCTGCAATGAATCGCATTTTTGAGGGCCTAAACATGCACGAAAACTCACTAAAATTTGCACACGCGTCAGAACTGGCGAAAATTTACATCTGATATGCGTATCAGAATTGGGCGGGGCAAAATGGCTCGATAGCGCCACCTATAAAGGTTCAACGGAGTGCGCCTCCCGCTACGTTTCACGTACGTGTACGAAATTCGGTACATACATGTAATGGCCCAATATCTAAAAAAAAGTCTCTTGGAGCATAGCCCTAAACACAACAGGAAGTCAGCCATTTTGAACTTCCTCTCAGATTTTTGTGCAGTTTTTGCCATTTTCAGGTCTCGTACTTTAACGAACTCCTCCTACAGTTTTAATCTGATCATTTTCAAATTTGGTGAGTGTAATCTTAAGGCCTTTGCGACGTTAAATTGCGAAGATCTTGAGTTTTCATCGAAGGGCGTGTCCTCAGCGGCCTGACAAATTTCGATGTTTCGCCATGAAACAGGAAGTTGCTGTAACTCAGGCAAACAATGTCTAATCTGCCCCAAACTTCACACATTTGATAAGAGTTCTGTCCTGAACACATGTCCATGCTCAAATTCAGTTACAATCATAGCGCCACCTGCTGGCAACAGGGAGTGACATTTTTAACACTGTTGTGGACTCCTAATAATATATAAAAAAGTGCCAGCAAGTGCTAAACATGCTAGCAACATACTAGAAACATGCTAAATCATGCTAGCAAACACTTAGCTAAATGTTAAATTATGTTATTAGTACTGCAATTAAATAGGAATTTGCTGTAACTCAGGCGTGGAATGTCAAATCTGCCCCAAACTTCACACATTTGATAAGAGTCATGGCCTGAACACATCTACGTGACAATTTTCAGTTATAGTAATAGCGCCACCTACTAGCAACAGGAAGTGTCATGTTTAACACTGTGATGCAATACTAGCAACATATTAAAGGGATAGTTCGGCCAAAAATGATATTTAACCCATGCATTACTCACCCTCAAGCCGTTCGAGATGCATATGTCAATCTTGTTTCAGACGAACACATTTTCAGTTATTTTAGAAAATGTCTTAGACCCTTATTCAGTGGATATAATGTGAAGCAATGGGGTCCACCTCCTTCAAGTCCCAAAATGTGCATACATCCTTCACAAAAGTAATCCATCCGGCTCCAGGGGGATAAACGAAGGCCTTCTGAGGGTAATCCGTGCGGTTTTGTCGTAAAAATATTCATATTTAAAACTTTATAAATGAAAATATCTGACTTCCGGCAACTATCGACGCGCGTTCACGGGTGATGGAAGTCGGCGTACGAGGTAGGACGTAGCGTAGGAACCGTCGTGACGTAGAACGAACGCGCCAGCGCAGCCAGAGAGCAGAGCAAAACAAAACTCCACTCAGGATTTCCATCACCCGTGAACGTGCGTCGATCGTTGCCGGAAGTCAGATATTTTCATTTATAAAGTTTTAAATATATATATTTTTACGACAAAACCGCACGGATTACCCTCAGAAGGCCTTCTTTTATCCCCCTGGAGCCGGATGGATTACTTTTGTGAAGGATGTATGCACATTTTGGGACTTGAAGGAGGTGGACCCCATTGCTTCACATTATATCCACTGAAGGGTCTAAGACACTTTCTAAAATAACTGAAAATGTGTTCGTCTGAAACAAGATTGACATATGCATCTCGAACGGCTTGAGGGTGAGTAATGCATGGGTTAAATATCATTTTTGGCCGAACTATCCCTTTAAATATGCCATTGAGTTCTAAACATGTTATAAACATGGTAAAACATGCTAGCAATTCTTAGCTAAGTGCTAAAGCATGCTAATGCAATAAAACAAGAAGTTGTTGTTACTCAAGAAGGCAATGTCCAATCTGTCCCAAACTTCACACGTTTGTTAAGAGTCCTGCCCTGAAAAAATCTACATAACAATTTTCAGTTAAAGTAATAGCGCCACCTACTGGCAACAGAAAGTGACATGTTTAACAGTGTGATGCAGTACTAGCAACATAGTGAATATGCCATTGAGTTATACACATGTTAGAAACATGTTAAAACATTCTAGCAATTCTTAGCTAAGTGCTAAAGCATGCTAATGCAATGAAACAGGAAGTTGTTGTTACTGAAGAAGGCAATGTCCAATCTGCCCCAAACTTCACACGTCTGATAAGAGTCCTGCCCTAAACAAATCTACATGACAATTTTCAGTTATAGCAATAGCGCCACCTACTGGCAACAGGAAGTGACATGTTTAACAGTGTGATGCAGTACTAGCAACATAGTAAATATGCCATTGAGTTATAAACATGTTAGAAACATGTTAAAACATGCTAGCAATTCTTAGCTAAGTGCTAAAGCATGCTAATGCAATGAAAAAGGAAGTTGTTGTTACTCAAGAAGGCAATGTCCAATCTGCCCCAAACTTCACACGTTTGATAAAAGTCCTGCCCTAAACACATGACAGTTTTTACTTAAAGTAATAGCGCTACCTACTGTCAACAGGAAGTGACATGTTTTACAATGTGATGCAGTACTAGCAAGTACTAGCATGCTTGGAACCATTGAGTTCCAAGCATGCTAGAAACATGCTAAAACATGCTAGCAACACTTATCTGAGTGAAAACACATTGTATAATCCCCATAATAAAGGACATTTTTGTAACTGACATTGACATACTCCTCCTATATTTACCTACATAAATGCACATTGCCTACCGTGCTCTGTCTTCCTAAAGCCACCAGGTGGCGGTGGAACGGGTGCGAGGGCCCTTTCATCGCTGCTTGCAGCTTTAATTGGTGGTTGTTGTGGTGAACACACCGAGAACTAAATAGTATTTGTTCAACTATTTATATTTAAATGATCCCATCTTAAAAATTAGATTAGCAGTAGCAGTTATAATAAATACAAAATGTTCTAATAATAGAAATGTTCACATACCTGTACCTTGATCCCTTTCCCAATAGGCTTGACGTATGCTGTCATTACATAAAATAACTGTTTAGATTCCTGATTAGAGGGCATGTGGGATCTGTACATAAGTGCACTGAAAGGTTCAGAGTTCAGTTAAGAGACACAAACACACCGACCCACACCTCCAACAGCAGATAACATTCATTGATCAAATGATCCAAGATAGATTCCAGGATATTACAAATGTCATATGATGCCCATGAATAGATATCAGTGCCCCTTTTCACTATATGGATAATTGGCTAGCATAACAAAAGCATTATGTAAGGACAATGTCTCCTTTGTGCGGAAGAGTTTTCTGTCTAATACCATCATTCAGTATGTTTCTAAGGTCTGTTTTTGAAAGAGTGACATCGGCTGTTCAAAGTACAGACATTTTTATGGCAACTAATATATGATAAAGATGTGACATCAGTACCTGACCTGACGTCAGATAGGCGTGTTAGTCTTGTCACATAGAGTATTTATAATCTGTCCTCTCATCAATTTAGCACTTTAGAATAAAGTCTTACACGCTTAAAGTCTGTTTAATATTTCTGAGCCTTAACAAAACAGAATATTTACATTATGTGTACAGGAAAGTGTGCCACGTTTATTGGCATCAGCCTCTATCCGCTGGCACTGCTGTCCATCATCTGCAACATTTTTCTGTTTTTCCCTGATTTTAAAACCATTTATTCAAAGGAGGAAGCAGAGGGGCTCTACCGTCTTACGGATGAGATCATATACATGGGAGGCGTTGTTGGAGGAGGTATCTTGGTAAGGAAATTCTATCTCATTGTATTGTTATAGTTTTCCCTTGACATTTCTGTTGGTGTTGTCTGACCAGTTTCTTGGCACTATTTAGCATCCTGGCTTCTGGAATTGTAGGTTATATCTCATCTTCAGCATATTTTTATGTTGATATGGCTACTGCTTTTCTCTTTTAGGTATTGATTCCTGCGATTCACATCCATAGCACTGGGAGGCAAGGCTGCTGTGCAAACCGATGTGGGGTGAGTTCTGCTAGGGTCACAGATTCGATTTATTTCTCTACACTCTTGACTTTAATTGAATTAGTGCCTAAGAAGGACAGCAGGTGTGTCAGCTTTACCTAGGAATATTCATTATTTTAGTTTACCCAATGATTCATCATGATAGTTCACCCAAAATTGAACATATTGTCATCATTTACTTACCCTAAATTTTTTTTAAAGTGGCCTTTCATTGTGTAAGGTTGAAAATAATCAAAGATATTTGAAAATTTACAAAGACATTTGCTTTTACTGTTTGCTGTTGAAACAGTAAAAGCAAATGTCTTTGTTCATTTTCAAATGTCTTTGATTATTTTCAACCTTACAATTGTATGGGTAAAAACAGTTGAAACATTCTAAGGGCCCTATCATACAGCCGGCGCAATGCAGCGTGTTCAGGCGCATTGATGGCGCGTTGCTATTTTGAGGCAACTGAAATAGACCTGGTCTAAAGTCAATGGCGCAATGTTTTTTTTATTTTTTTTAAAGAGCGCGTAAGTAATGTGCAACTGTAGGTGGGTCCACAACGCGCGTAGCTTACACTCTGCTTAGTAAACACACAGGGCAGCAGCACACAAACATGCCAAATATATTTAAATATTAAAAATAAAAGGATTACAATGAAAAAGATTATTATTGTGTACATAAAGATTATGGTGGAATCCGGCTTGTCCCGTAGATGGTCTGCTCACGCTCGGGCTTTTCCACTATCAAATTCCGTCATGTAAATAGCAAATCCGCCATGGCGCGAGGGAAAGGGAATGGGAGATGAGACTCTGATTGGTTTATTGCACGAAAAGCCCAAAACACACCCATTACTCATTAAGAGAATAGAGACAACAATTTTAGACCATGCGCCTGCGCGCCGACCATTTTCCCCATCGTTAAACTAGCAAAAGTGGATTCAGACGCGCCCTAACTGCACTTGCGCCATGCGCTTAGATCGTTAAAATAGGGCCCTAGATGTCTTTTCTGTTTCAAAAAAAGGGAACTCAGTACATGAGGGAAGTGATGACAGAATTTTCCTTTTCAGATGAACTATCTCTTTTACATAAACACAATACTTATATTTTTCCATTTAGTGAACCTTTAACTGACCTTAGTCGGTTGTGTTCTTTTTGTCTATTATAGATGTTCCTGTCCATTATCTTTGCTGCAGTTGGTGTGGTTGGTGCTCTGTACAGTGGTGTTATAGCTGTGTTTGCGTTAATTAATGGACCAGTTTGCTTGACTGAAGATGAGCAATGGAGTAGACCATTCATGAACAGGTGTGAAAATGATTGATCTATCCCATTTTCAGAACTCAAAACATCCTCCTCAGTTTAAAAATAACTTTTATAGAATACAATTCTAGAGCTCATAGAGAGAAAAGTGGTCATGACAACTAAAATATAATTTTTTGCGTGCAAAAATGTGCAGGAAATTAAAATAATGTTAACATAATAGTGTACATCAAAATAGTTTGTGGAGCTTATCTGCTTTTAAAGGGTTAGTTCACCCAAAAATGAAAATTCATTCATTAATTACTCGCCCTCATGTCGTTCCAAACCCGTAAGACCTTCGTTCATCTCCGGAACACAGATTAAGATCTTTTTGATGAAATCTTTTCCTGTCCCTCCATTGACAGCTACGCAACTAACACTTTAATGCTTCAAAATAGTTCATAAAGAAATTATGGAGGAGTACAGCTATTTCGACTGGTGACGTCACTCTCCATTTGGGGTTTAAAAAATATATATTTCTCTGCTATTTGCATTTCAAGACGTTTGAAGGCCAGAAAATGTATAAGAAATAGCTTTAAAACCATGTTAGTTGCCAGTAGATTATTTGTCAATACCTGCCCTCTCCATCACCCTTTCTCTCAGTCTCCTCATCTTTCCCTGTCTCTTCCCCTCCTAAAGATGAGATTTCTTAATTTACTGAAGGCTGAGTCACGTTAGGCCTATTTTCAGGTCAAAATGGCGAAATTAGATAAAAGTTTATTAGTTTGACTGATTATTTTTGTCATTTGTTTAACATTTATGAACTAAAAAACTGTCAATTATGAAATGTTTAGTTTAGCTACTTGCATCTTATCTCGCATTTGACCGTAAACTGAAGCGTCGAGTCGCTCTGCTAAAATTCGCGCTCAGCAGCTTCTGTGAACATAAAGCCCGCCTACTTTGATTTGATTCGTCATCTCAAATATTCTGACATTGACGAGCAGTGACAGACCAATGAGGCTCAGATGAACACACACACACACACCCTGTCCTCTGTTTCTGACGTGCGCTGTGCTCGGCGCCGCTGCGGATTGAAGAAGAAGAACGTGCTGAATCTGATTATAACAAGACTGAAGTGAACACGAATTTGTGTAGTCTACACAATTACTACTTATTCATTTTTTTCAGTACCCCCCAAACTATTATTTTCATCCCTTTTGGGAGGGTCCAAGTCTCATCTAGGGGGGTCGGACCCCCCCAATACCCCCCGTAATTCGAACTATGGCGAGAACCAATGAGGTTCATTCTCGTGTGTCAAGCAGGTTCGGTTGAGCTTCTGTTTATGTTCACTTATCATTGTTCAAATGTGAATAAAAGCCTAAATTTAATCTGTTAATTATATAAAGCAATCCAGAAAACCTGAATTAAACCGCTCAATTCAAATGAATTCGTTTTACGATCTCTTCATGAACTTTTTGAAGAGTCAAAGTGGTAATTGCGTAGGCTGTCAATGGAGGGACAGAAAGCTCTCAGATTTCATCAAAAATATCTTAATTTGTGTTCTGAAGATGAGCGAAAGTCTTATGGGTTTGGAACGACATGAGGGTGAGTAATGACAGAATTTAAATGTTTTTGGTGAACTGTCCCCTTAATGTCTTTTTGTTGTTCTTTTTATTATTATTATTACTTATTTATTTTACATATTTTGCAGCACTGAAAACTACTTGGGAAACTCTGACATCTGGGAAATTTGCAAAAAGCCAGAAAATGTTGTGGAGTTTAACATCGGCCTGTTTGCCACCCTGCTGGTGGCTGCTGGTTTAGAACTGCTCCTCTGTGGATTTCAGGTGCTCAACGGCCTCTTTGGCTGCATCTGTGGTACATGCAATCGCAAAGAGGTATGTACTGTATATAAAGATGACTTAATTTCCAAAGATCAATCAGTTATTCATTTACTGCATTTTTTGCTGATGGTCTTGCAATAGCTAATAATTGATTGATTGATTGATTTATGGTTCCAGCATGGTACCTTATAAAATGATCTGGGGCCTCATTTATAAAACTTTGCGTAGGATTTGCGTCAGTCCGGCGTACGAATGAAACATAGGATGTGCGTACGCACAGAAATATTCAGATTTATAAAACTGTGCGCACGCACATCCTACGCAGTTTTCCCTTAATAAATCACAATCAAGTCTAAATGTAGCGCAGCTTTTGCGGCTTCATGTCACGCCCATAGTTGCCCATAAATAGTCCGTGAAACGCCCACAAGTTAATATTCATCGATTGCGAAATCATGGCAAACACAGAGAGGAAAACCAAGAAACGTAACTTCACTCAATGTGAAGTAGAAATGATCATTGGCAAGGTGGAAAAGAGGAGTAAAATGTTGTTTGGAGGGCACAGTGTGGGCATTAATGCCAAAAGGCACTTGAGTGGCAAAAGGTTGCATTACGCATTACGTCATTACGCATTCATTGTGTTGGCATCATGGCATTTTATTAACATCCATTTGATTGCATCTGACAAGCTACAGATGTGTTATGAGGATGAATTGCATAACATGCTATAATTATTATTGCAGAACATATTTCCCTTTTATTTTTGCAAATATGTGTTCATTTGCATTTCTGTTGTTATCTTCGTTTGATTTTGTTTGTTTTACACTGCAGATCGATCAAACGGGTGTTTCAGTAGGCTGTTAATTGTAAGACTTGCTTTGTGAAGTCTTCATGTTATTTATGAGAGCCAGTATAGAGGGAATGCATTAACGTCACTTTCCCGCCGGAACACGCCCCCCTCAGCCGGACTGAGTGGCAAAAGAGCTGCTGCGTGACTGGAGTTAATAGGGGACACTGCGAAAACAAACTATTATCAGTTTAAACTAAAAGTTGGACTCGATATAGTGTTCCTTATAACTTATCAAAGATCCAGTGATCCATGGATATTGACATGCAGCCAGGAATCGTGTTTCCTGACATTTATATGTGCCTGATTTCGACGCCGGGGAAATAAATTAAGAAAATTTGCCTGTAAACGTTTTATATAAATACAATATAGACTGGTCTAAATCCGAGTGATCACTTACATTAATGTTATACTGTATATCATCATATCGTCCAGCCCTAAAACTTGTATAGTTTTTTGTCAGTGTTTATTTAAAAACATCCAATTATGCAGAATATAGTCTGTTCTGTAGGTTTTTGAAGTCTGTAAAAATATACAGTACCTCAGATATCTGGTCAAATCTAGTTGTCCAGTCAATCGCAAACCTCTTTCCCGTTTTAGATGTGTTTTGTGTGTTTTTCACGGCATTCACGCTGAAAACAAATGCTGCCGCTCAGTCTTTTTGGCCGCATTCACACTGCAGGGGCTTAATGCTCAATTCCGATTTTTTTTAAAAATGTGATTTTTTTGCAAGGCCGTTCACATTTCCAATTAAATGCGACCTTTTGTGATCTCCTGTGTGAACGTGACATGACCCAGAAATGACCCGCATGCGCAGAAGAGTACTCAACTGTTGTTTGCGGAAGTAGCTAAACATGGATCTCAACCAAGGGGGTAATCCATCAGCCGGAAGTTGAAGCCTCGCGGGAGCCACCATTGTAGCAGAACTTCACCTGCTGTTAGCATCCCATTGACTCCCATTCATTTTGGGGTCACTTTTACAGCGAATAACTTTCCATCTGAGGCGTTCAAAGGCTTAATTTGTCGATTATTTATTTCTAAAGAAACACGACAATGTATAAAATGCTCCATTACTTTGTATCTTACGTTACGACCCCGTAGAAGCCGTTTTTGTAAAAATAGGCTAAAGATTGCGTCATAACCACGGGACTTTCTGTCGCACAATAGAGACATTACCGTATAGACAGGAGGAGAAGCTCGCAGCAATCTTTTACTGTCTATGAGGCAATAGGGGGGACATGAAGGCACAAAGTCAAGGGAGAAGCCCATAAATAGAGAGTCCATAAAAGCAACGGGACAAAATATTTCAACAACGTTTTTGAGGAATTAGGTGATTCAGATTTGTCTTGGCACAGCTACTAGAAGATTTTCAACAATCAGACTGTCGTCACGCTCAGTTTGAGCCTGCGCACTCGCTCAGACATCAGACAGGAAGTGCAATAATCGGGCTTCAAGTCTTCTCCGTTGAAATCAATGGGGTTGCTGTGTCCATTTCTTTTACTGTCTATGATCTCAACAGTGGGGCTCGTTTAGTGATGGGTCGGATACATGCGACCTGGCCGTTCAGATTGAAGTCTCATTTCAAAAGATCGGATATGAAGGTAAAATGATGTCATAATGAATTGCATGCGCAGGGTAAGATTTGTAAAAGTGTACATAAGATTGCAAGCGTAAATTAAATTTGCGTGTGCAAGAGAAGATTTGTAAGCGTGTAAATCGCATATCAAGTGTGAGAAAAAAATATTTGCAGCATTTTACTGTTATTGGTAAGTGTAATACATGTATTGTGAAACTGCAGCTTCATGCTAACGCAAAATAAATAGGATCTGTATTCTTCTGACTTCCATTTTTCCGCGCTTACACTTTTGGCACGGTTTTTGCGCACAAATGCGGCCAAAAGCATTGCAAGCCTGTGAACAGCTATTTGCAACCGAAAACAACAGAGTCAGGGACTGCAAAACAGATTGATCGGGTAAAATCAAACTTTGTGTAAATAAATCAACTGTTGCAAATGTCTAAATGACTTATTGTGTACATGCGGCAAAGAGGTTCCCGAAATAACCCGATTTGTACAGTTGCGTCTTTCTTTTACCCGCGCTTCCAATTTTGGCACGATTCTCTCACTGAATGAGTTTTGCAAGCGCGAAGAGGAGGGCGGGTCCACCTTAATAATGCAGCCAATCAGATGAGCTTCTCGCTGACACTCGATTTACTCCTATCTGATTGGTTCAATAAACACGTCAGTCTTCAGAACACATATTTATCTTCATTTGGCTCATTCTCGTTACTTTTAATGCAAACATACATGTTAAATAATGTTTTCGGTTGCAAATAGCTGTTCACAGGCTTGCAATGCTTTTGGCCGCATTTGTGCGCAAAAAACGTGCCAAAAGTGTAAGCGCGGAAAAATGGAAGTCAGAAGAATACAGATCCTATTTATTTTGCGTTAGCATGAAGCTGCAGTTTCACAATACATGTATTACACTTACCAATAACAGTAAAATGCTGCAAATATTTTTTTCTTACACTTGATATGCGATTTACACGCTTACAAATCTTCTCTTGCACACGCAAATTTAATTTACGCTTGCAATCTTATGTACACTTTTACAAATCTTACCCTGCGCATGCAATTCATTATGACATAATTTTACCTTCATAATCGGATACATTTGGACCACATACCCAAGTGGCCTGGGTCGCATTTGAAAAGATCGGATCAGTGTCGTTCAGACTGTCATGAAAAGATCAGATACAGGTCGCATAGGGGCAAAAAAATCGGAATTGGGTCGTTTCAGCCTGCAGTGTGAACGTAGCTTTTGCCACTTGTGGGCGTGACCGCATTCTCTCCGGCCGACGGTGACGTCATGCGCATACCCTCTATAGAGTGCCGAAGTGATGACGTCACTTTGTAGGACAACTCGGAAGCTAGCGGCGCATGGGTTCCCTCGACCGAAAAGCTATGCATTTTCCCCATTGACTTTTGGAAAATCGCAAAAAATAAGATCTGTGTTTAACAAAGAGTTGTGACCCTTACACGTTTTGTCTATCAAGATCATCTTTACAAGTTAATCCAAAATTTATACATTTTGAAGCTTATATAAAGTTTTTAAAAAACACAAGCAGACACAATAAAGTTTAAAAAACCACAAGCAGGTTATAACTGTGTGTTCTATGTCATAGATCAAAACGTGAAAATATTTAGAGGCTTTGTTCACCACAGACCTTATTTCAGGCGATTTAGCAAAAACCCATTCAAAAATCCCATAGACTTTAGAGCGAGGGAACCGGGAGTGCTAAAATGCTAACTCACTTCCGCGTTTTGGCCTACAGAGTGACGTCATCACTTCGGCACTCTATTGCCATTTCTTTTACACAACGGTCTACAGTTTCACACACTTTCACATGTTTCTTCCATCTGCCGACGGTGTCGCCATTTCTCATTTCACCCGTTTTTGTGCGTACGCCTGGGTCAGAGCTTGCGTGAAGGACCGCACATTTTCCCGTCAGGTTTGCTTTATAAATACCAATTATTGCGTAGAGAGCGGCGTACGCCTTCTTTTGTGCGTACGCGACGTTTATAAATGAGGCCCCTGATAGTGAGTCTAAACTATGCTTTATTACTTTAGGTGGCATAAGTTCAAAAGGACAACAGACCAGATAACACAGGATCAAGATTTATTACCAGACCCTTGTCCTCAGTAGCCTACCGATCGGTGACAATTAGCAAATGTGGAAGTGAACAGTAATTAACAAGAAAGGACCTGTAAAACTTACTCTACTGATTATATCTTCTCGATTGAAACATTGTTTGCATATGTCATATTGAATAATAGACTGAGAAATTGTGTCCGGAAACTCGATCCATCCATGTGGAAAAAATGGGTTCATTTGTTGTATAAATGTAAATAGTTAAAGTTGTATTTGTTTTCTTATTTTATATTGTAAAATATTTAAATATCTTTTAAATGATAGGCCAATTCTATGTTAAAATTAATGTATTTATATTTACATAGAAAGTTTAAGGAAGGATTGGGTGGTTCTTATGAACATTTATGTCAGGCAGACCTTTTTTGACTGTGATCTTAATGTACCCAGATGTTTGACATTTTATTCTAAATAAAACTTTTAACAGGATGTGGCTCCTTTATTGCATGCTTCTCTTTTTTGATAATCTATGTCACCTATTACTGAGGAGTCCAATGTGGGTTTTGGATTAGGAGTGTTTTGCTATGTAGTTGTTTTATGTTTCTTAAGATAATACATAGACAGAAATGACAGGCACTCACCGCAAACTCATTTCCTGAAGTAAAGGCCCTCGATGAGACTGCAACTTAAGAACCGTCTTGAATCAGAAGCAACTACCAGCCGAAGAAACTCTCTTCTACATAACAAAAAAGTGAGTGTAATTACAACATCTACATAATCATTTCCCACATGTTTTCATTTTTCAAATAAGGAATCTTTGACCGTTTTATGTAATACCTGTTTTAAGGAACCATTTATTCACATCAAATGTGTCCAATAAAATGCATGTGTCTGAATGAGAAATGTTTGTAAATCTGAAATATAGTAAATGTAAAGTAAACATTTGAAAGATATTTAAAGGTGTATTAATAGCATTTGACTTCTCTACATGGGCAGGCTTGACTTTTAATAACTTGTGCATGTATATAAAACATTGTTTGCATATGTCATATTAATTAATAGACTGAGAAAATGTGTCCGGAAACTTTTTACATATATATAAAATTAAGACATTTTAGTTTAAAGGTATTATTTTAATTTAGTGTGCAAGTATTAGACTATACATATATTTAAATAAACTAAGCAAAACTGCAAACTGAATTTGACAACTTTGACATTTTGTTAACCCATCTTTTGTCCCACGGTAAAAACAAGGGATGTACCTACCGTACAAACAGCATAAAAATACCAAAAGATTTTTTCATTTTTATTCTTTATCTCACATAACCCTTGTACAGAATTCTGGCAAGATCTAAGATGCATGTTGCACACTTTATGAGATGTTCATGTCACTTGACCTTTAAAAATACACTGGTTTTTAAAATGCTTTGAGTTGGAGGAAAGGTTTACTCTCTGACCCTTTTTTAAAGTTTCCTACTGACGCAAGCTACTGTATGCTTGCAATACTTTGAAGAACTTCTGCATGCATGTAAATAAAAAGTGAGATCCCTTCTTGGTGCAAGTTTCTTTTGAGATTGATAAACATGTTGTAACATTTCATTACTCAACCCTTTGTTTCTCTGTCATTACAGGATAAAGACTAGTCAAGGAGGTAACCCCTAAGATCAGCAATGTCAAATTATACATGTCCGAATTCAACACAAGGCCAGCAGAATGTGGTTTTTGTTACTGTATATTCAGTGGTCTTCATATTTGGACTGACCCTCAACCTCACCGCACTTGTAATTTTTTTTCGCAACTCTAAATCACGGTCGCACACCACCGTGTACATGATTCACCTAGCCGTTGCTGATATTCTTATGGTTTGTACGCTTCCAGTGAGGATCTATTACCACGGGGGTTTGGGGGATCCGAACCAGAAATTCTGTGAGTTTACCGGTCTCATACTGCTAAGTAACATGTATGGCAGCATCTTCCTCCTCATGTGCATTAGCTTTGACCGTTGCATAGCAGTCTGCTTCCCGTTGTCTTCTCACGTCCGTGAGGGCCGCAAGAAAGCATGGTGCGTGTGTCTGGGAATCTGGATGGTAACTATCGGAACGAGCTTTTCTATCTATTTCCAAAAGGGACAGGGAGCAAAGGAACAAAACAACAGCAGCATGTGTTTTGTAAATTTTCCTAGCTATGCCACTCAAACAGGTGCTCTCATTTCCACGCTAATTGTTGGGTTTGGGATCCCACTAACCGTTATGATTCTCAGCTCATGGGGGCTCGTCCGGGCTATAAGCAAAAGCACGGCTGTTCAGACCAGTGACCTAATAGACGGCGGAAGGATTAAAAGGATGATAATAACTAACTTGGCGATCTTTCTGTTCTGTTTTCTGCCATATCACGTTATGCTTGTGCTACTTAATGCCTATAAGTCTTCCCCGACCAGGCCATCACTGTTAACAGCTTACCAGTACAGCCTCATGATAGCTTGCCTAAATGCAATGCTGGACCCCCTGGCGTACTACTTCACAACAGAGACATTTCGAAGAAAAATGGATGTTGAGGCTGTACGCAAAATAAGGCAAATGAACAGTCACAGCTCGGACGGAAACAACCGTTCACGTGCTCCGCTCACAACGTAAGCGCCACCTAAACTCAGCTCTGAAGAAAAAAAAAAAAAGTTCATGCAGGTCTCATGCTTATTGCTTAGTGACAGGTTTACATGACCGTTATCATAGCTATCTATTTTAATAGGAAGGAAAGATGTAGATAGGCCTAAGTGAAGTGATAGATCACTCGCATATGACTCAAAAAAAGAAAAGAAAAAAGGAAGCCACAAGTCTTTCACCGATCTGGGTGAGTTGCTGACTGCATGCGCACAGTGTGTGCAAAAATGAGTGTTCTGTAAAGTAATACTTCTTTTAGAGGCCATTGTTTTTTCTCACATATGCATTTATGAGAAAGTAAATGACTCGTTTAGCCATGTGGAACCACTCGTTTTGTTTTCAAACAGGACTCTCACTGGGAAGCCTTTAATGTGTTATTTCAAATCAAACATGATTGACAAATTAGGATAATTATTTACAGTGAACATGTTCTAAGACAGTTATAGATTAGAGCATTATATCCACATTTACATATTTGTAAAGTTTCTACATTTTGTTAAAGGTGGGGTAAGTGATTTGCAAAACGGCCGGCAGATTTTGTAAATACACAACTCAAAAGGTCCTACCTTCTTTCCTCCAATGCTGGCCCTGACTCGCTAGAGGGGGATGGGGGGAGGGGGGTATGGTACGACTGTTTGATTGACGCACTGACTGTCCAATGATTCTAGGTGGTCTTGGAAATGATTGGCTGGAGTTTTTCGAGTCCTGCCCGTTTCACAGATGATTAAATTGCTTAATTTTCATTTCAGTGCTTCTAACTCAGTGGCTGTAAGTGGGTTAGGAATAGGATTTCAAGTGATTTAGAAAAAATGGTCAAAAAAGAAAATCACATACCGCACCTTTAACGATTCATAGCCTTTTAGTTGTAAGGTACTAATGCAGCAGTGGCGTTTTTGTTGTATTTTTAAATGTTATTATTTGTAAGTACTTGTAAGTGCATGATATTTTGAGATATATCCAGCTGCAGACCCGCAGCACCACCAATTTCAGAACCCCAGCGCCAGAACCGGAAGTGAGGGAGGGGCGGAATTACCACTGTCTATGGGAATTACCGGTATTGACAATGACACAAGCATGGTTGTTTTTGCAAGTATTTAAAAATATTTAAAATGGTTGCATCTTTTAAATAATATTTAGGGTATGTTTTTATTACACGGTAAGTCTATATGAATACCAGACTTACATTTTACTGCTCGTTGTATGAACTATAACTGGTATGTGACAAATAAAGAGCAAGACAGCGCTCGTGTTGTTTGAAGACGTGAGAGTGCGCGCGCGCGGCCGGGGCTCTCTCTCTCTCTCTGCTCGTTAAGCGCCCTGTCAAGCGCAGCACTCATTCTATTCTACATCACTCACCGATCAAAATAGGCTTTGGCGGGACACAAATTTGCTTTGGCGGCCGCCAAAAAGCGGACGATCTGACGGGTTTTAGAAGATTAAATACAACCTGAAACTAAAAAACAGACCCGACCTCTATTTGAGACCGGCCTTTATTTACCCAAACCTGCAGCCACACCAGGCGTGTAAAAGAGACAATCGTCTATCTGGTACTCGCTATTATTCGAAGTTTTACGGTACATTTTTATTGTTTCTTTTAAAACAATGCCGAATTTTCTCTCTTTTTTTGATTTTTGACATTATTTTACATAAAGAAAAATGCATGCAGCACATGTTCTTGTGAAATAAAGTATGTTTTATATAAAATGCCCATAAGTTTCAAGCATTATTTTTCACCATCATGATCAGGAAGTAACTCTCATAATACAATGAAACGGATAACTATATACAATTATATTACACAAAATCAATGTTTTAAAATGCTTATTGTACTATAACTTAATGTATCATTATAATACGTATAAAGTATGACGTTTCGTGTGTAATGCCGTTTCGTGTCTAAGCAAATTATGCTCCAAAACGTTAGGTGGCGTTACTCGGTTTAGAACGTAAGCTCCGGCCCTCATTTCCGGTCCTGGCGCTTATGATGTTCTTATGAACATTTATGTCAGGCAGACCTTTTTTGACTGTGATCTTAATGTACCCAGATGTTTGACATTTTATTCTAAATAAAACTTTTAACAGGATGTGGCTCCTTTATTGCATGCTTCTCTTTTTTGATAATCTATGTCACCTATTACTGAGGAGTCCAATGTGGGTTTTGGATTAGGAGTGTTTTGCTATGTAGTTGTTTTATGTTTCTTAAGATAATACATAGACAGAAATGACAGGCACTCACCGCAAACTCATTTCCTGAAGTAAAGGCCCTCGATGAG
This sequence comes from Tiaroga cobitis, assembly GCA_030578255.1. Classification (NCBI taxonomy): domain Eukaryota; kingdom Metazoa; phylum Chordata; class Actinopteri; order Cypriniformes; family Leuciscidae; genus Tiaroga; species Tiaroga cobitis. The sequence goes on along the minus strand of CM060597.1, from coordinate 16,574,515 downwards.
ACTGCAACTTAAGAACCGTCTTGAATCAGAAGCAACTACCAGCCGAAGAAACTCTCTTCTACATAACAAAAAAGTGAGTGTAATTACAACATCTACATAATCATTTCCCACATGTTTTCATTTTTCAAATAAGGAATCTTTGACCGTTTTATGTAATACCTGTTTTAAGGAACCATTTATTCACATCAAATGTGTCCAATAAAATGCATGTGTCTGAATGAGAAATGTTTGTAAATCTGAAATATAGTAAATGTAAAGTAAACATTTGAAAGATATTTAAAGGTGTATTAATAGCATTTGACTTCTCTACATGGGCAGGCTTGACTTTTAATAACTTGTGCATGTATATAAAACATTGTTTGCATATGTCATATTAATTAATAGACTGAGAAAATGTGTCCGGAAACTTTTTACATATATATACAATTAAGACATTTTAGTTTAAAGGTATTATTTTAATTTAGTGTGCAAGTATTAGACTATACATATATTTAAATAAACTAAGCAAAACTGCAAACTGAATTTGACAACTTTGACATTTTGTTAACCCATCTTTTGTCCCACGGTAAAAACAAGGGATTTGCACAAATTTGCTTTGGCGGCCGCCAAAAAGCGGACGATCTGACGGGTTTTAGAAGATTAAATACAACCTGAAACTAAAAAACAGACCCGACCTCTATTTGAGACCGGCCTTTATTTACCCAAACCTGCAGCCACACCAGGCGTGTAAAAGAGACAATCGTCTATCTGGGACTCGCTATTATTCGAAGTTTTACGGTACATTTTTATTGTTTCTTTTAAAACAATGCCGAATTTTCTCTCTTTTTTTGATTTTTGACATTATTTTACATAAAGAAAAATGCATGCAGCACATGTTCTTGTGAAATAAAGTATGTTTTATATAAAATGCCCATAAGTTTCAAGCATTATTTTTCACCATCATGATCAGGAAGTAACTCTCATAATACAATGAAACGGATAACTATATACAATTATATTACACAAAATCAATGTTTTAAAATGCTTATTGTACTATAACTTAATGTATCATTATAATACGTATAAAGTATGACGTTTCGTGTGTAATGCCGTTTCGTGTCTAAGCAAATTATGCTCCAAAACGTTAGGTGGCGTTACTCGGTTTAGAACGTAAGCTCCGGCCTTCATTTCCGGTCCTGGCGCTGGTGTTAGAACGTAAGCTCCGCCTCTTACTTCCGGTTCTGGCGCTGGGGTTCTGAAACTGGTGGTGCTGCGGGTCTGCAGCTGGATACTAGTATGCGCATGACGTCACCGTCGGCCGGAGTGAATGCGGTCACGCCCACAAGTGGCAAAAAGACTGAGCGGCAGCATTTGTTTTCAGCGTGAATGCCGTGAAAATCACACAAAACACATCTAAAACGGGAAAGAGCTTTGCGATTGACTGTACAACTAGATTTGACCAGAAATCTGAGTTACTGTATATTTTTACAGACTGCAAAAACCTACAGAACAGACTATATTCTGCATAATTGGATGTTTTTAAATAAACACTGATAAAAAACTATACAAGTTTTAGGGCTGGACGATATGATGATATACAGTATAACATTAATGTAAGTGATCACTCGGATTTAGACCTATCTATATTGTATTTATATAAAACGTTTACAGGCAAATTTTCTTCATTTATTTCCCCGGCGTCGAAATCAGGCACATATTATAAATGTCAGGAAACACGATTCCTGGCTGCATGTCAATATCCATGGATCACTGGATCTTTGATAAGTTGTAAGGAACACTATATCGAGTCCAACTTTTAGTTTAAACTGATAATAGTTTGTTTTACTCGCGTTAACGCAGTTTCCCCTATTAACTCCAGTCAAGCAGCTGCTCTTTTGCCACTCAGTCCCGCTGAGGGGGGCGTGTTCCGGCGGGGAAGTGACGTTAATGCATTCCCTCTATTTTAACATGTATGTAATTTTGAAATTTTGTTACTTTTCCTTAAAATAACACATGGACATATGTGCTTAGATAATTGCTTAGAAAGTTTTGCTATTAGTATTGTTAAATAGTAAAAAAAAAAAAAACTCTTTCCTGCACGTCTCCACACCCTTCCCCCTCTCTACCACATCCGTTTGACCTGGTGCACTTGTTCTGAGTATAACCAGTTCCTTTAGGCTAAGTCTTTGGTATAACGCAAATCTTCTCATGTGTAAATATGTTAATAAAAGTGGTTAGGCCTACTATTCTCTTTTTGCAGTTTTAATTATTGTTATCCATCCATGTGATTTTCTTCTTGAGATGCAGAGAGAAAAAAAAACTTGTCGCATATTTCATTGGACAAGCAGCATTCAGCACTGGGGAGAATTCAGGGTGATTGGGACGCTTTTTGCCATTGAGATGACTGGGGAAAGTGTCCCAAAAAACCTGATTTCACCCTAGATCGCTTATAGAGTGGATAGGTCTAATTTTCAGGGATACAATACAATCTTGATACCAAAATAAATAAAGATATTGGTAACACTTTACAATACGGTTCATTAGTTAACATTAACTTTAACATGAACTAAGAATGAACAATACTTCTTCAGCATTTATTAATCTTAGTTAATATAATTTAATATCAATTTTTTATTAATTTACGAATAAATTATTAAAATCAAATGTTGTATTTGTTAACATTAGTTAATGCACTGTAAACTAACATTGACAAACAATGAACAGCTGTATTTTTATTAACTAACATTAACAAAGATTAATAAATAGGCTACTGTAACAAATGTATTGCTCATTGTTAGTTCATGTTAATCCATTAACTAATGTTTACTAATGACTATTTACTAATGTAGGCTAAATAGTGTTGTTGATGTATGACTTGTTCCTTCTATGTTGAAATGCTCTGACTGAACCATGATATGTGTTATTTCCTATCATGTATTGATGGTGGTATGTATTCTTTACCTCTTTCTTTTGTGAATAATACTCACTTTTGCAACTATGTCGTCTGACTGAGTATTTAGACTAACACAGAGCATAGCCGGCGGTTCCCTCCCTAATATAAATCTTGTGGCAATTAGTCTGGGTGTGAATAGTAGACGAACTGTTACAACCTTATTGTAAAGTGTTACCAAGATATTGATACAGATGCATGTAATGTAAATACCCACAACGTGTCTTAGTGCTTGACTGATTTACCCAAAAGTGGCCCATGGGAACTATACCTTGTATACTTTCTGAATGTTGTGAATGAAGTTCTCGAGGCCACCCATCAGAGCCAGGAGTATGAGGTATTATCAGCGAATGCATTCTTTTTGCACTCTATCGTCAATGTTGTAAATTGAGCACTCCCTGGTGGTAGACTAAATCAAATATTTTACTAGCAACTGTTGTAATGGAACACATTTGTCTGTCGAATTAGTAATGAACGATTAAGGGCCAAAATAGGCCCTATTATCGGCTATTCATGATCATGTTGATTATTTTTTGTTGATTTATTGCAAGTCAATATTCTGATAAAACTAACATTGTTTGCCTTCAAATAAATCTTAATTTCCCCAAATAGGCTATAAACACGAAACCAATTATTCAGGAATGAAAACTTTACAGTAGCTAGCCTAGGCCTAATACCTGTACAGTGTTAGTAGTCTTATACATAGTGCAATTTATGTTGCAAACGTGTGTTGGTGTGAAAAACCTATGAGGTCATGATTATAAGAAACTCCACAATACGAGTGTTTAATGGTTTCGTGGGGCACTGGAAGCCAAAGCTTTGAATAAACTGATTTGTCTTTAAAAATTGACGTTTATATTTTTTTATGTAGCCTATTTTAAATGTTAGACTATTTCTATTCATTTCTAGGGTGTAAATTTTTACTTTTTGAAACCAAGCCTATAGGCCTTTTTTATTTCCCAAAAACGTTTCCGTTCACAAGCAAACAAACATTCTTAGGACTTTATTAAATTAATGTTTAATTTTACACGTTTTTTTCCTGGTTGGCGACAGCAAACTGTCAATTAATCACAACCAATTCTCCTATTTAATCGAATCAGTCTTTCCGTGGGCGCTGTGTTTTTCTGGGCTGCTGAAGAGTTTAAGATGGCCATTAGAGATTTGGCACCCTGTCTATTATTCCGTTGACTGTGGGGCATTATGGCCGGACAACAGCAGAAAAAGAGATCTTGGCGTGCCTCAGTGGAGTGTGCCCGTCCCATAGGTGAAAATAACAATGGTGAAGGGGTAGAGGGGATGGGTCGCGCGCTGTGGAGGAAGGGGTGGGAAAGTAGGAGATAATAGTAGTTATTCCACTGTGAAAACACTTAAAAACTAAGATTTCTTTGCTATTGTTGCGCGTTACCATCCTCCAACCTTTACCATCCGCTGTCTTTGTTGGGGTAGCGGATACCTCATTCTTGTTTTTGTTTACATATTGAATAACATTGCATCTAAAATTCAATAGTGAAATATATGTTTTTAAATGCAACGTGATGCGTTTAATGTCCTTACCTATATGCTCTATACCAGGTTATAGGACAGAATTTAACAGGATAGAATTTAACAGGATAATAAACTATTTTAATGAATCCACAGGTGCAAATTGTAGCTATACTAATATATGTATTTTTTTTTCATTTCGGTGTTCCTATTGTCCCTAAATAAAGTGAGAGCCACTTTAATTTTTTTTCTGTTGAGTCAAATGCGTGTAACTATTTCTGAAAGTGAGTCACTTGTGAAATCAAACTTTTGAACTCTGTGCTTCATCTCAGTGCTCCAGCACTATGCGTGGAACGTGGGATTCGTTCTATTTAATAGGCCGAACCCGAGACTGTGGGAAATTGTGCAGCAAAAAGCACCCATGTATTGTCATGGTAATTTCGGTGGGTGGAGGTTTGAGGGGGAGTGCGAGTAGGCCTACATGTTAAACGAGGTTAAGTGAGCTTGTTTAGTTCTTAGTTTTATCAAGCCTACGCCACCGCAAACTTTCAGAAATAGTCGTGGGAAAGCAAAAAAGTTTCTTATTTTTAACTAGAAGTGCAGAATAATGACGGCCTCCAATATCGGCAATGGCCCGGAGAAGAATTTCAACGCAAAAGAAGAGCGAAAGGTAGGCTATGTGACGACGCTGTCGTGATTTTGTGTTGTTTTGTGATGTATGCAACTATGGCAAAATATGAAGGCCTAGTCATTTGTTCATAGGGGATATAAGTAAATCGTATAAATGACTGAACATGAAATAGGGACATTTTTAGACAACCTTACAGAGCAGCTTAAAAAAGTTATCTATATGCACATATTCCAGACATGCTGTTCGAGTGTTAATTTTATATTGAATAGGAAAACATAAGACTAAATGTCAGAAATAGCAGTAGCACTTAGCCCACTAAATGGGCTATTTCATAAAACAATTATATTGTTTTGCGAATCTAAACATTGTTTAGTATCTAACTTCTAGATGTTGAGTAGTTCCTTATTAATATGTAAACCTTACACTTGAAAAGAAATTGCAATTAGCATGTTTTTTGTTGTCATGCAGTCTTCTTAAAATGAATTGCTCTGATTGGCTGAAATCAGTTGATTAATTTCAAGTAGGCTACTGCTGTAAGAGTTTGACCGTGATTAAGTATTGAATCTTAAATAACTATTGACATGACTGAGTAACTTTAGTCAAGACTTTACAGTAGTTTATGTTAAATAATCACATTTAATGAACTCATTTGGGATGCAGAGAATATTTCACACTTCAGACATCCACCTTACAGAATTGGCATGTGTATTGTGAGTCTTGTATTGTCAAATTGGTAGTGAATTAATCCCTTGAGGGTGTCAAGTGAATATTTCATACACACTAACACCAGCTTGTTTATAATTTTAGCTGCGGAAACCCTTGATAGAGAAAAGACGCAGAGAGAGGATAAACTCAAGCCTTGAGCAACTAAAGGGTATAATGGTGGATGCCTACAATTTGGATGTAAGTGACCCAAATAAATATCATTAAAATATAAACACTCTTTATATTTGAAATCTATTTGCACCGATATAATTCAAATCATTTTAATACATTTATAATTTAAAAAAAAAAGAAAAATAAATACATTTAAATGGCATTTTTCCTTTAACTTTTCCCCACAGCAATCTAAATTGGAGAAGGCTGATGTTCTTGAGATAACAGTTCAGCACATGGAGAACCTTCAAAGAGGTCACGGACCAGGTTAGGCAGACTTTCTAGGCTAAAACCATTGTAGCTACTTTTTCCACCCCGTACATTTTAATTTAATATTATTTTAAACATATAAACAAACTCTACTGATCTTTAATGGGAAATGTATGATTGTTTACATAAAAAAAATAATTATATATATCATATTATTGAAGTATACAACTATATTTTTTTCCCCGATTGACTTCAATGTACATGTATTAGAATAATTGTTAACATTTAGTTTTAAAAGTATGGTAAAAGATCTATAAATAAGATCAGATGCTTAATCTATATGTAAATCTATGTGTACTGATGATGATTTGAGGGCAGTAAATGTTTTGCCTTTGCACTGTGCACTTTTTTTTTGGTATGCACTGAGCACTTTCGTATTTTTATTGGCTCTGAATAAAGACTTTAGACGATTCTTTTTCTCAAAGGAAACTGTGTGCATGATTTTATTATGATTGCATGGGGTAAAATCTCTCCCATGCTTCTATTTTGCTTTGATTTTCAGGTGGTAGTCACAGTCCAGGCACTGGGTTTGAGTCTCGACAAAGATACGGTAGCGGGTACATTCAATGCATGCACGAGGTGCACAACCTGCTCCTGAGCTGCCCTGGGATGGACAAGACTCTGGGTGCACGTCTGCTAAACCACTTGCTGAAATCTCTTCCCCATATCAGCACTGAGGCTGGTAGCACAAGTTCTGTTGGCACCCCGAGCCCTGTCCCTCTGTCACCGACCCATTCCCCTTTAAACCTGCCTTCCTTACAGGCTCACCCTCTCCACCTCCACACCCCTCCATCCCCTCCATCTCCTTCCCCACCCTCCAGTCCCACTCACTCGCCCAGAGTCCCACTGATTAGAGAGAGACCCCGAGAACAGCCCTCTCCCCACAGGTCTCCTTCCCCTCAGTCTCCAGCACAATTGGCCCTTCCCCCTTTCTTTCTAGGGGCCGATCCTTCTATGTGGAGGCCCTGGTGAATGAATCCAGCCCCCCCCCCCCCCCCCGCCCTCCCCTTGCCCTTCCTGGCCTACCCTCTTCTACCTAATAGTTTCCATTACATTTGATCTCTTGAGAGGTTGCAGTGCTTTCCATTCGGAGGGGTGCGTCGTATTGGGTTACAAAGTCCCATGGGGATGTGTGGTATCATTTAAAGCACTGTACTGCATGCTTAGAAGCAAATTATGTTATGTGCATGCTTTTAGGGTATGATCATAAATGACACCAAAGCTGCCCTCATTGACTGTATATACTAGTATTGCTGCATTACAGGCAAAGTTTAGATGACCTTACTTTGGTTTTCATTTTTTTAACAATGATATTTTTACTAGCTGGGTTTTAGATGTGGTGTATTTTGTACATATAGTAAAAGGGGTTTGTTGAAATTATGCATATTTCTCTACCTTAAATGCAAAACACTAATAGTGACTCAGAAAGGGTAGAATGGACAAGATAATTTGTGAAAAATACTCCATCCTTGTATATTACAAGAAGTGAGGAGTCTGACTAGTACCTCATATTGAAGCAGTTAAAACTGATTTCCTTTATGAAAAATCAGAACTGTGTATTTGTTTTTGTACTCTCAAAACATTTGAAAATGATGATGATTATGATAATGGTGATTTTAAAATAATAAAATAGATTTCTCAGAAAATTCTGTCCAATATGTTGTACATCCCATTGTATTTTCACTTATTATGCCAGTAATTTTAACTTAAACAATTTGATCTACTACATCTTATATACTGTAACTTTGCTTTCCATTCAATACAATAAAAAATGAGAACACTTTTTCACTTAAGTGACTCCCGTCAGCTGTCTGGTTACCAGCATTCTTCAAAATTATCTTCTTTTGTGTTCAACAAAAGAAAGAACAGGTTTGGAGGGTAAGTTAATGATGACAGGTCTTTCATTTTTGGGTGAACTACCCTTTAAGGCAAACAATATTATTCCATAATGTGAGAAAATGGTGCAATTAAAACAGCCTCTAGATGTCACTATTTACTAGTCACATGCTATGTCACTGAGTTACTAGTCATATTAAAGTGTAAATTGCAGGTAAAATTTTTCACGAAGATAATGCAATGTGCTTACTAAACATAAAGATAAGAACCGCCCACCATTGTTTTTTTTATGTTTTTTATACCAAAATGCTGCATATAATATGAAAAGTTGGTGCGTTTTAAAGTGGTTTTAAGCACGCCCCCTCCTTTCCACTAGGCTGGGCGTGACGTCATAAAAGGTACTCCAAACTTTTACTGTCTCCAGGCCTGGAGTTACGTTAAATTGGAGACCTACTAGCTAGCAAAAATGGTTAACTATTGTGTTTGTGCGGGATGTACGAATACATCAAAAACGGGGGAGAGGATAAATTGTCTCTGATAGATATTTCTAGTTTGCGAGAGTCCCGTAAATCGTTTTATTCTCCCTCAACCCGAACACACAGAGTAAGCGCATTACCGCCCGCGCTCCCTTTATGACGTCATCATCCAGTTACGGTAAAAAACATGCTACCTTTGAAGAAACCCCAATAAATGTTATTTTAACGCATTTTAAGACAGACATTTTTACATATATACACATTGAGCACTTTAATTTACACATTAATTGGTTGTGGTGGTTAACCTGCAATTTACACTAATTAAGATGCTGCCCCCTACTGGATTATTGACACCCATCTCCCTTGACTGTTACATACATCTAAAGATATTATCTCTATAAATCATAGGCTACTTATTTCTCTATTAAACATATGAAGACTTCTGATGCAAAAGCCTCTAAGTCCGTCTAAAATTCTTGTTTAATATTAACATTTTTATCAGGTTCTTAAGGTTTCTACCCAAGTACTGGCATTTCTGAATGGGCTGAGGCTGTGATTTAGTGAGTTTGAAGTGAAAGTATTTGATGAACGTAGAGGCTTTTGGCTTTTAGAGGCTTTTGCATCGGGGGTCTTCCTATATTACGCGTTTTAGCCTAGAGTGGGGGAAAACGCCCCCTTTAAGGACTGTGTAATTTTTCTGTGAAACAAAAGTTTTTGTCTAGAATAGTTATGTTTTTAGTGACAGTGACATTACTTATAAACCAAGTATTGAAAATGTCGAAAGTTTTCATGTTATTATATTTTTAACAATTTAATTTGTTGCTACCGTTTTGGCGTTGGCCCACAGGTGGGGTAAAATGCCCCCACTCTGACAAAGCAATTTGTTTTATACATTTACAGCAAAATCAGAGTACAAGTAGGCTAGTTTTAGATTAAAATTGAAAAGACGAGCCAAAATAACTGTAGATAAATATGAATATGTATTAATGAACCATGCTGAAAATCAGGGGTGGTAAAAGTACTCAAAAGTTATACTCGAGTAAAATATACCTAAATAAAAAATTACTCCAGTAAAAGTAGAAAGTCCTCCATTCAAACATCACTTGAGTAAAAGTACAAAAGTATCCGATTTTAAAACGTACTTAAGTACCGAAAGTAAAAAGTAAATATGCAGTAATTAAGCAGATCAATTGTTTTAGGAGTGATATGCAATGTTTTATTTGAACAAATGATAAGATTAGATACTGCAATTAAGAATTTGTTTGCTAGCTGTTTACAAGGCACGTTTTAATATGAAATCACTTGGCTAACAATAGGAACATTAAAGCAACACTAAATAACTTTTCGTCTGCCGTCCCCCTACAGGTTAGAAGCGGCATTGTCCGTTACCGCTGTCGTAAATAATTTAGCCTACCACAGCCTACTGTCGCACGCATGCTCGCTGTTTATCCACTGTTTATCCAGCACCGGCTTTAGAGTAAATGATGTCCAATTGTAACGCTTGCCGTAAAGCAAGTCAAATTTGTAGTTTTCTTATGTCTCATTCGAACTACAGAAACGCGACCCGATCTGGCAAACTTATATAGTGTGGTTATAGCAGATATAGGACCACAAAGCGAAGGCAGAAGTGCCTTTCACCCTGTTACGACTTGATGTACCGCTGAAACGATTTTGGAAACATTTTAAGGTAAAAAATCTTCTTTAGTGTTGCTTTAACGTCAACTCACCTCAATATGTTTTCTCAGATTTGAGGGTAAAGTTTTGAATGCTGAAATTTAATTCATCCATGGCAGGCAAAGAAGACATTTCAGCTGATATTAATCTCACTTGACTTCAGTGAATTTGAACATTTCATTGATATATGGCCATGGGTGATCCCTGTCGGAAATCTTGGGATCATTGCTGGCAGCTAGAGCGGTTTCTGCGGTCAATGGCAAACTGACTGCTATGTGAGCGTTTGCTGGCAAAGAGCTTGCGCGTTCTTTTTTTTTCAAAAGAAAAACAAGTTTTTCATTGGTTTGGAAAGCCAGTGTAATAAATACTTGGAGCTGGCATGGGGAAATGTATCGGAGTAAAAAGGAAACCTTGTCTTTAAAATTGTAGTGGAGTAAAAGTGAAAGTAGATGCAAATAAAACCTACTCAAGTAAAGTAGGCCTACAGATCCCCGAAAAAAATACTTAAGTAAAGTAACAAAGTATTTTTACTTCATTAATTACCACCACTGCTGAAAAGCAGCCTATTTGAAAAATATTGTGAGCAATGCAAACTGGCTAGCTAGCTGATGCTAACTTGAGGTAATTTTGAAATATAAGTCCAAATATTTGTATTCTACCACCTAGTTAGATTACATTTAATGTAAACAAAGGATGTGATGTTTAGAACATCGTAATTGCAGTAATTATGATAGTGGGAAGCGACCCAAGTGGACGGGTGCGTTTTTACCCCACAGACTAGGTTTGAAAAAACAAATTGTCAAGGCAAATTGCCCCCCACTCTTCCCTAAAGAGTGGGGGGTTTGGATTAGAGCAGCCATTGGAGTTTGAAGGTGAACAGACAGTATTCAGGTGGACGCATATTTAAGTGATGTTGTCGACCTATAGCTGGATGTCAATCATTAATCTGATGCAGCATTGACTTAGGCTATATATTCCCCCCAAAAAAGTTTTCACTGGAAATTAAATAAATAGGCTAAATAATAATAACAATAATAATCATTAAATCTGGAAACCATGTAATGAAAATTTTATGTAGGACTATAGACCTACAACAAAAAAAAAAAAAAGACTTTACAGTAGCCTATCTCTCAACGCCTCGTTTTACATTCCTGAAAATTAAAAAGGATCCATATGTTCAAGACGTGAGTCACAATTGCGAGAATGGAAAACAGGCATTTTTTCTTGTCATCGTCAATCATCACAAAATGACAATATAATTTTAGATGGAATGAGTTCCAGCTGTTTCGCCCAACATGAGGTTCGGGGCCACCGGTGTGTTTGGACACGTCCTTCACAGAGTGATCTGCACCCACTCTTGTTCACCATGCATCCAGGTGGCAATTGACCATTTCAACAAGACAAAACAGGACTGGGATGGCCAACATTTATCTTCTGGCCCCTTTGTTGAAGGAACAAGGTTGCTAAGTTTTGCTTATAAAGACTTTCATCTTTTTGTCTTTAAGCTTGTAAGGCCCACATACTCAAAACATTGGCCAAGCATTATTCATATACAAATGACTGAAAAGATGGGTTTCAGTGACCAGGCTCAGTCTGATTTCAGACGATGAAAGCGGTGAGCCTTGTGATCCCCAGATTCCCCTTGAGGTTCATTATTCAGTATCAGCTGGCGGAGCAAGAGCTCAGAGATGAATGGGGCTTTTGTTTGGCTTTGGATATTGTATGTGAGTGAAACAGATGGGGGTCGCATGGTTTGGGTGTACAGTGACACATAAAACCTTGGAGTTGTCAGTTCTTCAGTGTCATAAGCAACAGATCACACATTTAATTCACATTTATTGACTTTAAAAAGTATGGCAAAAAGTAATAGGCATGTAAGGCCTTTTGATATCAATTTAAATGACTTTAGAATGAATTCAAAGAAAACAGAATATAAGAACATTTAAAAAAAATATTTGTCAACAGGTCGATTTAAAATGAACTAGTGAGGGTAAAATGTTATTAAGCTTTATGGAGATATACATACACTTCCTAACTTAACTCTTTTAACCTAAAATAATAGCTACGTAATTCATGAATTTTATCTTGAAATTTGACACAATTTTATAATAGAATTTTAAGTCTTTAATTTAATTTTTATTTTAAACGTTTAATTGTAAACCTAAATTTTGGTCACGTCCTTATTTATATTTAAAGGCCCACAGATACATACACTCTTAAAAATATATATTTTTGCAAGAACCATTTTTGGTTCCCCAAAGAACCTTTCAGTGAACAGTTAAAATAACCATTCTTAGTGTGAATAACATTAAAAATCTAAAGAACCTTTTTTACCGTAAAAAAACTTTTGTGAAATTGAAAGGTTCCATGGATGTTAAAGGATCTTCAAGGAACCATGTGTCATTAAAGAACATTTATTTTCATAAGTGGATTCAATTAATGAATACATGATTGTTCTAACACAACTGTCACTTTTATTTCTGCAGTGTTGCAACAAAAGTACTGAAATGTAGTATGGTATTAAGATGGTGCAGCAGACAGGATAAAGTTACACTCTCGACTCTCCCTACGGAGTGAAGAGAGCGCGCCGCGCATGCACGCACAGAGAGCTGACAGACGGGGATACAGTAATGGATGGGGGTTGGGACAGATGGATTGTCTTAGCAGGCAGACGCGAGGAACTTAAACGAGTAAGATCGCGTTTAATGTAGTTTGCAGGACAGTCAACTATCTCAGGGTGGCGGCCTGTTTATCAACACAAAACTTTGCTGTTGCATTTGGTGCCAGTTGGTGGATAACGGAAGACACGCATAGGCTTGATTCACAGGAATGCTGGAGTACCGCGCGCGAACTAACATTTCTTTGCTCTTGGAGTTAAGTTAAGGAACAGCCACAGATTTGCACTGACGCCTCTCTGAGACACAATTTGGGTAAGTAGACCTGATAATATAACAAATAGGCAGGGTCCATTACTTCAGCGTCGTCCAGGGTTCTTATATTAAAATATCTGAATCTGACCGCACAGCATTACTGATACATTAACGTTATCTGATAATAGTGATAACACTGATAACCGTGATACTGATAATTATTTTCTGGAAACCATTTGCCCTGCGATTAAGTTTTACACTTTATTCGCTCCTCTGTAGGCTAGTCAAGCTGCTTTTTAGCCACTTTTATACTTTATCTAGGCTAATTCTGTTTACTTTTGTCCTGAATATGTGTCGGGTCAACATCTAATACACATCTAATGCCATAAAGCGCTTTTGCGTTGCTATAGGCATCCCGAGTAAATAAGTAGATTATTCGGCTATGGGGTCGATTTGTGAAGGTAAGCTTGTTTAGCAGCTGCTAAGTTTCTTGAAGGGTTACTTTGGTCTCATGTGAATGCCCTGTGGAACAAGGTTGGACTGTTGTCCACTCTCCAATTTTCCACACACATGCAACTTTCTGCAAAGGACCAACTGTTGTCTTGTTCTGAAGTTTCACTAAGGGATTGTCTTTCTCACACAAAGCGTAAAGGGATAGTGAATCCTCCAAAAGTGCTGTCATTACTCATTCACCCTCATGTTTTTCTAAACCTGACTAAGCTTTCTTGATTTTTGGAAGAATATCCTGGTCACTTTTTCATTATAAAAATGAATTACGACTGAAGTTGTCAAGCTCGATGAAATGATGAAAACAACAACAACAAAAAACACCTTATATCATAAAAGTGACCCATGTGGCTTAAGTGCGATATATAAAAATAACGAACAAAATGAAAATGATCACTGGCACATTTATGAGAGAAGTATGTTGAGTTATTTTGAGTTTAATATTTTTGCTGCATTGGTTTTTATAGCTCACAAAACTGGTCTGAATGATTTGTTCCTGAATTGGATCTGTGTAAAGAAGCAGCAATTAAAGAATGCTGTATTTTATTTTTTTTTTATTTTTTTTGTGTTTTCTGTATTATATAATGTATTGTTCTAGTCCAGGATTCTGGATGGAAAGAGGTGCACCAAATATTTCCCAGATGAACTGAAATGTTCATTTGGATGATTATGTTTTACTGTTTTATCACTGGTTCAATATTACCGGTGTTTTGTTTCTTGAACAGAAAATATGGATGGACCCTTTTCAGGAACCATCAGTTTTAATTTCCACTCACAAATATTTTCAAGATTGCTTTAACAGATTGTCCAATCATCCCTCATTGATGCTTATTACCTGTTGATGGGCCAGAGGTCTACCACAGTTAAATGAAATGGGGTTTAAGTCTATATATAGGCATGCATGTAAAGGACTACTGGTACCTCAAGTTTACATAAGTCAGTAAGCCAGCCTGTAGAACACTTGAAAATGGGTCGCACCTCTGTTCTGATTGGATCCTAGACAGCAAGGAAAAAGTGCTATGCAACTAACTGGATACTCATGTATTGGACAACAAAATAAATACACGTATCACGTTTTAAAAGGGAAGAGAAAACGCTTCACTTACCTTTTGTTGTTAACGTCAAGGGCTGTGCATCAGTAGCCAATTTAGGTAAATGCCAACATGGTCAGGTTGCATGACATGCACTCATCCTCAAAAAGCCATGAACAAAACTAAACAAAAGCTAAAATGACCCAGACTAAATCAAATATGTGTTCACTTTCAGCTCAAATGTTTTGTGCAGTGAAATATTGGTTGCAGAGAGAATGAAACCATTAAAGTTAAGAAGCATTTAGAAACCAAACACTCAAACTATAAGATGCCTGTTGGAACGGGATCTGAACACATAAAAACAAATAATCAAAAACTAAATAAAAAAAAACAATAATTATGCATAAATTCCAACTATGCATTTCATGTTAATTTTATACATAATAAATGTTTACCATTTTGTTACGTTTGCCCAATACATATTTTCGTATTGTTTGTCACTTGTAAAATCTGGGTCCTGAAACAAAAGCATGCAAAATTTAGCATTTAAAGGTTTCAACTAATAAAAGATATGAAACCTATTTATCACCATATATAGTCGCATTTATATATTACCTTTATGCACATAATTCAAGCTACAGGCAGCTTATCATCAGATTCACTTCAAGAGGCAGTCTAACCTACTCATGCAGTGTGATAGTAAAGAGGAAGTGACTATGTGTGACGTGTCAACAGTCAGAACCATGCTTGGTTTACAAATTTTCCATTCAGACAGTTGATAATCATATGTGAGATAAAGGTTCTTTATTGACATTGATTGTTCAATAAACAACCTTTAACATACATGGAATCTTTTGATTGAATAAATGGTACTTAGTGAAAAAAGGTTCTTTAGATTATTAAAATGCACAAAGAAAAAAGTTCTTTTAAGAACTGCTTGCTGAAAAGTTCTTTGGGGAACCTGTGGCTTCTATGGTTCTACCGCATTGCTGTGAACCCCCTTGGAACCTGTATTTTTAAGAGTGTTGTAACAAAAAAGTTGTGGTTCTTTTAGTAAATGTGAACCAGAGACTGCTCTTTTTTAATCAAAAATGTTTGTATCAATACTGTTCCTTAGCAACTTACTACAAGGCACTGTTCCAGCAATTAGCGTAGTGTAAGCTGCTTTAGAAAAAGCTGCTAAAGCTGCTAAATGGAAACTAATTGCATTAAGTCATCCACAAATCCAATTGTGCATCCAATATTTGTACACAAAGATGTCCAGCATGTTTACATTTACTTACAACAAAATGGATTAAGAACATTAATATTGCCAATGAGGTAAAAAAAAGAAAAACAGAGAATCAAAACCTGACGTCTACCTTATTGAAATTCATATAGTGAAATGAGTCCTTGTTGAAAATTGCGAATGAGTCCTTGAAAATTTCAAATGAACCATTTGCCTGTTGTTAAAGGAGTAGTTCACTTTAAAATGAAAATAAGTCCATGATTTACTCACCCTCAAGCCATCCTAGGTGTATACACCTGGCTTGAGGGTGAGTAAATCGTGGGCTAATTTTCATTTTAAAGTGAACTACTCCTTTAAGGGTGAAATTGACCTCTTAGGCAAAGAGCTGTTGTGAATCAGGTACAGGTGCTTGACTACTGAGCATTTCACTCCTTACCTTTGTGGGGATACAAAAAAAATAATGTGTAAAAACGAAAGCACTGATGTTGTAAGTAATGTGCATGCTGTGACAAAGCAGAATCCTTTCCCTCAACAAAATCCGATCACATACAAGGTGTAAATGGCCATCTGTCTCAACTGACCACTTGTGATCAGGGCCTCAAAAATAACAGTTTTGTTAAGAAGCTTTTGGAGCTGCTTACTTGGATAATGCTTCCAGGATTATTGAGTGAGTGTTATTGGTTCTATTTTGAGCTATTTGTCATCCCAAGAATCCCTGAAGCAGTTTTGCAGTTTTATTAGATTTCATCTGGTGAGCGGGTGTTAGTTAATTACATCTTTAGAGGACATGCCAGTGTTTCTTTTCTGCACTGCTATTCAGCATCTCTTTGTTGCATTGTCCTCACTCTAGGCAACACTGAACACAGTGCAACACTGCAATCCATGATGTCCGATTCCGATTTGAATAATTTCTTCTGCATAAACTCTTTCTCTTTCTTATAATCAACAAGCTTACATTTCCCAGCAAGCAATAGCCGTCATTTCACTGTCTAGGTTAACTATTGACCCGATATAGTCTGGCTATATTGGGTCAATAGTGCAAATGTATCTTAGCTCTTTACCTAACAGGTCCATTTCACCCTTAAAGTCCCTGTAAAAGCAATTCTAAAAAAAAAAATTCTAAACCCATTATAAATGTTAGAAATGTATTGCTAAAAAATATTACAAAGACTGTGAACTGTGAATTACTGAATTGTGGAGTTAGACCGTTAAACAGTTTTTCACCATTGCTATTTTCCGGATTTTTTGGGCGGGGCTAAAACGGGGCTCGATCGGGCACTGGAGCCCCTGAGCTCCTGGACACGCCCCTTCTTGATGACGCACTGGAGCCCCTGAGCTCGTGGACACGCCCCTTCTTGATGACGCACTGGAGCCCCTGAGCTCGTGGACACGCCCCTACTTGATGACGCACTGAGGCCACTGAGGCTGGCCCCTCCCCTAACAATAGAGCACATTCGCATCAGTTTGGCGCTCAATTGCGAGTTACTGTCAGTACTATTAGTTACTACAGCCTACAGTTTGCTAGCTAGCTATGCCTTCGTCACAGGAATGCGTAGGCTACTACCTGGATGCGATCATGTACTAAACAGATTGGTGTCTTTATTTAAATTTCCTAAAAACGATCACATCAAGAAGAGGTGGATTAATTTTGTGAAGAGCCAACCTTGATGGAGAGCTGAGGATCACCGCCAACACCCGCCTCTGTCGTGATCATTTTACACAGGATAGTTTTATAAACTGTCGTCTCAGACAACTGGGATTCACTGATAATCCGCTGTTACTGGTGAATGGGGCCGAACCGACTATCCTCGCCTCGGCCTTCATCTCCCCGTCCCGAAAGCAGTATCACGTAATATCACCGTCGGCAGCTTTCCCGCGAGTGGGCGTGGTTTCAGCGCAGCCAGCGGACACGCCCCCAGCGTTTGAGAGCAGAGAATAATGCTCACTTTTTCAAGATTTTGATAGCTTATTTGATGTACTTGCCGGCTTTTTTATCATTCAAATTTGGCTGGGTGGCTAATAACACATTTTTCTGTGGTGTGACAAACTCAGAACACATACTTAATTTTGACTTTACAGGGACTTTAAAGTAGTTGCACTTTAAAATGAAAATTAGCCCATGATTTACTCACCCTCAAGCCATCCTAGGTGCATATTTACATTTATTTTCATTTTAAAGTAAACTATTCCTTTAACAACAGGTAAATGGTTCATATGAAATTTTCAACAAGGACTCATTTCACTGTATGAATTTCAATAAGGTAGACGACAGGTTTATCTGTATCAATGTAAAATGTATCTGGCCCAGAGAGAGTGCATAGAGATCAATTTAAAACAAATCTGCGATTAAAAAAAAAACATACCCTGTGTGAGTTCTTGTTTTTAATGTTGATCATATATTAGCCTATATGAGCAAGAATGCATTTTTTTTCCAGAATATCCACACGATTGCAAAAGTGACATTGATTTTATACAACAGTTCAACAAACAAAAAGGTAATATTAAGTGATGTAGGCCTACATTTTAAACAGTATTGTCAATATAGTTTGCTCTATTTTGCAACGAAATAATAGTTCCCATGAAAGCAACAGCAGAACGTTCAATGACCCATTCATAAATACAGCCTTGCTTCATAACTGAATGAATGAATGAATGATTCGAAGACTCACTCATTAAGACAGTGACTTAGCCGGTTTTAGTTTTAATTCAATTCACATTTATTTGTATAGCGCTCTTCACAATACATATAGTTTCAAAGCAGCATTACAGAAAATGCATGTCTACAATACAATTTATAGTTTAAGTATCACTTCGTTTTTACCATCATTTTGGATTTCTCTATTGAACATTTTTTTTTTTAAACATTATATTATTACATTATTTGTAATTGCATGAACAGCATTAAACAGTGTAAATACATCAAGATGCAGCTTGTGACATGGAAGGATGACTTTTTTTGATACTGGTGTCATTTGATTGAAATTATTGATTTAGTTTAATTCATTGCTTTATCAATTAATGACATTTTCAGAATTTGACAAAACATGACTTACATTTAATAGGGTTAGAAAAACCTTGTCTTTATAAAGGTAAAAAAATGCTCCTGAAAATCCATTTAAATATTATCCCTTAAAAAGGAAAATGTATGACTGCAGTTGGTAAATGCCTCAGGTGGTACGCCACTCTAAAACTTGGGAACCACTGTTCTATATAATATAAATGTGTCTACATTCCCCATGTTGTCACTGTCATGTGACTAGCATAAGTTGCCGCCTTCAATGGGTGCTTCTCAATCAGAAGGCTGCGACCTGGGCCGCATGTCACGGTTGCCACGTCATCAAACTCAGTCAAATGTCTCAATTGAGAGGATCCTTTTAAAGGCCGCCTTCGTTTCACGTCCTTCATATGTTTTAAAGGATGCATCAAGAGTATCCTTCGCATCCCCCAATCACACAATCCTTTTCACACATTCCAATTCACAAAAAAAATTGCAAAAGATAAATTGCGGCATTGAGCTTGTCCAGTTTCACTACATAATGCAAGACAAAACATTTTTTTGGAGTTAAAGGTTTTATGTTTTCTTTTGTTTTGTTGTATATTAATCACATAATGTTAAACCATGCGTAATGTAAACCACTTGGAGACCACAGATTGTTGCCATTACCTGTGCTGTATTAATAGAAAGCCAGTTTTGCTGTAAAGTATTTTTGTAATTATAATTTGAATAGTATTTTCGCATCATGACCGTTCATAATTCAGTCAGCCCTGGGCCCATATGCAAAACATTTTTAACGGGCCCCATCGCTTGAAATTGCATTCCGGGCTCCACATCATGCTGCGTATAATCCAATCTGCCCAGCCCCATATGCATGTGCATTCCCTTCATACCCAGACGCTATGCCACTGGATGTAGGCATGCACACTTACTAGACCGTCTCATTCTAGCGTTCAATGCTGAGGAGGACTCTAGCCTGGCCTCCGCAGGACTAGAAGGACACAGCCTCACTAGGAACCAGCCTTCTGTTTGAGAAGCACCCTATGGCATTCACAAATCCACTCCAGTGGCTTCATGGGATAGTAACGTGCCATTGAATGCACACTTCCGATTCTCAGTGGAAGAATGAGGTCATTCTGTACTTTTCGCCTACTGTTTTATGAATACTATGAATTCAGACATATTGCTCGGCTCACATAAGGTTTTCCACATACCTACCTGCATGGAAGTAGGCATATTCACGAGTGTAGACTTGGCAAAAGGTCAGGTCTTGATGTGTTTAAGTTAATTTTATGTAAAATAATAGTTTATCTAACATAGGGATGGGCAAAGTCGGCCCTGGAGTGATGATGTCCTGCAGAGTTAAGCTCCAAACCTAGTCAAACACATCTGAACAGGCTTATCAATGTCTTTAGGGTTACTAAGGCTATACAGGTGATTTTTTTGTTAAAAATCAGGGTTGGAGCTAAACTCTGCTGCTCTGCCGGACAGGACCCATGTTGCCCATCGCTGATCTAATAGGCTACCTATGCAACAAAAAACAAAACAAAAAAAACATTGCATGTGTGCCTCTAATGCTCAAAAAAAATTCATAAAACATACGAGAGTACCGTATTAGTGGCTATCTCATGGTTATAACGATGGGTGTGCTGTTTACTTATGTGCTCCGCTTGCAATAATGTCTGCGCTTATCGTTCCTGCAAATCTGGATTTGTGCTTGTAAGCAAAGAGCAGGTCTGACGTCAGACCTCGACTCGCATAGCAGCAGACCGGTCCCTAAACACCGCCCACACTCTCCCAAAACACAAAGCAGTCCCTTTTCTCTATCTTAACCTGTCGAGGAACTAAAGCGAAGCGCATGCATGCACGTCAAGCTAACGGGAAATTTAACGCACTTGACGGCAATCGTGCAGGCGCTCTGTTGTCGGACCATATACGCAGGGATGGAGCACTTACATTACACAGACGTCGTCGGGCGGATTTGAAAGGCATCGGCCGAGATGCACCGAGGCTATTGCCAAGCGCCGATCTATAGTGATACCGGCCGGGTTTTATTATGGCTTTCAGACGGTCAGCTCGGTAAGTGTATCAGGCTTAGACTGTTAGGCGCAATCTGTGATTTATGACAGAGGCAGTCTGTCTTTGTCCAAACGAATTCTGCAACATCCTTTTAAACAAGACAAGGCAAGAGTATAGAAAAAGGCCAATTTTCGCATCTATTCTGTCCCGCAACCTGGGTACAGATATATAATAGCGACATAAGGCATGGACAAGAGTTTTTAAAAGCAGCCTTTAAGCTTTTTGTATTGACTATAGATGTTGGTTTGACCTGACAACAGATACACCTGTCTGCTTGTCTCAGTTTTTCTGTCATATTGAATTTCTTCTCCCTTTTCTGGCATAATGTCACTTGTGTTTCTAATCATGGCTTCTCCTTTCTAACACATTCTATTCTTCGCATGGTCACGCTCTTCCTTTTATTGTCTCTTTGATTGTCTTTTATCATTTGATACTCTATTATTGAACATTTCACTCTCCGTCTGTGCTGCACAATATTACAGTCGAGGCTAACAGTTCTCCTCTTGGTCACAGGAGAATGCGGTGGCTGGGATGTTATCGGCTTGGGCCCGTATGGAAAGCACTCCTGGTATTTATTGTCATCGCTTTTGCTGGGCAACTTCTGGGAGTCATATTCAACAAGAGGTAAGAAAATGTTCCCATTTCTATTTTCATTCTTTCTCAAATATTTCTTCTCCTCTTGTTTACTGTACTCTTTATACAGCATTTATTAAAAAAACTGCTTAAATACATAGTATTGTCATTTAACACTCAGTGTTAAGAAACAATGTTGCAAATGTTTCTGGATTATTTACTGCAGCAAAATAACTTACTTCAAGTCAACTGTGACATGTTTCTAAAGGCTCTTCTAAGAAGGAAATGTATTTTCTTGTTTACCCCCCAAAAAAAGAGAGAAAATGTTCCTGATTCTCATGTCGTTCCAAACCTGCATGACTTTTTTCTTCTGTTGAACATAAAAAAAGATATTTTATAAAGTCATACAGGTTCGAATGACATGAGGGTAAACAATGAAAAAAAAAATTCTTCATCAAATGCTATTTAGCCAGTCTAGAATTTTGTGTAATTATTCTTCTGTATGAGATCTTATTACGTAATTTATTCGAATAATATATAATGTGCCTCTTGGCACAAATAAGTGATTATGCATTCCATATTCTCAGAGTATCTCTGAATTCATTATTTGTGGCTAATCTATTCTCACCCGTTCTCTTTGAAGTGTTTATTCTCTACTTTCTTAATCACTTTATCTCAATTATCTTTCTTGTGTAATTATCTGTAACCTGACAGGCATTTCTGTCTTGTTTAATTTATTTTCCCCATTTAACTGTTCATCCCGTAATTATTATTAGTATATTGAGTAGAACGGGAGATTCATTTTCGTTCTTGTTATAATTTGTATGTCATAATTTGTTCTTTCTTTCCATTAGCTGGATGCAGCCAGAGAGGCCTCACTCCCTCTACTCTTTTCCCTCTGACAATTCCCAAGGGGACTCTCTGGGGTCTTGTCAGCCCCACATACACATCATGTTCCTGAAGACTCATAAGACAGCAAGCAGCACCGTTCTCAATTTGCTCTATCGTTTTGGAGAGGAGCGGGGCCTTAAATTTGCCCTGCCCGTGGGGTACCAATTTGGCTACCCGCTGCCCTTTATCGCCCAGAGGGTGAAAGGATACAGAGGCCCTCATGTGGCAGAATTTGACATTATGGGAAATCACATGCGTTTCAACAAACCAGAGGTACAGCATATGGTAGCGCACATTTTCTCAGACAGATCTGTTGCAATTACACTCTGTTCATACATTTAACACTAGAAGTGCCAGAATTCCATAACTACTAAAACTGCGACAAGCGGTCATTTTAACCGCTTGATTCCAAACTCTATATCTTTAATGATAAATACCCAATTGAGAGATTAATGCATTTATTGTATTAGGATATCTTTTAAAAACAAAACAACACCAAACTTTAATTATACAAGTTTAATTATACATTTATAAAGAAATAATAGCATTAGTAGCCTACCGTAATTATCGCATATTTACAACAGATAGGCTATATTGCCATATCCATTCAACATAACTCAGAACAAGATAATAACAACTAAAAGTATCTTATTTAGAAATGCTGTTGACAGTGAGAGAGACAAAGGTCAACCGCGGGAAATGTAACAAAAGAATACCGTGAAATTCAGTGCGGTCAATATGGCCGTCTATGGCCGAAATAGGTAAATATGTTCATTTGTTTTTTTGCCTTGTGTGTAATTTATATGAAAAACATTTTAAATGAAAATACAAACATTTTTAGGAAAAGTCAGGTACCAGCAGGATTTTATTTATTTTTTCAACAAAGTTATTGGAGATATAAAATTCAAAACGGTCAAAATGACCATCATGGCCGTTCTAGTGTTAATCATTTAATCAAATTAATAAGGGCGTCCAGGCAACAAAACCAATTTGATTCCTTAGTATTAATACTGTTTTTCTGGCCTAAAACTGTTTGGGCATCAAATACCTTTCTTTCTGACACTAGGTGATGCTATAATAAGCACAATTATGTTTTCATTAATAATAAATACCACATAATAATGTGAATTCTTTTGATGGACGCTAGCAGATGTTAGATACTAATTAACTAGCTAATTGCAGATTCATACTTTTATACCATGTTTATTTTCTTCTAGTCCAGAATCAGACTTTTTGATCAGGAAAAACTGTAGAAATGTCCTCTTCTATAAGCATTTAAATTTGAGTTCAGTTACATGATTGAAAATGTTCCTATTTGGAATGTTATTCTCTTTTTCACTTTTGTTACAGGTTGAGAAAGTCATGCCAACTGACACCTTCTATTTATCCATCCTTCGAGACCCTTTGGCGCTAGCTGAATCCTCCTATGCCTACTATAAAAACGTTGCCCCTGCCTTCAGGCGTGCCAAAGGACTGGGAGATTTTGCTGACAACCCCTATAAGTACTATGACCCCAGACTCCGAAACAACCATTATGCCCGCAACCTGATGTGGTTTGACTTTGGTCTGGATCATACCTCTAACTTCAGCCTAGCGCTGGTCAAGCGCGGTGTGGCAGCAGTGCGTCGGAACTTCAATCTCATCCTTCTCTCAGAGTATTTTGACCAATCTATGGTGCTGCTGCGCCATGCTCTATGCTGGCCACTAGACGCTGTGGTTTCTTTTAGCCTAAACGCCAGGCAGCAATTGCCCAGTGGAAGGTCAGGATGGGTGGTCAAGGCAGCTCCGGCCCCCTTGACTTTAACAGACAAGCAAAAATCAAAATTACGTGAGTGGAATGCTCTGGACTGGCACCTTTACCAAGCTTTCAATCTCACTTTTTGGCAGGAAGTAGATCACTTTGGGCGTAGTCGGATGGAGACTGAGGTGGCCTTGCTTAGGACCAAAAGGGAGATTCTCACTCGCGTTTGCTTACGCGACGGCGGCCGCCCCATAGAAGCCAGTCGTATCCGAGACAAGACCATCCGCCCTTTCCAGAGTGGATTAGTGAAGATCTTGGGTTATGAGTTGCAGTCGGGACTGGACAACGCCACGTGGGAAGCTTGCCTTCGCATGATCAGGCCTGAAATTCAGTACAAAGACTTGCTGGATCTTCGGCAATTCCCGCGAGCCCAGCAACCCCCAGTCGCTGGAGGGCTTCCAATAAGGAGGGAGTCCTCAAAACTCAGGACTGAAGACCATGGGGGAAAGAGGTTTGTGGAGAAGGACTGGGATGGGACCATTCTGTTTCGGAATCAATCATTAGATCATCAGATTGATTCAAAAGTAAGATTTAGATAGTGAGCTAGTTGCACCTTTTTTGCCTCAAGGTCAGTAGTTCTGACCCATTTTGGCTCCATGGGTACTGTACTGCACTACTAGAGGAGAAGGGATATCCAAGACATACAACACACCACTTTTTCATCGACTCTTCCTCCTCATCTTACCCTTCTACACTCTATTTTATACAACAGTAAGTGTCGGAGTGAAGAGGTACATTGCAGTGGCTGGAGTGATATAATGGTACAAACATGCCCAGATGGTGGCTAAGTGCATAAGCTCACTGTTGGTGAGTTTGATATTAAGAATAAGTGAGAATGGTGCTTCCCTGTCCATGCCGAGCCATGGAATGGTACAAAAACACAACATCGCAGTATAGATGTCATGAAAGTGGTTGCAGTGTTTCAAACATATTGTTTAACCCACTCTTAAACAGATGAAGTATCTTTGGTACAGAGCGTTCAAAAGTTAGGGTTAGTATGATTTGTTTTTAAAGAAATTAATACTTCATTCAACTGGGATGCATTAAATTGATCAGAAGTGACATTAAAGAGGTGTTTGATTATGATTTCACTTTTCTAACTTTAGTTAGTGTGTAATGTTAGCCTGACTTCGTCATACTCATATTCTAGTCAGACTGTGAGTCTGATACTGCTCCATAGGGCTTTGATTATGAGGCGTCTTAACCGAACCAGAAAAAAAACAAAAAACTATGTACTCAATTGGATAAACCTACAACCAATCAGAGCATGCACTAAGTGTTTTTTTTTTTGAGCTACGCAAACTTGTCAACAGAACTCGACTGCACGCACGCTGGAAGAAGTAGTAAAATAATGAGTGTTGCTTCTTTTACTTGGTCCTCCATGAGTGCGAATGTGAGACCAAAGGAGAAACCACAGCAACAGCAGGGTTTTCATTGCGTCCCGTCTTCTTAGCGACCATCAGAGCCAGCTGATAAAATAAACTTTTGCCGAATCCTGTAGGAAGGACGGCAAACACATCTTTCCGATCGACAAATGCCTTGATTGCAGTTCTCTGTTCATCCTTTAAAATGAATGCGCTGTCGATTTCTTTTACAACAGATGCGATGGCGGAATCTCTACATCTCAGTTCTCCAGCTGCAGTCATCTCTGAGGGAAACCAGTTCAACCCAAGCGCTCTTTGATAACGTGATGATTACTTAACTGCAGATCACCTGTCCATCATCGGATAAACCCCACCCTGGCAATTTGATTGGCCTGACGATTTCTGAACCGATCATAATTACTCCTCAATGGATCGAGTCCAGACCGAACTTCCCGACCAAAAAATGTTGTGGGCGGGGTTCGGGCTGGCATCCAGGCTAGTGTAATGTTGCTGTTTGAGCATAAACAACATCTGCAAAGTTACAATGCTCAAAGTTCAAAGCAAAGAAAGATATTTGCTTTTAAAGAAATTGTTTTTTAAGGACTATAACAAACAGCTGGTAGGGACTACACGAGATCCCTCCAGGGTTAGGAACATCACTAACCCAAAATTTACAAAAACCCCGCCCCCAGGAACACACAGTCCATGTTGAGAAGAGGAAGAGTTGTTGTAGTACAGCACATTTATGAGTCTGCTCAAGCTATCGCATCCGTATTTTCACATGTAATACAGTACGTAACACAAATGCAATAGCATGTGACTGTAGGCATTTTACAACAGTTCCCCCACAAGCGATATTATAGATTATCATGACAGAATATGCTAATCAAAGACTTGAAGATAGTTAACTCCACATCAGCAACATAAATGAATCAACTAACCTTTCAGAAACGTCCTGTTGCATTCTATATGTTGTCACTTCCTCTTGAGTATCGCCATCATTGTCCGACTCCAGCTTAAACTAAAATGTCAGAAACTGCCTTTTATGTGCTTGTCTGCGTGAGGTAATCGGAGCTGCTACACACAAGCTCATGAAGCTCCGCCCTCTGTGCCGGGAGCAGGAGCTCATTTGCATTTAAAGGGACACACAAAACTACACGTTTTTGCTCACCCTCAAAAGGGGACAATTTTAACATGCTGTAAAAAAAAATATTTCGAGCTAAAACTTCACATAAACACTCTGGAGACATCAGAGACTTATTTTACATCTTGTGAAAAGGGGCATTACACCACCCCTTTAAAGCCATTTATAATGTTACAAAAGATTTCTATTTCAAGTAAATGCTGTTCTTTTTTTAACTTTAAATATTTGTTCAAATATATAACATTGATAATAATAAGAAAAGTTTCTTGAGCTCCAAATCAGCATATTAAAATGATTTCTGAAGGATGCTGAAGTAATGATGCTGAAATAGAAAACATAAAATTGTAATAATATTTTACAATATTACCGTTTTTACTTTATTTTTTATTAAATAAATGGTGAGCATAAGAGACTTCTTAAAAAAAAAACGATCCCAAGCTTCTGAAAATGAACATCCAGTATCACTACCAAAAAAAGTAGGCTTTTGCATCCATTTAAATAGCTATTCGATATTGGAAATGCAAAAAAAAAATATGGATATCCATTTTCTGTATGAAGACATTCCACAAAAGTTGATTCACAGACCCTTCATAGTCTCACACATTAATTTTATATCCATTTATGTGTGTTTTTTTTAAACAGGAATCCTTACAGTGTTTTTTAATTGAATACATTGTAAACTTTTATTTTATATGCCTCACATTCAGTTTTAAAAACTGGGAACTGAGAGAAGACACAAAAGCAGGCTTGCAATAGTTCGATTTTCCGTGAAACATTATAAGCTATCATGAGTCCCATGGGTCTGGGAGAACAAAATCTCCAGTTTTTAACACTGTGAAATAATTATGACCATTCATATAGGGCAAAATGGGCTGTAGATTTGTATTTATCAACCTCATTGATTTGCCAATGCACTTCCTGTACCAGTCTGTTTACCTCTTGATGTTTGCTAGAGTTTGATATTTTCTGCATTTTTATTTTGAGGTTTTGAGTAAAAAAAAAAATGATGGTGAATGTTTATTAGCATGATAAATGCTGTAATTTCTGAGGCCTGTCATAGACACTTTAATGACCAGAAAATACTCCTCCTGAAATTCCAAAACTCAATAGTTATTTTGCCTTAATATTAGTACCTTTGTGAAGCAGTGCTTTAATATCAAAGCTTGCTGTATTTATTATGCTTTTGTATAAATTTCTCTGTGTATCTACTGCATTTATACTCTTACACTTAAATGTTTTTTTCTCTTATTGTGAGTGCTGAGAAAACGTAGTGTAGAAATTTGAGAAAACGTAGTGTAGAAATTTGACTGGAATGCACTGTGCAAATTGCCCCATGAACAGCCAGCTTTATGCAAATTTCAATGCACAGAGCAAGACGATATCTTACATTATAAATTAATTTATTTCCTCTGTTCTAATTCAGACGTTATTGAAATGAAGAAAACACTAGGTATGCTCACTGTCATGTGCCTATTCATGTGTCATTTATTGTATAGTTAGGATTTATATGCATGGCTATAAGTAGCAGTCATTTCCTTGTGTAATTGATAAACAACTGCATATTTTTACTTGCATTTTAATACCCCATTTCATTTTAGTTTGAATTGTACTATTGCCAGTTAATTAACTGTTTTTATCGCTGAATTTTCCGGCCTGAGTAGCTTCTGTGTTTGCAGATCACATGGAGCTAAATCAAAAAAATAATTAATGCATGAAGATGCATTAAACTTATAAAATTTTACAAAAAAAGACTTGATTTGAAAGTGTTCAAGACATAATGAATTATTTTGATAATACCCCTTTCTCTTTAGAAACTTTGATGTTGGCTAATTTAATGCTTCTGCCATTAAAAAAAAAAGATTAATGCTACTGCTGTAAAACATTTGGAAGAAATTCACCCTAAATTGAATTTAAGCATTGGTTTCCTGTTCAGCTTGAGATGTATAATAACTTTTACATTCATTCACCTCATTTTAGTGAATACTCTTTAATGAGACTGTAATAAGTCTGGCAATATTGTGCTGTAATACCTGCGTCTCATACAAATCAGTAGGTTTTGTGTCCTCATGACTCTTTAGGTAGATTATCTGTGGTACTGCAATTTAAAGATAAACCAAAGAGGTACTGATGTTTCTGTGCTGGGAATCTTGATTTGGCACACGGTTTTTCATTATATTCATTGACTAGAACATTAATTCAGAAGGCGTGCAAAGGGGCAAATGCAGCCCACATTCTGCATCTTTGCAGATTTGATGCAACTGACATCAACTATCATCTCATAAGGGAATAAAAAGACACGGGCAGAAAGTTCATTAAAATTGTGCTTTCCAAATGAGAAAAATGCTACACTGCTCTTAACACAATCTATAAATCAGTATGTGTCATTCAGGTTCATTTGAGCAGGAAAATTAAACTCATTAATGTCTGTTCTGCACTTTTGAGGCCATAATGCGATTCACATGATGTTTCTGGTTGGGTTTCTCTTTGACTGAGATTTTTCAAACCTGTTTACCATATTTATTATTTTTTGTTACTTGAATATATGGGGAAACCTCTGTAAATATTTTGATTGTGATCAACCTGATTTGGGTTACTTGTATGTAGTAAAATAAAACAACTTAAACTTTTACAACTTTTGTGATGAATTTGTTTCAGAAGTTTTCTATAGCTAATATTGGTGCCCTTATCATTGATCTCTGAACTGAATGAGATAAGGTCAGTACACAGATATTTTGTTATACTAGATTAAACAATGGAAAAATAGGCTGGAACTGTAAGTTTGCATATGTTTTTTCATGTTGCTGCATGTAAATAAGAACGTACTACTTTCATGGGGAACTTTATTCAGTTTTGCATTGATTCGAGTTTAATATGCAAACATTCAAATCAGTCAATTTAATCTGTGTTGCCTTAAATGAAATATGCTAAAATAAAATAATATTGAAGCATTCACTGACTTCCAAAGCTAGCAAGAGGGGTGAAGAAACGGGCTACATTTTATGACAATAAGGAGTGGTTTTTAATCAACTCTTAGGTTAAAAGTTTTCTCAATGACAACACATTTTTAACTTGGCCATATTTACCATGTTATTATCTTAATTATCTCAAACAATTGCCGTGTTTGCAGTTACATTTAAATTAAGACATTAGACACAGCAACTTCAAAACACTGGACTTTTCCCACATGCATTCATGGCTAAATATATATAAATATTGTTTTGTTGGAAATAATATTTTGTTGGAAAAAATATTGTTTTGTTGGAAATCAATTGAATATAAGTACAAATAAAGTAATTGAATATAACATATTCGCAGAAATATCCAAAATAGCTAGACCCTTATTTACCTTCATCGACAAGCGACTATTCTCGCCTTGTTATCATCGCGCTCTACTCCATCTTAACTCGATACGCATGCCTGCCATATAGCGCACTTGAATGTATTGTAAACGTCAACTGGCTGGCAGACAACCGAAATGTGGCAAAATAAGACGAATGTAATTTTTCTTCAATCTGGGCAACCCTAATATGAACTGAGCAGAAAGGTAAAGCGGGTTTGTTGAATTTATTGATTCCAATTTGAATGGGAGTGTTATTTGCAGACTGCACAGGCTAAACGGATAACCTTCGCTGTCTGTCTGCTTGCAGTGCAGTGTAGTGTGATGGTTATGGTGTTAATGATGGAATCGCAATGCGAATACTTTATGTATTTCCCGGCCGTCCCCATCTCAGACCTGTCGGACCCGGCCAAATACCGGACGCTTCCGCGTCGCAGTCACCTTTATCTGGGGGAAACAGTGCGCTTTCTCCTGGTTTTGCGCTCGAGCACTACGGCAGCTGATGGCAGCGGCTCGGAGCATCACAACAGCCGCTCTTGGAGGGAGCTGGCCGGCTCTCTCTGCGCCGTGGCCAGCGTTAGCCCTGGCGACAACCGACAGCGGACACAGCCTCTGTATCACGACTACTACAGCAGCGGGGACGAGTGTGTGGAGGATACGGACGATGATGATGCGGAGGTGGGCTGCGCAGGTAGAGGGGGCCCGAGGTACCGGGGCTTCAGGGAATGCAAGCCGCTCCTCATTCACAACAATCCCGGCAACGGCGTGAGGGAATTCCGCAAGGCTCCTGTGCAGGTGCATAAACAAACAATCTAGTCTTTTGGATTATAGCTGTTCATTGTAGAGGTAAAGTTCACTGCTATGAATGCAAATACACTTGACTTTATCTATAATAATAACACGGAAGTGGTGATATTTCCTGTTACTGTACTGTTTGAGAGAAGTGTCTGTCTTGGCTGCTGGTAACCATGCAGAACACATTCCTAATTTATAATTGAGGGTAGTCTTATTCTTACTGGAAAGAACTTCCTGTTTTAGTGCTGGCCAATATGCTACCATGTGTATTCCATGCAGTATATATCTATAAAGGTCTTGACTTCAACACCTACCGGTACACTCAGTTAAATTTTGTTTAGTAAAAAAATAAAAAAATAACTATTGAAATAAAAAAATAACTATTATATATATTTTTTTAATTAAATAGAATATAGAATTACATAGAATATTGCAGAATATTCTTCTCTTCTCTTCTCTTCTCTTCTCTGATGAGGTGTTTACTGGTGCGAGGATGGGATAACCTGTCACTCACATGAGATCCACCAATAGCTAACCACAGCGATCCAATCAATTGCTGATTGACATAATCAAGTCCCGCCCTGTATTTTCTTGTTCGAGAAGCTGTTTCACTCGGATATACGTTACAATAGGGAAGAAAAGACTAAATACTATTGCAACTTCCGTTTCATGCCAACTTTAACTAAGAAAGATTTTACACAAAAAGAAATTAACTGCATTTATAATACATATTATTAAAGGAGTAGTTCACTTTAAAATTAAAATTTGCCCATGATTTACTCACCCTCAACTCAAGCCATCCTAGGTGTAGATGACTTTCTTCTTTCAGACGAATACAATCGGAGTTATATTAATAAAAACCCTGGCGCTTCCGAGCTTTATAATAGCAGTGGATTGCAACCATGCGACCATCAGATTGAAGCTCAAAAAAGTTTATCCATCCATTATAAAAGAACTCCACACTGCTCTGTGGGGTTAATAAAGGCCTTCTGAAGCAAAGCGATAAGTTTGTGTAAGAAAAATATGAATATTTAACACATTACAAAGTAAAATTCTAGCTTCTGGCCAAACGGCCATACGCAGTCTACTTGCGCAACTTGTGATGTCAGAAGTAGCGTAGTGCGCCATGGCGTAGAGTAAATATCAGCAGGACGTCCCATTGCTCGCGTAAGTTGCGCTTTACACATAAGTCGAATCCGTATGTTCGTTTGGCCAGAAGCTAGTTATTTTACTTTATAAAGTTTTAAATATGAATATTTTTCTTACACAAACTCAGAGCCGTGTGGAGCACTTATATAAGTAGTATTAATATTAGAAAAACTGCTTGGGTGTGAAATTAGTCATTAGTAAACAAACTTCACAGATTAGCTTTTCCCAGCCCCCACCCTCTCAAATATCTATATTTCTGTAGTTCGCATACAGATGCTATTTAAAGGTTAAATAACATCTGCAGACTGCAAATTATGTCTAGAGAATCAAATATGGTCATTGTAATCAAGTCATTTCTTTAACATGGTTGCTGACAGTTATTTGAGTTTAGGACAAATTCTTCACACCTAATGAAAGTTTGATAACCCGTCAAGCATGTGTTGCCTGCAATGCAAGTGTGTTTTTTTCCATATTGAAAACTCTTATAAGAAACAAAGCATGGTGATTAGTTTTCCAAACAGATTGCGCAAGTTAGGGAGGTAGCCTAAGAACACATAGGTACTCTCTACACGTAGAGTAAAAAGCCCATTTTTGGGCTTGGCCTTTTTTTTTCTTCTTTTTTTTTTGTGATGCTGCAATGTACATTCCTGGGCAAAAAGCCCAAAAATGGTTAAACACTAAGCATTTAATTGTCTTGACCACAAATTAGTGTTCAGGAAATTAGCAAACATTTAAGCAAATACACTACTTAAAAAGTCATTGCTGTCTTAGAAAAGCATCAAAGACAGAATGAAGTTTTTGCCAGTATATGGAAAGTTGTGTGTGGTGGTGAGTGATGAATCATAATGAAACACGAGTTGCGTGGTTATGCTCCAGAGTGGTGCCTTCAATAATCTGGTGTGAAATATAATAATAAATGCATCACTATTCACTACCACAGTGAAGCATGGAGGAGGTGTCATTGTGTGGGGAGCCTTCTTATCTGCTGGGTTTGGTGAGCTACTTCCCTCTGAAAAGTAATTTTCAGGAGAATATTACAGAATGGCTTGCTTCCCACAAATGAAAAGTTGTTATCTAAAGAGGAATGATCAGATGTTTTTTTTTTTTTTTTTTCAACAAGACAATTCTCCTGCCCAAATTGAAAAGACAACCAAGAAGTGGCTTGAGAACAAGTCCATCAGGCTCATGTTTTGGCCTGGTCAAAGTCCAGATTTGAACCCTATAGTGAATATTTGGTCTCACATTAAACTCAATTGAACTGGGAGACATTTTTTCAACTGCTCATGAACTGGTTGAAGCCAAGGAGTGGAAAAACACTGACTCTTCTTCCTGTAAAAAGCTGTCTGCAAGTTGGGGAAGGCTAGTCTGTGCTAAGTTACTTTATCTTCACTATTTGTGCAATTCTTGCTAATTTCCTGGGGTCGTATTCACAAAGAATTTTAAGGCTAAAAGTAGCTCCTAACTGGCGAATTTAGGAGCAACTCCTAAAAATAATGGGCGTGTCACTCCTAACTTTAGGACTCCTAATTTTTTTGACTAAGAGTAATTCACGAAGCATTTTAGCCCTAAAAGTAGCAGCTAAGCCTGGGACAAGGGAAAGGCGTTGTGAATAACTTTTAAGAGAAAACTCCTAGCTAAAATCTTTTAGTGCGATTTAGGAGTACTCCTAGTGGTAAGATAAAATGCTTTGTGAATACGGCCCCTGACCAGTGATTTGTGATTAAAATTGTTAAGATTATTAAAAGACCACTAAGTATTGTCCCATATTTTTGCTTGGCCCAATTTTTTTGCCCAGGAATGTATATTAGGAGAAAAGTAACATTTGAAAAAAATTTTTTTTTTTACCTGGGATGCATGTAAACCTATTGTAGAAGACCTCTAAAACAAAATTAGGAATCTTTAAAATGGCATAATAGGGGCACTTTAACTCGTCCCATGTCTCATGTTTCACTTGTTTCTCAGTCTCCTGTAGATGAGCCAGTTGTTTTAAGCGATGAGGTCATCTTCCCTCTGACTGTATCCCTGGATAAGCTCCCTGTCAACACTCTCAAAGTGAAGGTATGGCTACTGTTTTTATCTTCACTCTGGCATTCATGCATGTGGTTATGTGTTTTGCATTTGGTATTGTGGTATAAATAGAACAGGAACTTCTATCCTCACACGCATTTTTGGCACACGGTTGTGCTGCTGACTTGTACATGTTTGTGCAAGGTTGTAATACAAAGGGTGGGAGTGCAAAAAATTATGAAATCAAACACCAGTGCTCACAGTATGCCACATCACCTTGCATGTGTTGCTGATCACACTTCTGATTATGTGTTCATGTTTGTGTGTTACCT
The DNA here is from genome assembly GCA_030578255.1 of Tiaroga cobitis. Classification (NCBI taxonomy): domain Eukaryota; kingdom Metazoa; phylum Chordata; class Actinopteri; order Cypriniformes; family Leuciscidae; genus Tiaroga; species Tiaroga cobitis. The sequence goes on along the minus strand of CM060597.1, from coordinate 16,540,238 downwards.
CGATGAAGATAATTGTGACTGTGTGGAAGCAAGAAGAGGAGAAAGCTGAGATCCAAGAACATGGCTACCTCAGCATCCTCCAACAAAAGAGCCCCTGCCAAACGTTCCGCCAGGATCTAAACACCTTCAAAGCGCAGGGTGAGCTCTTGCTTCCTTCAGCACAATACTGCATGATGACATTATTGAATCAGCACCTCTGGGATCTGCCTTTTTCACTCATCACCTAGTTTTCTTTTTCATTTCAGTATTTCTCCTCTCTCTGTTTCTTTATCTTTTATTTTGTTGTGTGCTTGTCAGTGTCATGTTTTTAGATTCGTTTTTTTCCCTGCTGTGTTTTATGTATTTTAAAAGGCATTTTTCCTTTTAGATACCTATGCTGTTTAGAATTTTTTAATGGTGTTTTTAAATTGGTATAATTTTCTCTTGTTTGCTAACAGTCAGCACCACACTCAACGTCCTGCCCCCTCCCGCAGTGAAGTGTCAGCAAATGACAGTTTCAGGGAGACACTTAACTGTGCTCAAAGGTAATGTCAGCCCTATTTCTCTTTCTCACATTTTATGAGCACAAATGATACATATACACTACCATTAAAATGTTTGGATTCAGTAAGATTTGTTTTTGTTTTAAAGAAATTGTTTTAATTTTATTCAGCAAGGATGCATTAAGTTGCTCAAAAGTGACATTAAAGACATTTACAATGTTACAAAAGCTTTCTATTAAAAAAACAATGCTTTTCTTTTGAACTTTCTATTCATCAAAAGATTCCTGGGGAAAATGCATCACCGTTTCAACAAAAATATTAAGCAGCACAACTGTTTACAACTGATAATAATAATAATAATAATAAATGTTTCTTGAGCATCAAATCAGCATATTAGAATGAATTCTGAAGGATCATGATTCATGTGACATGACTGGAGTAAGGATGCTGAAAAATCATATACAAGTAGAAAACATATTTTACATTGTAATAATATTGCACAATATTACTGTTTTTACTGATCAAATAAAAAGAGCCTTGATGAGCATATATATATATAAATATAGGCTTTATTAATATAATTGTGATTCTCTTAAAAAAATAAGTTTGTCAGGACTGTGAGTATCTGTGTCTTCTGAGTATGATGTAATGGGTCCTTAGTAATCCCTAATGTAAGGGAGTGAAGAAATATATATTCCTATCTCATTATAGAATTATTCCTATATCTATTCACACAGTCGTCAAGGGAGGATGCATGGATATGTTTGTATGTTATATTTGTATGACTTTATTAGACTGTCCTTTCTTTAAATTTGCCAACTATGTTCAAACAGTGACAGTTTCATTCAGCTGATGCACTACATACATTTTGTCGTCACTGCTATAGTGTAAGCACATCAGTATGCTAAAATGGTATGTGTGTGTGAGACGGGAAGTAGGCATTCTGTTGTGCTTTTGCATGCACTTTCTTTTTGATCTTTGTGGCTTCCTGTCTCTTTATGTGATAGACATCCTGTTTATGTATACAAACATCTGACTGTTTCAGTGTTAAACGGGAGTTCTCAAGAAGAAGTGTGTGTGCGTGACGTCAAGATTTTTCCCAACTTCAATGCTTCATACTTACCAGTGATGCCAGATGGCTCGGTGCTGCTGGTGGACAATGTTTGGTAAGAGAAAACATTAAGCGTGACCTCACACACCTGTGAGTGTGATTGCAGTGCAGTTATCAGTCTATTGATAATGTGCTCAAACATTCTGGTTAGGGTTTGTTATAAAGTCTTGTTTTTACAAAGTTTAGGGTTTTGTTCTTAAGTAAACTATCTGCTATTAATTCAACTTGAAACACTTAACAGAACATTAAATTGTGTTGTAGATAACAGTTGGACTATATATTGACTTATCATACTTATTAAGAAATTTAAGATAAAAGCTTATAAAATTTTCAGCATTCAAAATGTAACCAGTCATGAGGACGTCAACATCATATTTGCATGCTGAATGTGAAAAATGTGAAATGAAAAATGTGGCGCAGTCTCTCTGTACGTTCAAGAAATATCATTTTCGGAGGTTTGAAAGGTTTTTGATATTATGTTTAAATTCTTTAGTCATCAGTCAGGAGAAGTTGCCATGGCATATCATTTTTGGGATGTTTGAAAGGTTTTTGATATTATGTTTATCTTCTTCAGTCATAAGTCAGGAGAAGTTGCCATGGCATATCATTTTTTGGATGTTTGAAAGGTTTTTGATATTACGTTTATCTTCTTCAGTCATCAGTCGGGAGAAGTTGCCATGGCATCATTTTATAGAATGGACAGCGAGTCTAGCCACCTTCCCAGCATGCTCAGTGCTCTAGAGGAGCAGAACTTTCTCTTCCAGCTGCAGCTCAATAACCAGCCACAAGATGATTCAACTGAGGTAGGCCATCAATCATTATGTAGTACATTATGTGGTAAAATTTTGTTTGGTACAGGCTAAAAAATATATATCTCACAGCCTGCTTTTTGTGTATCTTCTTTCTGATAATTTAAAACTTTGATGTTATTTAAATATTTTTAATAAAATGTCATGTTTCTGTTTGCTGCAGGGACTGGAGGTGCCATTAGTTGCAGTCTTACAGTGGTCTACTTCTAAACTGCCCTTCACCAACTTTATCTACACTCACTATAGTCTCCCCAGCGTGAGACTGGACCGGCCGCGCTTTATTATGACCGCCAGCTGTCCCAGTGCGGTCAAGGCCCGTGAGCATTTCCGAGTGCGATATACCCTCCTCAACAACTTGCAGGACTTTCTGGCAGTCCGACTAGTCTGGACGCCTGAAGGTGAGGACCTATATTATTTTCGTAAACAAAAACTGAAACTAAGACTAAAACTATTGGTCAAAGAACATTTTCGTAAACTGAAATGAAATAGAAATTTCAACAAAAATGAAAAACTAAAACTAAACTAACAACAGTTACTGAAAAGCTAACTGAAATAAAATAATAATTAGCAAAAATAAATAATCGTTTTTGTAATTAATAAGCTCTCATCATGTACCAGACAAGACCGCTTTTTCCATTCCACTGCGCTACTTTATTTTTCAATGTTTGACCATTGCGCTCGAGTCTCGCGTCTTTTGCAGCGTCTCGAGCGTGATACGACGTTCTAAAAATGCTGCACTCAAGTTAAAATGTGTTCAACTTTTAAAAGACTCGTCTCGAGACCTTGCGCATTTTCCCCATTTCACTGCCCGTGTCTTTTTCACGTTTTTTTTAAAGCAAAACCGCTTTCTGTGTGAACCAGCCCTAAGAAGCAGAAATGGCCAAATACGTATTTCCATCATGTCTAGACCTTATGCCTTAGGATAACCATCTCATGCGAAACTGCACAAAATAGCACACATATTAGACAGGATACCACACTGAGCAGAAATCGCAAAAAACAAATAGCCTAGCATGTCCCACAAATAGTAAACCAATAAAGTAATAAAAGTAAACTAAATGTCTGGTCTGAATAGAACACATGAATATGAGTATAACTATGTGTATATGATATTTAAATGTGCAATAGACAAAAAGCATAAATTGATCAATACAAGAATAATGTTTGAAAGGGTTAATCATAGAAATAACCATAAAAGAATAATCATAATAATTATACGCATATTTTTTCATTTTTCTTATACACCATGTTTAACAGGATTTAATTTGTAATATGAATGAATAATGTTCGCTTTTAAGTTGCATTTGTTTGGTTCTTTGTTCAATCTCAAACAATTATTTAATTTTTTATTATTGAGAGGTTTGCACAAGAGTTAACTGTAAACTTCAACTGCAAAAATTAAACTTTGCTGAAATTAAACGTTTTACCTGGAAGTGTTCTGTTAACTCTGCTAAACTAAAATTACTAAAACTAAAACTGAAACTAAATATATAAAAACTAAATAGAAATGTGTTCACAAAATAAAAACTAAACTAAAACTAACAAAACCATTAATGAAACTAACTAAAACTCAACTTAAATTTATAGGAAATTTTAAAATGATATTAAAATTAAAAACTAATTGAAAAATGCAAAACTATAATCAGCTTTGATATACTGTATGGTAAGTATATGAACGAATATATTATATGTTTGAAGCTGTGTTTTTTAGCATTATTTAAACACTATTATAGTATTTGTAAATATTTTAAATTAGCTTTTAATTAGATATTTTCAGTATTTGTTTTAAGTTTTGTTAGTTTTGTCATGAGGTTTTGTCATTTTTATTAGTTTTTTTTTTACATTTAGAATTGGCTTTAATTTATTTTTATTTCACTTTTAATTTTAGTACTTCAACTTATCTTTTTTCAGTTAGTTGCCAAGGCAATATTTCTAATATTAACCCCCCCCCCCCCCCCCCCCCCCCCCCCCACACACACACACACACACATATTTATATTTTATTTCAGATTTATTTCAATTAACAAAAAATATTTTTAATTCAAAACCGGAAACCCACCCAATCTGGCAAGACTGCACCTGAATATAGCAATAAAGGTGAGAGGGCTTTAAGAAATGAGAGAGTGCCAATAAATCAAGAAGTGTTGTTTGTGAAGTTGAGAAAAAAAGTTTTGCAACACTATCAGTTCTAGGCTTGATAAAGGCAAAGTAGAGAGCGAAGGTGAACATTTCTGAATGTCATTAGCTCATAGAGGGTGTGGTTCTTTCTTGTATATGTAGATAGCTCAGAGTTTGAGTCTCCAGCTGTGACTATGTGAGTATTTGTAATGCCAGATGAGCTTATGTCAGTTAATACATCAAAGACGTACAAGCAAAAGAATCCTTCCTGACTGCATTGCAGATGGACAAATCAGCCAGCCTGTTTTAACTCATTTGTATTTGATTGTAGGTTTTCTTTTATTCTTATGGAAATAGTCTTTAAGGTTTTTGGAGTCTTTTTTATGCTTGTTTTGTGTTTTCATTTTTGGGACATTTTGCTATTTTATTCATAAAGAAAGTGCAGAGAGGACAGGAAATGATGGGGAGATCAAGATTAAGACATAATCACGCATCTCCTGCATGAGTATGCTGCTCATAGCTCCATGTGCCTGTGCATGTGTGCTAAATTCTTGATTATGGCTGAAATGTTGTTGGTTTTTTTAACATCGCTTTTTATTGCATGTCCTTTTGGTTTTTGATCCTCCTTTTGTCTTCGCAGGTCGTGGACAGAAAGAGGATCCTGCGGTGAATGCAGTAGTGTGTCATTCTCCTCTCAGTAACCTGGGTTACTGTCGAAAAGGCAGTACCCTCTCCGTCAGTGTGGCTTTCCAGATACTCCGAGCAGGCCTTTTTGAGGTAAAGAGTCATTAAGTCTGTGTTGCATGTAAGCAATTCATTGTTCTGTTTCACTTCCTTCACCAAAACCAATGAACTGAATTACTGGTTGTAAACACCTCAGTATCCGCTATTCTATCTCCTCTGTCTTTAGTTGAGTCAGCACATGAAACTGAAGCTACAGTTCACAGCATCCGTGTCCAACCCTCCCCCTGATGCCCGTCCTTTGTCCCGCAAGAACAGTCCGTCGAGCCCAGCGGTCAGAGACATTCTGGACCGACATCAGGCCAGTCTCAGTCTGGGCCGCTCTCAGTCCTTTTCTCACCAGCAACCATCCAAGTTTCACCTCACAAGGTATGCACATGCTGTAAATATGGTTTAATCTTTCTGGCGCTCTCTCTCTCTGTCTCTCTCTCTCTCTCTCTGTCTCTCTCTCTCTCTCTCTCTCTCTCTCACACTCACTCACTCACTCACTCACTCACTCACTCACTCACTCACTCACTCACACACACACACACACACACACACACACACACACACACACTCACTCACATACATACACACACACACACACACACACATACACACACACACACACACACAAAGTACACTTTAAGTTTGTTGCAAAACCTATCGAGCTGTCTTGGGGGACTTCACCTTTAGATATTCATTTCATATTATAATTTACTAAAGTCTCATTCTTTGTTTTTCTATTTTATTCTATTCTGTATGTATCTATAAATATTTTTATTTCTGTTACAGTCTTTTTAACAGTTAGAAATAATTCATTTTAAATGTTTATTTTAGATTTGATTTTACTCACATAGTGGAAGGACAAAGATGAACTGCCAAACAACAATGTTTTAAATACATTCCAGATAATATTTTAATATTTAGTTTGGTACAATAACAATAGACAACCATTTAAAAAGTGTTTTTTAAATAGTACATTCTTTATTCTATTCATAAAAAAAATATCACAGATTCACAAAAATATAATTTTCAAAAAACTGTTTGAAAACTGTTTTCAACATTGATAATAATAAGAAATGTTTCTTGAGCACCAAATCAGCAAACGGTATTAGAACGATTCTTGAAGAATCACGTAACTGAGGACTGGAGTAAAGGCCCTTGCACACTGAGTCCGAAATTCACGTCCGAAATATTCGCACGTTAAAAAATAAATACGACCTCACGTTATGTCAATCACGCTTGCACACTGCCTCCGAAACTTTCGTCTGTCATAAAAAAATCGGATCGAGTTCGATTTTCTGCGTTTTTCGCATCCGTAGCAAGCAGTTTGAATGGTGTTTAAATGGTGTTTTGACAATTCAGAGCCACCAAATCACGAATGCGAAAAAACGAATACGAAAATTTCGTACTTGGTGTGCAAGGGCCTTAATGATGCTGAAAATTCATGCCATCACAGGAATAAATTACATGTTTAACATATTAAAATAGAAAACAGTTATTTGAAATTGTAATAATATTTCATAATATTATTGTTTTGTTGTATTTGAGCAAATAAATGCGGCCTTGGTGAACATAAGACTTTTTCAAAAACTACTAAATCTTAATGAACCCAAACTTTTAAACAGTAATATATATATATATATATATATCAAAATATTTTAAATTAATAGTAGAAACAAGTTGTCCTTCATAATTTCTCTATAAAGGTTTTTTTTATTTATACTAAATATTTAGCTGCCTTTATGTGCTATGAATATTTGTAGGTCCTTGATATCAAAATTCTACTGTTCTACGGCAGCATCCTGACTGAAATGGAACATCTTAGTTGACTGATTCATAATTTTCTACATATTCAGGAACCCTGATATAGCATATGGCAAACTGGTACATCCTCTTACAAACCCTCTCTTCACTATGTTTTCTTTGTCAAATCATGATTGTCTCATTTCTGCAGCACTGATCAATGTTCATGTTTGTTTGTGTCTTACAGGACAGGCAGTGTTATGGAGCGCAGGGCCATCACCCCTCCCGTGGGCTCTCCTGTTGGTCGGCCGCTGTACCTCCCTCCAGACAGGAACATTTTGTCACTTGACAAAATAGCCAAGCGTGAGTGCAAGGTGCTGGTTCTGGATTCACACACCTAAATGCACATGCATCCAGGGAGAGGAGTTACGGATATTCTCAAACTTTGGGGAAGAATCATGTGTCATGAAGTAGTGTAATTGGAAAAATGGTTTAATGTCCATTGTCTTTCAGTTTCTATTCTATAGGTATTTATTTTGTTCTTTTTACCAGCATTTATTGTTTACATGCTGTACAGTGTGATTATTTTAAATAATTTCGATGCAATTTATATTCAGCTACTGACAATTTTGACTGAAGAGAAAAGAAATCATAAACACACAGGGTTTTTATTGTTTATAGGACGTTTCGCTGGAGTCAAGAAGTTCTGAAAGTAAAAAAGTGTATTTATGACTATTTAAGGGAAGAATGGATGGTTATGGTTACCCAGACAACAACATAGTGTCGGCCCAGATCCCGCCCACATCTGGTACGGATGGAATCCACATCCACATGTACCAGATGTTGCCCGGATCTGGGCCGACACTATGTTGCTGTCTGGGTAGTCATGCACAGATCAACCTGGAATCTGTGCGCTCAGACATTTCAGATTTCTCAAAGGATGTTGGTTTAATAGTTTGGCTATTTTGGTAACGTTTTTAGCTACCATTTAGAGTCTAACATTCCATGAAACCCATTTTGCTCTTTAAATCCATTCTGTAAAACTGTCCTCAAAAATCAGTGCAGACAATATGAAGTCAATTTTACAATCCTATTGTAAAAGCATGTAACATGCGAATGTACGGTTTCCCCCCTTCTCTGTTTACTGCATTTGCTAGGTGTCTTTACATTTCATTTGTCAACACTGCCAGCATTTCCCTGCCCATGTTTAATTCCTCTTTGTCATTTGCATTCCACTTAGTAAAAGTGCTTTTATTGTTTTTCTTAAATACTTGAAAGATGGTTCGCAACTTTGTGCCTGTGGGCAATCAGAAAGTTTCTTTAATTTCCAGTCCTGTACACTGACGTGTTTTTTTGGTCTGGCCTTTATTGTACCGTGCAGTGTAACTCCATGTCACAAATATTCCTTACTCAATCAATAGTCATACACACGTGTTGTTAAATTCATATTTATTTGATGTTTTCATTGAATTATTTCACTGTTGTAATGTTAAGACTCCAGTTCATCAAGCTGTGTTCAACTTATAAAAGTTTCCCATGTAATCACTCGCAACCTTTCATTGCCTGAGAGCGGGTAAATCAAGTCACTTCTGGTTCTTGAAGGTGGAGCTTGTGTTATTGGCTGGTGCCATTTTATTTCTGCTCCTTCTTTTATGGATTTAGAAACATTGTCACATTGCTACTGCGGTGTGTGCTCTCAAATATGTGGTCTAATTTTTTGCTCCAGAATGATCTTATCCCTCTCCCGCTAGATATCAAGGAACAAATTCCCGGTTAGTGTCAGGGCAGATTCTGGCCATACAGTACTATTGATTTCTATGCATTTAAGCTGAACATTTGACTTTCACAGAGAGCTTCATATCTACAACCCCTTTGGTTGTAGTGATAATCAATTATCAACTGGCGTAAAGTGTCACCTCATCGAGCCATTTAATGGGGTTATGATTGATTTCTTTGCATCAATGTTTACATGTGAGGACTACTGAATCATCCTTAGGACTGAAAAAGCTTTTCTTTTGTTGTGGAATATTGCACATGGTTTTATATTGTCTCTGAATATAGGACCTTGAATGTTTAATTTTTTCGAACTAAAATCTTTGACTTCTTATTCTGCAGAAATTTAACACACTGATCCAAAACCATTTTGTGGATGTGGATAAAATGTTTTAATATAAACACTGTGATGTTTTTTTTTTAATTTTCAAATTCTCATTTCACTTGTAATTTCCATATTTGCATCTTGGCCAGTTTACTTTTTTTTTTTTTGACTGTTTTTGTTATTATTTTATTGTGAAAACTTGTGAAGAAAGGTCACTTAGCACAATTAGACTAAGTTTATTGCAGAAGGAAATGTTCAAAAAATGTTTGGTATACTATTCTCCAAGGTATCTATTTATCACATTTAATTTTGTAGACGATCTCGTTTTATTTAGTTTTTGTAAGCACTTTATTTACATTTTTGTAACTTATTTTATTGGGGGGGAAGGAATGTTCAAACAAAGGACCATATGCTTTGAGTTAAAAAACATTTTTTTTTTACACGGAACAATAATTAATTGACGTGGCGGGGATGAGAAATGTCAACTCTAACCACTGGATTTACTCCCAGTCTGTATAAATATACTAAGGTTAGAAGTTGTGCAAAAGGTATCAGAGCTGTTGAGGCAATATATGTTGAGTATTGCGCTTGTATTGTGTTTTTGGACTATTTGCATTTTTTGAATGGCAAAGACTTGCCAAGGAGCTCTTCTGGAGGACGTTCCTTGTGGCACTCAATCATATAGATAACTACTCGACAAAGACAATTTTTACTTTTCTGCTCTATGAACTGCTGCTTTGCGCATTTTTGTTTTTATACAGCTTTCATTACAATGCTGTTTAAAGTGTTAACAAAAGTGTTCAGAGTTGTTGGAAATGTGTGTTGTTGGATATTGGATTGTTGCACTTGAACAAGTTGAATAAAAGCAGTCAGGGTATAAATCGTCTTGTTAACTTATTCAAAATAATAATAAAAAATTACCATAAAAGGACAGAAAATATAATTTATTTCATATCAGATGTTCACAGACATTTGAAAATTGCACTTGTTTCCCCAATCATATCACACCTCACACCAAAAAATTACAATAAAGTTTACAAATAAGTTACTGAAAGGTTGATAAACTATTAACAGAGGTTTTGCCAGTTACTTCAAGTGAATAAATATTTTTTTAAAATCTTCACATATCAGCAAATCAATGTCAAAAAACAGTTCAGAATGTTGTTGCCTTCAGCTCGCTGTTGTCTGCTCCCTGCTTACCATCATCCAGATTGTCATAGGGATGCTCTGTGAACAAAAACACCCATATTAAAGCTCATATTATACTTCTCATAGTTTTTTTGGGTCTTTTGGAAAGACAATCAGTTATCACGTACCCGTTTTGCTCAGTTCAATTTTACTTGACTCATAATTCATTTTCTTGCGGCTGTGTAAAAAGATAAAAAAATCATACATTTATAAAAAAAAACTCTTTTTTTAAGTAAACGCTTGGCTTTCTACGTTTTTGACATCATGTTTTTGATCAGTGATTTTGATAAGATTTTATTCTTTAAATGGGCTTTACCAGCACTTCTTGTAAATGCACACAATTGCAGTGACTATGAGGATGACACCAAGCGGCACAAGGACTCCAATTAAGATGATAGATGTTTGATCTATAAAACAGCAAGCAGGTAAAAACTCTGATTACACATCACTGGCATATATGGTTTCATTTTTAAGCATTAAAGAATACAGTATGTTCACAATCACTTACCCAGGCCTTCCTCATCCTCAGTGGGGACTTTAAAGAGCTCACAGTTTGTGCCCTCATAACCTTCAGCGCAAGTGCAGGTGTACCCAGAACCATCTGTTTTTACCACACAGGTACCATCGTTCTGACAGGGTGAGCTCAAACATGGACTCACTGAGAGAGATAGAGAGCAAAAGAAGTTAAAAATCAGTGCACTACTCTTCTGAAGCATCTGTAATATGATAATGAATCCACATAATATCCTATCCGACATTATTTGTAGACTAAGAAAGGTCTCAAGGTATGCATGATATATTTATCAAGTATATTTTGAGCTAGAATATCCAATATTCATTGCTAAAAATGCTTTAAGAGTAATCTCAATCAGAAGCTCACTTTTATAACAGTCACGTTTGGTCTCGTACACAGTGCAGATCTCATTGTCTCCACAGCTCTTTGTTTGACACACAGCCCCAGTTGTAGTACACTCACAACTCTGTGAACAATCGTCTGTCACAAATGTCTCCTTGAGCTGTAGGGTTCAGAGACACATGATCAGCAAGTGCAATGTCTTGTTTCATCTTTCGGTGCAATTACATCATAACCTTTAACCTGTAGTATTAACATGCATCAAAAGCCTCACCAGATAGTAGCGCTCTAGGTAAGTGCATCCACACTGGCTGTAAGGCACACAGTCTTGGTCGCTCAGGACAAAGCCAGAGGCGCACTGACATCCCTCCACACATTCTGTTTGCTCGCAATCCGAAGGAGCCGCAAGGTCTGCGCAGGACGCCGGGCATGGAGTCATACAGAAGGAGTAGGTGCTGTTGGCCCCACATTGCAGATCTGAATGTGATCACAAACACACACAATCAGGAAAGTATATGCGAAAGAGGAAACCTGGATATACAAGTCCAGTTTTGATGTTTTTTTTAAAGAAGTATTGGTAAGCCTTTAGAATACTGTTCCTTCATTAATGATTAACTACACAGGAACAAATGAGTAACGCACTATTAAAATTCTAGTAACTACTATTAACTAACAAGATGCTAACTAAGTATTTAGTAATAGCGCTCAGTTGAATGTGGTAGTTCACTATTAGCTAACCAGTAACTACTATTCTTTTCATACTTCCCAGATAACTACTATATACAGGTTTATAATTAACATGAATAATGCATAATATATAATAAAAAGGTAACGGTGAACCACTAGTAAGGAATCAAGTGTTACTGCATCCTTCTTAAGGAACTACTAATCATTTGGATCAGTATTCTAAAGTGAAAAACATGATAACTACCTAATATTGACTGAAGTCATTGTAAGATTTTGAGATTTTTGTAAGATTTTGAATAGTAATTCCTTCCGATGGATTTAGTAACACTTTAGTCATTACTAGTGTGTTCCCATGATCTTCACTTTAGAATACTGATCCAAATGATTAGTAGTTCCTTTAGAAAGATGTATTAACACTTGAGTCATTACTATCCAAAACCTTACAAAAACCTCAAAAGCTTATGACTTCAGTCAATATTAGGTAGTAGGCTAATCAAGCTTTTCACTTTAGAATACTGATCCAAATTATTAATAGTTCCTTTAGAAGGATGTAGTAAAACTTGATTCATTACTAAGGGGTTACCATTACCTTGTATTATACATTATGCATTATTAATATTAATTATCAACCTGTATAGTTCTTAGTAGTCTTCAGTGAGGTATGAAAAATAGTAGTTAATGATTAATAGTGAACTACCACATTCGACTGAGCGCTATTACTAACTAATTCGTTAATCAGAGTTTCTTGTTAGTTAATAGTAGTTACTAGAATGTTAATAGTGCATTACTCATTTGTTCTTGTGTAGTTACACATGCTGTTATTATCAATGTTGAAAACAGTTGTGCTGCTTCATGTTTTTGTGAAAAAAATCTTACTGATCCCAAACTTTTTGGAAAGGTAGTGTGTGCTACAGGCTGGATAAAGTTTGCATTTATTTATGTTTATTTATTTTTTTTTCATACCACACTTCAGCACCTCTCTCCATTGCTTTATTTGGGCACCCTGATCTTGGCAAGCCCGAGCGTAGACGGCATAATTTTCACAGCGCAGTACTTCACTGCCCTGCTCAGCACACAGGTCAAACACACAATCCCTGCAACACACACACACACACACACACACACACACGGTCATGAAGAACTGTGAATCCGCACCAACACCCATAAATTAAGCGTTTATCTCAGTCAAACACAATGCACATAACATGCACTCGTTCAGAGTTAGTGCAATACACACCCACTACACATTATGTTATTCTCTAACTCACACAGTACTTGCTGTCGCTAGAGTTTACACACCCTCACACACAAACAAATGCACACATTACTCACTCCTGGAACACGTTTGGTTCGACCACAGCATTACAGGCAGCGAAAGGACCAGCAGGGTCACTGAGTGCCCCACACTGTTTATTCCCGTTCAGCTCAGTCAGCTGAGCGTCTGTGCAGCCCGTCGTCTCAAACCCTGTATCTGGATCGGCCTCCACTTCACGCCTAATCGTAAAGAAGACAGGATTTTTAGGAGTAGGATGAATTCAGATGATTAATTTCAGGTTATTTTATATAGTTCGTTTTATATGGTTATCCCAGCTGATTTATAATGCATTATAGCATAACAGATAATCTGATTCTCCCGTACTTGTGCAGGTGCACCATCTTCGGTAGGGGTGTGATGCGAAGACTCGCCCCATTTTTGTCAGTTACTCTCCAACTGTCTCCAAACTCGTTGAGGTTGCGCGTAACTGTGCCGTCGGATTTTGTGTACTCATTACTGGTGCGTCCATCATAATTACCACACAGACCGAGCACACGGGATCTGTATACACTAGGAAGACTCACCACTTTAGGTGAGAGGAAGAGAAAGAGAGAGAGTGTTTGTGATTATATCCTTAAAAAAAATAAGCAAGCATAACAAAAAATCCTTGATGAATTGTTATAATGTTCATTTTAAGTTTGAGATTGGGTCTTGTACCTCCTTGGGAACTGCCATCAAATCGCACAGAAAGGCCAAAGTCAGTTGTGAGCATAACAAAGCGAGACTTGGTTTTTATGTTAACTCCCTGTACAGGACTGTATGGTAGACCAACTTTCTCGCCATTGACCTGATGGAGGAAAACAATGCAGAAGACTCCTATGATGTGGCATTTTACAATATAGTGTAATCCATGTATGAAGTAGCAGTGGTTTGAAAGTCTGTTAGATACAGCTATTAGGACTGACTACATATCCCATGATTCTCTCACCAGCACTTTCTTCTTCTGTTGCATGCGAACACTAATGCCGTACACGTCCACATAGACCTCGTGCAGAAGGGACACCCGACTGATTCCTCCCTGCCTTTGGTTTTTGCCGCGGACACTGAAAGGGGTGAGGGAGCTTGGCAGATTGTTTCCTTGGGTTAATACATACGTATACGCTCCCTGGTAGTGGTGATTGTAATTGTCAAAGGTTCGATAGTGAGGGTCCCCAGCAATATTGCAGTCATCGAATTCTGCGAAAAGTCAAATAAGTTTGAGTTAGTTTATCCCTGAGGTGGACATTAAGACTAATCTGGAAACTGATTAGACTGACTAGAGGGTCTAAGATATGCATTTCTTTAGATGCCCACCAGGCCCAGTCCTTAACCCCGAAAACTTTGGTCATTAAGTATTTCTTGCTGTATAATGTAGCTTAGCTGTCCATTATGCTATTATTTTGGGCTAAATATCTACTCGCTTTTGGGTGTGATATAGCAACGTTGCTATATGCAAATGTAAATATTTAAATATTATATTTGACAAGACTTGCAGTCAAAATCTTCCCAAAATTTTTTTTCGTCTTTAAATGTATGTTTTGAATTCAGAATTCAGCTCAGATGGTCTGAATTAAGCAATTTTTTTTACATTTTTCTCTCATTCTTAGTGTTTCGCATTGTAAAACTCACTCTCAGGTTTGCAGTAACGGTCTCCATTGCTGTCAAGATCACAGATTGAGTTCTCATTGCATTCAAAGGATGTGCAGGACAGCAGTCCTCCAAGGCTGCAGCTGCACCTCTGTTCGCAGTGGTCAGTTATCCACGAATCTCCCACCTGAAATGTATACCAGGCATTACTATTATGTGACATAAAGAATATATTAGAAAAAGGTGCTGTAAAGATGGCTGTGCTTTTATTTTATAAGCATCATGTCTCATTATACATTTACATAGAAAATGATATCGATCATGAGATGAAGAATAGAAGAGTTTTGAAGAATAGAATAGAAAAGGATGGATTTGAAGAATAGAAGTCTTCAATATATACACTACCATTAAAAGGTTTGGGGTCGGTAAGATTTTTAATGTTAGAAAAAGTTTCTAAGAAGGCTCACTAAAGCGGTATTTATTTGAAAAAAATAAAATAAATAACAGTAAGTGTAATTTATTCATGTGATGCAATGCTGAATTTTCAGCAGCCATTACTCCATTCTTCAGTCACATGATCCTTCAGAAATTAGGAAACATTTGTTTATTATCAATGTTGAAAACAGTTGTGCTGCTTATTTTTGTGGAAATAATTAAGATAATTGTCTTCAGGAGTTTTTAAAGAATGGAAAGTTCCGAATAATATGTAACATCAATTTTTTTTCATTTGCTTTCACACACAAAAAAAAGATCAGACCAACAACATTTGAACAATAGTGTAGTATCTCAATATTTCAGTCAACCATCATGCCATTCTAGTATTAAAGCGATAGTTCACCCAAACATTTTGTCACCACTTACCCTATTCCAAACCTATATAAGTTTCTTTCTTCTGTTGAACACAAAAGAAAATATTTTAAAGAATGTTAGTTTGGTAATCAAACAGTTGACGGTAGCCATTGACTTCCATAGTAGGAAAAAAAATACAATGGAAGACAATGGAAGTCAATGGCTACCGTCAACTGACTGGTTACCAACATTCTTTAAAATATCTTTTGTGTTCAACAGAAGAAAGAAACTCATACAGGTTTGGAACAACATAATGGTGAGTAAATGATGACAAAATGTTCATTTTTGGGTGAACTATCCCTTTAAGGAAAGCTGATTTTTTATTTATTTTTTTAGCCCCAAAGTTTACTCACTTCATGATACTCTCCATTGCTGTCAACACATCCACAGCTTGAGAGGGGAACACACTTGCCATCACTTAACACAAAGCCTGCATTGCACTGGCACCCTTCAACACAGCTATTGGGTGGTAATGGGCAGAATATGGGGAAGAGGTCGGCACACGTAGGAGGACATGGTGCTGTGCAGTCAGAATAGTGACTGTTTGGTGGGCATGGGAGAGCTGGAAATAAAAACACACAAAGAAAAGAGGTATGATGCATTGAATTTAAAATGACAATGATTCTCTGACATATTTAGAGACCATTTCTCCCAGCTGTCACCCAGCTCAGCATAACATTCTCAGCACATCTCTTTTCTTCCCTCTTTCTCTTTCACTTACGGCAGAATGTGCTGTTCCTCCAGCTAATCGTGATTCCAGCGCTATAACAAGCCTGGGCGTAAGCCTCAATGTTATTGCACAGAGTCGACTCCATGCCATCATATTCGCACATGTCATAAACACAGTTCCCCAGAAAGGCTTCTGGAGGAATGAGAGAGTGACAGGGCTTGAAGAGATCAGACAGGATCGAAGCTGCGCATTGTGACTGGAAGATTTCTTCCTCATTCTCGTCACAGTTGGGTTTGTCTTCAGGTCTTGGATCAGGTTTGCAGCTGCGGATGGAGGAACAAAGAACGGATGAACACAACAGAAGAATGAAAAAAGTGAAACTATTCATTTTTCACCATGATGCCTCAAGTTCATATGCATCATAAGTGCATTTATAATGCTGATATCTATCTAGGTTTGTTTATTTCTGAATTATGGAGAGGTGCTTAGAGGCACCAAATAATTTAACACTCACCCAGGATCACTGTCTCCCTCTGCTTTCCAGCTGTCACCAAGTTTAATGGCATTTTCGGCTGGTTTGCCATCAGGCATCAAGTTATCGTCAGATGAATCGCCGTTGTAGTTACCGCACATTCCACACACCTAGAAAAGTAATGTTGAAGGACAGAAAAAGTGTGTTTTGCTTCTTGTGGAAAATCTTTAATGCAGTTCAGATATTCTGACAAAAAGGGAACCGTCTGGTTTAGTAATCAAATATCAGTATCAAAATAATATATTTAGTACAAAAACAAAGTAGAGTGATGTTCTAGTTTTGTTTTTGTGTAGTTTCATACCTTGTTGAAATAGTCTCCAGGCACTGTGATCTCAATATGGTGCACTCCATCGAACTTCACAATCAGGCCAAAGTCAGTGTCCAGTATGGTGTTTACTCCACTGGTAAACACCCGTGCCTTGGCTGCAGTGATGTCGTAGGGAGTCTTTATCCTGCGTTCATTCAGCTAGTCGGAGGAGAAAACAAGCGAGAGTACAGGCCAGAGATTTAGCACAATAATATCATTGAATACATATGGTTTAGAATCTTATCTATTGTATTATGCAATATTCACTGTGTCTAAACAGGACATGCAAATGCAACATAGTTAAAACCACTACTCCATCTCTTCCTCTTTCCTTCTCGGACTCTCACCAGTACTCTTCCGTTCTTGCTGATGGTGATGTTGGCAGTGGGCAGGTAGACGGTCACGGAGCGAACATACGAAGCTTCTGGCTGGCCACGTTCTTCGTTCTTGGCCACAATGGTGAAGGGTGTCACCATAGAGGGGTTGCATATTGCCACCAGCGTGTAAGTGCAGGTACCCATGAAGGTGTGCATGATCCCGTCAAAGGTGTAGTAGTGAGGATCACCAGCAATGTGGCAAATGCCCTTTCCTGCAAAGAAGGCCAGTTAGTAGTCTGTCTGACAGATACAGAGAGATGTTTTTGTTAGAGTATGTACCTGTATTCACACAGCCCAGCTGACCATCATTGACTTTACATTCCTGAGCGGGACCACACTGCCACGCCTCGCATTTCACAGTATTGAAAGGTGAACAAACACAGCGCTCTGTGCAGTCATCTTTTGTGAACCAGCTGTCTCCAACCTAAAAAACAAATTGAAATTAATTAATCATTTGATTGCACAAAGGAAACTAGAAACAAAAATGAACTGAATTAAACTATACAGTTTTATTTAAATGGTTTAATATTTTTTTTTTTGTAATGAAATTGTATAAAACTTGAAAAAGTAAAAGTTTCATTCAATCTTCTAAAGAACCACTCACAGGCCTGTAGTTGTTGTCTCTGTCAGTGCAACCACACTCCTTGAAGGGCACACACTGGTCTCCACTGAGGACAAATCCAGGGTCACACACACATCCCTCAACACAGGGCTCAGTACAAGTGCCTTCAGATCCAGGGTCCTGACAACTGGCTGGACACGCTGAACCACAAGGCTCATAGTGACTACCAACCTGACATTTAATAGCTGCAAGAAATGGAAATAAAGGAGAGGAGAACAATGAGAACAAATGAATGAAAATAGTGGGAATAGGATAGACAAGGAGAAACTGGAGACAATGCCCGGAGAAGGAGAGACAAAAGTACAACTGTTTTAACTCAGCCACTTTAGCAACAAAAGAGAGAAATAGCACCTATTGATGGCTCCTTAATTGAAGGGTGCACACTACAAAGTCTTAAAAAGGATACCAGGATACATTTAATAGCAGGTTTTAAAGGGCACTTTACAGAATGCCTGTAGGGCTCAAACACTTACGGCAGAAGGTGTTATTTC
The DNA here is from genome assembly GCA_030578255.1 of Tiaroga cobitis. Classification (NCBI taxonomy): domain Eukaryota; kingdom Metazoa; phylum Chordata; class Actinopteri; order Cypriniformes; family Leuciscidae; genus Tiaroga; species Tiaroga cobitis. The sequence continues at coordinate 16,521,691 of CM060597.1, read as the reverse complement.
TCCAGTTAATTGGCACCCCAGCTTGAGCGCACAGGTCAGCATAGCTTTGAACAGCTTGGCACAGTGCCACTGCGGCGCCACCGGTGCCACACTGATCAAACACACAGTTCTCAAAGTAAGGCTCGGGAGGCACCACTGCATGACATGGCTTGAAGATTCCTGAGAAAATAATGATGAATAAGCTTTAATGGTGCACAAAACAGGTGTCAGAAAAACGGCCCTATAAAACTGAGAAAATCAATGAAATGAACAGATGTGCGGGATCGAAGCATAAATAGAGCAGAATGAGGACTCTTGTACACTTCAGTCTTGACGTTCAGGTCATTGGCAGTGTTATTCGTTTTAGTATCATTCAGATATTATTATAGTTTTTTATTTGTATATTATTTTAATTTTACTAATTTTAGGTTTTTTTTCGGTTTTAGATTTAGTTATATTAGAACATGAAGTTAAACTAAATGAAGATGAGAAATGTTGCCTAGGAAATTAGCTGAAATAAGTAAGTTTAAGGTTTTTTTAATATTTTGATTTATTTCAGTTAACGTTTCTTTTTTTAAAGCAAAATTTTTGTAATTTCAGTTAACCATAATAACTCTGGCATAAGCCACAATTTCTAAGTATAACAAACAATCCAACCTGAGGGGAACAAAGTGGACAATAATTATGGGTGATTGAGAAAAGTAACACTAAGCCCCAAAACACTGTTAAATTATTATATCCTGCAACCAAATCATATGCTTATTTGAAATTATTTGGGGAAAAAAGCACATAATGAATAAGAAACAAATTAAATAAAACACCTACGAAAAATAGAACAGAAATTTTGAATGGTGATAAAGCCTTTTAAATGTTTTATGTATTTGATCAGTGACCTCATCATCAAAGTGTTTTAAATGTATGTTTGAGTGTATGTGTGTCCCACCATTTGGATCGGTGATCATGCCACAGCTAGTAGGTTTCGTAGCTTCACTCTGGATCTTGTCATCACATTCAATGTCTCCTCCGTCATGAGTACAACTATGCGAGATACGAAAGGCATGAATGATTAAAGGTTCAATGATAAAAAGAGCATATTTATATTAAAAAAATTAACAAAACCTTACTATTACTGGTGCAGTGCACAGTTTGCTTTTAACTTACTCGGGTCTGTCATCGGGCACCTGCCAGCTCTCTCCAAGCTCATTGGTGCTGTCTGTTGGCTTTCCATCTGGCTTGATGTTGTCATCATTAGGATTATCATTATAGTTTCCTGTAATATATTATCATAATTTAAATGAATCAGATAAGACTATTAATATTTGGTATGGTTAGTAGCAATTCTTGAGCTCTTGAGTCTTCATTATAATCATCAATAAAGTGGGATAATTGAATTTGCAGTCTTTACCACAGAGTCCACATAACAGTCCGCTGTAGGAGGAAGGCAGGGTGACATCTGCATGATGATTTCCATCAAAACGGACACGCAATCCAAAGTCTGTCTCAAGCACCACAAATTTGCCACTTAGGAAGATCTTGATACCGTTTGGAAGTGTGACAGGCACAGTGACCTGAACTCCATTCACCTGCAGGATGTAGGAATAAGGTAAGCTTACGTATGCACCACAGTTCTGATCTTCTCTAATCTGTTATTTAGATCTCACAAATCTCAGAAATGTCCCTTACCTGAACTTTGCGACCCTTGCCCAAAATGACCTTTGTGTCATGGACATTGATGATAACAGATCTTACATAAGACACTTTCTTATTATTGTCTCTGTGCTCGTTCTGTGTCTCCACAGAAAAGTATGGCAAGCCGGAGGTCTCATTACAGGGCTTAGTGAGGGTGTAGGAGCAGGCACCCATGAAGTGATGTACTTTATCATCAAAGGAGTTATAATGAGGGTCACCAGAAACAGAGCAAATGCCTGTACCTAAAAGAGATAAAAATGGGGAGATAACAAAAAATTAGTTCCATGTCTCAACAGGTTTGTGCAGAACTGCATGTGTGTATGTGATAAGATGTGTAAACAAATATACCAGTGCACATGCTAAAAACTGTACTAAGTGTAAACCAGTATATATTTGTTACCAAGTGGTTTGCAGACATAGTCTCCATCTTGAAGTTGGCAACTCTCAGTAGGAAGACAGCTGGTGTTGTAACACTGAATAGTTCCTCCACCCTCACATGTACACTTCTGAGTACAACTCTCCAGATACCAGCTCTCATTCACCTAAACATGGCCAAATTGAGAGGAATGTGTTAAACATCAACCACATTTCTTCTTTTTTAAAACATGAATGCCTTATATTAATAAAATAAATCTTCACTATGTTTTAAGCAATCCTATAGACTATATAAACACTAATAGAATGGATTTTGATTTATCCCAGTTACTCGATTCATTTGATCGGTTCACCAAAAAGGTTAATTTAGCCAAATGATTTGTTCAGTGACTGTGTTACACCAGTAGGTAGCGAAAAGCGTCTTACTGGCTGCGTCCGAAAGCTTAGGCAACTTAGGCAAATTGCCCTATCAGGCAATAGGTGTGTTCGACTTGAAGAGGCGCTGCACAGACCGATCGGTGTGTGACATCAAAGTACCGCGAGAGCGTTTAGAGAGCAGATGGCTCCGTATGCTTTTGAATCGCTCATGCGGTACTTTGATACAACATCCGGCCTTGAGGGCACCACTACAATTTGAATGAATGCACCTAATGACTTTGCGGAATGTGATACGATCATTGGATTAAGACGTGTCTTGCATAGCAGAGGCAGCATTATTTCTCTGTCGTTCTGCAGTTGGTTATAATTGGCATTTTTCAGCTTTCCGATGCAGCCGTTGTATTGTGTTGTTGAATTATTTACTCAACCTATTCGTTAAAACATCCAGTCGACCGAATATTTGCTTATCGTTTATTATAATTTGTCTGATATAACCATCCATTTTAATTCTAATTCTGATAACTATCTATTTTTAATTTTATATTTTTTTCTAGTTAATTCCAATAAACTATCTGAAAGTGACAAACACAACAACAACAGCATAAATAAAACAGAAAACAATCTCCATTAAAGTATTGATGTGCATAATTTATTCACGTCGCAGTGCATGGCTGGGAACTTGCCTACCGCATTAATCACAGTATTGTTTCAAATGTGCTCAGATTGGACAGACATACAGAAGGTAAGTCATGAAAAATCTTATAGTGTGGCTTTTTGAGTTGGTGCTCTTGCTGTTTAGTGTTTAAAGCATTTTTAAATGACAGACACAAGGTGTTTGTCACGTTTTCTGAAGAATACTATGACACACTTGAAAAACTATGAAAAACAAAATGTCATAGAGTGAAAAAAATGAGCAATTAATATGCAAACTATAGTTTCTACGAATATCTGCTCTTCAAGAGGTCAGAATATTTATTTATTCTATAAGACCTCATTAACAGAGAAATACATCAATAACATCATGGATGATCCGAGAACATGGGACATTTTTAGACTTTTAAAATAACTTGTCATGGTTGCAGTGGTTTTGTGGATGTTTTGATCAAAATTATGACAATTATTTTCATAATCTCGTCCATGGCCCCAGAATCCCACGCGTCGGCCCTGGTTTTAAACTCACTGGGTGGTAGGAGCCTGAGGGGTCCACACAGCCACAGTCTTTAGCAGGAACACATTTGTTGTCACTGAGGATGAAGCCAGGGTCGCACTCACAGCCCTCTACACACTTCTCACTGCAGCCCGGTGGGCCATTGATACCCAGACATGTCTCCGGACAGGAGCTCACACATATGGAGTAATGGCTGTTTGGAGGACATACCAGAGCTGTAGAAAAATGAGGAAAAACATCATGAACTGATGGTGAAAATAAGGTTAAAGTGAGGATGCATTGTGGAGTATGTAGTTTCCCAGTCCCATGTCCCCATCCCCATGTGACAGCATTCCTGTCTCTACCACTCTGGCCTTTAAAGGCATAAAAGCTTCATAAATGATAAAAACAATCAGGCTAAAGTTAACGTAAGTGTTCAACTCTAGCTGTCATATTTCAACCTCCTGAACTGCATTTACTTCAATAATTTATTTTGTGCATTAGAGAGAGCTGAAAGCTGGCTTCACCAGGAGTATGAAATGTTATTCATGCACGGATGCAAGTTGCCAAATTTTGCTGCTTTATCATATTCTCAATCCATTCAACACTTAATGCAATATGAGACATGTGAGTATGACTCACGGCAGAAGTCTGGCTCCCTCCACTGATGGACAGGTGCACCTGCACTCAGGCAAGCATCAGTGTAAGCTTGAAGCTGGTCACAAAGGACCTGCTGCAGCCCTTGATAACGGCACATATCAAACACACAGCTCTGGAAGAACGGCAACGGGTCCACCACACTTATACAGTCCCTGTGAGGAGCAAATGTAAGAGAAATTGTACAGTGTTTAAGCACTAAAAGTTTTTCATCATTGTTTATTAAAAGTATTTAGAAATGTCATAACTTGGTAAATCCTAACCTAAAAGGTCCATTTGTGTCAGTTATTCTCCCACAGTTCTCTGGGTTTGACACCACACCCTCCAGCACAGGATCACAGGGAGGTTGAGGTCCAGGGTCAGGCTTGCACCTGAAAACACAACATCATCAAACATATGAAACCGGTCCTAACCGGTCCTATGTGTGACCGGTCCTATTCAACCCGCTTTGAGCAGGATTTGAACTGGGGTCTCTGGTGTGAGAGGCGGGCGTGCTAACAAGGACACTTAAGATCGCAGACTCTATCATCAGTCACTAGTGCGCCTCTTGAGGCCAGTGGAGTGAGGTCTACACACACAGCTCTTACTGGCCAACATGCGTTACACTCGCCCCCCTAAACCTCACTCTTATCTGTTTCCACTGCACCAAATGTAACCTGGCCTACTCGACCCACTCCGAGGGGGATTCGAACCGGTGTGGGAGGGGGGCGCACTAACAAGGACGCTAACGGCAGCAGCCTAGCATCAGTCGCTAACATGCCTCTTGAGGCTAGGGGAGTGAGGTTTACATGCACAGCTCTTACTGGCCTCAGTCCATTACACCTGCATGTGCAGTTGATAAAATTAAGAAAAGAAAGAGGTACTGACGTTGCATCCTCGTCCTCATCAGTTTGCCAGCTGTCGCCAAACTGATGTGAGCTGTCAGATTGGGAGCCGTCTGGCTTAGTGAAGTCATTATTAGGGTTTCCATCGTAGTCCCCACACAGGCCACACATCTGGTCATAGTAGGAACTGATGAGTAAGAGAATAACAAAGCGAGAGGGATTAATTTTAAGATGTTAATTTCCCCAGAGATGGTTTTTGATTTTTTTCTTTTGTGGGATTTACTCAAATCCTATAACATTTAAAGGGTTAGTTCACCCAAAAATGAAAACTCTGTCAATCATTTCTCACCATCATGTCGTTCCAAACTCATAAGACTTTCGTTCATCTTCGAAACACAAATGAAGACATTTTAATGAAATCTGAGAGCTTTCTATCCCTCCAATGACAGTCTACGCAACTTTAAACCCCCAGAAAGATAGTAAAGACATCATTAGAGTAATCCATGTGACTCCAGAGGTTTAGCCTCAATTTTATGAAGTGACCCGAGTGCTTTGTTTGAGCAAAAAAACACAATTTACCACTTTATTTACAAAAATATAAATCTCAAACCCGTGTTCACGAGACATGCGTGTTGACGCGAGAGCGGACGTTGTTACATGACCGTGCGTTAGACATTCATATTTTATAAATAGAGTGGTAAAGTACGTTTTTTGGTGCAAAGAAAGCACTCACGTCACTTCATAACCAGGTTAATCCACTGGAGTCACATGGTTTACTTTACTACCTTTCTGGGACTTGAAGGCAGTAATTGTGTAGGCTGTCAATAGAGGGACAGAAAGCTCTCAGATTTAATTAAAAAGATCTTTATTTGTGTTCTGAAGATAAATAAAAGTGTTACGGGTTTGGAACGACATGATGGTGAGAAATAAATTACAGAATTTTAATTTTGGGGTTAACTCAGAATCATGGTGGATCTTAGTGTTTCATAGTAGATCATACTTCAGGTCAGAGTTATGTACTGTGTATAATATTACAATGAGGCTGTTTTCAGAGCTTTAGTACCTGGGAACAGAGATCTTGGCGTAATGGTTGCCGTCCCACTTCACCTCCAGGCCGAACGAAGTTGTGAGGATTACATATTGGCCAGCAAGAGACAGAGAAATGAGCGGAGATGGCGAGTGGGGGAGGGACACCCTGAGTCCATTTACCTGTATGTGTGAAAAAGAGATAAACAATACAGATGGATTGAAAACTAATGTTATCTTTGACTAGAATAAATGTAATTATGAACAGATTAGGAACAACTGAAAGAAAATATTTTGGATAAGAGGAGTGTCTCAAAACTATTGTCTTTATTTACTTAATGCCATAATCTAAGAGAGACTAAATCATATTTCTTAATTCTTCATTTCAAGATTACAGAATGACTTCAGTGGTGGTTTAATGATGGCAGCTGCTGTGGATACTGACCAGAGTTCTCCTGTTTTTCATCATTGTCACAGTGACACCATCAACAGTCACGTACAGTTTCCTCAGGTAAGAAACAACAGAAATTCCTCTCACTTCATTTTTACCCTCTATGGAGAACCAGGGGCCTGTAGACCCAGGAGAGAGGAAAGTAAAGTTATTTTAAATTCTTAATTTTTAAGTTCATTTTGGGAACATTTAATGTACATTGAATCAATATTAGGAATGTCAGGATTTTTTGTTTCTCCATAACACCTACTAATGACCAAAGCATTCTAAAGTCACTGCTGATTGTGGATCGTTTTAACATGGTTTTGGCCATTGCTTACCAGTGTTGTTTTTACAAGTGCGGGCAAGAGTGTAGGTGCAAGTGCCCATGAAGCTGTAGTATTTGCCATCAAAGGTGTTATAATGAGGGTCACCAGAGATAATACAGTCTTGAGATCCTGGGGGATTGTGAAAAGATTAAGTATTTTTAAATACATCAACCATCTTTTTAAGTGCTAAAGTTTGTGTAAAGTGCAATAGTATAATGTCGGATATACTTTTCGTATGTAATAAAAGTTTGTTATGTTATAATCTGTTTGCATGTAATACAACATCCTACTACCATGGTATGCTATTATATAAAGCATAGACCAGTTGTTGTCTTATTAATGCATATACATGCTGGACAAAGCCGAGCTAGTATCTAAATTTGTTAGCTCAACACTGCAAAACTGGACTGGTATGATTTCAAGGCAGACATTAAAAAACGACAATTATTGCTTTCGTCTGACTGAAATTTGATGGATGGATGAAAAGTGAATGGAAATGCACTTACTGAGTTTACCTAACTATGGTACTCACCTTCTGGGTAACACCCAATTACACCATCCTGTACTCCACATTGTTCCTTTGGTGGACAGTCAGCAGCACTACAGGAAACGAACGGGGGGTTACACTTACACAGTAGCTCACAGTCCTTGGTGTAGAACTCTTCACCTGGCTAAATCCATGGAGAGAAGAAATATGTTAGTTTGATGAAAAATACTACTTGATTGTCTATAACAAACCATCGCTGTCCTAAATGATACCACATACAGTTTCCTCACCTGATAATAATGTCCATTATGGCTGCAGCCACATGTATCTTCTTTCACGCACTGACCAGCACTGAGGATGTATCCAGGGTCACAAACACATCCTTCAGAACAAGGCCCAGTGCATTGATTTGGTGGAATTGGGTTACAGGAAGGTTGGCAAATTGGGGCGCATGACTCAAAATGACTGTTGGGTGGGCATTTCAGGGCTGGAGAGGAAGAATGTGTATTAGTGCTATATAAACTTCACTCTATCTGACAGTATGAGAAATAGTACAAGCCATTGATGTCAGCAGTTTTTGTTAAGAGTTTATGCTTGAGGAATATGTATTTTTCAGACATACGACAGAAGGTACTGTTTCTCCAGGGTCCAATTATGACTCCACGGTCCTGACATTCGTTGACGTATGACTCTATTGCTTCACACAATGCAGAATGAGTTCCATCCAACTCACACACATCAAACAAACAGTCTTGGAAGAAACCCTATACACACAGGGTTAAGATCTGTAAGTATCTTTTATATGGTTAAAATTACACACTAAAGCATTTCATATAATCTGACTTGACTTCACTCACATTTGGGTTGACTTTTGGATGGCAAGCAGCAAATGGGCCATTGGTGTCCAATATGAGACCACAGTAAGCAGGCCCTTCATACAACTCCTGCTCAGCATCTGTACATCCTGGGGTTGGGTTGACCTCTGGCTTGTTACACCTGAAAGGCAGAATCAAAGTTAAGTCATCTATGATATGAATTAATAGATAACATACTGTAGATGAGTCTTTTAGGACTAACAGTATGTGCATTGCATATTGCCTTACTCAGGGTCTGTGTTCCAGCTGTGGCCAAAGTCATTGGGGTTTTGAACCAGTTCACCAGTCGGGGTCTGGAAGTCATCCTTAGGATCTCCGTTGTAGTCCCCACACAGTCCACAAAGTTTGTCCTCATAGCTGTAAAATTATCACAAGCATGCAGAAACATTTAAAAGTGGATCAAGTTGTAATAGTTATTAAAAAGACTTTTATGAGAACCATACTCACTCCTTGATAACTTTAATGTCCATAAAGTGGTTTCCATCGTAACGTACAGTAACTCCAAAGTTCAAGACCACTGTGTAGTGCTTGCCAGACATAAAAATGTCAACACCACTGACAGGACTCAGAGGAATGTTCACTTTGGTACCATTGACCTGAGAAAAGTCAGAAAACATAACTGTCCATTTGAATGTGCCTCTAAATAAGATGTCTACAGTATATGTACATTAGCAGTAATATTGAAATTAATGTTCTGTTCTCTTACCTGCACAGTTCCTCCTTTCAGAATGGACACTATCACTCCCAGCGCATGGACATGAACAGCTTTTACATAGCTGATATAAGGATTGTTGTAGCGATTCTCATTGTCTGTGTATACAGCAAAGTAAGGCACATCTGTGCTGTTACAAGGTTCAGACATAAGGTAAGAACAGTTTCCCATGAAGTCGTAGCGCCGCTTATCAAAGGTGGTGTAATGGGGGTCACCAGAAGCAATACAGATGGAAGTTCCTGTGAGTGAAAAATATTTTGATGTCAAAGATATAAAAAAAAAAAAAATAGTTCAAGGGATTATTGTTGATGTTGTTTTGTACATTACCTTTAGGGTAGCAGCCATGCACTCCACCAATCTCCCGACATTCTTCTGTCACAGAGTCACAGGTGTTGTCCACACAGTCGAAAGTGTAGTTGCCAGCACAGCGACACAACTTGGAACAGCCATTTCCAAAAATGATCTCACCAGGCTGAGTGTAAATACAAAACAAGTTTAGAGCAAAGGCTTAGGTCCCAGAAATGGATAAAAATACAGCCTCACATCAACGACAACTCTTGTACCTCAAAGTAATTGTTTTCTTCATCCAGGCACCCACACTGCTCAATAGGAACACAGCGCCGGCCACGGAAAACAAATCCTGGTTTACAGAAGCAGCCGCTGATACAAGAACCAGAGCAGTTGGTGGAGGGTTCTGCGCAGGTAGGAATACAGGCTGGGCCGCAATCAATGTATTCAGAGTCTGGAGGGCAGTTCACTGTTGGAACACATGAAGAGTTGTTTAGCTATACAAATTTTGTAATTTCCTGATAGAGCAGGAGCAGGTACTCATGAAGTGATCTACTTTATTATCAGAGGAGGCAATGAGGGTCAAAAGAGACAAAACAAATTCTTATTCTAAAGAGAAAGATAAAAATTAATTTAGAAATATAAGTTCCAGATCTGTCAGAAGTTTCAATTGGTTTGTGTATAACTGCATGTGTGTATATTCAGGATGTGTTAATATGTGTAAATAAATGTACCCATACATGTGCTCAAAACATTATTATATATAAACCAGTACTATAATTGTTACCACTTGGTTTGCAGACATAGTCTCCATCTATAAGTTGGCAACTCTCAGTAGGAAGACAGCTGGTGTCGTAACACTGAATAGTTCCTCCACCCTCACATGTACACTTCTGCTTACAGCCGTCCAGATACCAGCTCTCATTTACCTAAACATTGCCACATTGAGAGGAATATCTGTCATTTTTGGAGTGGTTTCATGAAAGTTGAAATCAAAGTTTTGGATCTTATTTTCGTAATCTCGTCCATGGCCCCAGAATCCCACACGTCGGCCCTGGTTTTAAACTCACTGGGTGGTAGGAGCCTGAGGGGTCCACACAGCCACAGTCTTTAGCAGGAACACATTTGTTGTCACTGAGGATGAAGCCAGGGTCGCACTCACAGCCCTCTACACACTTCTCACTGCAGCCCGGTGGGCCATTGATACCCAGACATGTCTCCGGACAGGAGCTCACACATATGGAGTAATGGCTGTTTGGAGGACATACCAAAGCTGTAGAAAAAAGGGGTAAAGCATCAGCAAATGACTGTGAAATTATGGCTGAAGTGAGGATGCATTGTGGAGTATGTAGTTTCCCAGTCTCATGTCCTCTTCCCTCAGTGACGGCATTCCTGTCATAGAAGTCTAATAAATAATAAAAGCAAAAAGACTAAAGCTAACATAAGTAATCGACTCTAGCTGTATTTTACCAACCTCCTGAACTCCATGTCAATAATTAATATTGTGCATTAGAGAAAGCTTAAAGCAGGCTTGTCCTGGGAATGTGAAATGTTATTCTTGCATGGATGTAAGTTGCCAAATTGTACTTCTTTAGTATATGTTTAAAACGTTATACACTGTGCGTTACGATACAACCTATAAGAGAGTATGACTCACGGCAGAAGTCTGGCTCCCTCCACTGATGGACAGGTGCACCTGCACTCAGGCAAGCATCAGTGTAAGCTTGAAGCTGGTCACAAAGGACCTGCTGCAGCCCTTGATAACGGCACATATCAAACACACAGCTCTGGAAGAACGGCAACGGGTCCACCACACTTATACAGTCCCTGTGAGGAGCAAATGTAAGAGAAATTGTACAGTGTTTAAGCACTAAAAGTTTTTCATCATTGTTTATTAAAAGTATTTAGAAATGTCATAACTTGCTAAATCCTAACCTAAAAGGTCCATTTGTGTCAGTTATTCTCCCACAGTTCTCTGGGTTTGACACCACACCCTCCAGCACAGGATCACAGGGAGGTTGAGGTCCAGGGTCAGGCTTGCACCTGAAAACACAACATCATCAAACATATGAAACCGGTCCTAACCGGTCCTATGTGTGACCGGTCCTATTCAACCCGCTTTGAGCAGGATTTGAACTGGGGTCTCTGGTGTGAGAGGCGGGCGTGCTAACAAGGACACTTAAGATCGCAGACTCTATCATCAGTCACTAGTGCGCCTCTTGAGGCCAGTGGAGTGAGGTCTACACACACAGCTCTTACTGGCCTACATGCGTTAGACTCGCCCCCCTAAACCTCACTCTTATCTGTTTCAACTGCACCAAATGTAACCTGTCCTACTCGACCCACTCCGAGGGGGATTCGAACCGGTGTGGGAGGGGGGCGCACTAACAAGGACGCTAACGGCAGCAGCCTAGCATCAGTCGCTAACATGCCTCTTGAGGCTAGGGGAGTGAGGTTTACATGCACAGCTCTTACTGGCCTCAGTCCATTACACCTGCATTTGCAGTTGATAAAATTAAGAAAAGAAAGAGGTACTGACGTTGCATCCTCGTCCTCATCAGTTTGCCAGCTGTCGCCAAACTGATGTGAGCTGTCAGATTGGGAGCCGTCTGGCTTAGTGAAGTCATTATTAGGGTTTCCATCGTAGTCCCCACACAGGCCACACATCTGGTCATAGTAGGAACTGATAAAATGAGAGAGAGAGAGAGAGAGAGAGAGAGAGAGAGAGAGAGAGAGAGAGAGAGAGAGAGGAAAAAAGAGAGAGAGATTAATGTAAAGATGTTCGTTTCCCTAGAGACACTTTTTGTTTTTTCTTTTGCAGGATTTACTCAAGTCCTATAACCCTTAATAATCATGGTGGATCTTAGTGTTTCCTGACAAATACTTCAGGTCAGAGTTATGTACTGTGTATAATATTACAATGAGGCTGTTTTCAGAGCTTTAGTACCTGGGAACAGAGAACTTGGCGTAATGGTTGCCGTCCCACTTCACCTCCAGGCCGAATGAAGTTGTGAGGATTACATATTGGCCAGCAAGAGACAGAGAAATGAGCGGAGATGGCGAGTGGGGGAGGGACACCCTGAGTCCATTTACCTGTATGTGTGAAAAAGAGATAAACAATACAGATGGATTGAAAACTAATGTTATCTTTGACTAGAAGAAATGTGATTATGAACAGTTTAGGAACAACTGAAAGAAAATATTTTGGATAAGTGGAGTGTCTCAAAACTATTGTCTTTATTTACTTAATGCCATAATCTAAGAGAGACTAAATCATATTTCTCAATTCTTCATTTCAAGATTACAGAATGACTTCAGTGGTGGTTTAATGATGGCAGCTGCTGTGGATACTGACCAGAGTTCTCCTGTTTTTCAGCATTGTCACAGTGACACCATCAACAGTCACGTACAGTTTCCTCAGGTAAGAAACACCAGAAATTCCTCTCTCTTCATTCTTACCCTCAATGGAGAACCAGGGGCCTGTAGACCCAGGAGAGAGGAAAGTAGTTATTTTAAAGCTGTACACTTAGAATCTTATTTAAACTTCAGTTTTTAAGTTAATTTTGGGAACATTTGATGTGCATTGAATCAATATTAGGAATGTCAGGATTTTTTGTTTCTCCATAACACCTACTAATGACCAAAGCATTCTAAAGTCACTGCTGATTGTGGATGGTTTTAACATGGTTTTGGCCATTGCTTACCAGTGTTGTTTTTACAAGTGCGGGCAAGAGTGTAGGTGCAAGTGCCCATGAAGCTGTAGTATTTGCCATCAAAGGTGTTATAATGAGGGTCACCAGAGATAATACAGTCTTGAGATCCTGGGGGATTGTGAAAAGAGAATGATTAAGTATTTTTAATTACATCAACCATTTTTTAAGCACTAAAGTTTGCATAAAGTGCAATAGTATATTGTTGGACGCAGTTTGTAAACATTAAAAAGTTTGTGATGTAATAATCTGTTTGCATGTAATACAACATCCTACTACAAAGGTATGCTATTATATGAAAGTAAGTTCACACGAATAGTCAAGCTACAGTCTCCATTTTTATAGCCAAATATACATGATACAATGTGTAATTAAATATTAAGAAGGATTAATTACAAGCTGCAAGCCAAGACCAGTTTTTTTCTTATTAATGCATATACATGCTGGACAAAGCCGAGCTATAATTAGATCTAAATTTGTTAGCTCAACATTGCAAAACTGGACTAGTATGATTTTCAGTCAGACTTTTTCTTATTTTTTTTTAAAGACAGTGCACTTACTGAGTTTACCTAACTATGGTACTCACCTTCTGGGTAACACCCAATTACACCATCCTGTACTCCACATTGTTCCTTTGGTGGACAGTCAGCAGCACTACAGGAAACGAACGGGGGGTTACACTTACACAGTAGCTCACAGTCCTTGGTGTAGAACTCTTCACCTGGCTAAATCCATGGAGAGAAGAAATATGTTAGTTTGATGAAAAATACTACTTGATTGTCTATAACAAACCATCGCTGTCCTAAATGATACCACATACAGTTTCCTCACCTGATAATAATGTCCATTATGGCTGCAGCCACATGTATCTTCTTTCACGCACTGACCAGCACTGAGGATGTATCCAGGGTCACAAACACATCCTTCAGAACAAGGCCCAGTGCATTGATTTGGTGGAATTGGGTTACAGGAAGGTTGGCAAATTGGGGCGCATGACTCAAAATGACTGTTGGGTGGGCATTTCAGGGCTGGAGAGGAAGAATGTGTATTAGTGCTATATAAACTTCACTCTATCTGACAGTATGAGAAATAGTACAAGCCATTGATGTCAGCAGTTTTTGTTAGAGTTTATGTTTGAGGAATATGTATTTTTCAGACATACGACAGAAGGTGCTGTTTCTCCAGGGTCCAATTATGACTCCACGGTCCTGACATTCGTTAACGTACGACTCTATTGCTTCACACAATGCAGAATAAGCTCCATCCAACTCACACACATCAAACAAACAGTCTTGGAAGAAACCCTATACACACAGGGTTAAGATCTGTAAGTATCTTTTATATGGTTAAAATTACACACTAAAGCATTTCAAATAATCTGACTTGACTTTACTCACATTTGGGTTGACTTTTGGATGGCAAGCAGCAAATGGGCCATTGGTGTCCAATATGAGACCACAGTAAGCAGGCCCTTCATACAACTCCTGCTCAGCATCTGTACATCCTGGGGTTGGGTTGACCTCTGGCTTGTTACACCTGAAAGGCAGAATCAAAGTTAAGTCATCTATGATATGAATTAATAGATAACATACTGTAGATGAGTCTTTTAGGACTAACAGTATGTGCATTGCATATTGCCTTACTCAGGGTCTGTGTTCCAGCTGTGGCCAAAGTCATTGGGGTTTTGAACCAGTTCACCAGTCGGGGTCTGGAAGTCATCCTTAGGATCTCCGTTGTAGTCCCCACACAGTCCACAAAGTTTGTCCTCATAGCTGTAAAATTATCACAAGCATGCAGAAACATTTAAAAGTGGATCAAGTTGTAATAGTTATTAAAAAGACTTTTATGAGAACCATACTCACTCCTTGATAACTTTAATGTCCATAAAGTGGTTTCCATCGTAACGTACAGTAACTCCAAAGTTCAAGACCACTGTGTAGTGCTTGCCAGACATAAAAATGTCAACACCACTGACAGGACTCAGAGGAATGTTCACTTTGGTACCATTGACCTGAGAAAAGTCAGAAAACATAACTGTCCATTTGAATGTGCCTCTAAATAAGATGTCTACAGTATATGTACATTAGCAGTAATATTGAAATTAATGTTCTGTTCTCTTACCTGCACAGTTCCTCCTTTCAGAATGGACACTATCACTCCCAGCGCATGGACATGAACAGCTTTTACATAGCTGATATAAGGATTGTTGTAGCGATTCTCATTGTCTGTGTATACAGCAAAGTAAGGCACATCTGTGCTGTTACAAGGTTCAGACATAAGGTAAGAACAGTTTCCCATGAAGTCGTAGCGCCGCTTATCAAAGGTGGTGTAATGGGGGTCACTAGAAGCAATACAGATGGAAGTTCCTGTGAGTGAAAAATATTTTGATGTCAGAGATATATATTAAAAAAAACAGTTCAAGGGATTATTGTTGATGTTGTTTTGTACATTACCTTTAGGGTAGCAGCCATGCACTCCACCAATCTCCCGACATTCTTCTGTCACAGAGTCACAGGTGTTGTCCACACAGTCGAAAGTGTAGTTGCCAGCACAGCGACACAACTTGGAACAGCCATTTCCAAAAATGATCTCACCAGGCTGAGTGTAAATACAAAACAAGTTTAGAGCAAAGGCTTAGGTCCCAGAAATGGATAAAAATACAGCCTCACATCAACGACAACTCTTGTACCTCAAAGTAATTGTTTTCTTCATCCAGGCACCCACACTGCTCAATAGGAACACAGCGCCGGCCACGGAAAACAAATCCTGGTTTACAGAAGCAGCCGCTGATACAAGAACCAGAGCAGTTGGTGGAGGGTTCTGCGCAGGTAGGAATACAGGCTGGGCCGCAATCAATGTATTCAGAGTCTGGAGGGCAGTTCACTGTTGGAACACATGAAGAGTTGTTTAGCTATACAAATTTTGTAATTTCCTGATAGACTTTTATAAGGAAAATAGAACAAGTTTAACTTACCTGGTGGTGTTGGTTTTGGAGTAGTTGGCTTAGGTGTAGTTGGTTTAGGAGTTGATGGACCCGGTGTTGTTGGTTTAGGTGTAGTGGGTTCGGGTGTAGTTGGTTTAGGAGTTGATGGACCCGGTGTTGTTGGTTTAGGTGTAGTGGGTTGGGGTGTAGATGGTTTAGGAGTTGATGGACCAGGTGTTGTTGGTTTAGGAGTAGTGGGTTGGGGTGTAGATGGTCTAGGAGTTGATGGACCCTGTGTTGTTGGATTAGGTGTAGTGGGTTGGGGTGTAGATGGTTTAGGAGTTGATGGACCCTGTGTTGTTGGTTTAGGTGTAGTGGGTTGGGGTGTAGATGGTTTAGGAGTTGATGGACCCTGTGTTGTTGGTTTAGGTGTAGTGGGTTGGGGTGTAGATGGTTTAGGAGTTGATGGACCCTGTGTTGTTGGTTTAGGTGTAGTGGGTTGGGGTGTAGATGGTTTAGGAGTTGATGGACCTGGTGTTGTTGGATTAGGAGTAGTGGGTTGGGGTGTAGATGGTTTAGGAGTTGATGGACCCTGTGTTGTTGGTTTAGGTGTAGTGGGTTGGGGTGTAGATGGTTTAGGAGTTGATGGACCCTGTGTTGTTGGTTTAGGTGTAGTGGGTTGGGGTGGGGATGGCTTAGGTGTAGTTGGAGTTGCTAAAATCAAGCAAGAAAACAATCAATAGACTGGTGGTTTCTCCATATTTTTGGACATTTTTTGACAATGGCTACATATAACCTTAAAATGACACAGTCTGCCACCTACCTGTACAACTGGTAATGCAGACACTATCAATAGCAATATCTGTCTGGTCTGTTTCACCATAAACACCAACAATTACAAACTGAAATAAAAAAATTGAAGTACAATGTAAACACATGCTCCTTTGACAATATATATTCTTCAAAAAATACAAAAAAGCTCTGTCACAAATTCCCAACTAAGAGAATAAAACTGACCTGCACTGTACCAGCTGTGCCAATGTAACGAACACTTGCAGGCTTCCAGTCTTGACCTTGATTCCCTGTGAGGCTGAAAATAGGGGCTCCAAGTGCCCCACCTAAAACAAAATAATAATAAATAAATCTGAGCTAAAATCTCAGTAATTAATCTGTATTGTAAAATTTTCAGAAACCATTGATCATTCAGTTTTTAAAAGTTGATTCATTGCTTTAATATGTGCATATGATCCTCATGATATTGTAATATAATTGTCCTTTGAACTTAAAGATGTTTAAATAAACTCTTAATCTTCACTCTATAGAATGACTCTTACCAGTGGTGACTGCATGGACATTAAGTTCCATGTTGGCAGCACTGCCATACATGTAGTAATGAAAGTCCAGCTGCAGGCAACCAGAGGCTGAAGTAGAGGGACTCCAGAGCTGAGCGGATTCTGATTCAATGCTATAGCTGGAGTCCAATAACAAGTATGACCCCACTGTATTGGAAAGAAACAGTTTGAGAAAATAGGGAATTTTGGGAAATAGGGAAGTACTTAAAATCATTGTTGTCTTGATCAAAGTCACAGGGTGGACTCACGTCCTGGTTTGGAGTAATCATCATCAGGGCCAGTGCCTGGTGTCTCTGTCGGTCCATTCCAAGTCTCCCAACCATAGATATCGTCATTTGATACCTCATTCATCCAGCCACAATAGTCTTTATCATCAAAATCACACCCAGCTATACAGCCTGTATAAAAATATATATTTATATTATTATTATTATTATAGTAATACGAAATGTGTATCTTTGTAACCTGCAATAAGGGTAGAATAAAGTACCAGCACATGCTCCCTCGTTGATGACAATGTTATCCAGGGCAGTGTCACATGATGAAGAGTGCCCACGCATTGCTTGAAAAACAATCTAGAAGAGAACAATAATATTAAAGCAGGCTGAAAGGGAATTTTCTGTCATGCTGTGGGAGGTGTTCTGTGAGTAAAAGCTTTAGCAGTGTCTAACTTTTTTTTATAACTGATGATGAAGATAAAGACCATATAGATTAGATAATCTGTAATACATAAGCCTTGTAGCCACAAGCACAGTGACCACACTGAAATGTAACAACTAAAATCTTCTACAAAGGTCACGATGCTTTTGGCAGTTTGGTCAGGTATGGCAGACATAGCCTTTGAATAATTCTAGAGCCTTACATGAACATTTGAATTAGCACTAATAGCAATCTTTTACTGTTTTTAAGCAGACCCACGTACCTGAGTCTGCCCGGCTGGTATGGGAACTGTGACAGAAGCTCCAAGCCATGACGGGCTCTGAATCCCTGTTTTTTGCCACAGTTGTTCCTCAGAGCCAGAATGTTTGGCCAGCACAGTCAGAGTGTTATTGCCATCACTGCCATACATGTAGTAGTAGAACTGTACACAGATCTCAGCAGGTCCATTACTAATAACTGGGCTGAGGAGGCGTACTTTCTGTCCATTTATGCTGTTGTCAGCCTCATGATATATGTAAAAGCCAGCTATGGGGGAAAGGGGATCAATTTAACAATGAATGAGAGCAAGGAACAGTAACAAAAAAGTGCTTTACCATTTCATAGGTTACCTGACAAAACATATTTAATTAATTAGTGTAACATAATTGGTGCACTGTAATTTTGTAAACATTTGTGGTTGCTGTAATTTTAGTATTTTTCAAAAGGTGCAGCTGAAAAACATTCGGCAATGAATGTGCATCTTTAGTGACTGATCATTGGATTATTGTTTGTTGGTTTGGCGCTCATACTCACAGCCATCTGGATAGTCTCCATCAGGTCCTGTTTCTGGAGTTGGGGTGGGTCCAGTATGGCGTGTCCAATCACCGTTATCTGTGATGTCTTGTTGGAAGTTGCAGAAAGGTTCTTCATTTTTGTTGAAGTCACAGGAGGCCAAAACTACTTCAAAAGATAGAAAAACATGACATTTCAGTTTTCAGTGGTAGACATTGTCTAAAATTGACTTCACGTGGAATTCTAGTTAATTTAGAATTATTTAAGGATATGGTGTTACGTCATAAACAGTCCAAAAATGAGGAATGAATCATGCTAATCTTTTTTGTCTTGTTTTCCAGTTGTACTACAATGCCATAAATGTTATTTATGTTCATAATGTGTTGGTAATGGACATGGACCTTAGATATGCTTTATGGAGGCCTACCATACTCCACCCATTTACAACCAGTTCTCAAGTCATTTTGTAATCATATGTGTCCTTGCTTGATTGCAAGTGTGAACATTTTGTGCATTTTTTTTTTATGTGACATAACAAATTAAAGTCAGGAAATTTTGCAATAGCGCTAATTCTCTGGTTAATCATTGTCCTTTTTAACATTTTATATGAGGATTTACTTACCAGCATCTCTCTCTGTCACGTCATATCTATAAAAACATGAAATAATTGAGTCTGAGTTAACTAATACCAGAAAAAGACAAAAGAGCTGGCTATATTTTAATATTCATTTTAAATATTAGATTAAATGTATAATCATTTAAGAATTTCTTATACACAGGCAGAAAAGTAGTGTATTCAGTTAGATAATAGTAGTCATCACCATCATTTATCATCTGTTCCCATCATTATGATTAATGTCTAAAATCAAAGTTGCTTTTTAAATGAGATGGTAAATGCTTAATTACATTTAAACGAAGACTGTAAGAAAGTGACAATATTGCATTAATGTTGTGTACAAAATTAAGAAATAGCAAAACTCTGATAAGTTATCGAGCATTTCCCCGTACAGTTTTGGGGGTCTTTGCCTGTTTTCCTAATTTAATTGTTAAAAACGTGTTGCTCTATTTAAATGCATACTGCAAATGATTAACAAGTATTGGATAAATCATGTTCATTGTATAGACATTAATATTTAGAATATGCATGTATTTGTATTATTTCCGCCAGTACATACAATAATCATCTTTTACTGAATCTATACTTAAAACCAAAATTAGGTTTAAATTCACATTAATGCTGAAATTATACCAAATAATTATTACTAAATAATTATGAGAATCTCACCTATTCTCGTTGTTGTCTATGGTAAAGCAACCTGTTATCCATATTACTACTAGTATTAACTCCAGATGTCCCATGTCTGGATTAATGGACGGTGTTAGGTTCACAAAGACAGAAGCGAGAAAGGTCTGTGAGTTTATAAACAGTCGGTTGATGTAGGGTCGGTGGGGCAGGGCATGAGAAGGTGTGTATGAGCTTTTATCACTTGCATGAATATTCTTTTACATAGCTCATTGCAAAACCAGATTAGTGAATCAGTAACTGTTTGTGATATGACCAGGGTGTGTTCCCCCTGTTTTCTTAGGTGTTATGGGTTGAAACGTTTATCAGAAGATGCAGTGAATTTCAGCTCATACAGTACAGGAATCCCCCATGTGGTTTATCACAATTTTTGTACGATGTTTTTTTTTTTACTAGTCTGACTCTGAATAGCACCGCACTCTTAGGTTTAATGGGGTTGTACATAGAGCCCAAGGGTTCTTGACTCAATTTTAAAGAATGCTTTATGCCAAAAAGGATATATAAGGAGAAATGTCTTAAATTATTGCATAATGTTTTCATGTTTAAGGGGTTATTTCAACTTTTCAACAAGTTGTTTAATTCATACAAAAAAATATTAAAAATGAATTCAATCTTTTAATTAAAACCAAATTCATAAATTGATGGAATAAACCTTACCCCTATAAAGGTTCTATAGATGAAGTGCCTGACAGAACCCTTTAAGGTTCTACAATACATAGAACATTTTATTCAGAGAGTGCAGGAGTTCATTACTGATATCATTAAGCTCTGATATATGAATGAAACATTAGTTTTTTCCAAATTCAAGATATTGAAAATATAAAAAAAAGTTTAAATTGTATTTTTATAGAATTAGCGTGTATGTGTAGAAAGCTCAATTATTGTCACGGTCGGTTGTAGCTATGAGAGCTGTGAGGCTGGATCTAATCGCAGCAGTCACATTATTTAACAACACAAACAAAATAACAAACATGCAGGAGTAACACAACCAACTTAACATTGATGAGAATGGACAAAGAAATGTATAGAAAAAAATTAAGGCTATAAATAATAGACTCAGTGAAGGGAGAAAACAAGAAACAGGTGGGATTAATAAATGAACAAATGAGTAACCACGGAAACGAATGGGAGCATACCAAGTAGAAACCATTGCTGTGTTTGAAATCGCCACTTATTCCCTCATTCACTATTCCCTACGTTAGTCCATTAATAAAGTCCAGCTAAAGGAGTGTATGAAAACAAGTGAACGAATTAGGAAACTGAGTGTGCTGGAAGGGTTGCCGCTTTGCATAGTTTGTGCTTGCTGTTTAATAATCATTTGAAACTTAGCAAACTGGCAGCTCCACTATGAAGATATCTTGAACTCTGTCATGGAAATTTTACTTATAATTTATACCTTAATTAAACTATTTAATAATCAATTAAAAAGAAATGTATACCTGTATGATATTACGCTGACTGTAGCCGCACTGACTGGAACAGCGGTTTGGAAAATGGATGAATGGATTATTCAGCCGCAGGAGGCATCTTCTGGTGAGACCTATGGGTGAGACACAGGAATTCATTCGGCACGACCCTCACAGTGCATTATGGGTATTCTCTAGCCATTAAGCGCACACCGGATTTACACTTGTTATTGCTGTGCATAATGAGATTGAATGAGTGCACCCGATAACGGACACCACTACGAATAGCTGTCCTCTCAATTATAGTGCCACGTTTAAGGGTATAGGGTGCGATTTCGGAAACAGCCTTGACAACAAATGAACGGACAAAGCGGAGACGGGAACTAAGACGCATGCTCATGACGTCACCGTTTTCACAAATTCGACTTTTTGGAGTTTACACTAAAATAATAACGCAGTACTCACACGTGCTAGTTCATTATCCTGTGTATTCAAGTTTGTTCTGTTCCATGTCATGTTTCGCGGATCGTGTGAACAGGGATTGTTTTGACAACATTCTCGTCTGTGAACAACGCAAAGGAAAAACTTTTCCGTTTTTAGTACATCGTTGTCGTGTAAACACTAACACGGGTAAAACAGAAACCTCATGTGGCTATATTGTTATATTTTGCAAAAAATAATATAAAATAAACACATAAACAAGTTTAGTTTTCTTTTACTGTAGGCTATGACATTCACAAAATGACTGAAGTAGGCCTAATAATTGAATATTTTTGTCAGTCTTCCAGTTATGAAGCAAGTTACTAAAAAAAAACACTGATATAATGACACTTATTGAGGAAAATGAATCAGTGCTCACAAGTATTACTTCTGATGCTAAATTAAATCGGTCCTGCATGTGACAAGAACTGTTGGGAATCACTAGTTAGGCTACTAAGAATCCACCCTGTTCTCTGATAACGCATGTAGTGTACTTTTATGATGCCTGTAAAAAGAGGCGCCCTGAAAATGATGTTTCGAATCAGGTACAGCCCATCAATGTGAGCCACTAAAGCTTGATTATTCAAGGTCAACTCTCTCTTAAATAAGCTAAAGTATTTTTTTCCAGGCTAAACTTACAATTAAAAAAAGATCACCTTTTTTCTTCACACACTTCATTATTGTAATCCATATTGTAATGGATCATTCAGATATCAGATACACAAGAATTGTTTGATAAGTACGCCTATAAAAAACAACATTATGTTATATAATGTTTAACAGATCTGAATGTATACTGATCTGTAAAGTGCTATATCATATTAGGTAATGACTTAATTGTTAAGTGTTACTGAATCATCTGTATGTGGTATGCAGCCTTCAGATTAAAAGTAGTAGTTTTGTGTAATTTATGAACAAAACCTGAAAAGTTTTTTTTCTTTTCTTTTTGTGTGTGTGTGCTTAAAGACACTTGAATTAATAAAGGGATTTAGTTTGGTTTGGTGCTTTGTTTGTTCTTCCCAAATTTCAAAATGTGAAGTGTAATTTTGCAACTGAAACGTGTGCGTCTGTTTGCAAAAAGCTGATGCATCATTTGGATTGCAAAGGCCTTGGAACTTAATGGTCTTATACGGTCTTACAGTCACACAAGGAAGTCACACAGGTGCGGGAAAAGATTTAACAAACTTACTGTACTGCTTGGATTCATGCCTGTACATGCACAGTGGGTGTGATTTGATTCAAATGTAGATTGAGTTACACTTTACAATGTTTAACTTTGTTCAAATTTGTAAATGGTGTAAAAAAATCAATTAACTATTTTTACAGCATTTATAAATCTAGGTTATTCATTTATATACTGTTGTTTGTTGCTAACCCATGTTTTTACATAATACATGAGTGTTCATTGTACCAATTGAGATGTTAGAAATTTAATTGAATACACTGTTCAAAGGTTTGGAGTCAGAAAACATTTTTGAAAGAAATGAACTTATTCAAAGAGAATGCGTTAAATTGATTAAAAGTGACAGTAAAGACATTTATGTTACAAAAGATTTGAATTTCAAATGAATGCTGTTCTTTTGAACTTAATCTCTTTAGATACTGTATACCAGTTTTCACCAAAAACCAAGTTTTTAAATTGGTTTCATCATTAATAATAATAAGAAATTTTTCTTGACCATCACATCCGCATATTAGAATAACTTCTGAAGGATCATGTGACACTGAAGTCTGGAGTAATGATGCTGACAATTCATGCCATCACAGGAATAAGTTACATTTTAGAATATATTGAAATAGAAAACAGTTATGTTAAATTAATAGATCACAATATTACCGTTTTACTGTATTTTTGTACTGTACTGTACTGTACTGTAACGATGGGTTCATTAAGGGGAGAGCGATGAACCCATCGTATTTCAGACTTGATCAAATATAATAAATGCAGCTTTTGTGAGCATTAGAAACTTCTTTCAAAAAGATAAAAAAAATCTTGCAGACCTTAAACTTTTGAACAGTATGTAAAAATGAGCATTGGTCAAGATAATAAATGCTTGGAAAAGTATTGTTTATTATCTATTGTGTTAAAAAAATGTCAACGTAACCTTGTTGTAAAATGTTACTGTAGATAGTTTGCAGTTTGAATTCATCCCTAAAATATTTGGGGCATTTGGCCATGCAGACAGACATACTGTATGTTGCCACTCTATAATGATACTGATCCTTGCACTGTATTTTACATTTTTTATGTACATCTTGTATGTACTATATGCCACGGTTATGTTTAGTTTAATTTGTGTTTTAGTTTGGTTTCCCTGTTTCCTGTGATTTTATTCCTTGTTGATTTCTGATTAATTCACTTGTGTATCATTTGCTCTTTTGTTTGCATATACTGTACTCTGTTTTGTTCAGGTCATGGTCCGGTATCGTCAGTGTTAGCTATACGTGGTTGTTATTGTTTCCTCCTGTTATCTTCTTTTTGGATTTAATAAAGACTGTTTTTGTTATACTCCTTTCGTCATGCACTTCACTGCAACAACCCACCTTGACACTGTAGAGAGAGCTTTTTATTTATATTGCCTAAAACATTAATAAGTGGCTTGATCCCAGGAAACTACAAGTTTAAACCTTTGACCCATATGGTTATGGTAGATTATAGTACTCTGAGTCATGACTGTACCTTTTCACTGTTGCTATTGATCAGCACGATTTAATCGTCACCTTTAGACTCAATAACTATGTTCATTTTCTGAGTCATATACACAAAACATACAGATCCCTCTCATTCATCATTTAATTTTATCTGTCTTCCCATGGAGATCCTCCTATTCTTTGAATTTTACAATTACGTCTCTGTTTTTCCTGGAATTTGAAAAATGAATGTGTATCATGTCATAGATGACATGCTGTGCAGTGCTACTTCCCACATAGAAAATTTATACTTTGTTACTCGTGTGCGATTTTTCCATCTATGTTGCAGCAATAATTTCATCAAACACATTGTTGCAACATTTGTTTTTAATTCATTTTAATTAAATTGTTTATTTAATATTCATTTTTATATTATTATTTTATACATAATTATATACAGTATATAAAAAGTGATGGCCAAAATTGATGTCCATCAGAAAAATTGCCATCACTCTTTATTCAAATATTATTTAAAATTTGTTTACAATTTTGTAAGCATATTTTGTGTTTGGAGTCAATTGTTTTATTTGTGAAAACGCAATGAAACATGCCAAATGTGTGGATGTAATTTTTGTCCAGGCTGTCATACAAAGACATTAATAACTGATTATCAATTAATAACTGATTATGCTGTAGTCAACATATGTTTTGTGTTGTGAGCTTTTTGTTTTTCTATGCATTTAAAAAAAAATTGCATATATATTAAAACCTGTAACTTGTTTGCCTTTTTTTTGGTGTCAAAACATTTTTGACATATATATTTTTAAATAAGACATTTTTCTCTTAATTTAATGGTTTGATAAAACTCGTAGGGTCATTAAAAATAAATATCCCCTCCGGACATCACTTTTGGCCACTATTATATATATATATATATAATAGTTCATTTTCTGAGTCATATATACACAAAACATACAGATCCCTCTCATTCATCATTTAATTTTAATTTATATATATAAAATATAAAGTAGGAATTCAATATTTGGAAAAGTTGTGTAACGGCTTGGTCTTTGGCCTCCTTCCATAAAAAATGTTTTCTCTAATATAGACATAGATGTTATAAACTTTAGATGGTAAATACCAGAATGTTTAGATAAAGATTTCTAAATGATCTTTTCTCAAATTCAGAGAAATTTTGGCGAACTTATCTTTACAGCATTGCTTCTGTTCATTTATCCCTGTATGCACTGCTCTCCTGTCACACCATGTCAACTGCATTAATGGTAACTGTATCAAATGTTGATCTTTTTCTATTTATTCAGTATCACTGTGGAATGATGGGCTTTGCAATAGTTGAAAACAGCCTTATAATCCCAGATTTATCAACAGTTTGCTGCTTTGAGTTCATTGCTGGTGTCTGGTCCTTCTGCCATAGTATTAAGACACCTGAATACTTTAGGTCAGTGTATCTGCATAAAATTCTGCATTTATATAGCACTTTACTACTGTCTTAATACTGTAGACATATATACACATCACCTGTGGCAGTGAAGATGTACTCTATTTTATCCTATGTTTGAAACAGTTTTGGTTTCCACATTTTGGCTTTCCTTTGAAAAAATAATGACAGGATTATGTGTTAATTTGATCTGAAACTAGAAATGGAGAATATAGAATGTGTCTGTACTCAAGAATAACCATGAAGATATACAAGATATATAGTATACAAACCCGTATACAAAATGTGATACAGTATATTTGAGGAGGTCATATGAGGTAAAGAATGATAAATAGTTTTTTTTATTTGACAGTGTGTTATGTAAACGTAGATTATACAGCGCGGTGACTAATGATGAGGTCACTTTTAGGAGTGTTTGTTGAAAAACTTGACAGCTGTAGGAAAGAAGCTGTCCTTTAATCTGAATGTTTTGGTTGATCTCAGTAATCTTTTCATCCCATGTGATGGTGTGATGGATGCACAGATTCCACAAGACTAGTGGGAGATCTCTGTGATTTTTTTGCACACAGATGGATGATTTCAGGATGGTTTATAATGGCTTTGAAAAAAAAAAACCTAAGTGGTGCTGACTGACTTCAAATGCTCTCAGTTGTCTGAGGAAGAAAAGTGTTTGATGTGATTTTCTGTCTGTGTTGAATTGCCGTTTTAAAATGCTGCAGATGCTGGTTTTCATAAATTTGAATGAGTGTTATGGAAATTGGTTGTTTGTTGATGGCTGTTGTCCAGTGAGTGTCTTCATTTCAAGAACCACGTCGAATTTTAAGATTCTATACTAGCCATGTGTAAAAGGTTGTAAATGTTATATTGGCATTACATGTGGTTATGACATATGTGGTTGCCAGCAACAAAACTAAACAATGTACTTGTGAAATGTGGGAAGAGTGCATTGATCTTTGTACAAAGAGGTCCGCTTGGCTAAGCCACATTGTATGATACTGGGTGCGGTTTAGCCTTTTGTAGCCTTTTGACTTTCTTGAACACTTAAGTCATGGATCCTATGTGGCATTGCTGCTGACCATGTTAGTATTGGCTCAACCTGGTCAAATTCTGACGCACTCTATCATTTATTATTTGATTCTAGCTACTGTGCTGTGTCATCAGTTTTATTCTTGATTGATAAATTCCATAGAGAATGAGATTTGGTGTGTAATTGCTATAGGGCTTTTTTCTGTTCCCAACATTATGGGCACTGATATGTCTATAGTCCTGGTGTTACCTTTCTGAGAAAATCTTTACAGCAAGCATAATAGTTCTCTTATGTAAAAAGCATGAGATTGTTTCTTTCGAAACACTTACCATCATGGAAAGGAACAGAAATGTTATTTATATCGTTCAGACATTTTAGGTGCTGATTCAAGGTCATCAGTTCAGAGACACATAGATATGACTCCTATAACTAAAAATAAATATGATTACTTATTTGTGCTGCGAGTTGCTATTATTAGTAATGTGTGGTGACAGACAATGATAGAACTCCAAAGATTCCATACAGAGTAAATTGATAAACTGGACGTAGCCTCAAATGTGACTTCCTTTCTTATGTGTAGAATTATGACATTATTTCTGTGTAATACCTCCACCTACTGGACGTTGGCTGAAACATCCATGCATGCAACTTTTTAAATGTTCCACACTGCACGAAAAACCTAGCCTGGTAATACCAGACTCTGCTACTTCACTTTGCTTCGTACACAGAGTCTGGGATAGCATAATAGAGAAGTGTTTTCTCTCTCGCTAGGGGGCGCGTACTGAAGTTTAAAATCATTGGTTACCCGTAAGCCAATCAGATAAGTTTGTTTATGACGTATGTTATGCGCCGACACAGCCGCATCGAACCACAGACATCATGCATCGAACTCAAATCTATGATCGAACTTCCACTGTAAACACTTGATGATGCGAGCGAAATACCCGAGTGAACATGGCTGTAAACGACTTTTTTGATCTGTGAGTGATGTATAGAATGACTGCTGAGAGAGAGAGAGAGAGAGAGAGAGAGAGAGAGAGAGAGAGAGAGAGAGAGCGCCCCGGCCGCGCGCGCGCACTCCCACGTCTACAAACAACACGAGCGCTGTCTTGCTCTCTCTCCCTCGCGCATATTCATAAAAATCAATCGACAAGATAGTAAGAGGTCGGAAGACCGCGGTTTCACGTGGAGCATTTGGAGATTTTTAGAGATTATAGACTCTAGGAACAACATCTCAATGAACAACATCTCAACTATAAAGGCCTGTCTCATATAAGTTAGACGCCTATCTCAAGTACAAGCCGGTGCAGTTCGACGATTTGGGCAAATAAAAGCCCGGGCTATTATTTGAAGTTTTACGGTATTTAAGACCTGGAAAAGAAAAGAGACACTGACCTGTCAAAAGGCTCCCCAGTTTCTCGCTGACGATCGGTAATAGTTGATAAATTAAACTTTTCCCAAAGGGAGTAGGGCCACAACATCACCTCCATTCAAAATGTTTAATACACACTCTTCGTGTTCGGGCTTCAGTTTGCTAATACCGGGAATATTCTCCACAACAGAGCGAATTGCATCCGCGTCTCCATATCAGCGGTCGTTTTCGATTTCCCTGACCTAATCTTAAACACGGCGCTTACCGACTACGTCACGGCTTTCAGCCCGCCCTCTGTTCGTTGATTGGCCGGCTGTTTTCAGGCCGGTGGAAAACAGAAAGATAGGCTGCTATCTCAGACTGACTATAGGAGCGAAATGAAATTAGCGGAAGTAGGAAGTCTGACGTAGTCAGGCTACGAAAAACCTATAGGCTAATCTACTTGCAATAATTACACATAGCAGCCTTTACTTCTTGCAATAGCAAAAACACTTTCCGCAATCACACTTGCCAAACTTTCTTTCACAAAAACTGTAACAATGTATTGTTCTCAATCTGATTCTTAAATAGCCAAATATTATTTGTAGGCCTATGTGTTACCGAAATAGCTATAAGAAATGTGTACATTCAAATCCCAACACGTTCCTGCACAATTCCTGTCATTTTGTAAAAGCTGCTTAAGAAGACAAG
Source organism: Tiaroga cobitis (assembly GCA_030578255.1). Taxonomy (NCBI): domain Eukaryota; kingdom Metazoa; phylum Chordata; class Actinopteri; order Cypriniformes; family Leuciscidae; genus Tiaroga; species Tiaroga cobitis. The sequence continues at coordinate 16,492,711 of CM060597.1, read as the reverse complement.
TGTCTGTGTTTTAAAGTTGCATGGTCATTAAAGACATTAAAGCTTAATTAAATTAAATAAGGATAGCCTAATAAGGGTAGAGCCACTCTTTAGATGCTAAGTGGGTTTTACCAGTCGACGCAGTAAAAAGGTGGATTAAAGCCCAAAGTCTCCTAGGCTTCGACCTCATCAGTCAGTCAGTAGTGATGGCTGACGCGAAACAGACGTTCCGAAGCTGTGCGAGATCCCGAAGCGCAGATGTTTCGAAACACTGATTCGAAGCGTGATTCAAAACACCCATGTCACGTGACTATGGCCAAACGAAGCCTCGAAGTGTTTCACTAAAGGCTTGTTCGACTTCATGCAGCTCTGCGCAGACCGATCGGTGGCTGACTTGAAGCAGTGCACGCCGGTTAGAAATTTTGTCCGACTTGATGCAGCGCTGACTCCACGTGACTGTGACGTATGCCATCAAAGTACCGCGAGAGCGATTCGAGAGTAGCCGGAGGATTCAGCCAGCGCAGTTTCTCAAGAGCGGCTGTATATGACGACACAGCTGTTCCACGATTCGCCGGATTCACCGCATGACAACGATCACCTGCGTGTCGTGTTTATTCTCACACCTTTAGTTCCACTAAACTGCACAAATCAGTTTTTATAACAGTAAACAGTCTTTTCATGTAGTCGCGATGTTATATTGAGTCATGTTTATCAAAATAAAACTGATTAAAAAACGTTGACTCCACTTCATTGATATGCTTTGAACTTTATTCTAGTTCAAACAGATGCTGTATGAAGCAGTAAAGTGTTGAATGAAAATGTGTCTGAAATGTCTGTGTATTTGGCAAATATTGCATTTATTTCATTTCAGCTGTGGTAAAGTATGCAAACACCAGCTGTGGTAAAGTATGCAAACACCACGTGAGAGGTCACTACGGGAACCAGAAAGTGTCCGACTTCACGTCTCCGTTTGCCGCTCCTCCCCGCCTGCACGCGGCTACTCTCGTCGATCGCTTACATCCAGCCGCAGCCGATGTCGAACACACCTAATGTGTTTCATCAGGTGTGATCCGCCGAATCAGCGTTTGATTGACACGGTCGGAAACAGACCACACAATCGCACAGCTGTATAAAAGTGAAATCAATGCATATTGACCTCGTGGGTTTCTGTGAGAGGAGTTTGATTTTGAGATAGCGGATTTTTGGTGATATAGTGACATTTATAGTGCGATTTGTTTAGTTATATTTAGGCTTACATTTAAATTTACACAACACATTGACTGATAGGCTAGAGACACAGAGTATACATATAGTGACACACTCGCCTACTGCAACAATACATCATCCATGATGCGCCATTTGAGGACCACTCATCCTGCCATTTTGCAGGGTGCAGAGGATGGCATTCCCCCTGTACCTAGGCCTGCTACTGACACTGCTGGGCCATCAAAGCAAGGTATGCATTGTTTGAAATATAATTATAATTGAAATATAATTACAAACTTTTGGGACCAATCACAACTCCCAATCATGTTAAAAATAGCTTCAATGTGCATATAGTATAATATAATATTGTGTGAATATACATTTTAAAGATCTACATATGAGTTCCCAATATACTGCCAGTGACGACATCATTTTGGTTTTCGTTTGGTTTTGGTTTTCGACCCAAGGTTAAAAAATATGGCATTTGGAAATGCTGCCAAAGCCCAGGATGCTGAAAAGCACATGACACTGGAGTGTGCTTCACTGATGTGTTCAAACACAAATCCTGGGGTGTATTCCAGAAAGCTGGGTTAATTTACCATCAGATTAACCCTGAACTCTGGGTTGATTAACCCATAACCTGCTTACTCGGGGTATGTCGGTTCCAAAACACCTGTGTCGAGTTAGTTTAATCAACCTACTGCTAATAACCTCGAGTTAATGCGCGTGCACGGCGAACATATAAAGGCATTTTCAATGGAACGCCGAATTCAGGAGTCACCATGGAAACTAAGGGTGAAAAGTTGCGTGCCGCCTACTTCTCCGAAGCAGAGTTAGAAGTTTTAATGTTGGCTTATGAGGAGTTCAAGCCCATTATAATGAAAAAAAGCAATACAGCTGCATATGCGAGGGAAAGACAATTGGCTTGGCAAAAAATAACTGGCAGAGTAAATGCGTACTTTTTTTTTTATTACATTTTAAATATGCTTGCCTTTCTTTTGTTAATTTGCAAAGTTGAACAATTGTCTTTTTTAACATGTGGCATGACTCGACAAGCATTTACTTTTCTCTACATCAGTTTCTTAAGAATACAGTGCAATGTATATTGACAAGAAATATTTAGGCCTCTTGTTTTATAAGGTGTAATCCTTCTGGAGCCAAAATAACTCTTTCCCAAGTCAAAATGAAACACAAAAACATTCTCCAAAAAGGTAATATTTTATTTTAACTGTTGTAAGATCAATGTCTTAAGTTACTTTTACAGTATTCTTCCTATAGCTAATAGAAAGAAAGCTGAGGCCCGTCTAACTGGCGGGGGTCCACCTCCACCTCCTCTCACCCCATCTGAGGAGTTGGCTCTCTCACTTAATAAAGGTCGCCCTGTGGTCGATGGTATTCCAGAGGGAACTTCGTCAGACTTAGCTACCTCCCACAACAACTCAAGTGACTTGGTACAATGTAGGTATACCATATTAGTACTTCTGATTATTTAGTCATATGTTTGGACAAAACGATCATTAACTCTTGACATTAGGAAGAAGGCTAAATGCTTCCCAAATGCAGTCATTGTTTCACTTGTGTATTATGCATACATATTCTATTTTATAGCATATGCTGTATACAGTAATCTGTTTTTTTATTCTTGGATGTTCCTAATGCCTTTATTCAGTGTCTGTCATACTTTAGTAATTTACACATTGAGTATCTTTTTTTTTCTTGCAGTTGCTGATGGACGCATTGTATTATTGGATCCTCCTGAAACCACACAGTCTGTCACAATTGTTAGTGATACATTTTAAGAACCAGTTGCTTTTAGATCTTTCACTTTGTCTGCCAGACAAAGTAACCATGCATATTTCCACTCTAGGATGATGATGATGAAGAGACCACATCTGCTGTGACAGAATTAGAAAGTGCTGGGAGACCCACAGAGGTATGATACATATACTGGACAATGCATAGCTTTTTAGATGGAGTGAAAAATGTGTAATTTGTCCTGTGACAGAATCTAGTTGGGATGCAGATGATGGTCCATCTACCTCTACACATAATCTTAGCAGTGTAAGAACTTGTCCCTGGTTGTCCTTATTAATATTTACATAATGTTACTATGTGGCAGATTTTCTTCTTTAACCATCTTATTTACTTTGCCTTCCTAGTTGTCTGCAAAGGAGCTGTATAAGGTCCATCTATTAAGACTAATTAAAAAAACTGACATGGACATGGACCTTATACAGCTTCAGATAGAGGAGAAAAGGCTGGCCATTAAAAAGGACAAACTTGAAATAGAACTACTGGAGCATCGCCTTAAGGTGAGAATCATATGTGAACATGAATCTGTTTCTTTTTGTGTGTGTATAAAGCAATAAATACAAATCTGTCATGTCTCTTTTATTTCAGGATATAAAGAAATAGAACACATTAAATAAAGTAATTTCGACAAATCATGTCTCTAAGCCTTCTGCCATCTCTGTGGTCTGCCAGATTCATTGGGTGGTGTTCTAGGTCATCTTCATCAGGACAGGGGGGATACCTCTCTCCTCTTATTGTGGCAATGTTGTGAAGTACCACACAAGCAACTGTGATGTCACATGCCCTATTTGGAGTGACCCTGAGCCCAAGCAGACACTGAAACCTCGCCTTCAGAATGCCTATTGTCATCTCCACCTTGGCCCGTGTTCTGCTGTGAGACCGGTTGAGCGTGTCTGGTCCGGGCTCAGGATCAGGGTAGGGTGTCATCATATAGGGGAGGCAAGGGTATCCTCTGTCCTCCAGCAAGTAACCATAAAAGTGTCCTGTAATGTTAGAGGTGTTTTGTAAATGTAATAAAGACTACAAGCATTTGTCTAACAAAACGTACCCTGTTGAAATTTGTTGCACAGAGATGACTCTCTAAATATTCGGGCGTCATGTACAGACCCAGGCCATTTTGCCTCAACATTAGTGATGAGGTGGGTTGCATCACATATTACCTGTGGAGAACAATAAGTTTATTAGGCCTATTTGTAACACCAATATTAAGGAGCCAAAATATAGCTACCTGCACGTTGATGCTATGCACAGACTTCCTATTAACATAGTCTCCCTCATTGATAGATGGAGCTTTAATAGGAATGTGGGTGCCATCAATGCACCCAATCACGTTTGGGAACCCTGAAATTAAGATTAATTACAAATTTAAGAAGTATGTGTAGCCTTTATGTGTGTGCAGTCAAAATAAACCTATTAAGAAATGTAATTTAATTGAAGTAGATGACAGAATTTCTGAGAGCAACCCTGTAGAATTCTTCTTTAATAAAGCGCACAGGTTTATGGCCAGGGAACTGTACAAAAGTGTGTAGAAACCGTTTCAGTGTCATGCATACTGTACGAACGGCTCTACACACTGTTCCCTTTCCCACATGCTCTGCATCGCCCACATTGTAGAGAAAACTCCCCGTAGCGAAAAGGCGCAGAGCAATACAAAGAATTTGTTCGGCGCTAAGCGCTGACCCGCGGTTTGTCACGTTTGAGATGTGTGGTTTTAGTAGGTTTGTTAAATAAATTAACGACTCCCTAGAAAAACGATAGCGCTCCTGCAAATATTCGTTAGGATAAGAAAATACATCGATACGTGGTCTTATCACCCTCTCACGGCGGAAAAAACCCTCGTATAATCTGTGCCTCTACGTCCACAGGATCCTCATCAAAAGGGCACGCCATGCTCGGAAACCTCTCTGAAACAAACTAACCCTGCAACATAACCTGCCCCGGGGCAGGTTATCCTCAGAGAGTCAGTTGCTATGGTTACTTACATAACCTGAAAGTTACCTCCGTTTTTGGAACCGAAAGCAGAGGTTATCCGCTTACTTACTCCTAAACTTACCCGGGTAAGTCACATAACCTGCTTTCTGGAATACACCCCTGGTGAGCAGTTTCAGTCTGTGTTATGTAATCTGATTCATGTAATATATAGAGGGAATGCATTAACGTCACTTCCCCGCCGGAACACGCCCCCCTCAGCGGGACTGAGTGGCAGAAGAGCTGCTGCGTGACTGGAGTTAATAGGGGAAACTGCGTTAACGCGAGTAAAACAAACTATTATCAGTTTAAACTAAAAGTTGGTCTCGATATAGTGTTCCTTACAACTTATCAAAGATCCAGTGATCCATGGATATTGACATGCAGCCAGGAATCGTGTTTCCTGACATTTATATGTGCCTGATTTCGACGCCGGGGAAATAAATGAAGAAAATTTGCCTGTAAACGTTTTATATAAATACAATATAGATAGGTCTAAATCCGAGTGATCACTTACATTAATGTTATACTGTATATCATCATATCGTCCAGCCCTAAAACTTGTATAGTTTTTTGTCAGTGTTTATTTAAAAACATCCAATTATGCAGAATATAGTCTGTTCTGTAGCTTTTTGCAGTCTGTAAAAATATACAGTAACTCAGATTTCTGGTCAAATCTAGTTGTACAGTCAATCGCAAAGCTCTTTCCCGTTTTAGATGTGTTTTGTGTGTTTTTCACGGCATTCACGCTGAAAACAAATGCTGCCGCTCAGTCTTTTTGCCACTTGTGGGCGTGACCGCATTCACTCCGGCCGACGGTGACGTCATGCGCATACCCTCTATACTTCATATATGCCGTCAGTTTAGCATTTGTTACTAATTGCTGTTTTCATTTTTATTCAGAGCCAGAAATGTCAACATCAGACCCATCACCATCAACATAATCACCATCAACAGTAGAAACACAGGACAGTTTATGGGAACTTTTTGATACTCGTATCCATCAAACCCAGATGATACACAATGCTACAGCTGATGCCACAGTGGAAGTGGAAAAAATACATCAACGATGCGTATTTGCCCAGAACTCATGATCCACTAACTTACTGGAGAGAGAGAGCAGTAATCTTTCCTCATTTGTATGTCCTTGCTAAAAAATATCTTTGCATGCCAGCAACAAGTGTCCCTTGTTAGAGGATTTTTTTCAAAGGCTGGAGAAATTATCTGTAAAAAAAGAAGTAGGCTAAGTCTTTCCACAGCAGAGAAATTAATATTTTTGAATAAAAATATGTAAAAAAGTGAGACATTGTGGCTTGATTTATTTTATTAATATTCATTTTGCAGGACCAAAATAACATTATGCATAGTGAGGAGCCTATAGGTTACAAGATTCACATATTAGAAAAGTAGAATAATAAAAGAACAACCAATTTTCATGGCTTGTCAAAGTTGTTTCAGATCAACACCTGCAAGTGATCACTAGGTGTCACCGTTGAGACGGGTGTCGGATTGATTCGAAGCCTCGAAACAATATGGACCATTTGGTTCAGCTGTTTCATTGCTTCACGAAGCCTCGATCTGCCCACCACTATCAGTCAGTAGGCCGCTGACCACCAAGTTTCCGTGACGTGCGTTCGTAATTTTTAGACGTGCCTGTCTGAGAAATTTTAATCGTTTATAGAAACTGTTTAATTAAATCAGACAGTTGTTTATTACAATGAGTAGTTTATTGTATTGAAACAAGCATGCTTATTGAATGATTAATTGCACCCCCCCCCCAAAAAAAATGTAATGGGGGAGGGCATCTGGCAACCAAAACTATCATGTGATGTCTGTTTGATAAAACGAGAAAGTAGGCCAGACGTTTGCTGGAGGTCCGATGAAGCCCGCGTTTGTCCCCTGGCCCTAGGCATCGGTTCACGGTACGATTTATTGCGTAAATTAATTAACTCTAAATACAAACGATACATTTTTTATGATCGATGTGAAAATAGTTAATCGACAAAAAATAAAAAAACACATTAACATCGGCTTGCTATTTGGTTAGTAAAGGCTAGTTTAAGCTAGGTTGTGTTACGTTTTAATGTGCGCGGGGCCTTTGCAATTTTAATAAATTAATTTTAATGAATGAATTTTAAACAGTAAAGGAAAAAGTTATTAAGGTAATTTTCGGCGCTGCGATGGCCGAGTGGTTAAGGCGTTGGACTTGAAATCCAATGGGGTCTCCCCGCGCAGGTTCGAACCCTGCTCGCAGCGGAAAATTTATTGTTTTGAGGAAGTGAAAATTGCAGTCACATGTCAGAAAAGTGTGTTGGTATTTTAAAAAGAAAACGCTGAATCAAAAAATTAACGACACATGGTAGTAACTCTATCAATGTTCGGGTGTGGATTGGTGGAATATTGAAAATAACTATTGCAGACAGGGCAAGTAAAAAAATTATCAAGCACACTGCAATTAATTTTTAACTTTAGAACAAATACTGATAAATGAAAGTTATCTCAGAATGCCTTTAGGTAGATCTCTTTGCTGTTTATGATCATGGATGTAGGCTATGTGGAAATAAGTGTTCACTTTGTCCACGTAACTTATTTTCTCCCTAAATTTAGTTAAAACTATGACGTTGCTACATTTAAAATACAGACACACATACAGCTATCTTTAATTAATATCTAAGTTTTTAAGTCCATTTGTAATGAAAATATGACATCAACCACGAAGGGTTAATTTGATTGACGGGGTAGCTAGATGGATTCCAAACTGAGTGATTCCAACACATCTTCGATGTAATTAGACGAGCATTTCACAATCGCTTTGACATAACGTTACTGACAGACCTCAGTACTGATCAATCGAGGACAGCTGTAGATTACCAGTAAGCAGATCATCTAGATCCATCTTGACTGGTTTCACCAAGGCATCTGCGTCTATTTTGTCAGGTGTCAACTTACAAGTTCATACCCGCATTTTGCATAAGGATGGCCGGCTTTGGGAAGCTGCGCGTCGCTGTTATCGGGGCCGGTGGTGCGGGACTCTGCGCGGCCCGCCATCTCCTCTCTCGCCCGGACACTTTCGCACCACCTGTGGTATACGAGATAACCAAGAACATTGGAGGAACGTGGGTCTATGAGGAAAGAGTGGGGTGTTACGACAATGGCTTACCGATTCACAGCAGCATGTACAGGGACCTCAGGTGAATTTATCAGTGCCAGTGGTTATTCTTTTATAGTGCTATTTAACTGAAATAAAATATATTTATTACAATGCAGTGTATGGATTGACGACCCATAGTAAATTCAAATCAGTCAATCAATATTGTAACCAAACTTACCATGTCATGATAATGATAATGTCATGATTTTTTATTGAAATGTAATGTAAATACACTATTTTTATTTTATTTTATTCTGTGATTTATGTCTTTCCTTTTAAGCTCTTCTTGAAGTATAACTAGCCTGTGATATATTTTAAGTGTCTAAAGCTGTATTTGGAGTTTTATAATGTGTTGTCATGTATTCTCCTCACATGATAGAACCAATATTCCCAAAGAGGTGATGTCGTTCCCTGACTTTCCTTTCGCAAAGCATCTCCCCTCTTTTGTCCATCACACAGAGGTACGGAAGTACCTTGAGCAGTACTGTGATCATTTTCGCCTGTGGGACCACATAAAGGTGAAAAAATACATTTAGCCCATTTCTTACATTTTCAAATACCCCTTTGTTCATGTTCAACATGTCAGGTCAATTCTTGCTCCTTGCATGGTTTGACAGATAATCAGTAATTTCACTGTTTATGACCAGTCAGTCCTGTCAGAAATCACATACCTTATCTTTACTGTACATTTATGATCGGTCTATAGAATTGTGGAAAACTACTAGAGATTTAACAGCCACCTTTTCAAAGGACTGAATGTTGGTGATTCATTTATTTGCTTGATAACCATCAGTCTTGATAAAAAAAAGTACTGATGGGTGTATTCCTCTCTTTCACCAAGTTTGGCACCTCGGTGGCCTCAGTGACCCCAGTAGATGTGAAGGGTGGGTGGAATGGGTTGGCTTGGAATGTCACCTCCAATGATGGCCTAGACCACAGCAAATCCACTACAGAGCGATTTGATGCTGTTATGGTGTGTAATGGGTAAGTGCACACAGCCAAATGATTGATCCATGGCTGCAAAACCTTCCTATGAGCAACATAGTTCAAATGTATGACTAGATCAATAAGGCCATTGTGTACAGAGGATTAAACAGTAACTAATGATGCAATGAAACTTTATTGCACTTTTACTTATATACTGTGCCAATTTTCCCATGTAAGATGTGGTTATGTAATCAGATGAGAAAATTATTACAAATTGAGTCTTACAAATTAAATTATGTGTCTATTTCAGACATTTCTATGACTCCTACATCCCTGCAATACCTGGACTGGAAAAATTCAAAGGTTTTCCATTCCTTACACTACATAATACGTTTTTACTTTTGCAAAGTGAATCGAAATAATCTGATGTGTGTGCTTAGCAACAAAACACCTTTGAAAATGTGCTTGGACTTGCAAATGCCTAAAGTGCCCTTAGCTGTTGCAACATGTTATCAGTTCATCAGCATGGGGGTGTACTGAGAAATGCTTTAGATATAACCGTGGCTTTGGTTAGAGACTAGACCCAGTTTTGGTTAATCATTATATTACTTAACATTTATCAAACATCTATTCCATTAGAAATTGGAGATTAAACCATTGTGTTTCTAATGATGTTAAAATTTGAGTATTTGTTATCCATTTTACAATGTGCAATGAGCAGTCAAGGATTTATTGTTTCATATTAAATACTAGAAATGCTATGTATGTCACTTTATTAATGAATATTTTTTGTAGCCTACACATAATGCATGCTTGCTTTAGGGTTGCAGTTTTAGTAATTGTTGTAATTGCTTAAAAACTTTGCAATATAAATTTTGTGCCCTGCACATACCAAAATCATTGATAGGTGAGGATGAAAGTACAATATAAACTAGAAAATGTATAAATCCCACTACTCAAAATTGCCTTACTCAAATATTTTTTTAATTAGCAACGTGTGCAAGTTGGGCGTGGGAATTACTTATTTAGTTTAGTTTATACAACTTTTCACACTAAAAAAAATTCCAAATGTTTCTTTTTTAGGGACGCTGATGCACAGTCATGATTACCGTAGTGCTGAACCTTTGGCGGGAAAGTCAGTGGTGCTGCTCGGAGCGGGTCTCTCTGGACTTGATATTGCCATGGAGCTCTCCAGTGTTAATGCTAAGGTCCTTCACAGTGTTAAATTGTTTAGCTATTTGTAATGATGCATGTTTGACTTAAAGGGTTAGTTCACCCAAAAATGAAAATTAAGTCATTAATTACTCACCCCCATGCTGTACCAACCCCGTAAGGCCTTCGTTCGTCTTTGGAACACAAATGAAGATATTTTTGATTAAATGTGACAGCTGGATCACTCCTCCATAGGCTCCCTAAGGGAATGAATCCTAACGTCCCAGAAAGTCAATGAAGAAAATGTTTAAATATTCCATGTCACAACAGTGGCTCAACTATAAGTTTATCAAGCGACGAGAATACTTTTTGTGCGAAAAAACAAACAAAATAACGACTTTATTCGACTATTCCTTTTCTTCCTTGTAGGCGTGAAATGAGACTTCAAGAGATTTCCACGACGCGCACGCGCGAGAACTTAACTGAAGTAGTTGAAGGAGATCGCAATTCTCGCGCATGCGTCGTGGAAATCTCTTGAAGTCTCGTTTCAGGCCTACAAGGAAGAAAAGGAATAGTCGAATAAAGTCGTTATTTTTGTTTTTATTTCCGCACAAAAAGTATTCTCGTCGCTTGATAAACTTATAGTTGAGCCACTGTTGTGACATGGAATATTTAAACATTTTCTTCATTGACTTTCTGGGCCGTCAGGATTCATTCCCTTAGGGAGCCTATGGAGGAGTGATCCAGCTGTCACATTTAATCAAACATATCTTCATTTGTGTTCCGAAGAAGAAACGAAGGCCTTACGGGGTTGGTACAGCATGGGGGTGAGTAATTAATGACTTAATTTTCATTTTTGGGTGAACTAACCCTTTAAGTCTGGAAAATACTACATGAATTTATGCCCCGATTTGCAGTCTTGACAAGTCAACATTATTTGCCGAAAATCAGCCAGTCAGCTAATTTTTTGAGCAGTCGGAATTTACAGATTTCACAGAGAAGTGTAGTGTATGATGGGCACAGATTTTGATTCCATCCAGTCGGAGGATATCAAACATGTTTGATGTTTTGATCTGGTTTTAGAACATGTTTTCATTTGTCATTTGCCTCCTAAAAACTAGTTTGTTGTGTTCAGAACACAACTTGTTCTTTTGCTTTTATAGATGTTTCTGTGTTTAATGCAAACATCCTAAGTATTTTATCTGGACATTTTTAGCATATTTACCTTTATTTACCGCCAGGTGATCCTAAGTCATGGACAGCGGCCTTTGACCTGCTCCCTTCCTCCAGGAGTCCAGCAGGCTCCTCCAGTAACCTCTGTACTGGATGATGGTACTCTAGAGTTCAAGGACGGGGAGAGGGCCAAGCCAGAGGTGTTCCTGTTTTGTACAGGCTACAACTTCACCTTCCCATTCCTAGACGAGAAAGTGGGTGTAAAAGTGCAGGAGCACCTCGTCTGGCCCCTCTATAAGTTCCTAATACCTCCGGCCTACCCATCACTCTTTATAGTGGGAATCTGCAGAGCTATATGCCCCTTCCCACATTTCCATATTCAGGTTAGTTGCGAAGGATACTTTTTATTTGAGGGAATATGTGTGACTGAGGCATTTCTGTAATTCATTTAGCCAGAAACAATGAGCTCATTAAAGCAATAATGATTGTAATGATTAAAATATATAGAAATTTTGGCAGTGGTGCATGTTGATTAAGAGTAAGGCATCATCTCCACAGGTGTTGAGTCATCTGAAATCTTTGTAAATGCTGTTAGTAATAGTAACGTTTCAATCAATACATAGTCATATGCTTTTGATCTGATATAACTGGAGTACAAGGTTATGAGATGCATAATGATAATTTTTGGCTAAAGAGATGTGTCTTTAATCTAGATTTTAAACTGGGAGGGTGAGTCTGAGTCTGAGTCCTGAACATTATCAGGAAGGCTATTCCAGAGTTTAGGAGCCAAATGTGTTTTTTGACCTTAAAGGGTTAGTTCACCCAAAAATGAAAATTATCCCATAATTGACTCACCCTTAAGCCATTTTATATGACTTTCTTCTTTCAGCCAAACACAATCGGAGTTATATTAAAAAAATATCCTGGCTCTCCCAAGCTTTATAATGGCAGTGAATGTTAACATTTTAGTTTGAAGCCCAAAAAAGCACTTCCATCCATCATAAAATAAATCAGTATGGCTCCAGGGGATTAATAAAGGCCTTCTGAAGCAAAGCAATGTAGAGGATGCAGACTCAGTATGAAGGGATGAAGTAACAGTACAGCCTTCCAGATGCAAATTGTATTTTAAGAGATTCTGTGTACAGGTTTTTGGTCCAATAAATAATACCTCATTCTTATCTGAATTTAATAGAATACAATTACTGATGATCCAATATTTTATATATTTTGCACACTCTGTCAACTTCGATAGTTTAGAGATTTCATCGGGTCGTGGTGAAATATAATTTGACAGGGTTTCCGCGAAGTCATAAAACGTCTTAAATTTAATAATAAGAATTTTAGGCCATAAAAAGTCATAAAAACGTCCCGATTTTCCATACAAGGTCATAAATTACATTTAGCCACGTCTTAATTTGATATGCTCATTCATTAATTATCGCGATATCATTTTTCTCTATAAAACGATATCAAGAGTTCGATAATGTTTATGCGGCAAAAGCGGAACGAAACTCATTTGAACCGCGCCCCACACGGACCATTTATCCGCTCGGCTCAAAGTACAAACGGCAGCGCAAGGGGGTAATCCATCGACCGGAAGTTGAAGTCGGCCGGGTGCCGCCATCTTGTAGCAGAACTTCACTTGCGTTAGCATTTCCATTGACTCCCATTCATTTTGGCGTCACTTTGACAGCGAATAACTTTACATCTGAGGCGTTTAAAGACTCCATTTGTCCATTATTTATTTCTAAAGAAACACGACAATGTATAAAGGGCTCCATTACCTTCTATGTTACATTATGGCCCCGTAGAAACAGTTTTGGTAAAAATAGGCTAACGATTGCGTCATAACCACTCGACTCTCTGTCGCGCTGTACAGAAATTACCGTACAGACAGGAGGAGAAGCTCGCAGGCAATCGGGGGGACGTCCCGTCAAGGGAGAAGCCCATAGATAATGAGTCCATAAAAGCAACGGAATACTTACTCCTGCTCACTCACGCCAAAGAACTCTTTGCTCAAGTTCCCCGTCTCTGCAAGATTAACGTTGGCAATTTTCACGCACAGCTACTAGAAGATTAACGTCTGTCAGACAGGTTGCTCACGTCATCAAGCTTAGTTTGAGTCGGTCTGAGTCTGCGCGTCAGGAACGGAAGTGCTCAAAAATCGCTAAAAGTGGGCTTCAACTGTCTCAACTGAGTTCCAATGAGATCGCTCTGTCCATTTCTTTTACTGTCTATGCGGCAGCGCAGCGCGAGCTCACTAGAGAGAAGTGCTTGAGTTCAGCGAAAACACTAACGTCTCCAGTGATTTAAACCAGTTTAAAGGCAGATGAAACAGCGCTGACAAACAGGACTGTGAGCAACTATCCAGTCGGAAAGCTTTTCCGTCTACAAATTCCCATCATTTACCACAGATTTACTGTAACGTTAGCCTAGTATTAACTGCACCATGAAATGTGGGATATACATATTGAATTGTATTATATTATTAATGTAGACAATGTATTAAAGGACTAATGGAATATAATTACAGTATTTAGGCTAGTTTTTCATACATTTCATGAAGATACGTGCCATCAAAGTCAGGCAACACAAACCCGTTTCAAGACTTGAAACAATATCCCCCATTAGCACATGCAGAAAATAAGAAATTAATTTTAAGGAAAAATGACAAATGTTTGAATGTTCTAACTCAGATTTGGCGAAATGATATGTTCTGACAATAACGAGTAGTTTAAAACCACAATTAATGCTCTGGTTTCTACAACTTTCACTTAGGAGCAAAAATCTGCCTTTAAACTTGAAAGAAATAATTCGTGTAGGTCATAAATTTAAGTCATAATGGTCATAAAAAGGTCTTTAAAAGTCTTAAATTTGACTGACTAAACCCTGCAGAAACGCTGTTTGAGCATCATCAGCATAACAGATGCTAATACCAAGGGACAGCATGTATACTGAAAATAGCAGAGGGCCTAAAACAGATCCTTGCAGCACTCCATAATTTACTGACATTAACTTGGATAATTTCCTGTTTAAAAAAACAAAATGGTAACCATCAGCTACTATAAACAGGTACTATAAACCTCCTTAAAGGGTTAGTTCACCCAAAAATGGAAATTAAGTCATTAATTACTCACCCCCATGGTGTACCAACCCCGTAAGACCTTCGTTCGTCTTCGGAACACAAATGAAGATATTTATGATTAAATCTGAGAGGTGCATGACTGCTACATAGGCTCCCTAAGGGAATGACACTTGACAGCCCAGAAAGTCATTAAAGAAAATGTTTAAATATTCCATGTCGCAACAGTGGCTCAACTATAAGTTTATCAAGCGACGAGAATACTTTTTGTGCGAAAAAACAAACAAAAATAACGACTTTATTCGACTATTCCTTTTCTTCCTTGTAGGCCTGAAACGAGACTTCAAGAGATTTCCACGACGCATGCGCGAGAATTGCGATCTCCTTCAACTACTTCAGTTAAGTTCTCGCGCGTGCGCGTCGTGGAAATCTCTTGAAGTCTCGTTTCAGGCCTACAAGGAAGAAAAGGAATAGTCGAATAAAGTCGTTATTTTTGTTTGTTTTTTCGCACAAAAAGTATTCTCGTCGCTTGATAAACTTATAGTTGAGCCACTGTTGCGACATCTTCATGTCTTGTCTTCATTTGTGTTCCGAAGACGAACGAAGGCCTTACGGGGTTGGTACACCATGGGGGTGAGTAATTAATGACTTAATTTTCATTTTTGGGTGAACTAACCCTTTAATGGCTATTTAAGAGTAGTTCACGAGTTCACACTTACATCAATTAAACAGAGTAAAGATTATGCGTATTTGGCGTGCTGTCCGGGGGGAGGGCTCCGAGCTCGGAATTTTGCCCGAACCCAAGTACTCCCCCCGTTGTTGTAAGAGTATTAGGACTATAAGTGAGGAGATGGGGTGGTGGAGGGATGCTGTTAAACTGTCAATGAACGGAGGTAAGTTTGCTGTATATGTACACAGCGCTTAACTCGTTGATTAAGCACCACTCGTGTCTAATTGGGTTTGATTATCTGAATGTGCTCCACGTGTGTTTAATTAGGTTTAATTATCTGAACGTGCTCCTCCCGAACTTTGTTAATAAAACATCATGTTGTGATCAGTAAAACAGTAGTATTGAGATGCAGCCTTGGTCAGAAGCCAGAAGGAAGTCATTTGTAACAAGTGCAGTTTCTGTGCTATGATGGGGTCTGAATCCTGACTGAATTTTTTTATAGAATTTTTATTTATTTTTTTGCAAGAAAGAGTACAATTGACCAGGCACAACTTTTTGTAGTATGTTAGACATAAATGGAAGATTTGAAATGGGTCTGTAATTTGCCAATTGTCGTGGAAATAATTCTATTCGAAAAGTTAGGAAGAAAGACAACAGTGGAAACCTTTCAAAATTCAAAGTATTTAAAGTTTAATTCTTTGCAAAGGATTAAAAGTGACATTCACATACAGACAGAGTCTAAATGTGAAGGTGAAGGTCCGTTTCTTTCACCTCAGATTATATACTCTTACACATCCTGTGTAGGCTTGCATCTGTTTCAGAAAAACCTTAAAAGGAAATGTTGTTTTCAAGTTTCTGGTCTCTCAAGTTCTTTGTCTCACAGAAACTTGCTCAAGCCCTTGGTCACACATAAATTTATTCAGACAGACCATCTAATTTTAAAGTCTCCTATCAACTTGACATCACACTCTCTGCCTATATTTATTTCTGTCCGAAAACTACCCACATACATTTCACACTTGAGATATACCAGACCACTAAGACTACGTGACAGAACATGTTGTTCCAGAAGCACATCCTAACTTATGCATTTCTATCAGCTTGGTTATATTCTTTAATAATGTTCTTTAACTTATATGAACATCTCTGTTAAATGCTTATTGGTTATGTAAATCTTTTTAGTTTAATAAAATGTTAAAACAAGTTAATCTAAATGTTAATAAAGAAAGAAAGAAAAATAAAAGAACACATCTAATGTAAAAGGAAAAACACTTCTAAATGTAAAATTTCGATCACACAATTCATTAGGATCTAGTTGTGGTTTCTTAATGTGTGGTTTGGGTAATAGTTCTACCTGGTTTTAAAACACGGACCCATATGGCAAATGTTAGCAGTACACACCTTATAAAATAGTGATCAGTGACATTATCACTTTGCGGTAGAATACCTATATCAGGAAGTGATGTTTGCTTGACCCCAAGGGTTATCTTCATTACTAGATTCTATAATTCATTACTGAAAAATACTTCTAAAACATTTATTGGTCTCAAGTAATGTTCATTTCAACATTTACTATTGGTAATGGTAACTAATGAGACATTATTGTAAAGTGTTACCAAGTTATTATTCAATTCTTATTTCAAAATACATCCTCTTTCTTGTTTCCTCACATTTTCCCTCAGTCTCAGTTTGTCCTGTCAGTGTTGGATGGTTCTTTCCCCCTGCCTTCACGTGAGGTAATGGAGAATGATATTGAGTTGGACATTGCCGCCCGTCGTGCCCGTGGGATTGCCAACCGCCATATCCTTAAACTGGATTCTGAGCAGTGGGCATATAATGATGAGCTCGCCCGCCTGGGGGGATTCCAACCCCTCCCATGCTATTGGAGCAACCTGTACGAATCCAACAAGGTGTTCCGTGCCCGAGACATGCTCAATTACAAGACCTACAACTACACTGTCCTCGAAAACATGGACTGGAAGGTGCACGATTTGCATGGCCAGCAGCTGCAGAAGCCTCTGGCTGTTAAAAAACAAATGTAAGCTGTGGTCGAAAAATATACCATCTTTCAGGTGATAATAGGCATATGCCAGTGTAGCAAGTAAAATTAGGATATTAACAACTTGTTCAACTTTTTGACTAATGTTTATCAATTATTTTATACAAAAATTTAACCATACTTTTATTTTTATGAGCCAAAATATCTTCAGTTTCTAATCTTGTTGTTTGTAATAAGCTACTTTTAAAATAATAAACCATAAATGAACTTAAACAATATGCACTTATAGCATGTTAAAATAATTCATGTCATCATCTAAAGCATGTAATCAAGACCAGATTTCCCCAACCCCAAGGAATGCTTATAGATGCACCCAAAAAAATAAAATAAAATTGTATTTTATGTGAATTATGACATTCCAAACATGTATGACTTTTTTTGTGGAAACATAAAAAGAGATATTTGGAGAAATATCTGGTTGGGGGTTTTTTGTCCACACAATGGAAGTTAATAGTCATCTTAACTCTTTGGTTACCAACATTATTCAAAATATATTTTTCAAAATAAAACTTCCTTTGTGTTCCACAGGAAAAAAATACAGATTTGTAATGACATAAGTAAATGATGACAAATTTTTCATTTTTGGGTGAACTATTCTTTTAAGCAGGTTCCAGGGGATACTTGGAAAGATTTGATGCATGTTGTTTGGATTGTGATTAGTGATATTGGGCTATATAAACTAGATTGACCTAATGCTAAGCAAGAGGTGTTATGTTCCTGCAGTCATTTTGTGTCTGAAACCATTTCTTGTTAAGGTTTGAATTGTGTGTGCCCTTTATGGAACATTAATGTCCTTTGTCAGTCACATCATGCATGTGTAAGTGATGAGAACTGCACTACTTGTGGTTATTGTCAGAGATGTAACAGACGTTTTATACTATTGCTACAATTGTCTGACCTGTGCTACAAAACTTTCAACCTCTGTATGTAGCACTAGTGCTAATTGCAAAAGAAGTTAACGTACAGCCCAGTAAGGATATCTTGTTAAAAAGAACTCATTTCAGATTTGACGTTGTGTGGGGCTTAATGATGTTCTAAGACATAAAAGGTTGGGAAACACTGATCAAGACTTTTGCTGTAATTATCTCGTCTTATTAGAATAAATGGTTTTCATTACAGCTTAAATCAGTCATGAATTGAATAGTAATATACACAACCCAATCAATTGTATTTTCAGAATAATATATTTTCATAATGTCAGATAGACAGTACTTGTTCCAAAAGAATAACCACAAGCACAGTAACCAATGAATGTCTAATTCTATACACGGAGACACGAAAAGGCACCGCTGGGATTCGAACCCAGGATCTCCTGTTTACTAGACAGGCGCTTTAACCAACTAAGCCACGGCGCCCTGTGCCGACGCGATGAAATTTTCTTTTCAAGAATGGCGTAGTCAGTCATTAATAAATAATAGCATTACTCATGACCTCATTTAACTAATTTCTATACTCAAAACATTTGGATTTTGGAATCCCGCAAATGCAGATCTGTCCGAGTATTTCCGTGATTTTGATATACGTTGACAGATAAAGCTAACAGCATAGACATTTTAAGTGATTTACGAGCTTTAAATATATTTAGATAAATAATTATGGCAGTTCTAATGCAATACATTATCCATACGTTCGATCATGGAACAACTTCATGGAAGCCTAGTGAAAAACAACTGCATTAACGTTACTCCGGTTGTTTACTCACGATGCTAATGCCAATAGTGCAATTGCAATACTCCAGCCACGCGATGGCAGCACAACCTACACGACCAGTGAGGTTTTAAACAATATTATCAAACGGCAACTATAACCATAGATATCCATGACTATAACATTTTGTGAACCTATAGCAATAGATGACGCACGCACTGGACATTTTAAACCGCTGTTGAAATCACGAATAACCGCGTACACATCATATCTGGAACAATGCAGACACACGACACAATCCAAGCAAAATTCTGAGTCACTGTGGTTCTTTCCATGTAAGTAACTTTCACTGATGTCGCCATCCCAAAAATAGGATCTACATTGGAGATAAAGAAAGATTCATTCAGTCGCTTTAACGTTGCCAACCACTCGGGACATTTTAATGTCGTGGTCTCATTCTAACAGCTTGTTTATTCACCGGCGTTTATTTTATTAGGTTATAGTGACAACATTATAGTGTAGTAGGCTAGCTGAAGCGCATCCTCTCACTCCTCGCCCCCTCGCTATGTTCCCTCTTCCCTTTCCGCCGTTTGATCCTCGACTTTTAGTCAGAGTCAGACGATACGGCATTGTGGTTGAGAAGAGGTTTGCTTATCGATGTGTTAATGAATAGTGTGTAAATTTGTAGTAGTTGAATGAGGACATCCTGCTTTCCAGATCCAATTTACTTTGGCACAGGTGATCGATAACTTGTTACTGCTAAAATAATACCTGATCATCTCCTCTAATGTGGCCAGGAGCGCGGGAACTATTTTCACAGGTTAAAAAAAAAGTAATCTATTAATCTTTACGTTACCTTTAGTAGGCCTAGCTAATCAACAGTAGCCTAAACCTTCAGTAATTAATTTAACTGTCAATTGTAAGTATCCGACAAACCTTTGTTCTTATTAAATCGTTTTAATTTTATATTAATATCACAGTCGTGGCCTTTCATGTTATATATAGGCATATATATATATATATATATTATATACTGAAGGTTTACTGTTGATACTGGAGTATACAGTATCTCACTAAAGTGAGTAGGCTACACCCCTCACATTTCAGCAAACATTTTATTATCTTCTCAAGGTACAGTAGGCCTACTTTAGAAATGAAACTTGGATATATTTTAGAGTAGTCAATGTGCTGCTTGTATAGCAATATATATTTACTGCTTGTATAGCAATATATATTTACTTTCGTGAGATACTATATATATATATATATATATATATATATATATATATATATATAAACACAATACACAGTCCGCATCACCGGGTTCAATCTTCAACCGTGTTTGGTTAGAAGTGCCCCATGATGAAATGTAATTTTCAGTTGGTGTCAGTATACATCAATTATCAAAATGTTCTTGTGCATGGTTTATAAGAAATAAACACATTCCTTTTTCGTCATGCAGTGAGTCTTGTCAAGTACTTTAAAAACAATGTCTATTAGTCTAAAGTTAGTACATTTAGAGCATTATTGATGATTTTGGGCCCCCAGAAGTGTAGGACCGGCGTGTTGACATATCAGGAACCTGTTAGGACCCCATGCATCCCATTTGCTCAAATTACTTTAGGTACTCTCTTTAGCGCCTGGTTACAATATTACAATTTCTACAAAATCATGTTATGATAAATGAGCCATTCCACCGAAAGGGTGACATTTCTGTCCCCAGGACATTAAATGTATAAAATTGCATGAAATTTAACTCTAAAAGACATTTTATTATTATTATAAAAATGTCCTGCACATTAAGCTAACTACAAATTTAAAATGTATAATTAAAAACATTAATAAAAACTACATACAACACTAAAAAATAGCATTTTCTGCATGTCCCCACTCTCTATCTCTAAAATTTACCATGAAATATGATGATTAAAATCCTTCAGAAATCTTAATTTGTTTGCAGCATTGGTGTGTGAATTTATATCCAAACTATGCTTTAAAATGTTTGTTTTTTTTCATGAGAAAAAAAAATATTTTATAATATTTTAGATAAAAAACAAAATTTAGTCATGTCCCCGGGTTTTCACTCAGTCACGTTACCCTAACACATCCCCCCCTCTGAAAAACTTGGAATATTCCACAAGACACATTTTCAACAGGAAGTTGCATCATCTGGGTCTTCTGAAGGCAATGGGAAGACCATAAGTAAGTCCTCTCTTTTTAATTTCTGTATATTTGATGAAATTGTAACTATGACTGAGAAGGTCAATCTCAACATACTGTCCTGTTACCTAAATTATTTCTTAGATTTTATTTGTTTATTTTAAAAATATTAACTTTTGGTAAGTCATTAGCAATTGCTCAGTGTCCTTGTGCTATTAGCATGTATGCTATGTGGCCATATGCCATGTATTTGATGACTTTTTGCTTAAAAACTCAATCCTGTTACTTTCAGTCCTGTTGCTTATATGAAAAATAACAGGAGTGAGTTAAAGTAACAGGACTGAGTAGAGTCCTCTGTTTTGATTTAATACTGTAAATATTAGTTGATATAATACTATTCACCTGAATTATGAGTTTTAAGGTTGCAATTACTTATAATGTAGACATTAGCATTTGTTTTACAATGTGAACCATACTTCCAGGAAGCTAGTCCACCACGAGCTGACTGAAACGTTTTGTCTTTGTCTTTCTTATATTTTGTAGAAGATGGAGAGAACCCATACTATGCAGGTGCCAGAAACACCCACCTATGGCATATTGCAATGAAAGGAGCGAAACACACCCGCAACCCTTTCTTTTTCCCCCTTTTTTGTCTTAACTTCCCTTTTTCTCCCTCCCTCTCTCTTCTTCTCTCTCTCCTTCTTTCTCTTTCCACCTCCTTCTCTGTGAAGTTCTATAAGCGCATAGTACACCACTTCAACACAAATCTTATGCACACACAGTCATGTACACTCTCTCTCTCACACACACATATGGACACTCATTCCTGTTACCCAAGTGTTCATTCCTGTTACCAAGTGTTCATTCCTGTTACAAAGTGTTCATTCCTGTTACTATTTTTTTTTTTTTTTTTCTAAAAAAATAAAGTTAAACCAGTGTTTTTTTTATCATTTTTGTTTGGTCCATCATTTATACTATAGTTTAATAATTAAATTATTAAAACAATTATAAACTTGAGGGTTCGGTCTCCTTTAAAATGAAAAAATGGCTTTGTGTTTTCTATTAAAATACACGTTGCCTTAATATATTGTGATTTTTTTCCCCACAAATATCAATTATTTGAACATATAACCAACAACTTCTTTAAAATAAACACTTTCTTGTGGGGAAAACAAAGGAATTAATTGACATGCTTTTTAACATGCTTTTTAAATGGCACATAAGTTTCGGTAACAGGACTGAGAAAATATGGTCCATCTTCTGCTTAAACCTGGTAAAAAAAAATTATAAAGTTGCCTGAGATTGACCAATACGCATTTT
Source organism: Tiaroga cobitis (assembly GCA_030578255.1). Taxonomy (NCBI): domain Eukaryota; kingdom Metazoa; phylum Chordata; class Actinopteri; order Cypriniformes; family Leuciscidae; genus Tiaroga; species Tiaroga cobitis. The sequence continues at coordinate 16,470,405 of CM060597.1, read as the reverse complement.
GAATAGTTAAATATGTGTAGTATTAGATTCAGTGTTGAAAAAAGATAAAAAATCAAGTAAATGTTAAAGAGTTACAACAAGCAAATGTCACCCATTCGGTGGAATGGCCCAAATGCTGTTTGAACGATGTTAAGCTACGTTAGCTTAAACACTAGCATAGCATACAGAAACACGATTAGCCTGATAACTTATACACGCATTTGTGCCCTATATGTGTTCACAATCACATCTTTTTCATCAACACTCTTGACCCATTAATACTTACTATTCTGTCTCTATTAATTTTTTATTTATTTAAAAAAAACTTGCTACGTGTACTTTGCTAGACTAACTGGGACTAGTCAGAGCACTTATTGTTGCCCTATTGTTGGTTTGATTGCTTCTATTGCTCTCCTCATTAGTAAGTCGCTTTGGATAAAAGTGCTTTTTTTTCAGCAGGGGTTTAATAATGACAAAAGCTATTTTAGTGTAACTCACAGATTGTCTTGTTATTAATTATTTAAAAACAGTTTAGTCAATGGCAATGCTTTTTAAAAATTGTTCACATGTAGCTGCTGTCATTTTAAAATGGTCATTTTAAAACAACTCTCAGATTTAATTTCTCTTTTTGAAAGATAATTCCTTTAGGCTTAATCCTCATATGAGTAGACTGCTTCCAGATGTTTTTGCTCTTCTGTTCCATATTATTCCGCTCTACTGTTTTTTTCCCCCTCTCACTTAAAGCCATGGTTTTCCAAGTGATGTAATATCCTACCACAATTTCCCAGAGGTGCAGTGTAGAGTCATGACTTAAATGTCTATGCATCATTCTAGGATATATTTTACAATTCCACTTGACTATTTTTAGCTATAATATATTTTATTCAATTATTTATTTGTTATGCACAAAAATCACTTTATTTGTAATGCATGATGAAATTAGTTGTAAATAAGAAAACAGCTTTACAGTGCTTTAATGTGAAAATCTTGAATTTATACACACACACATACACACACACACACACACACACACTCACACACAAGCAGATATTTCACATTACAATACAGATCAAGACTGATTGTATTATGGATAGTTTATTTAGTTTCACCAAAACGTGGGAGGTGATGATTGAAAGCTGAATAGACATACTGCCAAGGCCGGCTGTTATTGTTGTTTTTTTCCTTTTCTGTGTGCTGGAATGTGGAGACAGTGGAAGGTGACCAGAGCCAAATGATCCTGGACAGATCAAGAACAGTGATTCAAATACAGAAGAACAAATGTGTGTGGGTGTTTCCAACTGACTTGGTGGAGCCTGCTGTCTAACACAGAATTCAGTTTCACAATTTCAGAGATTAATATTATAGGCACCGCAATGTCATGGCAGTAATTTAATCAGTATGAAAAACGGGCAAAGGAAAGGGGCAAAGTTTTTATATAAACTGGACTTTTGAAATCAGACTCAGACGTCCTTACGATTTGCGTATGACAATAGAGAAAAAGACAAACACACCTGATGCAGAAGGGTATTTAGACTGAGGGAGATGACAAATGAAAAATCTCAGGTTTCTAAATCATTACTGTTAAGATTTAATGGCATAAGAAGTATCATGCTTAGTTCAATCTGTTGTATACTATTATTATGTAATTCAAGGCCGTCACAAAGGTATTTCAACTGATTTTGATTAAGGAATGAGCAGTGGTGAAGTCATTCCTTGTTTATAGACATGAGAAAGGTGGGTGAGTGTGAGGATAGACCTTATCCGCAGAAAGTTTAGGATTCCCAAAACAGAGCTTGCTTAGATTGACTGTGTTTAGATTTGTTTTTGGACAAATGTTTTCACAGGCTTCTGATTAATAGAGCAAAAAGGGTTGATTGTTATGTACTGTCAGTAATGCCCTTGTGCCAGTGTTTGTTTTTGTGGGTGTTGGCAAAGCAACTCAATGTTTTACTTCTCTCAGTTTGGCTTTTGTAGAACAGCATGTCTTCTACAGTAGGTGTTTTGGGCATCTTAAGGACCCCTCTTTTTCCACTCTGTCTTGAAAACACCCCAAGACCATGTGAATCATTGTGGTTTTACAGACTCACCTCCTTTAGCACTGGGAAAATATGAGTAAGCATTTCAACTGATTGAATAGGGTCTTGTACTCTCAGCACAGAAATACAAATATGCGTTTTGCTGAATGTTATGCGTTATGGCTAAATGTTCCTGTAGCCTTAACAGAAGAGTGCAATGTCAAGGTCGTGTGTTAGATTTTCAGGGAATTCCATGTATTGAATATAAGTCCCTTTAGACAAAAGCGTCAATAATGCATAAATGTTTTGTCTTTTAATATTGTCAGGGATATCTGGACCCATTTGTTATTAGTTTCACTTTCATGGACTTGTAGTTTGTATTCATCAGTCACATGTGTTCTTTGTCTTCGTTTCCCCCACTCATCTGTTTCTAGGACACTAATCATCATCAGCTGCTCATCACTCAGTTCATCACCATCACGTAAGTTCCTTCCTGTGCACCCTCAGTGGTCGGTCGATGTTTGCGTGTTGTGTGTGTTTACCTTTGTTTCACACACGCACTGTTACACCTTCTGTCTGTTTCTGTGTTTATTGTATCATATCATCTTCGTGACAAATATATTTTAAAATGTAATTAATTCCTGTGATGGCAAAGCTGAATTTTCGGCATCATTACTCCAGTCTTCAGTGTCACGTGATCCTTCAGAAGTCATTCTAATATGATGACTTTGTGCCAAATTTGAATAAAATATTTTCTAATTGTTATCAATGTTGAAAACAGACTATGGAATGTTTTTGTGGATATCCTGATACTTTTTCAGGATTCTCTGATGAACAGAAAGAACATTAGAATTTTTTTGTAACTATGTAAAAGTCTTCACCATCAATTTCAATCAATTTAATTGCATCCCTGCTTCATAAAAGTAATACTTAAAAATTTAAGGCAGAAACTTTTTTTTTTTTTGCAATCAACTTGGATTTTTAAGTCATTTCAACTTAAATTACATTAAACTGACTTAAAAATTAGCTGAATCTTGTATAACATAAACAAGTTAAATTGCTTAACTTATTTTGATGAGTTTAAACAATGTAAAAGCATGTGTTGTCATAACTTATTGATCATATATTTTTACAATGTATTAATAAATAAATAAACCCCAAACTTTTGAAAGATGTAGCTTAGTAATGTAAACTTTCATTGTTCTCTTTCAGAGTTTTCTGTGAGAAAAAGACTCCGTATAAAGGCAAGTATTCATTTTAAAAGTAAAGTGAGTAATGCTTCACCACACGAAAAAGTTTAGTGTTTTTGTACCCATAAATCCTCATATCAATGATTCAATTGTCATGTCAAAATTCAGCATGAGTGTATTGGGATATTTTTTACTCCTTACTGTTATTTCTCCAGACTGATGAACACATCCTGAACCATCTCAGACTGTGACTGTGGGGAAACACACTGTATCAAGGTAAGAAGATAAGAGCAATACAAACAGCAGCACATACACTGCATACACGTGTGATTCAGCAGCTCTTGTACTCACTGATGTCACTGAGTCATAGATGCTCATACACATGCACACACATGCTGCATGCTTTCTGTTTTGTTAATACCATAGATATCTATGTTCATGAAATGTCTAGGGCACAATGTCTGTCTGATATATTTGCTTTGATATCAGGGAGGTGTGTTGTAGATATGTGTCTCTGCAAGGTTGTTTTTCAGGTAAAGACAAGTTTAAGTTATGTAAGTGTCTGGATCTGCACATTTGTGTTTGTTTAGATCATTGTGTGCGTGAAATGAGATTTCACTACCATTCACAAGTTTGGGGTCAGTAAGATTTTAAAATGTTTTTGAAAGAAGTCTTATGCTCACGGCTGCATTTATTTGACCAAAAACACAGTAAAAACAGTACTATTGTGAAATATTACAACAATATAAAACTTTTTCTTCTATACTTAGAAATGTAATTTATTACTGTGATGGTTGAATTTTCAGCATCATTACTCCAGTCTTCAGTGTCACATGATCGCATGATTCTAATAGATTTGGTGCTCAAGTAACATTTTTGACTTTTATCAATGTCGTGAAACCTGATACACTATTTTCAGGATTGTTTGATGAACAGCATTTATTTGAAATAAAATTTTTATAATTTTTTTAGAACAGTGTAAAAGTATTTTACTTGCCCCTTTCCTGATCAATGTGCATCCTTGCTGAGTAAAAGTATTATTTTCTGACCCTTTTTGGACAGTGTACTTCAGAAGTAACATTCACAAAATATAAAGTTGGAATTGTTTGTTTTAGAGTCACAGATATGGGAAATACTTTAAAAAATGTAAAGATTTGAAGTAAAAAATCCAGTACCAATTAATTAAAAAGTTACCAATTAATGTGGCTGCTGTGGATGTGCGTGCAGATGAGGAGAAGATTCTAACCACAGTTTGTACTCTGACTGCAACCACAGCTTACTCCTTTGGCACCACAGCCACAAAACATGTTAACACAAGCTGTGGCCCTCAAGACTTTCAAGCCTCTCAGCCTCTGAATCATTTCACTAATTATTTTCTCTTGTGTACACCCTCTTGGCAGTGGGAGTCAGATGTTTATCTTTTGATGTCTTTTAGTTTGCCAGATGTAATTGTTTTGCCATGTTATGCCTTCAGTTATGTAACCTTGAACAAAATGCCTCTTGTTAGCAACCGAGTTTTACAGTAGTTAAATGTCAAATGAAAACAAACCGGCTCTTTCAAAACTAAACACAGTCTTAAGTTAAGATTTCTTCCTCATCCTAGTTAAACTTCTTTGGGGCATTGAGTAAAACATCAAGCATATCTATTGCAAAATACTCATTGTCATTGTCTGTGTCTGGTCTTCAAAAAAATCCACCCTTCCTATCAACAACACCCATCATGAGAAACACGCAATTTCATGTAAATGTTAAAAGTGTTCAAGGATATGCCATTTGATGGTTCAGCTTTCCTGTTTGCCCCTGAAGCTCTTTCCTCACTCTCTAAGATCAAGCTGTATTGGTAGACCTGGATGTATAAATTTGTTGTGACTCTTGGAGCTCAAGGCTAAAACACAGGACATGTTTTTGTCTAATGCAACACTCTCTCCTCATTGGTCATATCCTGTGCCTTATCTATTTAGCCAGAGCTTTGTGGTTCAAATGCAGTCATTGTTCAGAAATAAATCTTGCTGCGAACCATCTCAAATAACATGGAATTTGTGGTTGATCACTTAAGTAGTTCAGTGATGGCAGAGTAAATAAGCAGGAGTCTTTGTAACAGCAGTGCATTGATTCTTTAATTTTTTAATGAAGAGCTAATGTAATATTAGGAGTTTAATAATTGTTTTATTAATTGCAATACTTTTGCTCCATATTACAATATAACATCAATATTTGTGTATCGGTATAATTACACATGCAGTATAACAAAAATGAATCTTTAAGATTTGAATTCAGTATATGAACTGTAGTTTAATGTTAATGAAGCACAATGAACTATTACTGTTTATGTAAACTTCACACTTAAGCTTATACAGTGACCTTTACTTGCTAGAAAATGAAACCTTCTTCCCCTGAACGTTTTCTTGCTAAATTAACTTTTATTTTCTTTGCAGAATATATAAAGTCATCATCAGTTGAGGTTGCAAATCATCACTTTCTAGTTTGATGAACCACGCAAGTGCTCAGGGGTCAGGGAATACCCCATGTCCCACTTACACAGCATTCTTTGTCATCCGCTCAGCCTTTTCCACTTACTCATCTCTTTATGATCAAAATGGAGAACTCCAAAGAATCACATATCCTTCTCCATGTTTAAACCCATCTGGCTACGATTATGATAATATTATATAATATCTATAGAAAAAATAAAAGATAAGCTTCTTGGCTACTGGATGACCTGCCAGATGCCTATTTATGCCATTTAAAAATAGAGAAACAAGATATCTGCAAGTAAAGGATCCACAGGTATGTCCAGAATGAATAGGTCATGATGTTATCGAAACAACATTTCCCTTTTGTAATTTTCTGTTTATCACATCAGCACTTTTTAATAGAAAAGTTTATTTTTTAAATCAACATAAATCATGATACTTAATACTTAATCAGCATGGCTGTTATTTTCCATGGACACTGCATAAAAGTTAAGTGAGTTTCTGACCAATATTCATGATTTTTCAGTCGTCTGTGCAATACAGATATATAACTACACCAGCTGAATCTTGCTTATATGAGTTACAGAGTAGATGCAAGTTTATTATTTGTATTGAATTTTCAATTTATTCATGAAGTTCATATTTTGGCTTGTTTCTAATTAGGTATACTCAACTGTTCTGATATAGTGATTTCATGTTTCTTTAGTGATTTTCATGATTACATGTGGACAGTTTTACATTCAAGATTTTACTTTCAAGATCTCTTATATCCTCCTCTCTTCACAGCAAGATGCATCCACATGTTTAAAGTTTCCACTTGGTTCTCCTCAACCACATCTGGTGTCTTTCACCCACTCTTCATCTATTGTTTATCAGTTATTAGTCATAATGACCACAAACAAAATATTTCAATATTTTTCAGACTGTTTGTTTGAACTCCTTGACAACAGAATAAACTGCAATTTAACAGTAGGGCCAAATGAGAAGGCCAAGTGAGAACAGCCCACACAACAAATTACTGTTGGATTATAGTTTATTATGGGTTTGCATATTATATCTATATTTATTGTAATTTTTTAATGTCACATTAAGATTATTGCTCCTTTTCTTGGATGTTGAAGGAATATACTGTGTGTGTAAATGTGTGTATATGTATTCATCAACATGAAGCCCACTTTTGCTTTTCACACAAACTTGTATGCTAAAACAACAACATAAAATTAATATTATGTTCTGCATAATAAAATAAGGTATTCTGTAAGTGAATGTTATTTGTATGTTTAATTAACAACATCATTTACTCTTAGTTTTGTTTTCTCAGGGCCGGAAGATGGAGTTTTTAAATATTGCATAAAAGCACTTAATCTTCCAAAATGTGGTTTTGGTTTGTTCCTTTCCCAAACGTTCCTTGGATGGATGCCATGTGGTTACAATGAAACTTAGCAAACTCATTCCATTGGGAAATGGAGTTGGCGTTCCTTTTGAGCGCTGCGAGTTAAATTTTCCATTCTCAAATTTAGAGGAGAGGGTTAGTTGACATGACAACATGACACATGACATCATTATTAGGAGGGAGTTACAAGTAAAATGTTACTAAATCATCAATATTCTGTACTAATAAAATAGGCTATTCCAAGATATACTACTTAGCAGAATTTTGATATAGGCCATTATGTTTGTGGGAATGAAGTGTAAATTCACAAGACAACTACGTGTAAGTGTATAAATGACTCTGGGTAAAAGAGGAGATATTACAATACATTTGACAATATATTTTACTGTTTAGTGCTTGCATGCAAGTCATGAAAACAAGGACATGTAAAAACATCTGTGAGCTTAATTAAAGCATGACATAATGTTTTCAATCTTTATGGCCTGTGAATTTTTTTTTTGACACTTCATTGTCTGGTCCTTTCAAGCTCTCGCTCCCTTTTCAGTTAGTTGCTAAGGAGACAGATGTTGTATTCCTGTAAAGTAGTTGGTAAGTACTTTAACGTTTCTCACAAGAAGTACCTGATTGTGTGTGTTTTTCTGGTTTTATAGTCATGCTTCTCTGCAGGCTTTCTTTTCACATTCAGTCTGTGCCATATTCCATGTTTGGCCTTGATGATAAAGCTCATTCCAGAGAGAATTAAACGTGACATGAAACATAGCTCCAAGTAGTTTTTCCATGCCTCTTGTCCTTCTGTCCCTAGACACAACACTATTCCCAATACTGTGAGAATGTAGCTTTCTTTATGAGCATGTGTGAAGGAATGTGCTTTTGGTAGAACCAAATATGGTCATGTGATGTGTCTTTCCCAAAGGTGAGTCAATGGTTCAGCTTCATGTTCTTAATTGCTCAGGATGAAGAACCTATTTTTATACACGTTCTGGTTGCCGAGTGTTAAATGGATGAACTGGTCAAATTAGTTTTTTGGCACATAGGGATGAGCACAACCTATTGTAGTAGGCTAGTTGTAACACACATTTTAAAACTTTCCACACATGCCAGCATGAGGAAACTTGGTATATTTACTAGTTGCCATCAACACTATATAGATAAAAAAATCTTTGGAAGATATAACTGAACATTTATTTAACCATATAGCAAAAGTAAATTTCTTACTTCAGTTAATTATTCATCTCTGTTTTTTTTATTTTATTTAAAATGAGACAAATCTGATATTATTTTAATCTTATATCTGTTATATAACAGTTGAGATAGTTCTTTAATGCTGATCTAACCAGCAGAAGACACTAGTCGAGTTTAAATTCCAGCTACGCAGGTGGGACATGTAAACGTGCCCATAAGAACTGTGCTATTCTATACTTTTATGCTACTATTGAAAAACCATGAGAAAAGGTGAATAAAGACTGAGATAAATAATTTTTAATTATTATTATGTTTGGAACTTAGCTGTATAGCTGTGTTTTGCTGTGTGGTTTGTTGTCAAAACTCAAAAATTACTTTATTTTTAATTATTAAACAATGCCATTATTTTATATGAAACAGTTAATAATTGTATTTTTGATGAAATATTTAGATAAATAAATAAATTTTTTTGATTAGATCAGATAATATTATAAGCAGTCACCTGTGAGGCATGTTGTCACATTTCACTTCCTTTCTTTCGGGGTAAATCAAGAAAAAAATGTACACTGTATTAATGAAACAAAACCACATAATTGTACTAGACGTGTGAAATTATCTATCCATCCATCCATCCATCCATCCATAGTATAGTAATTTCTATCTGTAATAATTTCTTGTTTTTGAATCTAATTTATTTACTCGGTTATATTTTTAGTGTGGGAAAAAAAATAAGCATGATAAAATCTATCACTGTAAAAAATTTAATGATTAATAAGTTATGACAACATATGTTTTTACACTGCTTTAACTCATCAAAATAAGTTAAGCAATTTAAAAAAAAAAAACGTTTTATACAAGTTAGCCTATACAAGATTCAATTAATGTTTAAGTCAATTTATGTAGGGTAATTTAAGTTGAAATGACATAAACATCCAACTCGATGTACTTAAAAATTTAAGGCAGCAACTTTTTTTTTTTACAGTGAGTTTTATTAAACAAAGAAACAATATTGAAAGCTTAAATGGCTGATTAAGGAGCTGTTACTTCTGCCTTAGACTAAACGTATGACTTTGCTGTTTAACAGTCCCGTAAAATGAAAAGAGACAGACAGACAGGGAAAGAGACTGGGTGGGAAAAGTGTTTATGTTTGTCTGATGTCTGTGTGAAAAAAGGGGAGAGGGTGACTAAAAAGGCAGACAAAGATGACTTCATAACTTCCGCTATTGTGAGTGTGTGTGCGACTGAAGGGGAGGTCTCAAGTCCTTTAAATAGCGCCAGCGCTTTTCACAGACACTTCGTACAACTCTGGGCTTGTACTGCATTGGAGGATCACAATAACAAGCGAAATCTACAAAGAAACTCTACAAAAGTAAAGCGTCTTTCAGGTAATTGTATGTTCTTGTTCGGCCTCATACCTCAAATGGACTAAAAGCTCAGGCTATAATCGATGAGCAATGATTACATTTTTTTTCGTTGTTAACAATAGATTATGCCCACATGTTTTGGTCTGAACTCTCAACAGCATTGGAAAACAGAGTTGGATTGTGAAATTTGAAACTTTATTTAATCATTAGTTGTTATTATCAGTTGACCTGAACAACAGTTTAGGCTGTACATTATCGTTATGAGCCTTAGAATTGGGTGAAGTGTTGTAGACAAAGGTCCTTATGTATTGATCTGTATAGGTAAACGCCTGAGGTATGAAAGAGTGAGTCAAGATAGACAAACAGAAATAGCATGCATGGTATTGCATTTGAACAGTGGGTGTTGAGTCTTGCACATGAGGGAGAATTTTCCAAAGGGAAAGTAAAGAAGCAGCTTGTTCTTTTTGGACAAGGTTGAAACATTTGTTTGTCTCCATGGTTTTGCCTAGTGCACACCCATATTACTATCTTTCATAAAATCTTAACAGTTTTGAATTAACACAGCTGACATCTCTCTCCTGTTCATCACTTATTCAGAATGCAGAGCCTGAGTATGCTGCTGATCTTTACCCTTTGCGGGTCAAGCTTGTGCAACCTTATCCAAGAGAAACAGATGGATTTTGGACTGCAGGTGTTCTCCAACGCTGTCCAGTCTGCTCCGGACAGAAATCTGGCTCTCTCTCCCTATGGCATCTCCTCAGTACTGGGCATGGCTCAGCTGGGAGCCTATAGCAGCACACTCGAAGTGCTCACCTCCAAGATGGGCTACTCACTGCAAGGTAAATAAATATGAGCAGTAGATGTAATTCAGATCAACTGAAAATATGTTCTGGAACAGCTTCGAAGAAACGTAATTCAATCTTTGTATTGAGTAGGTGGCCATGTATCATTTATATCTCCTATTCTGATATTTAAAACACAATATCTGGCATTCCTAAGTTCCTTAACTCTATTCTCGCTTTCTCTTTGATAGTACGAGGAATGCCAAAGCTACAGAGGCTGCTTCAGAGAGATTTGGCCAGTGAAGATGGAGTGGAAGTGGCCAGTGGTGTCATGGTCGACAGAAAGATATTTTTGGAAAAGGTCTTTAGACGCAGCCTGACCAAAGCTTTCCAGAGCGTCCCACACCAAATAGACTTCACCCAGCCAGAGATGGCCAGGCAGGTGATCAACTCCTGGACATCTGACCACACTGGTGGTAAGTAATTAACGCTGTAACTGCTATTTTGAATAAATCACCAGGGATAATCATCATTTGTAGATCACTTTGGGTTAAAAACATCTGCTAAGTTATTAAGAGTAAATGTAAACTCACTCATCATACACCAAGACACCTAACTTGACTTTTTAATTTCTTAGGAATGATTTCTAACTTCCTCCCATCTGGGGTGCTGAGTGAACAGACACGTTTAGTCCTGTTAAATGCCCTCCACTTCCATGGGATCTGGAAGATGCCCTTTGACCCTAAACTTACAAGGGAACAGCTCTTCCATAGAGTCAACGGCAGTGCTGTATCTGTTCCTATGATGACAACGACTCAAAAATTCAACTATGGTGAGTGTCAAGGATTCGTTTGAAAGGAATTCATAGATTCATGGCAGGGAAAAATCCTAAAGTAATTTACAATCGTCTTTTTTCTCTCCATGCAGGTGAGTTTGTGACTGAGGACGGTGTGGACTATGATGTCATCGAGGTGCCTTATGAGGGGGAGACTATAAGTATGCTTCTGGTGACACCATTTGAAAGGGATGTGCCTCTGATGGCCTTGAACAAAGAGCTAAGCAGCAGCAGGATTCGCCAATGGAGAAAAGAGATGAGAAAGGTTAACAAACAACTAGCTATTCCAAGGTAACCGAGACCGATGCATTTCTTTTGAACTTTCTTGAGCTTTTTTTTTATTTGTTTTGATAAACATTTAATAGGGTTAATTTAATGACGACCTTTTCAGGTTCTCTATGGATGCAGAAATTGATCTGAAGTCTACACTGAGCAAGATGGGTCTTGGAGACATTTTCAGCCAGAGCAAAGCGGATTTCTCTCGCATTACCAGTGAGTATTGGAAATGATCAGATTTTATTTTTGGCAACTATGTAGCTGTTTTGTCAAGGAATAAATGTTAATGGAATCTCTTTTTGATCTCTCTCTCTCTGTTCCGTCCACTTAGCTGAGGAACCTTTATGTATATCCAAGGTCCTTCAGAGAGTAAAACTTGAGGTGAACGAAGAAGGAACCAAAGGCTCATCTGCTACAGGTACAAACACTGAATTACAACCTACCACAACAAAGATTAAATAGCATTACCAATCATTACAGTGATACCAAAATGCATCTTTTACATTATTCTGTGGTTCCACAGCGGCTGTCATCTACTCTCGCATGGCTATAGAGGAGATCACACTGGATAGACCGTTCTACTTCCTCATTCAACACAAACCCACAGGTCAGTTGTGCTTTCACCTCATTACATGACATTTGGATGGCTTTTTAATCTAATTAAATGTCAATGTATTTAGGACTTTTCTTTGTTCGCTCCCTCAATATTAATCTCCCTTGCTTAATTTCACAGGTGCGCTGTTGTTCAGCGGTCAAGTTAACCAGCCTCAAGAATACTAACAGACTGAAGTAACCGTACAAGCAGAAGGACCAAAGAAACTGTCAGAAAGTCTGCACAAAACATACTACTGAAGACACTAGATCTGTTTTAAAATGGGGGGGCAAAACCTTCTATATCTGCCATGTGAGCATTGCCTGGAGTGCCAAACTTTAATAAGAAATGTATAAACAAGGTTATTCAGTATGTTTTCCCTGCTAAAGTGGAGAAGTATCTAGACTATGAAAAGAAAACATTATTGTTCAAAGCACATGTCCAAAACATCAAGGACATTTAAAGAACATGAATTTAAAGCCTCTGCAGACAGAAGTTCTACATGCACTAACAATTTGAAGACTGAATTAATGTCTATGCTTGTTTCATCAGATGTTTAATGTGCTTATATTTTTTTAAAAGTTGTATTTTACAGTATTTATATTAATTTATTGTCGAAGGTCATATTTTCTTGAAGACTGTTTATTAAAATGATTTCCTTTTATAATAAAAGCGACCACAAAACACTTTTGGCTTTGTTTATTAAATGATTGTGGAGCTGGCGACACCTTGTGTTCAAAGTTTGACAACAAACAAAAAGTAAAATATATTCCAGCACTTTAGACCAATCTTTTTTTAACCTTTATTTAACCAGATAAGTCGCTTAAGAACAAGTTCTTATTTTCAACAACAGCCTGGCAAATTGAATGCGTAGCTAGGCCTTTGAAATAATAAACTTTCAGATAAATGTATGATTAGCTTGTGTTATTGACTTGCAGTACAAATTGTATTGCGATGATTTGTGGCAATGATTGACCAAACTGAGCAGCAGGAATCTTGGGCTATGAACAGATTAAAGTTCTTTGACTGGTATATTCGTTACCATGGTAACCTGAATCAGCCCTCTGGTTTGTCATGGCAACAACATCTGAACATCTTTCCCTGATGCCAGAGTGGCAACGCTGTTAATTTTCACAAATGGACAAGAAAAGCACTTTATTACTTTTGTAAACATAAACACATAAAACTTTTGCTGTTTTCTATTTAAGAGCAGGAATTAATTTCTTGTGAAAGCAGCAAACGGACTTTCTGCAAGAGATCTTGTGGAGACTGGAATGCGCAGTGCGCACGCGCGCTGGTGGTGATGACGCTGTACCTGACTCATCTCTAGTGACAGGAAGTCCGGCTCAAATCAGCGGATCGGTTCTTGTAAATGAGCCAATTCAATAGTTCCTTTACATCATGATTAATCGTGATCCCTGACATCTCGGCCTGGCATATTACATACTCTAAAATACTGTCGATACGCATTTCTGCTTATTACGTAAAGTTTCATTAATACGGCTGTTTGCAGTAATTCATTAGTCCAATTGGTGAATGAATCGATTCAAACGATGCATTGAAACGATCCGACTCAAAAAACAATTCGTTCACAACTACTAGGACAGCGCTACTCCCGGGTCCCGGCTGCTTTAATGGGGCTCTGAAACTACGAGCTGTCAATTAGACATGTATTGATATTATCTTGGGGTATTTACCAAAAAGTGGGTTGCTGTTCACTGAAATTACCTGACTGCTCTCATTAAGCCGTCAGAATGGTAAGTTATACTGTTATAGCGGCATTAATCTACACTTTTCAGGCAGAGCTAGCTAGCTAAAGCTAAGTTAGTACCTGGGCACCTCAAACCCTGTTTAATGATTCACATCTCACCTGTCGGGCACTAGGTGGTCTATTGAGTTTGGAAGCTTTGTGTGGTTTAAGTTAACTTACATCTCTCGAATAAATCGTGAAATTCTCTAACGTTAGATGTCATAGATTAAAAAGTGTTTGTTCTCTACCCGGTCAGTTTGACAGGTAACGTAGATCTGATTGTTAAATTGATAGTATTTATTAATCAGCGAAATGATTTTCACTGCTTGGTGCTCAACCGGAGTGTTTCCTGAATAACGTTACCCGAGGCATCGTTGATTGAACTTGAGGTTTCGAATTAAATCATTTTCTAAAATCAATTTTTTAAAAGTTGTCTTTTGACTCATTTGATTCGACCCGGAAACGGTTGTCTAGTTGTGACAGTGTATTTTTAATGTGAGATTCAGATTAACTGTGAGTCAGAATGCCTTTAAAGCCACAGTAAATTTCATTGCGGGTTGTAGCGTCATAACACTATGTTCTCTCAAAACTATTCCGAAGTATTTCACAACGTATTTCCTTTGTTTAATCAGTTAAGCATGAAAGGAAGTGCTGCTCTGAGAGATAATATCCATCACATCATAAAACAGTGTTTACGAACTGAAGAAAGCACTAGGCTTAATGCTCATAACAGAGGGAAGCAAAATGTGATGAATTTACTCTGTCCACACTGTCCAACACTTCCCTGTTTGCCATATTCAATAAACTGGCTGACCTGAACTTGCTTATGCTTAGATCTATAAACCGATGTTACAAAACTAAAGAGAGCATTTTTCTCCATATAAGACCTTTTGTTTTCCCCTCTTTCTGTGTTGCAAGAAAAACAGCAGAAACATTCATCGCTGTAAGTAAAGATTTTTAGTTTAGCAGTAGATGGAGATCTGATTGTCTGTTCTGTAGATTTTAATGTTCTTTATTAACATTAGATTTCCATGAATGTGTGAGTTTAATGTCCCAACAACTGTGTGTTAAAGCTACTAACAAGTATTATAAGACATGACATTGATCAAGTAAAAACAATGCATGGTTCTAACAAACTATAGGCTTATTAGGCTATATGTGGAGGCTAAATTTTAACTTGATTTGGCTGCTAAGTATGGACACCTTTTTATAGCATTGAAGAATATAGTCTCTTTCCCTTAGGAGGTTACTATTCTTGTCTTTGGCCTCAATAAAAAAAAAATCCCACATTTCTCCCATCTTTTTTTATGTCTTTCTTTTTTTGGAAATCAAGTGGCTGTTGTACATCAGAGCCTTTCACTGCCAAGTGCAGTGCACCATTTTTAGACTATTTCAAGGGCTGATGTAGGCAGACAAATTCTGGTACAAAGTATAAGTCCTCAATTTAGCAAGCCGGAAAAAAATTCTCCACAATTAAACTAGTGTGTGCTAAGAGTAGTGTTCCATGTGACAGTCTTGTGGTTTTTAATCGTAGTGTGTCATATACTAGTTCTGTGATCAGAAAATGTGATGGTTATAGATAGCCTTTGGAGTGTATTGAGTTGAATGAATGCACCGTGTTGGATATGTGGGGCATGTCTGTTGGGAGCAGATGCAGTGCTCTTCAGCTCACCTTTTAAATATTTAACACTTCTGAAATGTATAGGCCAGCTTGCTTTCTAATTTTGTAATGATGGATGACGCTGAAGTTCTTTTAGGAAAAAATTGTCCATTACGCCTCCTTCATCCTTTCTGATAAGTCAGAGGCTGGTTCTATTGAATCATCATCATTCGTATGTGGGTAGTTGACAAATAATTTTTTTCAACATCAGGTTGAATTTTAGGTTGTCATTTATTTGAATTAGTAGTAAGGTAGTGTATACTTTGTCAAACTTTTTATCTTCAACCATATAAAATATCTTTAACCAGTTTTAGTCGCTTTTGGCCTTTTCATCAGTCCTTCGATTACAATTGAATATTCAAAACTACAAATATTCCATGTAGTCTCTAACTCAATATAAAGTCTTAAAAACTGTATGTAAAATAAATATTCTATACTTCATTTAAAATGCTATTTGATAACACTGCAGCATGCCATCTACTCACTTCTAGTTTTTGATCATAATTCGTTTTTTTCTGTATTATCCAGTTCAGTGTTATTGAAAACTAACATTTTTTTTTCATTCATTAAAATGAATTTGAATAAAATTAAAATATAACTATTAAATGGAAAAACTTAAACCAGAAAAATATTTATCTAAATTAAGTGTATGTGCTAAAAGGATCAAATTCGTAAGCCTGAAATAAAAATAATAGACATAACAAGCGAATAAAAATGTCAAACGCACATGAAAAAAATGCTAAAAATGTAAAATATAAAATAATAAAAAATAAATGTTAATAAACACTATAATAACACATAAATAATACTAAAATAACACTGTTCCTATTTTTCCCCCACAGATTTATTTATTTGTTATATTATCTGCCATATTGACTAGTGTCTGGTTGAGGAACTAACTATTTTTCTTTATGCAATCCTCTCCTGTCTTTCTCTCTCTCTATTGTTTGTAGATGCGCTTTATGCTTCTGTTCAGCCGGCAGGGGAAGCTACGACTCCAGAAATGGTACACGGCTACGGCTGAGCGTGACAAAAAAAAGATGGTCAGAGAGCTCATGCAGGTCGTGCTGGCCAGAAAACCCAAAATGTGCAGCTTCCTGGAATGGAGAGATCTTAAGATAGTCTACAAGAGGTAGAAAACCACACATGCATTTGATGACTTTGTGAGACAGAAATGTCGGTTGTACATGTCACTTTTCTCTGTTTTTTACATGCACACAAAAGGTTGTCTGAAATAAAAGCTACAGTTAAAAAATTTAGTCCTGGTACACAAATTATATACCTTTTTCCCCTTTTTTTCTCTCCAATATAACTATCTATTGAAGCATACTTCAAATTATTGTGAACATGAACAATGACTCATTTAATGTGTCAGTATTGAGTGGAATTGTTTGAAACATCAAAATACATTTCATATCTAGTTACCTACGCACAGCGAAGTGTAGTGAGGGGGTCATTGTTTTTTTGCCACAAGGGGGCACTAAAAGTAAAGCAGCCTTGTTCTGTTGTGTATGATGCTTGTTTTTGTTTTTCACTTCAGCACTGCATCTGATGATAATATCATTATCATCATATATATTATGTTCTTGATTTGCCAGCTACTTAATGTCATTGAGGTTGGATTAAAGTGCCCCTATTATGCTATTTTAAAGGCTCCTTCAATAGTTTACATGCATCCAAGGTCAAAAACACTTTGATTTTCACATAATATACATTGCACGCCACCTTATTTCTCATAGGCCCAGTTTGCACCTGGTATTAAGATGCTTATTGGTCGATCTGATCAGAAGTAGACGAGAGTGACACATTCCCGTTTACACATGGTGTTTTAATCCGTCCCTTTTGTCCACTTTTACCCACCTGATTTCTTTGAGGATAGGGTCTATGGGCGGATAAATCTATGGGCTTTTTCAGATCTTTTGATCTAATGGTTAAAATAAGCTTGCACAATTTAAATATAAACACGACCAGAGACGACGGAAAAACACATGAAGAGCAGCGCCACAAGACGACGCTGAATGCTGTAAATGTGTGTTAGAAATCAGGAATGGTGAGAGAACATTGTGATGTATGTTTTCCGACAAAGTTTAAATCGTCGTTTGGCTAGCGTGCTTCCCATAATGCTTATGTATTAGGTCATTAGATGGAGAGTAGGCGGTCTTTTTGCGGCTGTTCGACCACATAAGTGTCTACACTACAAAAGCAATCTGATCAAATGCGTTTTCGACTACCTCTGAAAGTGGACAAGCTCAAAACGTTTTAGACCCCGTTTACACCTGTATTTAGCGTTGTCCAGTTAAAGCTCCAGTAGGTAACTTTTGAAAACATGTATTTGCTAAAACTGTCATTATGTCCTGACAGTAGAATATGAGACAGATAATCTGTGTAAAAATCAAGCTTCTCTAGCTCCTCCCAGTGGTCCTATTGCCATTTGCAAGAAATACACGCTCCCGGTCAGAAACAACCAATGAGAGCCAGGAGGCATGTCTTAGCAGTGTCAATCACGCTCGTGTACGCGCTGATTACACCCCTCTCTTGCACAACGCGAGCGCCGGAGCGCGAGCCGTCGTTCAAACTCAAGATTGCCGGCGTGCTGCAGCTGTGCTTATGACGGAGAAACAACCTAAACTGCCAATTCTCGAGTGACACCTGCGCATAAAACAAAGAGGTAAAAGGAAAAAGACTGATGACGATTTACAACCGAAAAAGAAAGAATTACACAGACCCCATTGACTCGGTGTCAAAACTCTAGCCGCATAACATGTAGATAAAATGTCACGCACTCTGCTAAGCAACAATTGAAACCTGCTAATTCACTGGCTTGTCATGTTGCTGAAATAATGTACTAGCACACCTTATCTAGCATTATATATCGCTAGAATAATTACTTACATGCTGTAACGTTAGTTACCGTTATATTAACGTTATCTTACTAGCTATTTATAACTTATAGAAAGAGTGCAACGTTATAAAGTTACATGTAGGCTATTGGAAAATACATAATGATTTGAGGACCAAGTTTGTAGTCAAAGTATGGGCAGGCCATAGTCAATGTAAAGCATATTATTGACGTTTAGTCCCTATTAGTGAATGTGCCATATAACTTTTTATCAGCCGTCATCGGTGGCCCTGTTTACTAGCCTGCGCGTTCACGACAGGCTCCGCTGTGGAGGACGAGCTGTGGAGGGAGGGCTGTAGCGCAGCAGAGAGCAAGGGGGTGGGACCTGGAAGTTGTGCTTGTTCAAATTTTCAGGCCAAGTCAACGTTTTCTCAAGAATCCCTACTGCAGCTTTAATACCAGGTGTAAACGGGGCCAACTAGTCAGAAAACGGTCCATTTGATGATTGAAATTGCGAAAAGACCACAAACAATTACTAAATAAACTGTAATCACATAAACATAAATGTTATGTTTTCTAATACATATATTTAATGCACGGATTGCTTCTGACAGTGCTGCACGTGCTTGCGGCGCCATCTGCAGGACACCCTATAGCATGTTAGCCAGGGTTCAAAGCGCCAAATCAAATGCAAGTAAAAATCGCCGTTGAAACTGTGTTACTCGCCAGTTGCCTGTCAACAAAGAGAAGCGTTAAAGGGATACGCCACCGTTTCGTTCATATTAAACTATGTTATTCCCTTAACTAAGACGAGTTGATACATACCTCTCTCGTCTTGCGTGCACCCAATCGCTCTGGCGCGCGAGACACTTTGATAGCACTTAGCTTTGCTCAGTTCATTCATTAGGATCCAAACAGAGAAGCGACCAAACACCTCAACGTTTTCCCTATTTAAATACAGTTACACGAGTAGTGTAACTCGACCAAGAATGGTGACACAAAATAAAACGTTGCGCTTTTCTAAGCGTGTAAAGTGGATGTATGGCGGAATACCACAGCAAGTGCTTGGGAGCACTTCGACTCGGCGCATATATATCATCACTCCGTCCGGAGAGGGGGAGAGGATTTTTCACGAGTGATGATATTACTGCGCCGAGTCGAAGTGCTCCCAAGCACTTGCTGTGGTATTCCATATAACTGCCTTCCAGACCATGTCACGCTACTGCCCATATCGCTGAGAAAGCGTACACTTCTGCTGGACATGCAGCATCTAACCTCCACACGATGGCAATTCTGCAGGTTTTCCAGACGCGACTCCTAGGGTCCCTGGATGAGGGAAGCCCGGACCCCGAGTTGCTCAGGAAACTGAGCACGGCGGCAGATCTCGCTTTGGCGGCGTCTAAGAAAGTCGCCCAGGGAATCGGCCGCAATATGGGCAGTCTTGTGGCCCTCCATCGCCATCTGTGGCTGACGCTGTCGGGGATGCGCGATACTGACAAAAGGCAAAAAAGAGCAGCGTTCCTGATGTGCGTGTCGGGGAGGAGAGAGCTTGGAACGTGTTCGTCGGACCCGCTGCGAAGAGGGCGTGTTCCCGCCCAGAGTTCGACGAGAATGTTTTGATTTTGAAACCGCTGTGTTCTGTTTCGATAAACAAAGTGCATTACATGTCTCAGCAAAAGAGCTTTCTTCCTCCCAACACTATTACCCGCGTCGTAGACGAAACCTCTCCCCCGGGAGACGTTTCGCAGAGCGGAAGCTCGGGGAAACCCGAGAAGGTGGCTATTTATGTCCCCGTGCAAAAAGCGGTGGACGAGCCATCTGCCCTCCATGTAGCGGCCAATGCTTCCCCGGTGGCTGGCGCTCAGCCCCCGCCGCAGCATTCATTAAAGCCCCCCTTATCGAGTCACCTGAGCGCGTGGTCGACACTACCGACGGCATCACATTGGGTGTTAAACACGATAAAACGCGGCTATACGCTCCAATTTGCTCGCAGACCACCCCGCTTCGGCGGCATGATTTTGACAGAGGTGTCAGAACAGAGCGCTCCGTTACTTCGGGAAGAAATCTCCTCTCTCCTGGCCAAACAAGCAGTAGAGACAGTACCCGAAGAGCGAAAAAATTCGGTTTCTACAGCCGTTATTTTCTAGTACCAAAGAAGGACGGAGGTATGCGGCGCGCCCTATTTTGGATCTGAGATTTTTGAACAAAGCGCTTGCGAAACGCGCGTTCAAAATGATAACAGTGAAGCAGATCCTCGCGCACATTCAGCCCGACGATCACTTCATTGCAGTGGGTCTAAAGGATGCCTACTTCCACATTCAGATAGCCCCGCATCACAGTTTTTCCCACGCGGCGGGGGTTTTATTGTTCCCCATACGTAATGTCGAGAGACCGACTCGATAAGGGAACGTCTCTGGTTACTCACGTAACCGTAGTTCCCTGAGAGGAGGGAACGAGACATTACGTAACCTGCCGTGTGGGAAAGGCTTACAGTTTCCTTACTCTCGTTCAGCTAAGATTCTGAGGTTTTTGGCGCCAGCTGTCACCTATATTGAGGAGTGTCAGCCAATCAGGTGATGGCGGGACCACCATTGGCTATTTGCAAGCAAAAGAGTTATTCAATCAGACTTCATAATTAGAGGAAATGGATTTCCCCATACGTAATGTCTCGTTCCCTCCTCTCAGGGAACTACGGTTACGTGAGTAACCAGAGACGTTTACATGATTGACTGCATATACACTTTTTTTTGATGGACATATTATATGTAAGCCATTTATCGGGTTGTGTGTAGGTATGCCAGTCTATATTTCTGCTGTGCGGTGGAAGAGCAGGACAATGAGCTGATTACCCTGGAGGTCATCCATCGCTTTGTGGAGCTGCTGGATAAGTACTTTGGCAGTGTGAGTCATTCCTCGCCACCACCCCTCTTTCATCTGGCCTCTCTATTTCTCTCTTCTTTTTATCGCTATTTCATACCTCACATCACAGCAACCCAAAACCTGTGAAATTCTCTTTACTTTTTCATCCTTTTTGTTTTATTTTCCCATCCACTCCTCTGGTTTTTATCCTCTGCTGTTTGTACCATGCCTGTTTTTCTCTGTACATGCCACATGATGCCCTCTGTATTGATATTATTTGCTGTTGTGCTTCATAGCTTTTCTGTTTTGATTATCTGATGGTTTTTGTTGCCTGTCATTTATTAAGGTTAATTCCCTTGTGTGTGCGTCAGTGTTACATTTTTGTGTGTAGCATTCACAGTGTTCCTCTTTGACCATTTTAACATTCACAGAATTGTCCCATTAGTTATTATTTTGTTTTAGTTGTGCCATTTATTAAAATATTAGGTTTGTCAACTAATTTGTAAAGATAAAAAAAAAATTTTTTCATTGATTAGTTATTTAAATAAATAAAAAAAAGTTGTTAGTGGTGATTCTAAGTTATGTATTTGAATCAACTTTTAATTATTTTCATATACACTACTGTTCAAAAGTTTGGAGTCTGTAAGATTTTTTTTATATACTGAAAGAAATTCATAGTTCTAGTCAGAAGGGCGCATTAAATTAACGTGTTGGTAAAGAAATTTATAATGTTACAAAAAAAATCTATTTCAAATAAATGGTGTTCTTTTGAACTTTATATTTATTCATCAGAGAAACCTGATAAATATGATTTCCATGGTTTCCACAAAAATTTGAAGCAGCACTGTTTTCAACATTGATAATGATCAGAAATGTTTCTTGAGCACCAATCAGCATATTAAATTATTTTTGAAATAGAATGATACAGAAAACAGTTATTTTTAATAATTAAATAATATTTCACAATATTACTGTTTTTACTGTATTTTTGTTCAAGTAAATGCAGCCTTGGTGAGCAAAAGAGACTTCTTTTAAAAGCAAAAACATGCTTTTTAATGTTTGTGTATAAATGAATATTTTAGCACAATAGATATTTCTAATATGGCATTTACATGACAGATTACAGATTAAATAATACAGGCATATTTAAGTGCTTATTTCTAGAAGCTGGAATTTTGCCTCATTTGGACTATTTCAATTAGGTTAACACATTTATGTGACATTCATAGCTGGAATATTATAAGATTCTTGTGCACATAAACAAGATAGTTTCTCATGTCTCCTCTGTTTTGTGTGTGTGTTGTACACAATGCAGGTTTGTGAGCTTGACATCATTTTTAACTTTGAAAAAGCTTACTTTATCCTGGACGAGTTTCTAATGGGCGGTGAAATTCAGGACACATCCAAGAAGAGCGTGCTCAAGGCCATCGAACAGGCCGACCTTCTGCAAGAGGTGTGTGTATGCATGTTATTTATGT
Organism: Tiaroga cobitis; assembly: GCA_030578255.1. NCBI lineage: Eukaryota > Metazoa > Chordata > Actinopteri > Cypriniformes > Leuciscidae > Tiaroga > Tiaroga cobitis. Next base: position 16,447,737 of record CM060597.1, on the reverse strand, counting down.
ATTCTTGAATGTTGTTTGCATAGAAAAGTCTAATAATATTACTTGTTTATATACTCACAACTCCTCTGAGTATTGCACATTGTAAGCTGCCAAGTTAAATAATCAGTGCATTGTGTAATGGCCTCAATGGAAACCCTTTTCTCCGGACAGGAGGATGAGTCACCCAGGAGCGTCCTAGAGGAGATGGGGCTGGCCTAGTACTAGTTTCCAATGCAGTCAAGACAGATGGTAAATTTCGGTACAACTGCTACATGTGAAGGGGAGTTTGCAAATGGGTCCAAGGGGAGGGAGGAGAAAAGGGGAATAAAAGAGGGTTGATGAGGTTAATTTTGATACTACTGAGATCAGCATGTGATTGTACTTCAATTCCAACCTTTTTTTGTCTTTTACATTTTAAAATGGCTGTCTAGCTGGGAACTCCTCTTTCTTAAACGACACTAGAGAAAGAGAGTTGCAGATAGACATTTGAATTTAGCAATCAGAACATTTAGAAGAATATTTAGAAAAAAGATTTGAGCCTCTCCATTTTAAAAACAGGTCATGCAATGCAATGCCATTACTATACGTCTACTGTAGCTGCTCAGGAAAAAATGACATTGACCATCCAGCCATGTTTATTTATGTGAGATGCAAATATTTGTACTTGTACCACTTTAAATTAAGTGCTATGGACCATAAGGAAATCTTCTAATGGGTTTTTTATAATGGATAGATTTTAAAGATATATTCACTAAATGGGAGGAATTTTAAATGAACCTTTTTAAATGGCTGCAATAGTGAATGGACTATATTGTGTGGTCTATTCATTCTGTTCCTTGAGCCACAGTAGTACAATGTCTGAATGTGTATCTTACTTCGAGAACACGGCAGTGAATCTCGACCACAAAATGGCGCTGAAGCTCTTTCCTGTTTATCTTGCTCTACATCCTATTCTCCAAAGATGTGTTTCTGACTGTAGGCATGGTGTTGGAGTTGTAATAAGTAAGGGAGTATTTGTAGCTTGTTTCAGAGAACAGAAGAGGGCTTTGATATTAAGTGTGATGTATTTACATAGCTTTTTAAACGTGGTGTGAAATAAGGGAATATTTTAAGATGAACGGTTTCTTTTTTTAAAACAATTGAATAATTCAGCATGAGGGCATGTTTTTCCCTGTGTAAAGTCCGTCAGGTAACCAAAACAGAATTATGTGTGAATGTAATTTTATAAATAATAAAACACAATTTTAGCCTAAACTTCTTTCTCATCTTTTTTCATTTTTCCCCCGGTCTATTTCAATATAATCAACCTGTTTGTTGGTTTTTTATGAATGCCAAATGACAGCAGTTACAGTTTATAGAGAAAACTTGCAATGTTTGTTTGCTTGATATTTCTACATCGGTCATGGCGTGACCTCTGATGGTATAATGTTTGCATCCTCAAACAAAAAAGACAGATGCTTTGTCAGGAATGTATTATTATTTGCGTGTGTGTGTGGAGCAAAGATAAAGCGTGCTGAAGAGAGAAAATGAGAGGGAGAGAGAGAGAGATTGAGTATGTAAGTGGATGAGTCACCAGTCGGTCGTTTGTGACAGTGGTGCAGTGAAGCTGACTGCAGCACCATTGTGGCAAGAAACAGACAATGAAGGAGGGATGGAAAAGTAGAAAAAGAGATTACAGGCGAAGATATAATCCATATAATGACATCAGACAGGCTTTTAGAGGAACAAAATGTTAATGAAATCAGTGATAATTAAAACGATGGAAGTCACAACACCACAGATATTAAGACACAAAACATGTTTTCAGTTTCGTGAGCTAATAATTTGCATTGGTAATACAGATTAGTTGTGCTTTTTTTAAATTCTTTTTTTTACATCAATTTAGCTTCATTCCTCATTCTCAAAATGTCCTATTAATATCTGTTTGTGTTTCCTTCCCTTTGTTGAGGATTTATGAATGCCTGTTGTGTCTGTCACCTTCATCAGTGTGCAGGTGTCAAACGATTTGACCCGCAGCGTGATTGCAGCCCTCCCTCCTTTTTCTAAATATAAACTCAGCTGTTGGTCAGTGTCTTCCTTTATCTCCTCTCAGTGGAGATGGAAAGCAGACAGTTTCTAGGGACCTTGTCATGTGCCCTTCAGCTTTTCACCCTCCTGTCAATTGCGTTTCTGCAGCACTTAGTGACTAATTGTGTATCCTGTGGTTTTTCATGAAAATGCAATGTGTCTTCCGTTTTTAATGGATGTAGGATTATAATGCTTGCTTACAAGTCCAATAATGTGTTTCTCAATATGTGTGCAGCTTTTATGTAGTGAATAAAATTCTGTATTTAGGCCTATAGTATTCTCCTTTAAGTATGCAGCTTAAAGGATTATTGTCTGAATTTAGGTAAATCACTATTTCATGTAAAAAGAAACAGAGATAAAAGTGTGCCTAAAACAATGTATATCCAATGCATAGTTATGTTTAAAGCACTATATTATGTGCAAGCTTCTTTAGTATAAAAATGTGAAGAAAACAAACCCCACTAGGGATACTGTGTAACTGCTTGTTGCTCTTAAAGGGACAGTTCACTATTTACTCACCCTCATGTTGTTTCAAACCTGTATGATTTTCTTAACAGCATAAAAGCTGCTTTGGTTTCCATCGACTTCCACTGTAGGACAACAAAACAATGCTGAGACATTTATCAAAACATCTTTTGTGTACCAAGTTTGAAACGCCAAAGTGAGTAAATGATGACAAATCTTTCATTTTGGGGTTAACAATGCTAAGTAATATTCTGGTTCCAAAACAAGTCACACTTGTGTTCTCAATTTCAATTTCAATTTTTTTTTTTTTTTTTAAAGGGAGAAGTCGAAATTAATTTTTGTGGTAATCCGCATTATGCCACAAGTGCTATTGATTGAGCTTGAACAAACCCTGGCTGGTCCTTTAAAAGTACACCTTTATACCTTATCAGCCTCTGAAGTGTACCACTTACAGGTACTAATACCCTTTCTGTACTAATATTTTCCCTTTCAGACAGTTTGGTACAATAGCATCTTTTCATTGCATCAATACCATAATATTTGGCTGTAGAAATTCACAGAATAATATAAATTCTGAAAACTCACAGCCAACAAAACATATTGCCTCACTCTCAAAATGGCCTTTGCGGCAAATGCATTTCCACTGAGTGTCATTTCATGATTTAGTCATTATAATTGCAAAGTTAATCAGACATGTCTTTGAGATTACCTGAAACAATGTTTAGCTTCTGTGGAACACATTTTATGACAGTAAGTATAATATGCTGGTCTCACACTGATGGTTTGATGGATGACTGCTCTTATTTTTCCTCTGTATGAGTCTTTTTCCATTGATCTGGCACCAGCACATCTCCAGTGAAAACTGAGTTTCTGCCAAGTGCCTCTGCATGCTCTCTCTCTCTCTCTCTCTCTCTCTCTCTCTCTCTCTCTCTCTCTCTCTCTCTCTCTCTCTCTCTCTCTCTCTCTCTCTCTCTCTCTCTCTCTCTCTCTCTCTCTCTCTCTCTCTCTCTCTCTCTCTCTCTCTCTCTCCCACCTCCTTCCGCCTATCATAATTGCCTGGCCTCTCTGCCTACCTCATGATGAATTTTTAATGTCATGTTGTTACTTCCTTTCCATTATCCTTACAGACAGTAACTCTTTATCTACTATAAAGAGTCAGTCTCACCCTCTCTTTATGTTTATAAAGGCTACATCTGTGAGGTTTTGATTAACCCGTGAGACCCGTGCCCTATAGAATCTATGAGCAGTCTGTATATTGTGTAATGTTTCAGACTTCCCCCATTAAGTGATGTAAGGTGAGGACATTTCTTCTTTTCATTTTTTTTTTCTTCTGGAGGATTGCCAGAATAAGTGTTCGAAAAGCTGATCTTGGGACAACGTTTACAGGCAAACCCACCCTAGAGCTTCCCTCCTCCATAATGAAATGTGAAGACCGCTTCAGGCCAACACGATGATGGACTTGGCAGAGATTGTTTTTGGTGGAGGTGGAACATATGGGCTTTCTGTGGGTTTTCCCATTATGCTGATCTTTTTTTTTTCTGCATCGGGGCTGTTGGGTTTTGAGTCATAGAGAATGTCGGACAGATTCGATATTTGATCAGGAGAACAAAGTGCATTTTCATTCCCCTGTTTTCTGGGCAAGCCTTCAGGGCAAAGGAACTGTGTTTGTCATTTTGCTTGTGTGCAGGTGTAACGCAGGAATGGAGTGCTTTTCGCTTTGATAAGTGCACATGCTTTCTTTCTGGCATTTGTCAGTGTGCAATATTGCCTGTTCGTGCACAATTGGATTTAACACACATTGGTAGATGTTTCTCTTTTTATTTAATTGAATCAGGTGGTATTATAGAGTCTGTTTGACTGAATTTGACAATTACTCTTCCCAGTTGCTATGCCTGAGTAAGTGAATATGACAAAGGATTGTCGGTGTGTGTTGGAGGCTGAGGGTTCTGCAGTAGAACGAGTATGACTCACCTCTCAACCATGTGACTTATGAATCATTGCTCCTCCGTGGGCTGCGCTCTCCTTATCAACCTCTCCGTCGCCCCATTCGCTCTATTTCTCTTTCTCTATGCCACCCTCTCACTTTCTTCATTAACATTATTATTGAATACCTCTCGCCACTTGTTTGGTGTCTCTTTATTCCAAGCCTTTCTGTTGTTGATTATAATTTCACTAGTCATTTCATTAGGCTGTCATTTTCTTTGTCTTCCCTCCCTGTCTGATTCCGTTTCCCTAATTTTCTGTTTTTCTCTTTTTTTTAATTGATTTATTCATGGGAAATTGTACCTGTCACTCCTTGTTTGTCTCCAGACCGGTCTCATTTAGTTGTTGTTAATAACATTCTGAATTGAAAACTGCTATCATTTGGTGTCAAGTGATTATGTACTAAGAACTTTTTTACTTTGCATATGAATGTCCTTGTTCACAAACAATGTTTGACAGATGTCATTGTACCCTTGAAATATTCTTTTTTTAATGGTTCTCTAGTAAAAGATGGATGATTAATGTGATTATATGAATAAATTAATAGGAATGAAATGTATATTAATAGGGGTGGTAGCCCAATTGTATACGGTTAAGTTGGAGCCACCTATATATATATATATATATATATATATATATATATATATATATATATATATATATATATATATATGAAAATATATATATATATATATATATATATCGGCTGATACTGAGGTCACAGCTCTGCCATTTCGTTGTTTGTTTTAATTAAAGCACTGAAATTCATTTTGTTCTTGTTTCAGTCATTTTGAATTAAAAAGCATCTATACACTCAAAAAAAAGTGTATGATTTTTGTAAAGTTAACAGTTACAATATAAAGATCTTTGAAAATAGAAACATTTACTTTAGCGACACTCCATATCTCCATTACTGAATGTCAGAGAATATGTAAGTGCATTTGACATACTACTTGAAGATTTTTTTCCCACTTGTTTTAAGTTAAAAATGCAAGTTTGTATTTTGCAATCAAGTCATTTTTTGCAGTGTGGTAACAAATAAAACATGAGCAGGTACAAAAGTAATTTGTTTGAGCTTCATGTATATGGGCTTTTTAAAGCAGGCGAGTTATATTCTTTCTAGATGTATTATTTATATTCTCTCACTCACTGTAAAAAAAAGTATTGTTGGTTTAACTTAAGTAACCTGGTTGCCTTAATTTTGAGTTTATCGAAATTAAAAAATTGAGCTAATAGAATGAAGGAGAATGGTCTAATCAACAGAAACTCAAAATGTTATGTTTTCTGAACCACATTAACTATCTATAACTATTATTATATGTTTGAAGTAGATAGAAACTCATTCAGGTCTGGATCAACATGAGGGTGGGTGAATGATGACAGATATTTCTTCGAAAACTATCACTTTAAAGCAGGGTTCCTCAAACTCGGTCCTGGAGGGCCACTGTCCTGCAGAGTTTAGCTCCAACCCTGATCAAACACACCTACCTGTGAGTTTCTAGTGATCCTGAAGACCTTGATTAGCTTGCTCAGGTTTGATCAGAGCTAAACTTTGCAGGACAGTGGCCCTCCAGGACCGAGTTTGAGTAACTCTGCTTTAAAGGAATAGTTCAATTAAAAATGTAAATTGTGTCATCATTTGCTCACCCTCAAGATGTTTCAAACCTGTATGAATTTCTTTCCTACAGTTGACTTCCATAGAATTTTTTTTTTCATGGAAGTCAATGGGGTGCATAAACGGTTTGGTTACCGACATTCTTCAAAATATCATCTTTTGTGTTTAGCAGAAGAAAGAAATTCATACCGATTTGAAACAACTTGAGGGTGAGTATGACCGAATTTTTATTTTTAAGTGAACTATTCCTTTTAGTGTATTTGCAAGAATAAAAAGCGAACCTCACTCCTAAACATGTCTCATGTGGTGTGAAAGTGGGGCGTCTCTCCTAATAACAACCGTCCTTGCTGAAAGTCTTTGATTGCACGCAGCAGTCTTGGGACTACTAATGAGCTCAGTCTCTCATTAGTCAAGACCCCTGCCCTGCTTGCTTTCTAGTTACATAGCATATACCTTTCCCTTCATAATTCTTTTCAACAGTAAATCTGTCCTCTGCCCTTATTTTAATGTCCTTTGGTATCTTAATAATGTGTGCATGCACATACGTGTCTATATTTGCTCATACGGCATATCAAAGCTAAGAGAAAATTCGACCTGGCATGCAATTAAGAAGACGATATGTGGCATTAATTGGCTCTGGGGCTCACACAGTTTGTAGGGCTAATTACTGATCAAATGAGCTCTTTAGAGAGATCATCTTTGAAAGACTTTCACACTAAGACCCTGAATGTTCATCTTTAATTTCCTTTTGGTAATGTTTGTGCATACTTTTCTTATTGTAATAAGATGGGAAAAGGTAAGCCAAAACTTTAATTGTAGCAATTTATGCTGGTAAATTTGAGCGTGCTGTAGGAAGAAATAGTGTGTAAACAAATGAATGAGATATGTGCAAATCTCACAACATGTGTTCTTTACACGAAGGAATTAAAAAAAAACAATCTTAATAAAAAATAGTCAAGTTTATTTATTTCTCTCTCTGTAGCAAAACTAGTCATCAACATGCGGTTATTTACATCCAGCAAACGCATGTTTATTATGTTACGTACAAGATACATCTAGAAAGGACATAAACATTTTTTCCTCACAAGACTCAATAGCATTTTTACTTGGATACACTAGTCATTCGTCTTTTTTTGTACTTTTTTCAATGCTCTTGATGTCTTTAAAGAAGCAACACATTTTAGATGCAAGTTTACAGTAACGTGCAGAAATTTTACTCCTCCACTGGTTCAGCTATCCTCATCCATTTTTCCCATAGCTTCCATCTGTCAGTCTTTCAAATCATTTAAAGAAAATTAGAACAGTGTATGCCCCCCTAACGTTTGAATATTCATTTTTTTTTTTTTTTTTTTTTTGATTGACAGGCACCAGTTTGGTACATTTTATTCATCTCATTTGGGACAATTTCAGCCAGATTAATCTTTCATAATCGTTACAGACTTCTTTTTAGGAAAATATGGTTTACTGATTTTTATTTAAAATTTCACTTAATTAACATTAACATTGATGTTTAGTAGATCTAGATTGATTCATTCTCATGTGAATCATTTAAATTAATAGATTGTCTATGCTATTTGGATTGAGCTCTCATTGGCCCAGTGATTGATTTTGGTAAGATGTAACTGGCCTAGGGGCAAAATAATCCATTAACATTTGACACATTTAAAACCACGAACATGAAATACATTTTAAATTGTCTTTATATATATATATATATATATATATATATATATATATATAGAATTCGTTTTATTTGTAAAACAAAGTCAAAAGGCTGATCACTGCTTCCCAGCTCCACTGAATAAAGTTTATGAGCTTGAGCTTATGACCAAAAATGCTGTTCATCTGAATAGGGGAAGAGAGTGTCTTAAGGCAATTAAAAGTTGTATTCAAAACAGCTTCTATGAAATAATACATTTGTTTCTTAGAAATCGTTGGAATGTATGAATGTCTTTTGTACCAACTTTCTATCTTTTTTTGCGTAAAAAACAATGGTATAAATACATTGAAGGGAAAAATTCAAAATGCAGACAGCGATAAGAAACGAATTCTATGTACAAGACTGTGTGCAGAGTGTGTCCTCTGCTTCACAAGGGAACGCACAAATGGTAAATCCTCAAGCAGAATACTTTGAGGTACAAGTAAGACTTAATACATTTGGTGTATTGAATTAACAAAATGTATATTTCCACCATTATGGCACTGTGATTGTTTATCATTTCTGTCTGAATGAATCTGTGTTTGCGTTCTTTAAAGGTGCAATTAGAATTTTTTTTTTTTTTTTTTTGCCATCCCTCTAGGATCAATGATATTGACCACTGGGATTTTAAATGTCCAAAATATACAAAACAAAATAAGAAAAGAAATGTGTTTAGATCTAAATGTGGTTAGATGGACATGAAGATCCTATTTGTGTTCTTTCTTGGGGGTAAACTTTGTATCTGAAGGAAACAAGTAAGTGTGAAGAAATTGATTTCAGTAAAAGAAACCAGAACATGATAGGTTGGCAATGAACAGTCTTTAAGTTGTTTCCTTTCACTTTCTTTTTTACCCTCCGCCTCCTCATCGCTCTTCACCCCCCCCTCCCCCCTCTAGTCTGTTCACTGAAACATCCGGGGATGTTTCATGAAGACCCTCTCGATGAAGTTCTGTAGCTCCTCTTCGCTGTCCTGTGGCGGCTGCCTCAGAGGACTGTAGTAATCATCTTCCCTGGTGACTACAGGAGCTCGGGCTGGGTAATAAAAGGACTGCCAACGACGTGGAGGTGACCGGGGTTTAGGAATGGGTACGGATTTGAAAGTCCGAGGGTGAGGGAAGTAGAGGTTCCGCTGGAAAGCTGGTTGGGCTCTTTGGGGAGACTGCGACCAGGGACGCGAATTCCGTCTGGGGGAGTAATCAAAGTCATAGTCCAGTGAGTTTCCCAGGACATCATTGAGGGAGAAAGAGGGCTTGGAATAGTAGCGGGATTTTGGTTTTTGAGGCGGGATGTAGATGGGGTAATACCCTCTGTAGGGTTTTTGATAGAACTTGTAGGAAGGGTAGGTACGAAAGGGCCACTGCTGTCTCGTCCAAATGTCTTGCTTGCTGGGCTTGACCGAGGCCCTGTCTTTGAACCAGGATTTTAATGGGTTCGTGTTCGGTTGAGGAGGCTTTGAGGGAGGAGGTTTACGTAACAGAGTAGAAGGTGCAACAGGGGCTGGAGGCGGCATGAGAGGACGTTGCCATGGGAGATTTTCAGGAGCATCTTTTTTCTTCTTTTTCTCCACATCGTTAATAATGTCCACCACATCATCAGCAGGAAGATGTAGCTTGCTTGAGATCTCAATCAGCTTATCAATAGTCTGTGGGTCAATGTCATCATCGTCATCACTAGTGTCCTCCTCATCAGAGCGCTTATCTTCTGCACCATTGTTGTCTTGGTACTTATTCTTGTCTTGTTTCACGATGTATTTCAGGAGCATGTCAGATGCAATGTCTGCAAGCTTTTCCTCCTCCACCTTGGCTCTTTGTGCTTCTGCTGCCTGTCTGCGAACCTCCTCTTGCTCTGCTTTGGCCCGAGTTTCCTCTTCTTCAGGGCTCAGCTGTTCTTCGTCCTCCTGATCTTCCTCATCTTCTTCTTCTGGGTCAGCAAGGTTATTGGTAAAGTCATCCATGAAGTTGCCTCCTCTTTGTAAAGGCTGAATTTTGTTCTTCTCTTGTTCGATTTGCCACTTTAGCTTCTTCTTGGACAGGGCTAGGTCATTGCCTTGAGCTTTAGACTTGATATCGTTGTTCATGAGGCCATTACGGTCCAGGTAATCAAAATACTCTCCACGGCTTCCCCTCTGTCCTGTGGACGTGTCACGCTCTCTCTTAGTGGCTGTGCTGTAGCTCTGCAGTTCCTCTAAAACAGTCTCCAGATTCTTCACTTCCTCTGGACTCAGCTGCTCTTCCTCCTCGCCCAGTTCTCCTCTCTCTGGCTCCTGCCTCTCCTCCTCCTTGATTACCTCCTCTTTTGTGGCCCCGTCCTGTGGAGCCACCTGCTCTTTTAATGGTACCGTCTGACTAGTGGTGTGGCTTGTCACTTTCTCCGTTAGCCGTTCCTCTTCCTCAACCCTTTTTACCTCTTCTTCCTCCTCTCTTTCTTTCTCGTCTTTTCCTTGCGCTGCAGCAGCTGCCATGACCAGCTCCAGCTCTTTGTGACTATCTCTGTCTCTGTCTGCACCCTCAAGATCCTTCTGCTTTTCCACTTCCATTCCCTCCTCTTCTCGTTCACTCATCTTTTCCTTCTGAGGTTGGTTAAGGGCCTCGAGGAGGACCGCTGCTAGGGTTCTAGGATCCACGTCTTTGAAAAGCTCATCTTCTTCGTTTTTATCATGTAGCGAGCCCTTTTCCTCTGATGGTTGAGTATATTGACTCTGTTGCTGAGCAGAGGAGGGTGCTGCATAGTTTTCACTTACTGTATTGCTGGCTGCTGTCACTGGACTGAAGGTTGCAGGCTTGACTGTGAGACTAAATAACACAAACAGGAAAATGACGCGAACATTTAAAGTTTGTTGGCACCAGCTCATGATACGTGTTGAACCTGAAAGACAGAAAAAGTGCATACATGGTCAAAGATCAAAAATGTTACAAAAGAGCCCTTCTTAATTGATTTCAAGGTGACCAAAAACAACAGTTTTCTATGCTTTATAGTTATATCGTGTTTTTGATATACCTTTGTCAGAAAAATTCTTGAATAAATGAGCTTGAGTAAAAACAGTCATGTGCATCGCTCAGAATGAAGATTTTTCTCAGGTAAGATGGTGGACACACATTCACTTTGCAGACTGCCTGAATGCAACACTCACTGTACAGTATATTACATTTAAAAAAAATTGTATGAATGACTTGTAATTGATACCTGGGAGCATTTCATGAATTGTTCATTACTGCAATGGAAGAACTAATGTCAATATAGACTTTAGTAGGCTAAATACTTTATTTTTTCTTGTCAAATCCACTGAGGGTTTTTCTATTCTGAAGATATCTAACAAAGCATCGGCCTATTTATATTTTTCACAAACATGGTTTAATCGTAGGAGGGGGAATATTTTGTTAAGCTATAATTGGTGTGTTATTGCCTGCTGCTTAGCTGATTTTGCAAAGGCGTTGTAATTGGCTCTGCGGCTTGAGCTGGTGCGGTTCGTGAGGACTCTGAAGCGCTTTGTGCATGTGATTGGTCGCACACGCGGCGCGGTGCTAATAATGTATAGGAGAAAAGCGCCTTAGCAGAGAGCCCTTCCGATGCGTGGGCGGTTAATGAGCAAGCAATACAAGGATGATCTGAAAATCCCAGTATGACCATGAAAAGCACGTTAGAACTAAAAAAAACAAACAAAGTATTTCTCACCCATATGGGGAAAAAAAAACACTCCATGAAATTTGGATTTGTGCCAACTGGCTCACGATGCATGGGTTAACTCTTCTAAAGTTTGACAGCTGCGTGCCATGCACAATTTTCTTATTTTTATTAAAAACAACAGTCTGTAGCTCCTCTCAAATTTGAAAAGATCAAATTTTTTGTCTTATTAGAATCGTGTCTCCACGATATAACAGCAGCTCTAACAGTAACACGCTCGCCCACTGCCTTAAATGACCGAGACATCTGGGGAGGTCTCATCAACAAAGAACGCAAGTAATCCAGCTCTAAGACGCCTTGTAGACGCCTTCTAGTAGGCCTATAATCTTCTGCGTTGAGACTATTAGATTTAAGATCTAAAAGTCTTCTATGACAAATTGAACCCAATCAACAACATTTGAAAGACATGAAAACAGATAATGAATGTTCTGCTGTTGAATTTTCTGTCAACATTTCTCTGCTCCATATGAGCTAGGCTACTTATAAGTATATACAATACGTCAAATTGGACCCCAGCAGGCAAAAGTCAAAGCATGCAGAAGCAAAACAACATGTTTTTATGTCAGTGTCTCTCGTGCGCTTTTGTGATTGGACTCGACGTAGGCTAGTTAGTTTGGGTATCTAATGCTATGGTGATGAGAAAGATGATGAAAGCATGAGCAAGGGCGTGGTAATAATTATTATGAGAGGAGAGCTGTGCCATTGATCACACCCGTTACTTTAATCATTAATTATAAAAGTCATCATTGCAATATTCAGTATCACTAAAGTGGTTTTTAATAAGTTTCATGCCTTCCTTCACAAATAATTGTTTTAGCCTACTTTTACTTTCTACATTGCTGCATTTTTTTTTTCATCAGGTCCCCTTTTTATAAAAAGACTTAAAAATGGATATAGCCTATTTTAGAATACATTTTTATTACACATGCCTAACATTTTTTTTTTTTACATGTAAACTAATAAAGCAAAATCTTGATGCTTCAGTTTGCGTTTTTAATTTATACTTCTTCTGTCTACATTATTATATACTTCTTTTCCCACGCCTTCTGCATTACTGTTCCCTGTTACTATAAAAAGAAAGCCGGGACTTACCGGGAATCCTGTCAGGGGCAGCGCAGTCCGACGCACTTATTGTGTCCTCTTCAAACTTTGTATTAAAGTTAAGTTAGTCTCGCGATTTACGTATACGAATCCATTTCAACAAAACATGCTTGCTTTGAATGTTGCTGTTTTGTTTGTACAGAAATATCGTTTGTGTAAGCCGTATGGTTGGCTATTCTTGCACGGTGCTGTGGGGATATTTTCAGTACCACGGTCAGCTCTCCGTGTTTTTATTTCGGCCCCACTGCGCCCACGTGACTGCACGTCACTCTAGCTCATTGACGTCACTGACTCTCTCCATTGATAAGAATTTTGGTGCTGATCGAACCCCGAGTCTTCGCTACGCTGCAGTGCCCAGATGAATGGAAGGAAACGGGATGAATGAAATAGTACTTTTTTTTCCGCCGAATAGAGAGGGCTAGACAACACGGGGAGGGCGAGACCGGTCCCTTCCAAGATGCAGCTGCAAACTGACAGCGCAACACAAAGGAACCAACAATCCTCATCACGATGTACATTGCCTCTTTAACAAAACGCATCAATGCAATTACACCATAAAATTCACAAAGGAAACAGCTGGCGCTTGAATCGTCAGTGCATGCAAAATGAATGCGTATTATAGGCTACATGTTTTGTCTGATCTGTATTTTTTTACATTAGCGAGTAATGTGCCTCTTCCGTATCCAGGTCGTGACATTATGTTACAGGATGTTTTGATGAGTGTTTGATGCATCATTATTACCATTAAAATCTTTTGCATCCGTTTTTTTTCTCTACCAGACAAAATGGACAATAAACATTTGCAGCGCGATATTCCTGGGATGTATTATGTATACCCATTGTGGACCATCTAAAAATAAAAACGTAATGCATCCAACATGCAAATTACAGTGAGACGACAGGTTATGTATTTTATCTTAAACATTCTATCGAATAGGCCTAAACACAATTTCATCTTGCATGATAACCTGCAGAGGACAATTAACGTTAATATGCCACATCTAATGTAAAGTTATGTCGTTCCACATTTTAAGATTTCTTCAATAACTGTCAGAGTGATCTTTATTATAGCCTTTGAATAAAAAAGCAATTAGTTTAATGTATCATTTGTACAGGAATGCTCGCAGTCAGTTTGCTTGAAACCTCGGTTTACAGAAACCTAGGTTTACAAGCTTGTAGTGTGTTAGAGAGATTTATACTCCGTATTCTGTAAACCAGTGCATTTTGAAATCAATCGCTTTTGTCAGTGTTAGTTTTCATTGACCCATCATCTTTCGTCCATATTGTAGGCTATTCCTTATCTATTTGAACGAACCACTTAAAATTTGAAAGGAAAATAGACCCAAATAAGAACATTGTCATTATTATTCATAGTAACTATTTTTGGAGATGTTAGGGACTGACACCCTCGTTTTTTTCCGTACAAATAAAGTTATGGTGACTGAGGCTGTCAGTCCCTCACATCCCCAACATCTCCCTTTGGAATAAACAAATGCCAAATGTTTGTCAGGAATGATGAAGCAATTGTTGAATATTTTAATCAACTTTGGACATTGTATCTATAGATGTATTAACAAAGAACAAGGTGGTGCAATAATTATTCATTTTTCATTTTTTAAAGTGCTTGTTTCCTGGTAGACCATATATATATTTCTTTTAAAATTTAAATGGTTTATTAAGTGTCATGTTGTGGTATAACACCAGTGAAACGGACTTACAGGGCTAGTGATCCTAAACAACTCTCTGGGAATGTACGTGTCAACAGCAGGGATCAAGCAGGACGAGGTATAGTGCACTTATCCATGTGCCTAAAGAATTTAGAAATCCAACGGTTCCAAAAGTTTGTCCAAAACTATTTTCATGCAATATCTAAGCTTTCTCAAGCGTTCCCATCTTCAGACCAAGGGCAAGCTCATTCACAAAACACTGATGATCCTGGCACTGGCCTTAGTTAGGCTACCATTGCCTTCATTTTTCTTCATTACGTCTGGTTCTTTTGGCTCACTGCTATTGCTAAGGGCCATTAGTTAAATTATTTGAAACGTGCTTAACCTCCTTCCTTACTTGTGTAATTAAAGAACCGTTTATCGATCTAGCCTAAATCTTAATGCCATTTCTACCTCTACAGTTTTGCTCATTAATACAGTAGACTAATGCGGAATAGTCTCGAAAGTCGTTTGCAAGTGCATGTTTTGGTTACGTGCTCGTATAGCCTACCTGGCAAGTGACGAGACGATAGCCTAATGGATGTTTTCTATTAGGAAAGTTAAAATAATCCAGCCATGTGAATTCTATCAAAAATTCTGAAGTGTTAAACATGAACGAATTGGATTAGCTCATGGTGAGAATGAGTTGACAGAGGCTTTACATGTCTGTTTACGTTAACTTTCGTCGACTGTCTCACACGAGAGGGCGACAGAAGAGGTACGTTCTGGCTTGGAGAATAAACAGCACTCTGTTGACAAATTACCTATCCCACGAAGATCTCTTGACGCCGAAAGAGAAATTCTTCCACCTCCATCATTTCCGCCCTGTGCTGCGTGCGTCGCAGAGAGGGAAACGCCGCGTTGGCGTTCTTTACAAACTGATCGTTTGTTCTCCCGGCTCTGACTGGGAGTTAATGAGGCGGCATCCACCGTATCTTGGTCTTCCCCCAGATGAATCTCTCTCTCTATACAGCAAGCATAACTTCAACACACGAAGCCTTCCATAGGCGCTTTAAAAAAATAAATCCATTTATAATCGATTCAGACAACTAACCGTGGGAGGGTTGCCCTTAGATTGGATATGTGACAGAGGCTTCCTGCCCACGCTTACGTACAAACAAAGCGAAGCGAGTCTTGCTGACACAAGAACTATCCAAACAGAATTCCCCTGTCAGACAACATGCCAGCACCACCTTCCATTTTAAACACCCGTACAACTTTTTTTAACCATTTGCGTAAATGTTCTAGCATGGCATTTAGGGCTGTTCTAATTAAGTGAAAAGCGGAATTAAAATCCAGTCACATTCAGCTAATTAATAAGCAGTCCCTTAATTGGCCTGGGATAGCCTAGGTTAGTGGCTCAGTGGTTCATGTATTAATGCAGTCCATTTACCATTTAAACAGGCAAGAGTGGAAAATGCTACGCAAACAATCATTTCATGTCATTTTTTATGTCATCTGGACTTAAAAAAAAAAAACATTTCGAAAATAATTTTTTAAAAATCTGATATATTTTGGATTTTATGAGTTGTGTCTCCTGAGTCACGTTGCCTGATTAGGGTATAAAAAAAGACCAAGTCATTAATCTGTTAACTGTTACTGCCACTGCATGTTTAAAACAATTATATCCCATACTTCACCTGATCTAATGTTGACAAATGACATATCATTTGAAAGCTTACGAACTCAAGATTCAGCAAATGAAACCCGTTTTGAAATTGCGTTACCATATGAAACGGTTGCGTTACCATAGAAACGGTAGGCTACTCTAAATTCTTTTATCGGCTCCTCCCCTTTTGGGCATCGTCATGTTTCATAATTTATGATCAAAACCTTTTCTAATCTTGACAAAACACATATTGTCAGAAAGGTCTGAGTCTCAAGGTTCCGTATTTTGTAAAAGAAGTGATATTTGGACAGAAATTAAATTCAATGGAATGTAAGTCACCCGGTGGCTATTTTTGGTATTATGCCTAAACAAAATCTCATGGGAACTTCAATTTTTGTGATATCAACTTCAAATTTGGAACACAACTTGGTTAGATATATGGCTTTAATTTTATAGTAATTTTATAGTAAAACATATTTTGTAAAATATATATTTTATAAAAAAGAAAAAATATTAAGTACAGTATATTTGATTACTGTAAGTTTAAACTTCCGTAACTTTTTCATACTTTCATTTTTTGAAGTGCTTTCACATCAGAAATAATCTGCTGACTGTTTTCTTTAAAACAAGACCAAACTTAGGTCTATATTCCAAGATATTCTTGAATTACAATAATTTAAGTTTGAATAGTGCATTTTAAATAGAGCTAGTTTAATCCATTTTTTATACCCTAAAAAGGCAAGGTGACTCAGGAGTCACATACATTTCAAAACGTGCTAAATAAAAACATGAACAACATATTACTTAATTTTATCCTTCAGCACCTTAACACAATGTTCACAAGTCACAACTAATGTTAGCAGTATTCATTTTTCTTTCAGAAGAAAAGTAAGTTTAATATATATTTACTTATCTCAAAATCTGAATGTTCTGCACCACTGGCAGCCATGTTGGATTTAAGTCAGGCTGACTAATTGATAACAAAAAAATTTGAAGCAAATCATGTGACCAGCATACTCAAGACAGACCAGGCTGTCATAAGTGATAAAAGGATTTGATGAAAAAATCGTTCTTATGCCCCAAAAAAGACAACAAAAATGATGTCTCGTCAGTCACGCTGCTGTGTGCTTTGTGGATGGTTGCACATTTGTGCTCGGGAATAAATAATATTGTATACCAATTTTTTGGTACAATATTACCAATATTGTGTAATATTATTTATTTATATAAATAACATTACCAAAATTTATATAAAATTGCCAATGAAGTGACACATGCAGAACCATTTACAGTCCACATCAGTGGTGAGATTTGCATGCAGAAGTGCATTATCTTTTTAGATTGTTAGAGTGAGCCAACATCTGTAAGTGTCCACACTAAATGATCTTTAGAATAACATAATAACTTTCCTCTAAAACTGCCAGCAATGTGATACAGTCATACATAGATGTGATTCAGACTAACACTGCCAAAATAGTATGCAATCTGGATATAATATATACAATCTGGTGCTTTTTAAAGATTCATTCATTCATTCATTATATGTGCAAAGCTGTTCAAATGTTATAGTAAACCTTTTGTTATGACTGCAATATTATAAGGTGTATGTTCAATAAAGACTTTGGTTATGCCAAAGAACCCTTTTTTCAAGCTTCAATCAGTGCTCATGAAATAAATATAAATGAAATATTCAGTGTTTGACAGTGCTTATGTAACTGCTTTAGAGCTGGCCAACATGCCACAACCTGGAGTGAGATCCATCTTCTGTAGACTTTACAGCAGCTGGGCATATAGTCTTTTCTTTATGCTATGCTATGTTCTCATCGTGCAAATAAACATTGTTGTGGTGTCCATCATACTTGAGCTGCTGAAACCTTGATCAGTTTATTTCATTTGGATTCCACATGAAAACTTATTTCCCACTAAATTGATAATTTTTCTTTCTATTTTTTCTTTTGAAAAGTATCATATAGAATGATGTCATATAGAAAAACACTGCGAACAGCAACATATTATTTGTAACCTTTTTTTTTATTAAAAAAGCAAACAAATTGGCAAC
This sequence comes from Tiaroga cobitis, assembly GCA_030578255.1. Lineage (NCBI taxonomy): Eukaryota > Metazoa > Chordata > Actinopteri > Cypriniformes > Leuciscidae > Tiaroga > Tiaroga cobitis. Next base: position 16,429,773 of record CM060597.1, on the reverse strand, counting down.
TAGGTGAAATAATTTGACAAACTGATATTTACGACGCACTTCAGTGCTCTGTGCATCCGGACACTTATGAAGGTGTTTATATTTCCTGTATGGATACTTGACTTTAAAATAGCAAGCCATTTACTACTTCTCTATAGATTAAATTTTGAGCGAAAAATCACAGCCTGATGTGATTTATAAGCATCCATGGTTTTGATGAATGGCCTTACATGATATTAACGTTAAAAGATGAAAAACATGGCTTACAGAATATCGTTTGACACGTCTGGGGTCCCGGTGCACCATTTGAATATTCTTTTACTACTGATGATTTGACAGCTAGAAGCAGATAGAGACTGAACCAGACAAAGGCAGCTATCAAGGAGGGTAAGAACATGCTGAATGATTCATTTTTTCCCCCTTGAGCCTTCAGACTGAGTGCCCTTATTAGTGTCATTGATAGTGATATGTATACATATCCTATTGCTCTACAGCAGAGCAGTAGATTTGCAGTGTAATGAGACATTGAAACAATGTGCATCCTAATACAGAAACAATATTTGAGATAATGTCAGTTAAAGGATGTAAGCATGGCAACAGAGGATGTTCACTTTGGAAAGTTTATATTTTTATCTCGCTTTTCATATGGATTAAAGCAAAGTGATAGAAAACTAAGGATTTAACATTGTTCTATTTCTATTCGATTTAACATATTTAAATCTTCTCTTTATGTTTCAACAGCTGTTACTTAAATTTTTTTTGAAGCTCACAATCTCACACTTATCTTAATGAAACACTCTCAATTTTAGCTAACATCTTTGATTTCTAAATCTCGGAGGCCACTTTCATCACCTTTGCATTTTGTTACATCACATAGAAATGAATTCAACATTTAAAGCCATTTTCGCATTAGCTGTACTATGCAATGATAAACTCTATTGACTTTTATTCTGGGCTTTATGCCTGTAAGATTAGCTGGCTTTACCTGAGTCTGAGGTCCACGTTTTTAGCATTGATTGAAAAAAATGATGTATTGTGAATGTATAGAGGAAAAAACGGAGGGGCCTGAAATTGAAAGTGTTCTGGGAGGAAGAGGAGAATGATGAAAGGGGAGAAGGGAGCTCTGTGGGGTGTGACGGAAGCACAGAGAGAAAGATGGGGAGACAGAGGAGGAGTAGAGGAGATTAATGAAAAGTGAAGTGTAATTTGGTGAAAAAGATAAATAATGCCGGCAGCGGCAAATGCATATAGACGCTCGCACTCACTACTAATGCTCAAGCACAAATTCACCAATTCAGAGGTTTTCACACACAGTCAGTCAGTGAATCTGCTATTCACTGACTGCAGTCTGAATCTGCATGAAATTACAATTCACCCTATCCCTTTTCTAAATGCATGTTATTTTATTGTCACAAATTTGTCCGTGGATAGGTTTCATTTTAAAGAGTTTTCCCTTGTAATGTTTGATCAAAATGTCATAACTGGACCTGCCGGTGAAAACGATAGACTACTCCCTGGAGAAGTATTGAATGCAGGACTTCTCCAATCATTCAGTCAGCTGAAACCTCATCCCCGCAAACTCGCATTCATCTTCCTCCGATTTTGAGTGCAAAACCCACATCATAAAGTCCGGTCAACAACCGATCCATAGAACCCCACCCTACATTTTTTTCTTTTTCCATAATGTCTTACACTTGGATGTACATCACAATATGGAAGAAAAGTTTGCATCATTCATTGTTTTCCCGTTTATCACAGTGAAGCTGCTTTAAAACAATCTTTCTTGTATAAAGCATATCAATTAAAAAAGAGAAAAGATCGGTTGCCATTTCTGTTTTACTGTGACTTTTTAAAATAAAGTCTTTATTTTTCAAATAAAAATCTTAATTGACATCTATGGTTCCATGAAAAACTTTTCCATTCCACAAAAGGTTCAGTGGAAAAACTTCTTCAGATTATAGCAAAAACCCTCTTTTTGAACCTTTATTTTTAAGTGTTCCTTTTGCCAAATTGCTTAAAATAGTCAAACTCTTTCTCTTGACATATACAATGCGGAATGAATAAAGATCATTTAATGATCTTTAAACCCTATAATTTAAAAAAAGAAAAAGAAATAATGCAGATTTATTAACTATTTTAATTTCAGATCCCCTATAATGTTAATACGCATTAGTCCAATGACTCCAGCCCCTTGCTCATTCTCTACCTCTTCCTCTCTCTCTTTCTGTGGTTTTGTTGTAGTGCTATAGAGCTGATGTTATTGGACCTGACGATTTACCGCCTTGTTTGGAACCGGACTCTCTCCCACACACTTTTACCCCCCACTGCACATGTGTGGGCGAGGAGAGAAAAAAAAAGTGAGAGAGAGAGAGAGAGAGAGAGAGAGAGAGATGCTTCTCTGGTTTGGCATTGGGTGTGTACACTTTGTAAAAATAGGGCCCAATGAACTGTGTTAATATCATTTTGCATATTGATTTTTCACAGGTGATTTGTATTTTGAACTGCGCATTGCATTGTATTGTGTTTAGGGTAAAAGAAAATGTCTGTAAACATAACATAATTGCTGCATCTGAAATTGCATACTGTATAGTACTACATTTGGTTTGAAACTTACTTCACGACTGTTAAAAAGTACACTCTATGTGTATGAATGTGTGTAGTATGAATGAAATTCGGACATACTACATTAGCCATGTTCTATTCACGCTTCACTGCCATTTAACAATCACAAAAAAACTCCGCATTTTTCTGGAAGGACTGACCTTTGGGTCACATCACCATACAGCTTTTGTCCCCCCCACTTTTATTATGGCTGCTCCGCCCCTGACGTCGAGGCCGTCCCCGGCAAGACTTCCATCCTCCTTCCCGGCCTCCTCCTACCGCTCGGCCGTCCCGATGATCCCACCTATCAGGAAATGGACCATAGCTAGATTGAGGCAAGCGCCGGGTAATTCAGACATACAGGCATGAGGCATGCCGCCAACATTCGCAGCCCCGGGTTATACCCTTCCCAGCTCTCTCATCCAACCTAAGTCACCATATTCTCTCTTCACAGCTACTCCGATGCCCATCCCATCCAATGTCGTCGCCATGGAACCACTACCAGTGTCCCAAAGCATCCGCGCACAGATCCTCTCAGAAATTCAGGATGCTGGCTCCAGAGGCGGACCAATTCCCAACTCCAGTACCTCGCTATACGGAACTGATATTCCCGTAACCCACCCGCTAAAACCCCTTCTCGAAGCATCGCTCGACACTATCCTCCAAGCAGTTTCTCCCAGGACCCTCTAATCCTACGTAACCGGCGGCTGTCCTCTGCTCTTTTGCCTTTTGGGGGGGGGAGTACTCTGGGTTCGGGCCGAACTCCGAGCTCAGAGCCCTCCCCCCGGACAGCACGCCAAATACGCATTAAACTTTACCCCCTCTAATTGTATGTAAGCGTGAACTCGTGAAATTTTAAATCACCAAAACAAACATGCCCCTACCCAAAAGGATCACACCCCTATCTTGATAGCTCCACCCCCAAATTCACAAACACACTATGCAACACAGGCACCTGCCCCTAATGACTGTATACACCCCTTACTGCTGATTGGCTACAAGTGTGTTTTGGCACCTTTAACTGAAGAAAGGATGTTAACTAACCCCATAACGTATTATCTTATAGCTATACATTACTGTCATATGGACATTACTTTGACCCACTCACCTAATAATAGAATACTTCCTAATTGTAACATTGAAGCATTTTCTGTATAGCTGCTTTGAAACAATATGTATTGTGATGAACGCTATACAAACAACTGTATGTGTGTATGTAAGAGGAAGCAAGCAGAGTGAGCAGAACTAGACACAAACAATGGAAAAAAAGCAGGATGATGGAGAGTATTTAGCGATACTGTGATCGGTATTTACCGAATGCTAAAGTGAGTAAAAGACAACAGAGAAAAAGGGCAAGAAAAAAAATTGAGAGCAAAAAGGAATGAATGAGAAGGAGAGAGAGGCAGAGAAAGATTGAGGAAGGAGGGGTGCGGCTCCCCGGGGGCTGTATGACTCACTCTCCTGCTGCTGGCTCGTGCGTCACTGGCGCGGTGCTGGAGGTGGAGATAGTGGAGAGGTCTGTGCATTTAATTATGGCCTGCCAATTTATACGCACTGTAGTGATGAACACACATGCATGATCAATGGACAGATGTGGAGATTGACAGAAAAAAGGTTAAACATGCTCTTTTTTGCACACACACAAACAGCATCGGCCATTGAGAAAAGAACTGCCAATGAACAAACAAGCATGTGTATACACAAACACTCCTTGTTTGCATTTGACTTTATGAAAGACTGCTTGACACAAACAGCCCTAATTATAATTATTTCTTCATATTTGCCTGTTAGGTAACTATAATCAGTGTTAATACGGACAGCTAAAGCCTTAAAGAGCAATGCATGTATAAAACAATGACAGATCTGCATTTATGAAATCTGTAATCATTAAAACATCAGCAAAATTGCACATTTCACAGATGCATACTGAATGAATTCTTAGAGAGGTCCGTGGCAGATTCAAAGACACCGTGCCATTTGTTGACTTGAACTGCTTGTTATAAGGCGGTGCTCAGATGGAAGGGGGTGGGGAACGGAGGGTTAGGCATGATTTTATCTGCACACCTCCTGATCAGGTCACTATCATGGACAGATGTAGCCCCAAAACAAATCATTACTGATGAGGTGAGAGAGGACGTCCTCGGTGGTGCCAATGTATCAGAACCTGTTAAGAGAGACATGAATGATATCTGCTATCATGCTGATAAATGCTTTCATGAGGCCTTTGGAAACAATGGTGCTAATTGTGCCATACGGCAAAAGAATATATTTTCAAAATACATATATATTTATTTTCATTTATTTAATTCAAAATGTACACTAAAATACCATAGGTATATATTTAGAATAGATATACTGTATATAATATAAAATATATATAGGGTGTTTTTATAATGATCTTTGCTTCAAATAGCTGCTATTCTTTTGTTGTTGTTTTTGATAAGAAATGTCTTAACCCTCTGGGGTTGTTCGGCCCAAATGGTCCGGAAAATTTCAAATAAATTTTTTTTTAAAATCACAGCTTTTTCGGAATGGTCCGAAATTTGGTGACTTTGTTGGTATTTGGTATATGAACACCCAAAAAAATTGGGGACAGGATGTGAATAGTCTAAGTGGGTGTAAAAAAAATAGTCACACTCAGGACCTTCGGGTCCAAATGGACCCGCATAGGAAATGAATGGGAAATTGGCAAAAATGTGAAAATACAGAGTTCTTTTGTGCGTACAATCTACAAATCAGCCACGATTCAGAAAAAAAGCACACAACAGTGAAGGGGTGAATCTATAAAACATCAAGAGTGCAAAACAGACACATCCACACACACACACACACACACACACACACAAACACACTTTTATACACATACACACTAATAAATTCAGATTACATATACATCTGTTTTGAATTTTTAAAAATCACAGCTTCATCGGAATGTTACGAAACTTGGTGACCTTTATGGTATTAGGTATGTGAACACCCAAAAAAATTGGGGACAGGATTTGAATAGTCTAAGTGGTTGTAAAAAAAAAATAGTCACACTCAGGACCTTCTGGTCCAAATGGACCCGCATAGGAAATGAATGTGAAAATGGCAAAAATATGAAAACACAGACTATTCAATATGAAAACACAGACTATTCAAATAGAATAGTCTATTTGAATACTCTAAGTGGTTGTAAAAAAAAAAATAGTCACACTCAGGACCTTCGGGTCTAAATGACCCCCATTGGAAATGAATGGGAAATTGTCAAAAATATGAAAACAGTTTTTTGTGCATACAAATCAGCCAGAATGCAGAAAAAATGACTCAACGGTGAAGGGGTGAATCTCTAAAACATCAAGAGTGCAAAACAGACAGACACACACACACACACACACACACACACTCACTGTATTATATATTTATAATAATCTGTATTATAAAGTAAAACTGGCACTTCAAATTACCATTTAAACCAACCAAACAAACAAAAAACAAGACAAAAATAGTCTTTGAGAATCTGTTATTATATTTTAAAATCAACAACCTGAAAAAAAATTGGCATATATTTGCAAAAATCACTAGAATCCCCAAGCCTTTCTACAGAGAGCTGTAAATCCACTAGTGGTAAAAATGTGCTATTGCGTGATAAAAATGCTCAGTGTGTCCACTAGATGGCATCTATTTTTTTTTCAAAAATTGCTTTCATGAGGCCTAGGCTTCACTCTAAAATGTAATACAGCTTTGATAAAAAATTTTTAAAAAATATATATAAAAAAAAAATTTCTATTATGTTCAATGGGAAAAAATGGGTCATAATTATTGTATAAATATTAATTATAAATCATAAAATTATCTCAAAACACCAAAAAAGAAAAGAAAAAATATTATAAATAACAAGTAAAAAAAAAAAAAGTATGATTTTTTTTTTATAAATATGAATCCCGCCCTTTCGGCCCATTTGGACCCGAAGGTCCCGAGTGTGACTGTTAAATGAAGGACCCCAGAGGGTTAGGGGTCATATAATGGTACATGCACTTTTACAAGTTGATTGTACTGAAATTTGTGTTGGCAGTGCTTGTACACCTCCATCATATAATGATAAAAATCCATCCAGTGTTTTTATTTTAATCTCGTTTTTCCTTGCCCCAAATCGAGCCCGTTCGACCGTGTGACGTCACACGGTCGGACGCCCGTCCCACGACTGTTGATTGACAGCAGCATTTCAACACAGACCCGCCCTGAGCGAGCTGTCATCATAGTACGTCATTGTTGATACGCTGGAGCAGAATGGCGTCTAAGCGATTGTGGTGTTCTGTTCTTGGGTGTAATAACGAACACAGCAGTCATTTTCATGTTGCTAAATCCAAACCGCTGAAGACGCAGTGGCTGAGTTTTGTTTTCGAAGGGAATATTCCCCACGAGCAACGTCAATGCTTTCATGTTTGCACGAATAATTTCTCACCAGACTGCTTTATAAACGAGGGTCAGTATGAGCTGGTTTTGCTAAGAAGCTGCTCCTGAAAAAAGAATCGGTAGCAACTATTTATGTTCCCTCTGCACCTCCAGAAGAAGTAAGTGTAAAGTTTTATTAACCTTTATATTAATCTTTACAAATCGCGGAAAAAAGTTTTTCATGACCATTAGTTGTAACGTCAATCTGTCAATGAACAAACATCAGTTAACACACAGGTTCATATCTCACTACTCTACCCTACCCGTGCATACAAAAATAGATCAAAGTGACATTGTTCGAGCCTTAATTGTCAAACTTCTTTGCGGCCGTCATCTTGTTGCGGGTCCGACTCCGGTTCAAACTGATACCTACGGTTGGACAGACCTCAGGGACTCCCGCTGCCATTCTTTCTCCGAAATATACCCTCAACTGTTGTCAAAGCAAACACTCCACGTGCGTTGTATCAAAACGCCAGCAGAACAGAGGGGCGGAGTGAGCGAAGCTCATTATCATTTAAAGGCATATGCACTGAAACGGCGTGCTGAAACAGAGCTGTTTTTGACCAGGTAAAATTAGTGTTTTCTTAAAATACTAATGAGAATTTTTAATAAAAGTATATTACAAAGTTTTCATTTAGACCCTAAACATTAATTCTAACTTGTACATTTCAGAAATAAACTACATTTTTAGATATTAAAATAAAAAACATTACCATTTTACAGTTTTTACTGTATTTTTAACAGCCTTGGTTAGAACAAGAAACTTCTTTCAAAAAACATTTAAAATTCTTACAGACTCCAAACTTAGCATATTATAAATAAACTGTGTTGCTCCTTTTGTGTTTGAGTGTGTGTATGCTTTTAGATTTTTTTGTATTTGGTATGCTTTTAGAAGTGGATGAGTGGATGGTTCGTTTAGAGGACATTTCGCTGTCTCTGTATGCTGCTGTGCCTCATGCTCGTTCTGACAGTGTGTGCGCGAGAGACGCACATCGCATTGGCTGCTACCTCTGTTATATGAGTAAACTGCTATTAGACCAGCTGAAAGAACAGCTTGTTGCAGTGACAGTGACGCTCCCTGTTTGTTTTTCTCTGAGTAGATCCCGCGACCGCCATCATGCTTAGGCAACAAGTACTTACATGATTAATAATGACAGCATGATAAAGAAGTGCATCATCATAATCTCAATTACTGTCACATAGCACCTTACAAGAGCCTGTTGCTGCCAACATGTTGGATTTAATCAGTGCAACCGAAGAGGAAGTCAGGATTGATGATGCACATTTGGTTGTCGGGCTTAAAAAAGAAATAGTGCTGCTTATCAAGGGTCACACGGTGGATGGTAAATGACTAAACCCTAAACTCAACTAAAGGTTGTCGCATTAGCAGATGGATCAAAATGGCTTTGTGTTTAAAACACAGAACAAATCGCAGGGTGGTAAATTGCCAGAGGTTTTTGGTGACATGACTGAGCTAGTCTTACTTGTACCTAGGTGTTGTGCTTCATATGAGACCCAACCCTTTTAGATCAGTCCTTTCTCAGCAGTAGACTTTTTCGCATGGTGATGCTTTTGGGGCAAAGCCGTGACAAATAAGGTGGAAGAACCGTAAATCTCTGGAAAGAATTGCAAACTGAGGTGGATCTTTAGCAGATGGTTTGATGAACCTTTTGCTGAAGCCTGCGATCAGCCATTTAATGTAATCTGCATTGGTGAATTTGATTTTTGATGAAACAGATTTTGTGTGTGTGTCAGTGTTTCAGCCACACAGAGACTGGCTAGCAATATATGTTCCTCTATTGACTACACTGACTCTATCGGATGAGAACAAAACTCAAACTTAATCGAGCTGAATAATGACACCATTGTCTTTATGGATCTACTTATGGCTTGTTCTATATTTGATTAACTGTACCATTATTGAACTGAAATGAATCTACACTAAATTGACTTGAGCTGATTAATGCACCAATGTATTTTTAGAGCTGCTTTACAGCAGAATTATAATTTGTCTAATATCTGATGAAGTTTGCATTATTGATTCTGTTATTTTCCTGTTTATTAAATATAAATAAAGGTGACTTGACTTGACTTCATCACTTTAACTGAGGGTCAAAAAGCCTTTACTCACATCCTTCACTCTTGAGGAGCAATATTAAAGTCCCCCGTGGTGAAAATCAAGTTTTTAATGTTGTTTATATGTCCATGTGGTGTTTTAATGTGCTTTAAGACAAACCATGTGCAAATTCATAAGTGAACACTAGAGTATTTTCTCCTTAAAACTGCGGTGAACCAAAGAAAGTCTCAAAAACGCGGTTTGAAATCGCTGGTGTTTCTGACGTCACAAACTACCTTGTAACCAATCACATCAACGTGCCCACGTGCTTTGGCATATCATTAACAGTGAACTAGCAGGGGAGTCACGAGAGAAGCCAGGTTATCCCGGTATATTTTTCTGTTGATATGGAAAATCGGGTAGATTTTGTATATACAAAAAGAATTCTCGTCGCTTGATGAACTTATGGTTGAGCCACTGTAGTCACTTGGACTATTTTAAATATGGTCTTTATAGCTTTGTGGGCCGGCAAGTTTCAATAACATAGAGGCCAAATGGAGGAGTGATCCAGCTCTCAGATTTAATAAAAAATATCTTAATTTGTGTTCCGAAGATGAACTAAAGTCTTATGGGGTTGGAACAACATGAGGGTGAGTAATTACTGACAGAATTAACCCTTTAACATCTTTAACTGACAAAGAGTCGCTTTTCTTCCTGTTGATTTTTCTCCATCAGTCCTTTCTCTTTTACTTTTTCTCCTGCTTCTTTTCTTAAATGGTCTCTGTCGCCCCTCTTCATTTTGTTCTCCTCTCATTTCTCAAGCTGTCCCTCTTTTTGTTCTCTGTGCTTCTGTCTCTGTCTTGCTCTTTCTCTCTTCCCAGTAATGAGGTTTAATGCCTGCAGTCTTGTTTGCTCACTACTAGACCATGAACAGATGTGGAGGCTAGAGAAAAATGAAATAGAAAAGGATCAATTAGTGAAAAGGCATATGTGAATGTAAGGGAAAATCTAATTTGACTGCAAGATCATAAGTGCTAAATGAACAAACAAACAAATACTTTAATTAAAAAAAGATTGAAATAAATGTAATATTTAAAATACATTTTTTTAGATAAATATAAAATAATATTTTAAATAAAATTAACTACTTTTTTTAGATAAATATAAAAGAATATTTTAAACAAAATTAACTACTTTCTTGTAGTAAAGTGTCCACCAAATTAGTATGCACACTCCAGAATCTTGGGTGGATGTAGTAGGTCATCCGGGTACTTTTCATCTATACTGTTTTTTAAATACTATGAATTCAGACATACTACTCTTTTGCCATACAGTTTTTGCATATATAGTATGGAAATATGCATATTCTGACGCAGCAATAGTCTTTTTCTCATAGTCAGTGGGGTTTTATGGACTGTGCAGCACTAGAGAGAGAGTGTGAATGAGCTTTGTATGTCAGCTCCGTGTGGGCCCGTTTATAGTCGGGGTAACAGATTTCAGGGAAAATAGTGTGTCACATTTGAGGCAGACACATTTTCTTTTCCTTTTTTTGTGCTTAATTTAAGGCAAATCCAAGATTCCTCCAGCCTCAACTATTATGTCACTCCAAATGGCGTAATATTTCTGTCATTTGTCTGTATAATATTGCTATTTTGGAAGGTCAAATTGTTCTGTATAAATCTCATTTAAGAGTAATTGTACAGAAATGTAGTTGGTTTATGAAGGCAGAGAAGGATAAGAGAACTGCACATGTCCCTTACTGCATACTGGGATGACTCATAGTTTATTTTGTAGAGTTTTAAAGCTGTGAGCAGGTTTGGAAAACATACACACACACACACACACACACACATATATATATATACAGATGATATAATATTATACAGCCTGTACTTACAGCCTGTACTTACAGCCTGTAATCATCACTGCACATTCCCTAAAATATTGGTGGTTAAATGTGTAGATATGACATGATAAAGATATTGCATCCTAACATCAAATTAATTGTATGGAGAAAAAAAATTTGCAGTGAGGCTGTGAAACAAATGTCAGGCAGATATGCCAATTTTTTTGATAGAAAAGGTCATTTTCGAAAAACAAAATACATTTTTGTGTTGTTTTTGTTGCTGACATTTGTGTGGCACTTTGGTCATGCCCTGTGGCATTTTTGCATGGTGAAAAATTGACAGCTGAAACTTTAGTATATGTTTTATATAAATATAATGAATATGATTTATGATGTAACTGATATGAACATATTTATAGAATGTGTGCATTAACATATAGAGGTCCAAATGTTTTCAAATGATGAATTTATTAATTAAAATATAAAACTGATAAATAAATAAGCAAATTTGATTATTTGTATTTTATATTTTTATGTATTAAGCACCGATAAACACAACAGCAGCTGAACCATAGTGCTGTACAAATAAGATAAAACAATGAAAGTAAACAAACAAAAAAATAAACGGAAACAATATAAAATAAAATCAGCAAAGCAGATTCATACATATGATTTTTGAGCAAGTACATAAGCAGCCAGTGTTCACAACGATCTGCTTGCCGTAGCTCGATTCAAAGCGGTAAGCTTGTAATAATGTTTTTAATTCCAGTGGTACTGGTGGATTTCCGCGGGAGATTCGAGCATGTCTTTGCGTCATTACGTCACATCTGTACACATAAAGAAGGAGTCTCGGATAGTAGGCTATATTGCGTGTGATGATGTTGGAGGTGGAGATTTATAACCTTTTCTCACAGCACTTGATATAATTGCACTTATTAATTTGATGGCGGATCCAGAAAGGTCCAAACGACGATCACCAGTGACAACAGATTCACCCGTTGTAAAATGCAAAAGACTTCGTTCGGATTGCGGAGTGGCTACAGAAAAAGAGAGACTGCAACCGGACCCATGCGAAAACAAGGATAAATATCTGAAGGGCTTTTGAAAGGTAAAAATTAGATTCAATTCCGTCTTAGAACCAGTTCTAAGAAATATTAATTTGTTGGTATGACAATTAGAAATTAGACTGCACAGAAATTGAAACTGAACTACAGGTAGCCCTAATACACATTAAATGTAGTCAAGCAATGCTGATGTTGTTAACATTAACAATTTGAGAACAAAGTATAATTTGCAGGGTTTGACTTGATGTGATAAGCGATCGTTAGATTTAATCAGCACGATTTACTGCAATTCTTTTTTCCCCTTAGTTGGTCAGAACAAAAGTGGATGTTACTTACTTGTTCAGATGACATTTTCCAGTGAAAATTCTTATGTTGGTCATACTTCCAAAAAGTAGAATCTGTGATTCTGACAGTCTCCACACCGGCCCGGTGACTGACAGCAGCACATTCTCCTCAAAATCCGCGCTGTGCATGACAAGGCACAACCCATGTAAAGTTGATAATTCCGCACAGGGGCGTCGGACTGGGGGTAAAACCAGTACTGATTACCAGGGCCCCAAGGGGAGAGAGGGCCCTTGAAAAGTCTGGAATATATTTTATTTGGAACATGGGGGCCCATCAGGACTGTCTATACATAAGGCCCGGGATCTTGTGCTACGCCCCTGATTCCGCAAATAACTGCAATTGTTTTGAACAGAGATTGCGACAAAGAGGAAAAACTACGGACTGCAGCTTTAACATACAAAGTTTTAAAAGCCAAAGTAAAAAAAAATAAAATTTGAATTTAGATTTAAACTCTTAAACAGAAATTGATGTTTTCACAGATAAGGGGAGACTATTCCATAGCCTAGGCCCAACTATTGCAAATGCATGATCACCTCTTGCCTTTAACCATGATCTAGGCTGAGATGATGATCTGATTTCATGATTTTTAATCATGCTACATACTTACATGTTAGAATAAAAAATAATAACTATTGCAGCTTTAAGTTGTGTGATCATTCTTCTTCATCTACTAATTACTTACTTTAGTTTTGCCATTGAAAACTGGACCATTCTGAAGTTCACTGAAGCTGTTTCTTAAAGTTGAGAAGTTCAATGACATACTGACAGTTAAACTATGTCCTTGGTTTTCATTGCAGAAATGTAGTCATAAATTAAACTACATAAATGCCAAAAAATAATATGTGTGTTGCTTTTCCCATGGGGGTGTCAATTGCACATGACAGTGCATGGCAGTAGCGATACTTGGCTGCCAGATGAATGTGAAAGAATATATTTAAAACAGAGAAAAGGCATATGACTGAGTAGACAGTGGGTGGAGTCCGTGCACCTATTTGTGGACTTGTCACCAGTCTTGACACTAGAAATGTTTCGAATTGCACAAATGCGTGTGTTGATCCATGAATGTACAGGAAGCGATTTACAAATGTGTAACAGGCAGAGTTGTGTTTCTACGGAGCCCCCCTAGTCCCACTTTATCAAAAAAATTAATTATAACTATCTCGTGGCCTCAAGATAGTATCTCGTGGCCTCAAGATAGTATCTCGTGGCCTCAAGATAGTAACGTGGCCTCAAGATAGTAACTCGTGGCCTCAAGATAGTAACTCGTGGCCTCAAGATAGTAACTCTATCTTGAGGCCACGAGTTACTATCTTGAGGCCACGAGATACTATCTTGAGGCCACGAGTTACTATCTTGAGGCCACAAGTTACTATCTTGAGGCCACGATTTACTATCTTGAGGCCACGAGATACTATCTTGAGGCCACGAGATAGTTATAACTAATTTTTTTGACAAAGTGGGACTAGGGGGGCTCCGTAGTTTCTGACAATTTTTTTTTAATGTTTTTTATTTGCAAATCTCATTTTATTTATTTGGGAATTTAATTCATTTTTGTGAAACTCCTAACATATATTTGTGAATCTCAATATATTTATTAATGAATATGTTTAATTTTTGTGGATCATAATCTATTAATTTGGAATAAAGGAACAATTTTACCTCAAGTGTGTAAAAGTGTGTGTGAGTAACTTGCTGATACTGTAGATAAATGTTTTGTCTTTTGTTCTACACTTCAGTCTCTTATTCTCACCAAGCCTGCATTTATCTGATAAAAAATACAGTAAGAAAGAGTTGTGAACTATTATTGCAATTTAAAGAAAACGTTGTATTTTTTATATTTAATTTAATATATTTCATAAGTGCTTCAAAAGTTTTTGACAGCAGAAGCAGCCGATTGCCATTTTAAGCACTTTAATGTGACTTTATTCCACCTTTCTCTACCCTCTTTTTCTCCCTTTTCCCATCCCTACATCACACACATTCTAGACTGCTCCTTTGTGAGTGAGAATTATGCTAATTTAATGTTTCTCTAATAGCTGCTTCTTTACCCAGCACGCTCTGGGCCTAATGGCACTCATCATCCTCCATTCCTACGCTTATTTCCTGTGATTAAGAACTGCCATGGCATCATGGTTGCTTCTGTATACTTTTGTCCCAATGTTTATCAATTAAAGCCTGTCCTCTGTCTTCAAGCAGCAGACTAATTAGTCAAGCACTGAAATGTAAGTGAAGCTAGACTGATGGCTGTATTGTTTGGAAAATTATGTGGAATTTGTACGTTGTGTCCGTGCAACATTGTATAATTACTAGAGGCCTTTGCTGCTCGGACAATCCGGATCTGAGTCAACAGGTTGAGGAAGACATATGGACATTCATTGGGAGGCTGAGTCATGATGAGGGGGTTATTAGAGTAAATTAATAGCTGCTCTCAAATGCTGTCTTTGGCATCTGGAAACAAACCCAAAGTGGAATAAAGTTTGCCTATCTGTGACGTGAGTTGTTTTCTCATTAAGACACTAATCTGCAAGTATAAGAGCAATTTAATAACAGTGGAAATCTGATAAATCATCCACTCTAACAATATTACTTTGTTATTTCAGTTGGTTTGATGCTTTTATAATGGCAAACTCCAGCAAAATGGAGCAAAATGGTGCATCTTTTCTTGGAAAATAAAATAGTGCATCATGTCCTTGGACACGTTAAAACAAATTTCAGTATATTCTATTTTAAGCATGAGCTGGAAAAGAATAGTTTCAGTAAAAAGTCTCCTGTGCTCCTGCAACATAATAAATCTAATATTTAGTATTTAAATCTAAATTTAAATCTAATCTATTCTGAAATCTAAAATTTAAATATATTCTAATTCAAGCATGAGCTGGAAAAGAATAGTTTCAGTAAAAAGTCTCCTGTGCTCCTGTAACATAATGAATCTAATATTTAATATTATAAATAATATGCATCATATACAGTACAATAGTACAGTACCAGTTTTTCTAGTAGCATCATTTTGTATGAGAATATTTGAAATTTTTATCTGAAATTTGCTCAATACAAGTACAAATTACAAAGGTCTGTCATAAAACTCTAGATGGCATTGACTAATAGGTCCTTAACTAAATACGGTATGCTTGCAATTACATCATTCTCTACAGGGCACAGCTAATTGGTTCCTGCTGTATCAGTAGCCAATGAGCTTGCTCAACCTTGAAATTCGTGGTCAGCATTGGCTGTAGCAGTTGCAGTGTGCTTTCAGAAACCCTCCACCTTCCCCAGCTCTACTTGTATAGATCTGCTATGGGTAATTCATGTAGACTATATTGTACAGCAGCAGCATGTCTTATGCCGAGTTCACACTGAATGATTTTAGGCCAGATTTTCGCTCGCCAACGGGTTTTGGGAGATCGCCGTCAAATGCCCTAAATCATAGGCAAATCGGTGCTCGTTCACGTGAGTGACAATCACGCAGTGTGAATTATCAAAGATGCAATTTGAGAGAATCGCCGATGAGTCCCCGACGCCCGTGATATCTGGATATCTGGACCTTTCGGCGATTCAAAATCCTGCGGTGTGAATGTGTTCTGACTGAAAACTACATCGGCGATGACCTACAGCCAATGAGAGAGCAAGATTCAGGATGGCGGGATGTTCAGGGAAGAGTTATAGACCAGAATATCAGTATTTTTATTACAATTTATATCAAAAAGAAACAAAGCACAAACATTTGCTTGACCAGCAGCAACAGCAGCACATTGCAAAATTATTTATTTACCCCCAACCCTGAATGAATGAATGAATGAATGAATGAATGAGGCATTTATATAGTGCTTTCATATGTACTACTGTACACCCAAAGCGCTTTACAATCATATCAGGGATTCTCTCCTCGACCACCACCAGTGTGCAGCATCCACTTGGATGATGCGACGGCAGCCACAGTACAACGGCGCTAGTGCACTCACCACACACCAGCTATAGGTGGAGAGGAGAGAGTGATAGAGCCAGTTCAGTGGGTGGGGATTATTAGGAGGCCATGATTGGCAAGGGCCAATGGGTGGAATGTGTCCAGGGCATCGGGGGTTACACCCCTACTCTTTCACGAGAAGTGCCATGGGATTTTTAATGACCGCAGAGAGTCAGAGCCTCGGTTTAACGTCTCATCCGAAGGACGGTGCTCTTTGACAGTAGTGTCCCTGTCACTATACTGGGGCGTTAGGACCAACACAGACCACATGGTGAGCACCCCCTGCTGACCTCACTAACACCTCTTCCAGTAGCAACCTGGTTTTCCCAGGAGGTCTCCCATTCAGGTACTAACCAGGCTCAGCCCTGCTTAGCTTCAGTGGGCAACCAGTCTTGGGCTACAGGGTGATATGGCTGCCGGCGTGTGACTCTTCTTTGCAGAACACATAATCCTTGCTCCCCACGTCTCCCCATCATTTCCTCCACCATAATTGTTTTTTTCTCTCTCCTTTTCGCTGCAAATCAGCGCACAGACAATTTGGATCTCAAATCAGGTCTCACGCACGCGTGATCTTGTGTTATTTCAACGCTATCTCACGACCAATTCGTACGAATTCGTACGAGTGATTAAAAAGTGGCTAATTCGTACGAATTCGTACGACCTCACTCGTACGAATTAGTACGATTTGTCTTAAGCCACGTGATGGGTAGGTTTAGGGGCGGGGTCAGGGGTAGGTCATTCGTACGAATTCATACGAATTGGCCAACTCGTCAAATATGTACGTTTTAGCCCAAATCGTACTAATTCGTACGAGTGAGGTCGTATGAATTCGTACGAATTAGCCACCTCGTAGAATTCGTACTAATTCCCGTGAGATCGGGTTGGTTATTTCCAAATCACTTCTTGTGTGATTGTTTGTGACTTTGCGTGTGTTTGGTTGTGAAATGTAGTTTGCGGACCAGACAGAAGATGTCGGCGATTCTTTCTTTTGTAAAGTCATGCAGTGTGAAAACCCCTGTCGCAGATCCATCGTGCAGTGTGCACACAGCAGCAACCGAATGTTACCCCAGATAGTCGTGCAGTGTGAAAAGAACAGTGACCTGACTACTTTGAACATCGTGCAGTGTGAACTCGACATTACTTGCTCACAGCAGCATGTCGTGTATACACTCATTAGGAACACCATACTAATACTGTGTTTGACCCCCTTTCGCCTTCAGAACTGCCTTAATTCTACATGGCATTGATTCAACAAGGTGCTGAAAGCATTCTTTAGAAATTTTGGCCCATATTGATAGGCTAGCATCTTGCAGTTGATGGAGATTTGTGGGATGCACATCCAGGGAACGAAGCTCCCGTTCCACCACATCCCAAAGATGCTCTATTGGGTATATCATCATATAGAGACTGTGTCTGTTCCCCGAATTTGGAAATCCAAAAAACGTCAGGTTAAAAATTTAATTGATGTTCAACAAATAAAAAACAGATATAATACAGATGAGCAAATGATAAAGCTTGGGTTGCTGAATATTCGATCCCTTACTTCAAAATCTCTCATAGTTAATGATATGATTTCAGATTATAATCTTGATATGCTGTGTTTGACAGAAACCTGGCTAAAACCAAACGATTACATTATTTTAAATGAGTCAACCCCACAAGATTACAGTTATAAAAAT
Source organism: Tiaroga cobitis (assembly GCA_030578255.1). Lineage (NCBI taxonomy): Eukaryota > Metazoa > Chordata > Actinopteri > Cypriniformes > Leuciscidae > Tiaroga > Tiaroga cobitis. The sequence continues at coordinate 16,411,808 of CM060597.1, read as the reverse complement.
GAACCTCGTCTGAAAGGCAAAGGGGGAGGTGTTGCTGTAATTTATAGTAATATTTTCAAAACCACTAAGAAATCTAGCTTTAAATATACTTCTTTTGAAGTATTGGTGCTTAATGTAAAAATATATAGTGTAAACGATAAATCACATTTGAGAATTATGCTGGCTACTGTATACAGGCCACCAGGGCACCATAAAGATTTTATCAAAGAATTTGCGGACTTTCTATCAGAATTAGTAATGGCTGCAGATAAAGTACTAATTGTTGGTGATTTTAATATACATGTAGATAATGAAAAAGATGCATTGGGATTGGCATTTAAAGACATTGTAAACTCAATTGGAGTTAGACAACACGTGTCAGGACCTACTCATTGTCGTAATCATACTCTAGATCTAATATTATCACATGGAATAGATGTTGATGCCGTTGAAATTCTGCAGCAGAGCGATGACATCTCAGATCATTATCTAGTCTCATGTAAATTACATTTAGCCAAGGCTGCAAAGCCGACTCCGTGTTATAAATACGTTAGACCTATAACTTCTGCCACTAAAGATTGCTTTATCAATAATCTTCCTAATCAGTTTCATCATCTCAGCATCCCGGATAGCTTGGAAGAACTTGATATTGCAACAGAAACGTTTAACTCTCTCTTTTCCAGCACTTTAGACGCAGTTGCTCCGTTGCGCTTAAAGAAGATTAAAGAAAATAGTCCAACGCCGTGGTACAGCGAGCACACCCGGGCCCTTAAGAGAGCAGCCAGAAAAATGGAGCGCAACTGGAAGAAAACTAAACTAGAGGTATTTCGGATTTCGTGGAAAGAGAGCTCGATTGCTTACAGAGAGGATTTAAAAGCTGCTAGATCTGCTTATTTTTCAAACCTATTAGAAGAAAATAAACATAATCCAAGGTATTTATTTGAAAGAGTGGCTAAACTAAAGAAAAATGAAAGCTTCAAGCTCATAAGTGTCAAAGCAACACAGCAGTGATGACTTTATGAACTTCTTCACTTATAAGATTGATAATATCAGGGACAAAATTATAACTATGCAACCGTCTACCACAGTATCGAGCCCGTTCTCATCCTTTGGCGTCATATAGGTGACGCTATATGACAAAACGTCGAAATACTACGCACATGGCACCCTTTAGCGTGAATATAACACGCGAACCCAAGGCGTCATAAAGTTGACTGGCATCCTTTAGCGTGAATATGAGACGCAGACCCTACCCCACACCTAAACCTACCCATCACTTCGCGTGTTATATTCACGCTAAAGGGTGCCATGTGCGTAGTATTTCAACGTTTTGTCAGGCGTCACCTATATGACGCCAAAGGATGAGAATGCGTTGCAGTATCGCATCAGGAAGTGCATTGTAGTCTCCCTGAGGAAAAATTTGATTCATTTGTTGCTAATGGAGAGGAAGAATTCTGCAAACTCGTTAATTCATCTAAATCGACAACTTGTATGTTAGATCCTATACCGACTAAGCTACTGAAAGAGATGTTTCCAGAGGTCATATATCCTCTTCTTAATATCATTAATTCATCTTTGTCTCTAGGATACGTACCAAAAACCTTTAAACTGGCTATGATAAAACCGCTTGTTAAAAAACCACAACTTGATCCTACAGAATTAGTCAATTACAGGCCGATCTCGAATCTGCCTTTTCTGTCAAAGATATTAGAAAAAGCAGTATCTTCACAACTATGTTCCTTTCTAGAAAGAAATGATATCTGCGAGGATTTTCAGTCCGGATTTAGACCGTACCATAGTACTGAGACCGCTCTCATTAGAGTCACAAATGATTTGCTCTTATCATCCGATCGTGGTTGTATCTCTCTATTAGTGTTACTCGATCTTAGTGCTGCATTTGACACCATTGACCACAACATTATTTTAAATAGACTAGAAAACTATGTTGGCATTAGTGGAATTGCATTAGCATGGTTTAAATCATACTTATCTGACCGTTATCAGTTTGTAGCAGTAAATGAAGAGATGTCTTATCGATCACAAGTTCAGTATGGCGTACCACAAGGCTCAGTACTAGGACCGCTGCTGTTCACTCTGTACATGCTACCATTAGGAGATATCATTAGGAAACATGGAGTTAGCTTTCACTGTTATGCCGATGATACTCAGCTGTATATTTCTTCAAAACCCAACGAAACTTACCAATTCACAAAATTAACGGAATGCATAGCTGATATAAAAAATTGGATGACTAGTAATTTCCTACTACTAAATTCTGAAAAGACAGAGATTCTAATTATTGGACAAAAAACTTCCACACGTAATAACCCAGAATACTGTCTAACTCTTGATGGCTGCTCTGTTAAGTCTTCGTCGTCGGTTAGGAACCTGGGCGTGCTCTTTGATACCAACCTTTCTTTTGAAAGTCACGTGTCTAGTATCTGTAAAACTGCATTTTTCCATCTTAAAAATATATCTAAAATACGCCATATGCTCTCACTGGGAAATGCGGAACAATTAGTCCATGCGTTCATGACCTCAAGGCTAGATTATTGTAATGCTCTACTGGGTGGTTGCCCTGCACGCTTAATAAATAAACTACAGCTAGTTCAAAACGCAGCAGCTCGAGGTATTACCGGAACCAGGAAATATGACCATATTAGCCCGGTTCTGTCAACACTGCATTGGCTCCCTATTAAACATCGGATAAATTTTAAAATATTGTTGATTGCCTACAAAGCACCAACTGGTTTAGCTCCGCAGTACTTGAGCGAGCTCTTAACGCATTATAGTCCTTCACGTCTATTGCGATCTCAAAATTCCGGCCAGTTGATAATACCTAGAATATCTAAATCGACTGCAGGCGGTAGATCCTTTTCCTATTTAGCAACAAAACTTTGGAACAGTCTTCCTACCATTGTCCGGGAAGCAGACACACTCTGTCAGTTCAAAGCTAGACTAAAAACACATCTCCTTGACCTAGCATACACATAATACATTATAGACTTCTATAAATTCAATGTTAGGCTGCATAGATTAGGTCAGCCGGAACTGGGAACACTTCCCTTAAATCTTGATGTACTCGCTACATCATAAGAAGAATGGCATCTACGCAAATATTAGTGTCTTTGTTTATCCCGAGGTTTTCCCGCAGCCTGCCGGATCCAGGCCGTGTCCAGATCTGACGAAGGAGATCCGCCTGGACCCGATGACAATGTAGTGCTGAAGTATCCACTATCCTCTCCTTATGGAGGATCCCTTTCCCACTCTACAGATAAAGCGTTGTGAATTCCGGCTCGCGTACCCCGAAGTGATAAAGTAAAACAAAATTCTGTATCAAAATTTATAGGCAAGAAAAGTAGTTTGTTTAGGCTGGGTTCAGTAGGTTGTATGAATTACAAACCTGCGCACATATTTTAAAAAGCACATAACTATAGAATCAATTCTGAATGAGCATGTGAATGCCGTCAGCGTTAATCACAGGTTCGCGTTTAAAGTCTGATCATTTCGACGGAGGTGAATCAATCAAAGTTAACTTTAGCTGGAAGTAACATTATTTAAGAACCGCTATAACGCCAAAACAATCTGTTACCTTAAATTATATGTTTATCTCTGTAAAGCTGCTTTGAAACAATCCATTGTTAAAAGCGCTATATAAATGAAGATGACTTGACTTGACTTGACTGTGGGGGCCATTTTAGTACAGTGAACTCATTGTCATGTTCAAGAAACCAATTTGAAATGATTCGAGCTTTGTGACATGGTGCATTATCCTGCTGGAAGTAGCCATCAGAGGATGGGTACATGGTGGCCATAAAGGGATGGACATGGTCAGAAACAATGCTCAGGTAGGCCGTGGCATTTAAACGATGCCCAATTGGCACTAAGGGGCCTAAAGTGTGCCAAGAAAACATCCCCCACACCATTACACCACCACCACCAGCCTGCACAGTGGTAACAAGGCATGATGGATCCATGTTCTCATTCTGTTTACGCCAAATTCTCTCCATCTGAATGTCTCAACAGAAATCGAGACTCATCAGACCAGGCAACATTTTTCCAGTCTTCAACTGTCCAATTTTGGTGAGCTCTTGCAAATTGTAGCCTCTTTTCCCTATTTGTAGTGGAGATGAGTGGTACCCGGTGTTGTCTTCTGCAGTTGTAGCCCATCCGCCTCAAGGTTGTGCGTGTTTTGGCTTCACAAATGCTTTGCTGCATACCTCGGTTGTAACGAGTGGTTATTTCAGTCAAAGTTGCTCTTCTATCAGCTTGAATCAGTCGGCCCATTCTCCTCTGACCTCTAGCATCAACAAGGCATTTTCGCCCACAGGACTGCCGCATACTGGATGTTTTTCCCTTTTCACACCATTCTTTGTAAACCCTAGAAATGGTTGTGCGTGAAAATCCCAGTAACTGAGCAGATTGTGAAATACTCAGACCGGCCCGTCTGGCACCAACAACCATGCCACGCTCAAAATTGCTTAAATCACCTTTCTTTCCCATTCTGACATTCAGTTTGGAGTTCAGGAGATTGTCTTGACCAGGACCACACCCCTAAATGCATTGAAGCAACTGCCATGTGATTGGTTGATTAGATAATTGCATTAATGAGAAATTGAACAGGTGTTAATAATCCTTTAGGTGAGTGTACATATATGTATCGGCAGTAGCAAGTCCCGTACTTGCTCTGCAGCAGCAACAATAACAGCAGCAGCATAGCAGATCTATTCTGCCAAGATCAAACATATCAACATTGTCATTCCCATTAGCATGCCAAACACTGTAATTAGTGCTACATCTGTTTATTGATTGGATGACTGGTTCACCTTATGACAATTACTGAAGAATTTAAAGCCATAATGTCAAACAAATTGATCATCATCACAGTATAGTTTTGTAACACTTTTAAATATGTGTTTCATAGAGCGTCTCTGAACAGCTCTGTGGCACAAAATTGTTTTAAATGACCTCTGTCACCCTCAATTTCACAGTACTTTAAATGCCTTTGCTGTAGTACAATCATTACAATGCCAAAGACACACTAAATATATCTGAATGTGTCATTTATTTGGCAAAATGTGAGAGAAGTACCTCGTTTTCAGGTAATCGCTTCTTTAGGTCTTTAGCCCATGACTACTTTGCAGACCCGCACACACTGATAGTGGCCCACAGGGGGGTAAAATTAGGATAATCTACAGCGGAAGCTCAGTGAAGTCCAAATTTAACACAGAGTGGCTTATCGTCATCATCATGATAATAATGATCTGCTCCAGCAGCAACCTGCGCTCTGTCTTTCTCTTCCATTTATGAGATGCGTCATATGGCTAGGTCAAATCCATACAAGTGCCAGGAAGTGGAGAAAAAAAAACAAATTAGGAAAATGAGAAAAGAGAAAATGAGAGCAAGAAACGTCATAAAGTATTGGGTCATTCTATAGAAGGCAAATCCCAAATCAAGGGAGAGCTGAATCTTGCCCTTTTTTTACTTGTTTATTTTATTTGTACTTCCAGAAGTTTTAAACACTACATTGCTTGCACAGATTTAAAAAATTTTGACAAAACTTCTAAGTACCAACTAGCTGCTGTTACTCGAATCTTCACCAGCAAAAGCACTTCGTAGAACTGTGGGCTACTCCGTACGTACACCCACCCCTGCTTTTCCCAGTCTGACTGACAGAGCTGTATTTCAATATGAACACAAAAGGGAAGCTCAGTGCTGCCGACCTTTGTTGAAACATGGAACTGCAGTCTCTTCTACTGTAGAAAGGCATCAGTTCCAGTCTTATTTTTACGGATTCACTATCTGCAACATGTATACAGATTATTATCCTGCCATCATTATTAGACATTACCCTGCAATTGACCATCTGCAGTTCAAACTTATTTTTTGGTTTGTATTTGAACTGCTGAAGGAGAGAAAGAGAAAGAGAGAGAGGATTACTTTGGACTTGCAGATCCTCTAGAGAGATAGTAATAAAGCAATCAATGATCTTATTTAACACAAGGTCAATAACTATGACTGACATCGAGGCAAATTAATTTAAAGTTGTTTATATGTGTGTAAAATAATATAAAAAAAAATTATTCTAAGATAAAAGATTATATATATATATATAGTAATTTTTTCTTTTATCATTTCATTCATCAAAAGCAGAGACATATTTTTGTTTTTTATATACAAGTTGGATTTATAATTTCCACCTTTCATTTCCCTTATATTTTCTTTTTAATATAGGTTTTAGTATTTTGTATTTTATTCAGTATTTTCTGCTGCGTGCTGCACAATACAGAGTAAATCTTTCATTTTGCATCACATATTCTTATATATTGGGTCTCCAGGATAATGCATGTTTTCCTCAGCATGTTGGATGCTTAGTGAACTGAATTTCATTCATAAAAGCTTTACGAAAGAGGCCTACTTTAAAACTGTCTGCTATGTGCCTGATAGTAAAATACACACAAAGGACTGCTTCTCAGACGCAGATTATGTCAAATCCAAGATTAAATTTCACTGTCAGTTATAGCAGTCCCCTCTTAGTCCTGGCCTTGGTTTAATCTGTTTCTGGAACACTGGTCCAAAATGCTAGAAGTCTGAGCATCAATTTCAAAGAAGTCATCACACACACACGTCAGGTTATTGCTAATACGTTTTGGTATCACTTTAAATAAGTTTTACATTAGTTTTGAAGACAATAATTTTTTTTTTTTAAATATTAAATATACAAAATATTAAATAAATATAAAACATTACAGTATATCATAAAATACATAATAAAAAATACAAACTAAATTAAGCTAATGTAAATTAATTGTAAAAGTACTGAACAGTGTTAAAATTTATTCTCTCAAATCAGAGTAAACATTTTGTACTAATAAAACATTTTGCTCTTTTCACTAACATACTGAAATGTTTTCTTCACTGAATACCAACCAGTTTGTGACTGATAATTAGCTAATGAGTTAATCAGTGACGCAGTTGTGAAATTATGACTGAGCCTTTCTCATATGTTAATAATTCAGTCTCACACGGTCCATGTTAAAATGTAATGCATGTCAGAAAGGATGTCAGTATGAATGTGACAAAGTTAGAAATCTGATTAAAGAAATGTAGAATACGCTTTTTATAACAGCATGCATGAAATAGTGCAAACCTCTAATGTAAAATTTTGAGAGTGCACAAGATGTCTCCATTTAATAAGGTTGATGGCTGTAATTGTGTGTCTGGATGGGTTTCTTGTTTTCATGTGTGCTCATGAAAAGAGGGAGGGAGAAAGTGATCTGCTCTGTCATGAGACACTCTGTAATAAGGTCTGGTACGAGGAACAGATGGACATTATTTGAGAGACAGAACTGGAACTAAATGAGTGTAACGACAAGCCAAGTCCTTCAGCAGTGCAAGAGTGACGTGAAACTAATAGAGGATGAGAAACGAAAGGACAGAGGTGGAATAGTGAGAACGGTGGAAGGGGTTAGTGTGCCGGAAAGACATAAATCATGGTTGCAAAGGAAAGAGAGAGTATTACAAAGGAAAGAGTAGCAACAGGAAAGAATGTGATGGAAAAAGAGAGAGAGGGGAGAACAACAGAGATGGTGAGGACTTGGTGAGGATGGTGAGGATTCTCCAAGGACTCCTCGTCCGCTTTCCCATCATGAAAGGCAATTACAAAACACCCTGGTGGAAAAAGAGGCTGATTTTCCAGTTAACATCCTTTTTTCTATCAGTTGCCTAACAGCTGTAATGTATGGTATACAGTGAGAGACACTTTCAACTTTGTTTTTATTTTTGAAAAAAAAAAAGTTTAATGATTCTTTTTCAAATTATTGTTTATACACTTTTATCAAATATATTTTTTATAGTAGTGTTAGATTAAAAACAATATATGGTTGAATATATAGACAGTTGTGGTCAGAATTATTGGCACCCCTTGTAAATATGATCAAAGATGGCTGTAAAAATAAATCTGCATCCTTTTTATCTTTCATTTAAAAAAATTCATCCATCACAATGAGTAAAACCAAAGAACATAGTTCTGATGTACATCAAAAAATTGTTGGGCTTCACAAAATAGAAAGTGGCTGTAAGAAAATAGCTAAAGCATTGAGAAATCCCCATTTCCACCATCAGGGCAAAAATGAAGAAGTTCCAATTAACTAAAGATGTTATGAATCTGCCTGGAAGAGGACGTGTGTCTATATTGCCTTAATGCACGGTGAGGAGAGTTTGAGAGGCCAAAGAATTGCAGAGATTAGTTGAGCCTTGGGGTTAAAAAGTATTTTTTTTTTTAATTAAACAACAACCCTAACATCACCACATGTTGTTTGGAAGGGTTTCAAGAAAATCCTCCTCGCTCATCCAAAAACAAACTCCAGCATATTCAGTTGTCAGACACGACTGGAACTTCAAATGGGATGAGGTTCTATGGTCAGATGAAACTAAAAAATGAGCTTTTTGGCAGCAAACCCACCAGATGTGTTTGGTGTAAACAGGGATAAAAAGTACCCCATGCAGGTAGATGGACAACTCGATCCTTGAGGTGACGATAAACGCGAACGGTGAAACATCTAGCACAGGAACAGACAAAGCCACTGGAACACGAGGAAGGATCAGACACCGCACTAGGACACATGCGACAACGCTCTGATAACACAAGACAAAATACCATGAGCTTAAATAGCAAACACTGATCAGAAACAGCTGGCGCTGATCAATCAGCGGCTGATCAGCGGCTCCGCCCACACACACACAAACACAGCGTGAGAAAGAGTCAGCGAATTCATGAACCGTGACAGTACCCCTCCCCCTAGGAGCGTTCCTTATTAAGGCGGAAGAGGAGAATGAGATCATGTGCGCTCCGTGCTGCTGCTTCTCTTGAGCGATCTCACGCCACAGCGCCAAAACGGTATTTATGTTTTTGAATTTCGTAAGAAAATGGACGTAATTCGAAATTTGAGACTTTATTTCATAATAATAGAGATTTAAGAATCGATATCGGTTCGTAAAAATGAGAATCGATTAATATCGAGAAATCGATATTTTTTACCCAGCCCTAATAATTTGCCCTTAGACGTGGCGGAGACGTACCTGGCATGAGATCTATAGCACAGTCATAGGGACGATGCGGAGGAAGAGAAGCAGCCCGAGACTTACTGAACACTTCCTTCAGGTCGAGGTACTCCGCGGGCACGTTTGACAAATTCACCGACGACTCCTGCAAAACAGAACTGGACACAGACGAACAAGCAGACACCAAACAAGACGCATAACATTGAGTACTCCAGGCAGAAACAGAATTATGTCCCCAGTCAACCCTGGGATTGTGCTGAACGAGCAAGGGATGACCGAGGACAATGGGGATATGAGGGGAGTCCAGGAGCAGAAAGGAAAGTTCCTCGGAGTGGTTGCCTGAAGTAACAAGTGTCAACTTGTGTGAGTGGTAGTGAATGATATGGTGGGAAGTTCTTGACCATTCAGTGCCTTAACAGATATATTGTTGGTGAGTGGAATGATGAGTATCTGAAGCTTACGTGCCAAGGTCCAGTCCATAAAATTCCCCTCGGCCCCAGAGTCCAAAAGTGCCTGACAATGGTGAGACCGAGTTGCCCACTGCAGCCTCACCGGGAGGAGAGTAGAAGAGGCTTCTTCAGTAGAGACCCTGCCCAACAGTATCCCCTTCTCTACTGCCGGGCCCGATCTTTTACGGCGCAGTTGATAAGATAATGGCCCGCCCCTTCGCAGTAGAGGTATAACCCCCGGGATCTCCTTCTCTCCCTCTCCTCCCGGGAGATCCGAGCTCGACCCACCTGCATGGGCTCGTGATTGTCGACGGGGCTGACCGTATCACTACCACTGGCCTGGGGAAGTCCGAAAGCTCTAGGCATCAAGGTCTTACTAGTGCGTTGCTCCAGGCGATGTAGACGAGCGTCCACTCGCAGGGCCAGCTCAATAAGTCCGTCCAGTTTCGTCGGCAGGTCCAGGGTATAGATTTCCCTCTGGATATGGTCAGCCAGCCCATGCAGGAACATGTCCCACTGCGCCTCCTCGTTCCAGTGGCACTCTACGGCGAGGGTGCGGAACTCGATGGAATAATCCGCAACGGGTCGGTCTCCCTGGTGAAGGTCCGCGAGTTGCCGCGCCGCTTCTCTTCCCGCGACTGCCCGGTCGTATACCCTCTTCATCTCCTGTGAGAGTGCCTGGAACAAAGAACAGCATGGATGTTGGTTCTCCCACACCGCTGTCCCCCACAGAGATGCAGCACGTCCCGACAGTAACGTGAGCACCAAAGCCACCTTCGAATCTTCATTACAGAAAGTCTGAGTCTGGAGAGCAAAAAACATTGAGCATTTAGTCAGAAAAGCTTTACAAAAATTTGGCTTACCCGAATAGCACACAGGGGTCGGTAGGCGTGGCTCATGTTGACGACTGGAAGCGGGAGGAGTGGGGGGAACCGACAGCGGGGGTGGCGCAGTGGTCGTTGCAAGTTGTTGAATCTGCTGGGTGAGCTCAGATACCTGCGCTACCAAAGCTTGAACCACGCGGCTCATAGCGGCTAGATTCTCCTCTTGATGATCCATCCGAGCAGCATTGCTAGTGAGAAACTCTGACAGTTCAGGTGTTCTTGATGTCTCCATGTTGATCAGAGCGTTCTGTCACGGGAATGAGGACAGAAGAGACAACAGCAAGTAAAATAGGTTTATTGAGTCAATAACCAGGAAGTGATAGAAGGTCTCAGAACAGTCTCAACAGAGAACAGGAACTTGATAGAAGGTCTCAGAACAGTCTCAACAGAGAACAGGAACAGAATCCTGGGAAGCTTCAGTGGTAGTGCAGGCAGGCAGGCAGATGGACAACTCGATCCTTGAGGTGACGCTAAACACGAACGGTGAAACATCCAGCACAGGAACAGACAAAGCCACAGGAACACGAGGAAGGATCAGACACCGCACTAGGACACATCCGACAACACTCTGATAACACAAAACAAAATACCATGAGCTTAAATAGCAAACGCTGATCAGAAACAGCTGGCGCTGATCAACCAGCGGCTGATCAGCGGCTCCGCCCACACACACCCAAACACACACAAACACAATATGAGAAAGAGTCAGCGAATTCATGAACCGTGACAGCATTATAGGAGAAGACTCCTTGGTTGCAAAAAAGGCAATAATTAATAAAAGGGTGCCAATAATTATGGCCAACGTGTTTTTGGACACCCCCCCCCCCCCCCCCCCAATTTTTTTAATGAGATCAAAAGGATAAACAATGCAGATTTATTTTTACAGATATCTTTCATCATATTTACCAGGGGTGCCAATAATTCTGACCACAACTGTATATATAGCAAACATTTTAAATTGTAATAACATTTCACAATATTACTGTTTTTATTTTATATGAGACTTCAATTTAAAAAAATTACCAATGGTATTGTATTATAAATGTCACAAAGCCATTATTTAAATCCATTAAATTAGACACTATATGCTTCAAACTATCAGTTTGAAGTACTTTTCATTTTAAACATTCAATTCTTAAATCATCCTGTACTCATGAGGCATGGAGGAACAAATACATGCCTCATGTTTCTGACATCAGCACCTGTTATTGTAATGAGTTCACTGAGTTTGTTGTTTCACTCAGGCACAAATGACAAAAACTACTACAATATTGTTATACAATAACTTGACTAACTGATTTAACGTGCTGAATAAATACTTTGTTTAAATGAAGCTGACAACTCCATTATGGCCAATACAAAATCAATCACATTTTTTTCTTTATCTTAGGCAACTTTTTCTTTTCTTTATCCTCTTTAGATATCATTAGAACTCTCTTTCCAATAACAGCTGCTTCCAGTAATCCTTGAGCTGCTTCACTGTGTCATGGCCATCACAAAACTGCTTTAAATCGTCCCATAGAGTCTGATGCATATAAATATGAACCACAACTACTCCTTGAATCTCACTTATCACACTGTCCAGGTGAGTCGTTAATGCCTTCTTTGCTAAAGAAGTGTCTGTCCCGTACAGGTCGATATTAAAACGTAGAGACCCTCCGTTAAATGGAATAGGATAGAGAGGTGTGTGGAGGCTCATGAAGAGAGGTTTCGCACCAGAACCATCTACAAACCATGTCAAGTTTCGCCTTGCCAAGACGTGAAGGTTACTCTCCATGAGTTTCAAGGGCTGCCAGTCCTGGATGATAGCATTCCCTGGAAGCTGAAGTCTGGAAGACAGGTCTGAATCCAAGAGAAGGGCCTTGAGAGCATCCAAGTCCTTTACTGACACTAAAGGACGGCTGTTGGACCCATCTGACGCAAGCAGTTTTTCCTTCAGACCTGAGACAAAGCTATCAAAACCCTCCGAATTCCCCAACAGAGAGAGAATAGCCTGTTTTAAAAGACCGAAAGAGAAAACGGTGATAAATGTTGCTCTGGTAAGGATCAAAAGGTGGTGAGAGAGAGTCAAGAAGAAAGAAGACCTTTCGTGAAGTGCATAATTCATCTAAGAACAACAATATAAAAAGATATATAAAAAAATGCAGATTACTGACTATTTTGATTATCAAACAATGAATATTTAGGTCTAAATTTACTTTTGCAACTGATTTAGAACATATTAAAATAAAGTATGATTGATAAGGTTCGCTGCAACATGTTTTTCACTTATTGTATTTTGGGTAACACTTTACAATAAGGTTCAATTTGTTAACATTAGTTAATGCATTATATATCATGACCTAACAATGTACGCAAAATGGTAGTGTTGTGTTCATTTATAAATATACTATTGTTCATCGTTAATTAATGTTTGTTCATAAAACATTAAATAAAGTTTACATGGCTTGAATTCAACTATAAAGCAGATCTGCAGAAAACAGTGATGTCATCAAGAACTGAGCTGATGACATCACTGTTTTCTGCAGAGCTGCTGTATAACTGAATTGAACTCATTCCATATGAACTTTACAGTTATTGAACCGACCTGAATGAACACTGAACTGATTTCAGCTGAGTAATGACACTATATTCTTTTTAGAGCTGCTTTACAGCAGAATTTAATTATGTTTGCATTACTGAATCATTTTTCTGTTTATCACTGTAAAGCTGCTTTGAAACAATCTGTTTTGTATAAAGCTCTAATATATAAATAATATATAAATACTTGACATGAAATATTTTTCACTTTTCAAGTTGTATCAATTTAACTCACCCGTCTGGCCAGCAGTGTGAACTTGCACAGTTTTTCGGGCCCTGGGTCATCTCCTCTGGTGAGGCGTTTGGTCTTCACATTGGGATAGACCTTCTTTATGTAGCCATCAACAAATGTCTGGATCACTCCAGCCAGACCACAGCCCCTTTCATTCGGACACACTCTTAATCCCTCAACTATCACAGTTTCACCTCCATCAACCACCAGGCCTGACTCTAGCGCCACCTAAAGGCACACAGTAATAATAATTTTAGGCAAAAAAATGTAAATACCTGTGTCTATAGCTGAATATTTTATGAAGTCAATAGAGAACACACCTGTAGTTTTGATGATAGCATTTACCAGATAAAAATGCAGCACTTCATTATGCAGTAAAGTTGAACTGTTTGGCTAAGTTAAGAGTGTTTAGTTGGCTGTTAATTGTTTTGAGAGCAGTGACATGAGTTTGGAGAAATGTGTCAAATCGATTGAGAAAAACTGTAATATGCTAATTACAAAAGCCAATCTGCAAAGGTGCTCCTCAAAATGCATGCCACCAGCAGAGGTTCACTGGTGTTGTGTAATAGCACAATATAATACTTGTGTAATGATAATATCAAACAATTACAATTGTGTAGTTGGCCTTATTTTACTGCCCTGGACTTTGGTAGAGCGAAGCTGTCCAGTGGTATAAATGTCATATCCAGAGTACAAGTATATGGGTCATGAGTCAATCACTATGTGCACAGCAGAGAACACAGGCATGTGGTTAAAGGGTTAGTTCACCCAAAAATGAAAATTAAGTCATTAATTACTCACCCCCATGCTGTACCAACCCCGTAAGGCCTTCGTTCGTCTTCGGAACACAAATGAAGATATTTATGATTAAATCTGAGAGCTGGATCACTCCTCCATAGGCTCCCTAAGGGAATGACACCGGACGGCCCAGAAAGTCATTAAAGAAATGTTTAAATATTCCATGTCGCAACAGTGGCTCAACTATAAGTTTATCAAGCGACGAGAATACTTTTTTTGCGAAAAAACAAACAAAAATAACGACTTTATTCGACTATTCCTTTTCTTCCTTGTAGGCCTGAAACGAGACTTCGAGAGATTTCCACGACGCATGCGCGAGAATTGCGATCTCCTTCAACTACTTCAGTTAAGTTCTCGCACGTGCGCGTTGTGGAAATCTCTTGAAGTCTCGTTTCAGGCCTACAAGGAAGAAAAGGAATAGTCGAATAAAGTCGTTATTTTTGTTTGTTTTTTCGAACAAAAAGTATTCTCGTCGCTTGATAAACTTATAGTTGAGCCACTGTTGTGACATGGAATATTTAAACATTTTCTTTAATGACTTTCTGGGCCGTCCGGTGTCATTCCCTTAGGGAGCCTATGGAGGAGTGATCAACCTCTCAGATTTAATCATAAATATCATCATTTGTGTTCCAAAGACGAACGAAGGCCTTACGGGGTTGGTACAGCATGGGGGTGAGTAATTAATGACTTAATTTTCATTTTTAGGTGAACTAACCCTTTAATTTCAGCTACAAGTTAAAATGTTGTTTTTCTTGAGAACTGCAAGCATTGTATTGATCAGTAGACACATCAGAGCATAATATGCTCTATGCATAAATATTATTTATACCATTAGCATTTTTCTTATCATAGCGGTTAGTGATTTAAAAAAAAAAACAGATGTTAAATGTTAATATAACATGTCCCTCAGTAACATTCAGGTTTAGAATAAATTTACGAAATAAATAAGCTTTGGTAGCAATTCATTTCTTTGACATCCTAGTTTTGTAATATAATACATAATAAGCTTATATTGTATACACTATAATACAGTGTGTCTAGCCTCTGATGAAAATATAACCTACAATTTAACAACGGTAGGCTATTTAATATTTTCTGATGGCTTCTGGCTGAGGTTAAAGCTATAATATCAGAAAACACATGAGGTCTGTCAAACCTTTATACTCGTGTATTGCTTACCAGCTTCCTATCTCTCCGTGCTATAATAACCACTCTTCCTGGCTCAGTCATCCAGGAGTGATAGCGATGTGGAAGGTAGTCATTGCCACCATATATGTCTTGAGATATGGCCATGACGTCATCGTAATCTTCTGGTCTGGCCAGACAGAAGATCAGTCCATCACTTTCACCCACACAGTGTGAATTCATCGTTACTTCTGCACAGGGATTAACCGTGGACTGTAAAACACAGTATTTGTGTGTGTCTAGCCTAGTCTCAGAAATAAATAAAAACAGATTAAAACAACAATAAAAGTATAAAATACCATATTTAAATTGATTGTAACTATTAAATATGCAATCTGCTTAGCCTACGTAGCAGACAAAGTGTGTTGAGCAATTTATGATTAAAACACCACCACTGCTAAGTGTGGATAACATTATAATTAAGCAAAAACCTAATATAATTCTGGATTACTGTCTACTAAGAAGATAGTGGACTTGCTATAATCATGTGATCACTATAACCACTTATTGTTAGAGCACTGATAAAAATGCAACTACACCCTACTTTCAAAAACATAGCCTAAGCAAAGCATTACTGATCTAAGTTTACAAGCGATACGCCAAAAGCCGTGCAGAAGATTTCTTCAGTAATGTAGTGTTTGTTGGGAAACGAGTCTCAGTCTGCAGGACTTACCGCGTGACGTATCGACAGTCGTGTGATTTTGACGATGTGTTCCAGAAGACAAGGACGACAAGTTCCTCCCCGGACGAACATGGACTTTACTCTTGCAGGCTTGTTAAACTTTTGTTGCCGGTTTCACAGACAAGGCTTAAGCCTAGTGCCAGGCTAAAATAGGCCTACATGTTTGAGGTGTTTTAACTGAAAGCAACTTGCACTGACATATCTTAAAATATGTCAGTGCCATTGTTTTGTCTCAAGTTCGTTTTTAAAAGCTACTTAAATAACTTATTTAATTTAACTAAGGCCTAATCCTGTCTTAATCTAAGCATTGTCTCGTCTGTGAAACCAGGCCTTTATTGTGTTTAAAAATGTCCAACCTTTACACTGAACCTATTTCTTTTGTTTTGTTGGCATCTTTTATTGTAGGCCTATGTCAATAATTATCCAACATTCGATACAGTGGGCACAGAGATCTTTTTGAGACGTTTCGAGTAAATTAAAAAAGTAATTAAATAATAATTAGCCTCTTTAAAATATACAACCTTAAGCCATTTCCTTTTCAAAAACAGTATCGTAGCCCCACCCAGTGGAAACAAGGCGACATTGCAGAGTTTATGCTCAGAGGATGTAATGTTATGGAAACTTACTACCACGGGCAGGAAGTGTAAAACCAGCACAAGATCTAGATAACGGAACGGCATAACATTTCCTTGTCTTATGTTATATATAGTCTATCAGTTATCATAATAGTTAGACTTGGTATTTATAGAAATAAAACAATAGATTTGTAGGGGGGAGATTCTTTATTTAACAAGGCATTTCAAAGTATTAAAAGGTATTAAATAGTAAAATAATCCTTTGATATAAGTAAAATACATTTTTAGCATGACTTAATGAACAATAAGATTCTTAGTCTTTATGAATGTTATATATATAGGCTATGATACTTGGACTTGTGGCAAAGACTAAGTTGCTATAATGTATGTTAGATTGTAACAGTAAAAGATTCATAAGATTATTCAGTGATAAAAACATGCATGTTTCTTAATCTGAAAACAAAATATTTATTAATTTAATAATTGTTATTTATGCAATACATTAGAATTAGCTTTATACTATTTTACTTTACACGAATATTATTAGGTTGCTCTGGAAAGACTGGATAAAATGAACTGCTGAAATAATCATTCAGTTGTATCTGGCCTCAAGGGGCTGCCCTCTACATTTCTCTTTGGTAAGGGACTCTGTCCCAACAGGTGATAAACATGTCCTTGATCAGTCATTGTACCTTGTGTCCATGCTTTGGGTTGGCCTTGGTAAGACTTCCACAGCCGGCCATAGAAAAGGTCTTTTTTGATCTTGGCATAAAGTTTTGAGGGGTCAAACCCATTTGGAGAACTTTGAGAAGTTGGTGCATCATCTGATTCTTCTGCATGTGTCTAAAGTAAGAGATTTAGATTTTAGGATGGTTTAATTATTGTTATTAAAATATGGTATAACAATATGTACTGAAGAATATATCGATGTTGTCGCAAACAAGGGTCGTGGGAATTGGTCATGCAGAGCAGCACTCAAAATTTAACCGCAACCATGCACGTTCTCTAGAAAATAACAGGAAACTGATACCTTTAATGTACTGTAATCACTTACTATGATAAAGTGTGTTCGAGTTTGAAAAAATGGCACTGTTAAAATTCAGTACACTCCACTTTTTACACTTTTGCACTGCAAATTCCAGATTGCTCTGTGAGCATGTCAACTGTGACTGCTGTTGATATGCTTTTTGTGAAGTCACATTTAGCATTTATAATTCTAGAATGGTACTGAATGAGCCACTTAATGTTTGCATGTTTAGAATTACTATTTAGAATAGTAAATTATTAACCTCACTCATCTTCTTAACGACAGAAACTTTATCACTAATTATTTATTCATTGTTTTCTTTATAGCTTTAAATTCTTACCTCAGACGGTGAGTCTGTCCGGTTGGTTCGTATTTCAAAAGACTTCATCCTGCAAGGTCAAATTTCCCATAAAATTACTCTCAGATTTTGTAAATGTTTGTTTTTTTAATATGCATCTTTTTGCTGTTTTGATCTTTAATGTATACGTTTATAAATATTAGTCTTTATTGTTTTTGTTTAAACATCTGTAATATCTAATCTCTATACCTTCTGCATTTGTTATTTCTGCATAAGTAGAATAGGATGGTCAGGATAAAAAGGGAAAGAATCGTTCCAATGATAATTGCACCCAAACGTCCAAATATTCCCAGCTTTGGTTTTTGCTCCATGCAAGTAAAATCTATGACAAAAATATCATAATAAAATAAAGAGTCTCAAATGTATGGCAGAGCATGTCTAGGACTGTAGGACATGTGCAAGCATTACCTTTTATCGTTGACACGTTGATACTGACATCTTTCTTACTGATATCAGTACACTGCTCCAGTTTACCAGAAGGAAATGTTATGAACGCACAACAGATGTGCACAACACTCTCATTTGATGCTACTTTAATGATAAGGGATGATGATTGACGCGGAGATGTTTTTTTCTGTATCTTCACTGTAGTCTTATATTCACCATTTATGTAAGTTCCAAAATATGGATGATACGTGCCCAGTTTGGTGCGATTCGGGCCTCTTAGAATCTCCCAGTTGATTTGTGTCATATTCTCGTCCCCTGAGAGGACACAGGTAATGTTCTGACCATCTCCATCACGACTGTGACTGATAGAAACATCACTGTGTGATTTGCCTGTTAAAGAACACCAATGAAAAACATGCAGAGATTATAAGGATCACTGAGACACAACCCTAAAAATACTAAATAATGAATGCTTAGTAAAAACGCTAAATGCTTACATTCAGAAAATGTAGAGTTTAGTGTTGTTACTAAAGCTTTCGCGATTATTAATTAATCGTATGATGAATCGCAATTATTTGAGATAACCGCAATAATTGTGCAGTTTAAATTCCAATTACATTTTCCCATCCAAATAAAGCAAATTTAACTGCTTAAAGAAATGCCATCAAATGTGGTAGAGAGAAGCTATAAAGTACATAGTCAAAATGAAGGCTTGTGTGTTTAATCAGACTGCATTATATTATATTATAAATTATTACACAAGTACTTCTATAGATATTATTAAATTTCACAACATTACAAGTAAATCATATGGGCCTATATTATTATATTTTTATTATTATATACAGATCCAAATAAAAACAAAACATTAGGCTTACACTGTAGTAACAAAACAATTAAATCTTTAATCATTATATCGTCAGCACAAAATTTTTGATCGTGACAGATAGTTGTTACCGGTATATATATATATATATTATATATATATAGGCCTATATTTTTTTTATGGATTAGTTAGTTAATCTTCCTATCCAGTAAATCTTTGTTATTGTAAACCTAATTATACTAATAAGAATAATGCATTGGCTTTTTCAAACATATGAAGCCACAATGGAGGTGTTTGTTTTATATATAGTCTCAGAAGTGGTTTATATAGGCCTACCGCAATATATATACTGCCCTAAACAATGTTTTAGAGAGACGAGTTTATGACGCATGTTGAAACCACAATACAAGCTGTGTTTAGAAACAAAAAATTTAACTCGCTCTATTACATTTATTAATCTTTTATAATAATAATAAAAAAAAGAAAATGCTAAATCTAATCAGGATAAATAAGTCAACAATGTAAATTCTAAAAAGTGAATTCTAAAAGTAAATCACAGAATGAAAAAGAAATATGCTTCAAAAGCAACCCATTCATTGAAAGCTAATACAGCTGAAAGAGTGGCTGTCAGTGAAAGTGCCGTGAAGGTGTTGACCTATTGTGTCAGCATTAGTGTGTTATCAATATCTGAAAATATTTTGATATTCATATTGATAAATTGGCGATTGATAATTGATAAAATATTCATGATAGCTTAATTTACCATACAATCATATTTGTATATTTGACTTTAACCGGTCAAATTTATAAATATATGTGGCATCCTCTGCTCAAACTAATAACACAATATTCACTTACCTGATTCCAGGAAGGCAAGTATGAGAAGAGCACAAAGAAAGTTGCTGCTCATGGTTGTCGCGCTAAACCAACACTGACTTTCTCTTCCACCCGTTTCCTACTTTGTCAGATTTTTTAGCGCGTTGTTATACTGACTTCACACTAGACCTCTATATCTTACCATCAACCATTTTGAATTTGCTTTGTTCTTTCTTTCTTTCTTCTCTCTCTTTTTATTTTTTTTTAACTTTTATTGCCAACTCAGATCTTTGATGTCTCAAAGAAGGAAATGATGCTTAGTGAACGTGGGAGTTTCCACCAAGCATGTCTTTCTACCCAGAAACGGCACTCAAATGAAATTTTATGGAAAAGTTTAAAAGTATAAGGCTAGTATATTATTTGAAATGTAAAACTTAATATGCAAAAACTGTCAAAAAGTCATGCTCACTAAATTAAAAAAATTGCACTAGAAAATGGGGGGGGGGGGGAAAAAATCATCTACAGGAAATGAAATCATTTAATGGAAACTGCAAGGGAAAGCCAAAATAATGGAAACAAATCAAGTAGCAAGTGCTTCAACTTCCATTCTTAGGGCAGCTTTAATACATATTGAAATAATGCCATACTTAAACTGTACATATTGCCCAGTGGAAGTTAAAGAATTGTACTACAAGGTGACAGTTGAGATGACCAGACACACGCACACACATAAACGTCAAGCTAGGGCTGTGCTGACATTCTAGAGCAGTGTTTGCCAACCATTTTTTGTCTTATGCCCCCCCCCCCCATCTGTAAGACTGTAAGTACATTGCCACCAAACCATAAAGATGTTCATTTTGACTTTTAATATAATTTAGTATTATCACTAATATCATTAAATTATCTATTATTACTAAGATTAACTTTTAAAAAAAAAAAACTAAAAAAAAAACCAGACTCACTGATGTAAGGGATCATCTGTGTTTCATGTCTGGTTGGGTGGGTTTTGTTTAGTTTCCTGTTTCAGTTAGTTTCCATGGGTTT